>CM042169.1:51954260-52036760 GCA_023376005.1 Doryteuthis pealeii
TTTGAAAAAACAAGTGTTCCGAAAATGGGATGAATTTAATTATCGATGTTTAAATATTTCGGTTACATTGAACCTTCATCAGGATGTATTTTGGGGTGAAGAAAATGATGGATATTTTTATATGTGACAGGAGATGAAAATCTTTTTAGTTATGTAACTGTATTTGATCAGCGTTTTATTTTTGAAAGGCAAGTCATGATCCACACATGCGAAGATGTCATGACGCGTTATGCGTGACGCAACTCGAAGAAATGCAAAAGACGAGAAAAAGTATTAATGGACTGATTAATTTTAAGAGAACAACGGGAACAAAGTGGGAATGATAACTAAATAAATGATTAAATGAAGCCTGGTATTTAGTAATTATTTAACACTATTTTATCTAGAAACGGAGATATATTAAAGAATCATTGTTGATTATTAAGGGAACAAAGTGGGAATGATAACTAAATAACTGATCAAATACAGTTACATAACTAAAAAGATTTTCATCTCCTGTCACATATAAAAACATACATCATTTTCTTCATCCCAAGATACATCCTGATGAAGGTTCAATGTAACCGAAATGTTTAAACATCGATAATTAAATTCATCCCAGTTTCGGAACACTTGTTTTTTCAAAAATTTTCTTTATATATATATATATATATATATATATATATACATACATATCGCTCACTCTCTCTCTCTCTCTCTCTCTCTCTATTATATATATATATATATATATTGTTAATGATATTATTAGTTAAAGGTGTTAACCAGGCCCTTTCTGATAACCACTGCATTACCATCTTTGGCAGTAGCTAATGCAGGGAAGATCACCTTTTGTACTTTACACTTCTCATTAGGACCCGAAAAAACTTTAAAGTATTCTCCATCAAATTCTTCACCTAATCTATGTGACTTCAAGAAACAATTTATATGCATTAAAAGCATGGAATCAATCAAGTAGAGAACCTCATCGATATACATATTAAATTGCGGATTCTTCTCCAAGTATTTACCCTCGTCACTGAATTTTGAAAACAATTGTTCTTTAAACTTCCTGCAAGTAAAGAAAAATTATGACATTAAATTATCATTTTCTTAATACACATTTTTTAGTATAGTAAAAAAATATCATCTATATATATAAAAGAATGTTTCTGGTATGTACATGTCAACTTATAACTCCGAAAAGAGATGTCATTCAAAAATTTTTTTTCTTTATATAATTTAATAATTAAACAAAAATCAAACAATTTCTAGAACTCTTCACAGTAAAGTAAGGAAAAATTGGGTCAAAAAGGAAATGAATTAGACTAATACATTTCACTTTAACTCAACAGGCTAGGTACACTCTCTTTCACCCAGTCTGTTCGTCTCTCTCTCTCTCTCTCTCTCTCTCTCTCTCTCTCTCTCTCTCTCTCTCTCTCTCTCTTTCTGTGTTTGTCTCTCTCAAATAAGATTATGTTTTAAAAATAAGTTTAGGATTACATTTTTTAAAATAATATTTTAAATGTAAACAAGAAAAGCATTTCCTGAAAAACAAACATTCTAATATACAAATTCTCAGAAATTTTCTTCTTTAATGTTCTTTTTTTTTCACTTTTTTTTCTTTGGTGTTTGTTTTTTATTTGTTTTCTACTTTTTTCGGCTGTCCATGATAGAGGCTTCTTCTTTTTTCTTTTTCTTTTTTTTCTTCTTTTTTTTGTCCTCTGGCTGATCGTGTCACCATCAAATCCCACAATACAACCCTTCATCTCTATTGCCTCAGTTTCCCAATTTAAGAAATTTTATTTCATTTTTATTCTTCCTTTCATTCTCGCTCACTAATCTTCTTCCCATATTTATTTTTTACACTTTTTCATTTTGTACACGACTTTTAAAAAATATGTTTACTAAAATTTCCAGAAACTCTTTCACCTTCTTCAACTTCCTTTAGTTGATTATTTTGTTTATCTTCACTTGTATTTATTCATTTCATTCATTCATTTCATTTTTAAATCTTTGGAAATGATTTTTACTGTAAAAATGCATTGGAAATGATTTTTACTATGAAAATGCATTGGAACTGATTTTTACTATGAAAATGCATTGAACGTGATTAGATGACTACTTGGGAGTCATAATTCCTTATTGTGTTAAGTGACACTATTTACTCCTGAAAGTTAGGATCAGGATCTCATGTAATCCGATAATAAAAAAAGATTTTTACTATGAAAATGCATTGGAACTGATTTTTACTATAAAATGCATTGGAACTGATTTTTACTATGAAAATGCATTGGAACTGATTTTTACTATGAAATGCATTGGAACTGATTTTTACTATGAAAATGCATTGGAACTGATTTTTACTATGAAAATGCATTGGAACTGATTTTTACTATATATCTTATCTCATACACATGTGATGCCGCATTTTAAAAATGAGACAAAATGTAGTTTGCCAAAAGAGCTAGGACACTATTAGATTACATGACACTGTGTGACAAAATATAAGTCATGTCACATTGTACCACACAATGTCCCGTTACATGTCTGTTAGAGATTGTATTACATATTAAGAGTAAGATGAATCTATATTGAAAATTAAAAAGAGTTTGTTTGTCTGTTCTCTATACAAAAAACAAAACAAATGGTTTGATGTACAGCTATTTAATTTCTAATGCATTATTTTTTATTGTAAAATTGATTTCCAGTGCATAACACTCATTTTCAATTCATTTTCATAGTAAAAATCATTTCACTTGTATTTATTCATTTCATTCATTCATTTCATTTTTTAAATCTTAATTAATAGCAGTTGCCTGTGACTTATAAACTTAAAAATAAATCTTTTTCTGTATATTTGTTTCATCTGTACATATATAAAGGGCAATTGTGTGAATCTGTATGTCCGGGGGAAACTTCGAAAAATAAAACAATTAACGACAAAGTAAATATATATATATATCATCATCATCATCATCATGTCGCGCAGTTTGCACGGATATCCATGATGATCTCTCGCCAGCCTTCCCTATCATTCATTGACTCCGGCAACTCCTCTGCGCAGCGGCCAGTATCCCTATATAGTTGGTCAATGTAGGTCCTGGCTGGGCGGCCCACATTAGCGTGCCCATGCGCTGGCTTCCACAGTAGTACGTCGCTTACGATTTCGTCCTTGCTTCTCCAACAGTGACCTGCATGTCTAGTCCGTCTCACTCGTATGGTTTGTGAGATGGGGGGCAGGTGGCCATATAGTTGCTCTTTTGTGGGGTGCTGTTTCCACGACCTATCCAGGACCGCCCGTAGCATTCTCGTACAGCTCCCATCTAGCTTATTCTCAAGACGCTTCGTTAGGGTCCAGGTGGTACAGCCATACAGCAGTACCAACACAACCACAGCCTGGAAGAATCATCTCTTTAGCTTGTTGGGGAGATCAGATTTCCATATGACTGATAATTTGTTGGTGGCCAACCATGCCTTTCCTATTCGAGTGTTAACATCGCTTTCTGTGGATGAGATATTACAACCTAGGTATGTGAATTTTTTTTTTTCTTTCTACTGACTTAAGAGGCTTGCCGTCAAGTATGGAGATGTCCCCTTGCTTTTTGAAACTCATGAACTCAGTTTTATCAGAGTTCACATAAAGGCCGACGTTCTTTGCTGCCTCCTCCAGGCTGTGTAGTAGTGTCTCAGCCTGTGTCAGCGTATATCTGCAAGGAGCGCGAGGTCATCAGCATAGTCTACATCTGTGACTGTTTGTGCGGGGTATCGCCTGCTTCTTGCTTTCCTTAGTGTGAGACCTTTTTCTTTTAGGGTATCTAATGATGTTCTGAGTACGTAGTCTAGGCATATTATAAATATATATGGTGCTAATGTATCTCCCTGCAGGACCCCAGTGGTGATGTCAAAGAAGTCTGTGTCGCCATCAGGTGAGCGTACCATTGCTTTAGTGTCTTAGTAGAGCATCATTATGGCGGCAACCGTTTCTTTGGGGAGACCATATGCTAGTAGTATTTGTTCCATTTTCCCTCTGTGTATAGAATCAAATGCCTTAGAAAAATCTACGAATAGTAGCGTTGCCTCTAGGTTTTTTGCTCGGACCCCCTCTATGATTCGTCGTATAGTCAGGATTTGAGAAGTTGTGGATCTGTTTCTGCAAAATTCGTTTTGGTTTTTCCTAAGGATTTTCTCTATTTCGGGTCGGATGCGATTAAGAAGAAGGGCATTATATATCTTAGCTGCAATAGCAGTAAGAGTTATGCCTCTGTAGTTTTTGGCGATTCCTAGGTCTCCCTTTTTTGGGAATGGGAGGATGCATCCTTTCGTCCATTTATCTATCCTATTTTGTCTATACACAGCATTGCATAGCCTAAGCAGTATGTTGTTGAATTTCCCCAACTTCCATACCTCTGGGGGTATTTCGTCAAGACCTGCTGTTTTTCTGCTTTTTAGTTTCTTTAATACTTCAACCATACTTTTACAATTTGTATATTTTCTTTTCTTCGTTTGCTAAAAATGTCAACTTAAGTTCAAATAAGGAAGATGGAATCATAAAATCTATCAGTCACACTCTCTCTCTCTCTCTCTCTCTCTCTCTCTCTCTCTCTCTCTCTCTCTCTCTCTCTCTATCTCTCTCACTCTCTCTACTTAACCCACAAACCAGCCCCCCCCCCCCACCTGTATGTTTAATTCATTATAAAAAGACATATCCGATATTAACTTTGTAAGAGTTACATGGTGAATCCTCTCGCAGACAGCCAAACAAAATAAGTCTATATTTTTTATATTTTGTTTAAATTAATTTTTAAAAGACTAACGTTCAAAATATAATTTTGTCCTGTGTTTAAAAATGTTTGCAAATCAACCATACTTTTACAATTTGTATATTTTCTTTTCTTCGTTTGCTAAAAATGTCAACTTAAGTTCAAATAAGGAAGATGGAATCATAAAATCTATCGGTTGCACTCTCTCTCACTCTCTCTCTCTCTCTCACTCTCCTTTTCCCTCAAATTGACCCCCACCTTATTCTAAAGACTCCAAAATTCACAATCTAACATATAAAAAGTAACTGCTACAGCAATTTAAAAATAAATAAATAAATAAATAAAATAAATAATCCACCACCGATACCTTTAAATCCTATTCCAGGAGGGGACATGTGGACTTATACTAAGTTAAAACTTATAATTGGCATCCCCCACTTTTCTTTCTCTCTCTCTCTCTCTCTCTTTCTCTCTCTTTCTCTCTCTCTCTCTTCTCGAAAAATCAACTTGCCACATCAGCTTGTGAAACGAAACCATGGGTAGCAGCATGGTGGATGTGAAACACAGCGGAAGAACCTCCATAGGTCAACGGAGTATATCACAAGATGCTGGGCGGAGGAACCCAGAATGGGTCAACGGCCAGGATCAACCAGTTCAGTCAGGTAACTACTGCTTCTCATCTCTAAGACCAGCGCCTATTGATGAGTCAACTCCACAGCTACCGATAGATATCTATGACCTCGACCCAACTGAAACTATTCATGACAGCACAAAAAGCTGAAGAATCATGCAGCATCGTGCTTCCTACCAAAAGCACGCTTTCAGCTGAGGCTCGAGCTCTGGCCCAGTGTCCGATAAATTACATACGGAGCTCTAAATACATCACACACTTAAACCACACCACTTTAAACACAGAAAAACAAGACACACATGCTACAGAAGGCAAAAACCTAACCACAATATCTAATAAGACAGACATAGAACCCAAAACCAATACAAACCTACTTAGATGTAAGAAATCACTGAAGATAGCAACATTTAACGTTAGAACACTAAAAATGATAAGCCAACTCCCCGAACTTACAGCGTCCGCAGCCGAAAAGAACATAGATATCATATGTGTGCAAGAACACAGATTTGACCATGGTGATATAGAATTGAAATACCATGAATCTGGAAATGGATGGACATTTGTGTCAGCATCTGCATGGAAAAACTCCGTCAATGCCACAATAGGAGGCATAGGAATGCTTCTCAGTCCTTGAGCTCTAAAATCACTGAATAGCATAGAAAAAATCCAACCCAGGATCATGAGTGCCACGTTTAATGGCAACCCATGCATGACTGTAGTCTCGTGTTACAGCCTTACAAATGTCAGCGATGAAACAGATATAGAAACATTTTACAATGGGCTATCCTCGCTATGCAGACACACACCCAAACATAATGTACTGATCATTGGGGGAGACATGAATGCACAGATAGGAAAAACAGAACACAATAGCTTTAGTTTACACAACACCTCAAACAGAAACGGCGATCTCCTAGCTGAGTTCTCCCTAGAGAACAGACTCGTTTGCTTAAACACCAAATTCCAAAAATGGAAGGGCAAACTATGGACATACACACACCCAAATAACACAAAAGCACAAATAGACTACATCCTAATAAACAAGAAATGGATAAATAGTGCAATGAACTGCGAGGCATACTCCTCCTTTGAAGGAGTATCCTCTGACCACAGAATAGTCACTGCAAAACTAAGACTAAGCCTGAGTAGAAATAAAAAGCAAACTAGTAGATCTGTACGATACGAATGGTCGACACTTGCCAACAGCGATATATGCAATCGCTACGCTGTCGCAGTAAGAAACAGATTCGATATCCTCCAAGAGACAGCTGAATGCCTCTCACCAAATGAGGAATACGAAAACTTTGTTAGTGCACACCTAGAAGCAGCAGCAGAGTGCGTACCAACAAAACTAAGAGCTAAGCACCATGTTCCCTGGGAGACAAAAGAAGTTAGAGAAAAAAGAAATATTACCAAAAAAGACAGACAGTCACAATTAGCATGGCAAATAGTAAATGAAATTAGTGATAGAAAAAGTACCTCTAGATCAAATATATACACAATTATATATATACAATATATATATACACATATTAAATATTACCAGAATTCGGTTTTTGAGCAAAAGTAATGAAGATTTGATTTATATTTAGGAAGATATTTAAAAATATTTCCCTCTTACTCCTGTTTTCTCCCTTTCTCACTGGTGTTCCTAAAAAAATTTAATCCAGTCATGGATCGGGTACTTTTACTAGTATCATATATCTTATCATAATGAAGATTCGGTATCTGTCTACACGTAACCGAAACTAATGGCAAATCCCCAATTCTTTTTACCATTTACCAATTTTTTTTCTCTGACTGATTAGTTGTCTACTTATACTTGTCTGTATTTATGAGATGAGTCTTGATATGAATAATTTTGATATTCTTGACAGTTGTCCTCATCTCTATTGTGTATAAAGACTAATGTTCAGGCCACTGTAACCTCAGGCTCTGTTTAGGTTTTTTTTTTTAAATTACCTTAAAATAAGTCATCTTCAGACGATAACCTTGGGATTTCTTGTCTTGTAGTTTTTAATAATGAACCCAAGATGTTTTTTGTTTGTTTTTTTGTTAGAGCTCACATAATTGCGAGATGTCTCCTCCAAACTCTCAGCCAGACTCTCTTTTCACCTATTTCCCTTTCACCCTATCTTTTATTTTGCAAATTATTTGAATCTGAAAACTTATATGGTATTTTTCCTCAAAGCACAATTTACAATTTTTCCAAACCTTTATTAGAAACATCCACTCTTATTTTGAATAAGCCACGAGCATGTATATGATTGTCCCAACTGTATTCTACAAATTGCTTGTATGGCAAACACCCAACCCTTTTTATCATATGGGTGCTAGAAATCTATTGATACACATCAAGTTTATGCAAATTATTTCTAATAGTTTATAAAACCAAACCAATATTTACCTCTAAACTATTTGCTTAAAAATTATATATATTTACCAACCCCTCTGCAGAGTTTTCCTTCTAGACTAGTTTCCTAACCAAGTTTAAAGAGCCCAGTATGCTCTATTATATACCCATAACTGGAGGGAGAATAGTTGGATTCATACCATTCCCAAGTGTATTAGCGCTATGTGTTTTTATAGGTATTAAAAATTATTTATACAAAATCAAAACAATATTTGGCATTAAATAGGCTACAAAGTTTTATCATATAAGTGGTTGAGGGTCTTAGTGTCCTGGTTATAACATTAAACTGCATTCAGTGGTGAAGCTGAAATTTCAGAGCTGTGGGGAGTGTGGGGTATCCCTTCATTGCCATTACTCCCAGGTTGACTGACCCAGAGTAGTAGTACTTGTTAGTCCCATCTATGGGTTAAATAGATCAAAAATTAGTTTTAAAAAACCCAACTAAATACTTAACATGAATGAATAAAATAAAAACATCTTTGGCATAAAATAACCCATCAAGTGTTGGCATGCCATAAAATCCAACCAACAACACAAATAGACATAGATTTGAGAGATAGATACATAAATAGATAGGTAATCCTTAACTTGTTCCTCATAAATTCCTACTATAAAATAAACTGAACCCTCATTTTATGTCCGTGTTTTTGCAATAAATGTTTTATTTTTCTTGCACCCGTTATTTTACAATACTAAATAAATTTTCTTTATCTATTGTATTTTTCTTTCTTTATTCTATAAAATTATTTTGTAAAATAACGGGTGCAAGAAAAATAAAACATTTATTGCAAAAACACAGACATAAAATGAGGGTTCAGTTTATTTTATGGTGGGAATTTACAAGGAACAAGTTAAGGATTACCGATAGATAAATGAACAGACTTACTTTTCTTTTTCTTGGGGGTTAAATTTTAAGATCACTTCTTTTAGACTATTTTCAATCTCAATGGAAATCCCATACTCTGGTGTCTGAAATGATATAAAAATAAACTAGTGAGTGATTTATTAGTTTAATAAAGTTATACAAATGTAATTAAAAATGATGCTTGTAGGACTCCAGCTACAATATTAAAGAAATCATCTGTGTCCACATCAGGTGAACAAATCATTGTTTTCATGTCTAGTAGAAATAATAATTTACTAACCTGAGAGACATTTATTGAGTAAATTTTCTTATCTTGTGCAGTCTTCACGTAAATGACAATATGACAACATATGTATAAAACAGCCAGTCGTTTTATATCAACCAACTTTTAGCCTTTAAACTTTCTTTTGTTCAAGTAATTTTTCTTATCTTGTGTTGACATTACCCCACCACTGACTTGTACTCTGGTATAAGTCGCCTGTATGACTCTAGACACAACTGTTATTTTTATATCTAAAAGTTAACCAAAATTGTTTTTTCAAGTATCTAATGAAATATCGCCAGTCAATCCATAACACTACTACAGTGTTATAGTGATTTATTAGTTTAATAAAGTTATACAAATATAATTAAATATGATGCTAATATATCTCCTTGTAGGACTCCAGCTACAATATTAAAGAAATCATCTTTGTCCACATCAGGTGAACAAATCATTGTTTTCGTGTCTAGTAGAAATAATAATTTACTAACCTGATAGACAATACCAAAAGGTAAATATAAGTCTTCAAACAGTTTCTTTACTTGCGCATCCACCATTCTACAAGTAAATTGGTAGGCATCCTGTAAAGATAAAAAAGAAATATATTTCCTCTTTTTCTTCTTAAATGATACATTGCTGCCAGTCTCCAGTTTCACTCATAAACAAATATACTTCTATTTTTTAATAGAAAGTTAATTTTCTTCCAGATCATACCTAAAATAATTTTTTTCTTTCCAGTGATACATTTACAAAATCAAAACGTATATACATATATATATATATATATATATATATATATATATTATCATGACTTATATATATATATATTATCATGACTTATCTACAACCAAACTCTACTGAATTGAACCTATTATCATAATTATGATATTGTGTTTCCTTTTACTCAAAAGCCAAATTCAATTCTTTGGGAAATTTGGGTTATCTGCCCCTTAATCGGGTACGGAAGTAAGGCACTGGAAGTGTAGGGCACGAGACCCTAAAAATCCTCAAAACAGTTTAAGCAGCCAACAGGGTCAGAGCTGATCAGTCAAGCATGTGACAAGGGTCGGATCTAAAAGAACAGTACAAGCAGTGAACCAGAGCAGGCCAACAGCAGTGGAAGAGAACCAACGCTGACAACTAGAACCAACAAGAAACAGACAATAACGAAACCACTTCAATCCATTAACCATTCAAAATAAAGTTAAGTAAAACACTTATTGATTATTTCCTAATTGAGTAACATGAGTGACTCAGCAAATTAACTTCATGTGTAAATTGGTAGAAATAATTTTCATTAACTTCATGTGTATTAATAAATTGGTAGAAATAATTTTCATTAACTTCATGTGTATTAATAAATTGGTAGAAATAATTTTCATTAACTTCATGGGTATTAATAAACTGGTAGAAATAATTTCCATTAACTTCATGTGGATTAATAAATTGGTAGAAATAATTTTCATTAACTTGTGTGTATTAATAAATTGGTAGAAATAATTTTCATTAACTTCATGTGTATTAATAAATTGGTAGAAATTTTTCATTAACTTCATGTGTATTAATAAATTGGTAGAAATAATTTTCATTAACTTCATGTGTATTAATAAATTGGTAGAAATAATTTTCATTAACTTCATGTGTATTAATAAATTGGTAGAAATAATTTTCATTAACTTCATGTGTATTAATAAATTGGTGAAAACAATTTTCATTAACTGCATGTGTATTATTAAACTGGTAGAAATAATTTTCATAGGGTCAACCACTAGTATTTATTAATACATGAAGTAAATGAAAATTATTTCTACCAATTTATTAATACACATGAAGTTAATGAAAATTATTTCTACCAGTTTATTAATACACATGAAGTTAATGAAAATTATTTCTACCAGTTTATTAATACACATGAAATTATCAACCCTCATCTCAAAAATTAAGAAAAATTAGGGTGACTTTGTTGGGAATAAATTTAAATATTTTTTTTTTAATTGAAATATATCACTAAGTAGGCATGAGTTTATTCTATTACTGACCAGGTTTGAATTCAGAGTTTTTCTTCTCCTAGACTTGTTGCCTAACCAAGGTTAAAGAGCCCAGTCTGCTCTACTATTTACCCATAGCTGGAAGGAGAATAGTTGAATTCATACCTTTCTCAAGGGTATTAGCACTATGTGAATTGTGACCTCGTCCAGGAATTGAACTCAGGTTGACAAGACAATTTCCTGCGACTCTAACCAGTACACCACCAGGCTTCCCCGAATAAACCTCTAGGCTACAGTCCTAGACGTCAAAAGAAGCTTAGTTTTCGAATTACGTAGCTAAACAATGACTGGTAATAATTTTAACGTAATTATTAATTAAAAATCAAAAAAGGCTAATAAAAACTTTTTGCAAACAGTACCGTACCTTGATATTATGCGAAAAGTACAATTTAAACGGGCTACTCTGTAGAAAAATACGTATAAAAAAACGGAGTAGCTCCGAAATCAGAATTAGCCTATGAGAATTGTGTATTCGAAATATAATCTGAGAGCGTAGCGAAATAAACATTACCTTGCAATAATCCCTTTACAAATTTTCTTCAGGAAAAAATTCAAAATATAATTTTCAATTAAAAAATAAACTGACTTTTTAGAAAAAATAAAAAATAATAGTATTTCGCATACATGTGACAACAAGTCACCCTAAGAAACATAAATAAAATAACGAGTAATAAGCGAATTTGCTTTTTAGAAAAAATAAAAAATAATAGTATTTCACATATATGTGACAACAAGTAAATATTTATTATTTAAACTTTAAACAATCTAGTGCTTCGATAGCGTAAATTTTTTTTGTTTCTATTCATAACTTTGGTCTTTTATCTCTTTATTTATACTGTAATTAGTATTGAAAATGACCAACTCGCAAAACATTTTACACCCCCAACATAAGCGGGGTCAAAATTAAGCGACCTGAAAAAAATGAGAAAGTTTTGAAATAAAATAAATAATGCATTATAAAGATCATTCATTGATAAATAAACACTGAAAATTTCATTAAAATCCGATAATTCCCTGATTTTTGGTAAATTATTTTCTGTAGGGGGGGGGGGGCTAAACTCATTTTGTCAAAAACGCATTTTAGGCTAATTTTGCCAGTAGCTAGTATAAACAATAAGCATTTTTAATATCTGTATACGAAATACTATTCATTTTTTTCCCCTAAAAAGCCAGTTCTTTAATTGAAAATTATATTTTTAAATTTTTCCTGAAGAAAAAAAATTGTTTGCTTTAGTTACTAAAGCATATTATTAGGAATTTTTTATTTTTTGGGGGTCATTCTAAATTAATATTTTTTTATTTCATAAACACTAACATCAGCTGATGTTTACATTCCAGATAAAATCTGTAATCTCATTGGCTAATTTGAATTCGGAGCTATTTTCGTTCTATACGTATTTTAATCACTTAAAACTTATTTTATTAATTCTTGATGCAAGAAACCTATGCGCGAAAAAAAAGAAATTGGAATTTTGGGGTGATATCATTTTAATAATAAAGGACAATTTCTCTGGTGACTTTTTACATCCGACAGAACTGAACGATAATCGGGTTGGGACTGTGGCCTACTCAACAAAAACAATTTCCCTGGCCTAGCGCTAGCAAAAAGGGGATAGACTTCCTCACTGTGTCGACTAATACTGACAATAGGCCTCTCCTCTGCCAATTTGTGGGGAATAAACAAAATCTCACCCATAATGTGTAATACAGGATATCATTAATTTTCTCAGCTTTAAAAACGCGTGTTTCAGTTAGTGAGGTGTGTATTGTTATCCATTGGCGATCAAAAAAATCATCCATCATTTTAACAATTTCAATTTTCTTTTCCATATATGACTTTTGCGGATTTTTACTCAAATTATTGTTGTCCACTTTCACCCAGGTCTCCAAAGAAGGATCACTAAAGCAAAAAAAAAAAACAAATGTTAAGAATTTTAGGAATGTAACAAATTTAGGAATTTTAGGAATATAACAAATGTTTGGAATGCAACAAATTTTAGGAATGTAACAAATTTTACGAATGTAACAAATGTTTGGAATGCAACAAATTTTAGGAATTTTAGGAATGTAACAAATGTTTGGAATGTAACAAATGTTTGGAATGTAACAAATTTTTAGGAATTTTAGGAATGTAACATATGTTTGGAATGTAACAATTTTTTAGGAATATAACAAATGTTTGGAATGCAACAAATTTTAGGAATGTAACAAATTTTAGGAATGTAACAAATGTTTGGAATGCAACAAATTTTAGGAATGTAACAAATGTTTGGAATGTAACAATTTTTTAGGAATGTAACAAATGTTTGGAATGTAACAAATTTTTAGGAATTTTAGGAATGTAACAAATGTTTGGAATGTAACAAATTTTAGGAATTTTAGGAATGTAACAAATGTTTGGAATGTAACAAATGTTTGGAATATTCAAAATATAACAAATGTTATGAATTTTAGGAATGTAACAAATTTTAGATAGATAAATAGATAGATAGATAGATAAATGGCACTAGAAACTCAACTATAATTGTACATAGCAAAGTACTAGAAATTTATAGAAGTGAAAGGGGTGAATATTTGAAGATTAAGGGACCAGTCGATTGGAGTTGAACCAAAGAAAGGTACAAACCAATAAATAAAAAAAAAGAGTTAAAAAGAAAACAATACCTATTATTCGCATTTTCTTGTTTTTCCTTTTCTCTTTTCTCATAATCCTGCAGTTTCTTGTTTTGATCTTCAATATGCAATATTGATTCATTAAGTTTGGCGTTCAGTGTGTATATTTCCTGTTGAGCCAATTGAATGGTTCTGCAATAAGCAAAGATAAATAAAACATAGATAGAAATTAGAAATATATTATAAAGCACTTAGTTCACTTGAACACTGGAAGCAGATGACAGACTGAGATAGATAAATAGATAGATAGAAAGATAGATAGATAGATACAAACAGACTGAGATAGATAGATAGATAAATAGATAGATAAAAACAGACTGAAATAGATAGATATATAGATAGATAGAGATATTGATAGATAAAAACAGACTGAAATATACATATATATATATATATATATATATATATACTAGCTAAAGTACCCGGTCCATGACCGGACTAAAAAAAAAATAGAAACACCAAAGAGTGAGTGGCGAGAAAATAAGAGATAGGTATACCCAATTTCGGTTCATTTTTTAAAAATATCTCATAAAATAAAATAGAGGATGGGACGTAGACCTCGTAAAAAATATTTCCCCTAATATATTTTCGTGAAAATGGTTCCATTAATTGATTTCTCATAGTATATTTTTAAAATCCTCTTGTCGTAAGTTGTTTTTGGCTATGTAAAATTTCAGTTGATTTAACGGTGCAAAAATGAAAACATTGTTTTTAAATCAGAATTTTCATTGTTTCAGTTTGCTGAAAATTTTTTAAAAATCATCAGTAGTTTGTTTAATGTTTCTTCTTTCGAACTGAGAATTTTTTTAAAGATAATATTATTTTTATGCAAGTTTCATTGTGTTAAATGTAGGGGTGGGGTAAATTTCACAGGGAAAATTGGTGGTAACTAATAAGAGATAATTATTTATCAAAATTTTTAAAAAATCTCCGAGAATTGTCTAATGAATAAACGGTCGAAATAAATATTATATTCGAGACGACACTAATATGAATGAATTAAAGTGATTTCTAAAGTTAAAATGTTAATAAAGGATTAAAAGAAATCTCGAGATAAAGGCTGAACTTGAAAAACGGTCCGAAAATTAGAGTGACACAAAAAAAAAAAAAAAAAAAAAAAAAAACAGAACCCAAATTATTTATTTTCCCATTAAACTAACTCTAAACTCCAACCCTAACCCTAACCCCTAAACACCCCTAGTTAAAATTAAGTTTTATTACAAAATTTGTAGGTTCTGTTTTTTTCTGGGTCACCCTGTATATAGGTGACCCAGAAAAAACAGAACCCAAATTATTTATTCATTTTCCCATTAAACTAACCCTAAACCCCAACCCTAACCTAAACCCCCTTAGTTAAAATTAACAGTTTTATTACAAATTTTGTGGGTTCTGGTTTTTCTGGGTCACCGTAATTTTCCAATCGTTTTTCAAGTTCAGCCGAGATAAATTTGAAAGACCATTTTTGACGGTTTTTAGTAAAAAAAAGAAAGAGAGAGAAAAAAGTGGTGACTTAATTTTTTTTTAAAATCTGCCTATTTATTTATTATTAGAATTATGATAAATTAAAGAACAGATTTTCTCATTCAAGTTACTTACATTAAAATAATTTTTATTTCATGTTTAAGGTAAGCTTAATTTAACATTTCAAATACTGTTTTGTTTATATACAAAATGTTAACTACATCGTATTTTTATTATAATTTTTTGTTTTTTTTGTTTTATCACAATACAACTATATGTTTACTTAGTTACGAAATAAGTAGTTATATAATTTAACTACCTATTTTTGTAAAAGGCTTTTTTTTCTAAAACTCTTTTGTATATACGAAAAAATTGTATACATAAAAAAATTTGAGTTAAATGTCTTCGCTTATTATTTATTTTGCTTATTTATTGTTATTTACTTCGCTCTTTCTTACCAAATAAATATTTGTAAGATAGATTATTTCATTTCATTTCTAACAAAATTAATATTTTAAAGACAGGAATAAAAAGATTGTGATATGAATAAGATTTGATTTTTTGTTAAAACATACTTTTGCTGTCCGAAGCAAAATAATTTTTTTCTAACTCGCTATAAAAAATAATTCAATGGATAAAGACTCATACAAATTATATATTGAGCAAGATCATTTTCTCTTCTTTTCAATCATATGGATATTTTTAAGATTGGACTACAAAAAGGTGATAAATTCTGAGCTGAACGGCTTAAGACTGCGAAATTTATTCTTTAAAATTGAATTCACTGCTACCTTATCAGCACTGAATTCAGCTTATCGCTTTAACAAAAAGTCCGGCAGAGGATAATATCTTAGCAGCAGCAGGGACTGGTATGCGGACAGTTTCGCAAATTGGGTGATTTTGGCTTAATTAATTAATTATATCCCTTAATCAGTAAAAATCAATAACCAAATTTGGCGTGTTTCTTAGTTAGAAGGATATTAATATGTATGAGAGATTTCAAATCAGAGTAACCTCCCGTTTTAAATTTATGCGTCAACATGTACATACCAAAAACTAAGTCCTATATATTTAGATATATATATATATATATATATAGATAGATAGATAGATAGATAGATAGATAAAAAGACAAATATATATATATAAATGTATATAGATACTGAGATAGACAGATACACATAAACATACTGATAGATAGATACATAGATAGATAGACAGATAGATATGAACAGATAGATAGATAGATAGATGACACTAGAAACTGTGGACGAGCAGATTCCCAGCCCCACGAACGAAACGAGTCCAGATATGTGTGGCCTGTGCGAGGGGGAGGAGGGTGGCAAGTGACCACGGAAATTAAACTCTTCACCTCTTCGTTGATGAAATGCTAGTGAAATTCCGCACAAGCTGTGTAGAGTGGCCCGGATGTGGAGTCTCGTCATGAGGATTGACGCATGAATGTCGAATGTGCAATTCAGAGTGAGGAGCCCGGATGAAACACAGCAATGAAATATTTAGGGACCTGCCCTCCCAGATCGGGGAGAAAGTCTGCAGGAGCATTTTGGCTGTCAAAACGAGTGGAAGAGAGGATATAGTTGGATTGTGAATATTTGAAGATTAAGGGTCCAGTCGATTGGAGTTGAACCAAAGAAATTACATAAACCAATAAATAAAAAAAGAATGAAAAAAAAAGAATACCTATTATCTGCATTTTCTTCTTTTTCCTTTTCTTTTTTCATAGATAGATAGATAGATAGAGAGATAGACGGAGAGAGAGAGGGAGAGAGAGAGAGAGAGAGAGAGAGAGAGAGATTGATGGAAACAGATTATGACAGATAGATAGATAGATAGATGCAAGAAGAAAAGAAGAAAAATAGATAGACTGAGATAGATAGATAGATAGATAGATGGATAGATGGAAACAGATTAAGAGAGAGATAGATAGATGGAAACAGATTAAGACAGATAGATAGATAGATAGATAGATTGAATTAAGGGACAGTTGATTGGAGTTGAACCAAAGAAAAGTATAACAATAAATAGATTATTAACATTTTCAGATATAGATTGCTAATAGATAGATTTTAACCCATTGTTCAGATTACAGACAGATAGATAGATAGATTTTCAGATGATAGATTAGATTTTAGATTTGACAGATACGATAGATAGATAGACTAGAGAAGATAGAGATAGATAGATAGATAAAGATAGATAGAAACAGACTAGATAGATAGATAGATAGATAGATAGATAGAGAGAGATGGAAACAGATTAAGACAGATAGATAGATAGATAGATAGATAGGAGATAAAACAGACTGAAATAGATATATATAGAGATAGATAGATAGATACATATAAACATACTGATAGATAGATAGATAGATAGATAGATGGCACTAGAAACTCAACTATAATTGTACATAGCAAAGTACTAGAAATTTATAGAAGTGAAAGGGGTGAATATTTGAAGATTAAGGGACCAGTCGATTGGAGTTGAACCAAAGAAATGTATAAACTAATAAATAAATTAAAAAGAATTAAAAAAAACAATACCTATTATCATTTTCTTCTTTTTCCTTTTCTCTTTTCTCATAATCCTGCAGTTTCTTGTTTTGATCTTCAATATGCAATATTGATTCATTAAGTTTGGCGTTCAGTGTGTATATTTCCTGTTTAGCCAATTGAAGGTTTCTGCAATAAGCAAAGATAAATAAAACATAGATAGAAATTAGAAATATATTGTAAGGCATGTCAACCCTTGTTGGGTTATTTTATTCCAAAGATGTTTTGTTTTATTCATTCTTGATGGATATTCAAATTTTTTTTAAACTCATTTTTTCACACATGATAAATAAAACATAGATAGAAATTAAAAATATATTATAAAGCACTTAGTTCACTTGAACACTGGAAGCAGATGACAGACTGAGATAGACAAATAGATAGATAGAAAGATAGATAGATACAAACAGACCGAGATATATATATATATATATATATAGATACAAACAGACTAAGATAGATACATATAAACATACTGATAGATAGATAGATAGATAGATAGAAACAGACTGAGATAGATAGATAGATATATATATATATAGATAGATAGATAGATAAAAACAGACTGAAATAGATAGATAGATAGATAGATAGATACAAACAGACTGAGATAGATAGATAGATAGATAGATAGATATATACTAGATAGATAGATAGATAGATAGATAGATAGATAGATACAAACAGACTGAGATAGATAGATAGATAGATAGATAGATAGATAGATACAACAGACTGAGATAGATAGATAGATAGATAGATAGATAGATAGATATAGATAGATAGAAACAGAAGATAGATAGATAGATAGATAGAACAGATAGATACAAACAGACAAGATAGATATATAGATACATATAAACATACCAAGATAGATAGATAGATAGTAACAGGCTAAGATAGATACATATAAACATACTGATAGATAGATAGATAGATAGAAACCGACTGAGATAGATAGATAGATAAAAACAGACTGAAATAGATAGATAGATAGATAGATAGAGAGAGAGATAGATAGATACAAACAGACTAACATAGATACATATAAACATATAGATAGATAGATAGATAGAAACAGACTGAGATAGATAGATAGATAAAAACAGACTGAAATAGATAGATAGATAGATAGATAGATAGATAGATACAAACAGACTGAGATAGATAGATAGATAGATACAAACAGACTAAGATAGATAGATAGATAGATAGATAGATACAAACAGACTGAGATAGATAGATAAAAACAGACTGAAATATATAGATAGATACAAACAGACTTAGAGATAGATAGATAGATAGATAGATAGATGGCACTAGAAACTCAACTATAATTGTACATAGCAAAGTACTAGAAATTTATAAAAGTAAAAGTGATGAATATTTGAAGATTAAGGGACCAGTCAATTGTAGTTGAAAGTGTTATGTACTTTCTTATTCTTCTGGTCGGATCTGCTTCTTCTATCTTCTAATGGTCTCGTCTGGTCTTTCTTATCTGGGTCCCGTGTCTGGTTCTGCTGGGGACCATTTCTTATCAGAGCCTTGTGTCATTGTTAGCTTTTAGTAATAACAACAAGACTTCGATTTACCTTTGATGTTATTTTATTCTGGAACCCCAGGACCAGACAACTGCGCGCTGAGAGTCACATCTTGCTAGCTTCTAACTCTGCAACTGACTAACCTAACTGTCTCTGCAACTGACTGAGTTGCTTACACCTTAAACCGGAAGGGGCTTTCTATCGCTTCCGATTCTCACGATCATCCCAGAACGCAAGGTGAGAGTGAGGTCAAGCATTGTCACTCACTCTCAAGGCCATCAGTTGTACTGATCGCCATAAGGATTTCTATACTACCTTAAAAAGTAATAGGGATCCAATTAATATGTAACAAAAGGTTTCAACCAATAAATAAAAAAAAAAGAATTAAGAAAACCAAATACCTATTATGCTTATCTTCTTGTCTTTCTTTTTCACTTGAATATTGAAGCATTTTCCCATTTAGTTCTCTAATGATTCTTAGTGAATCTCTAAATTGGGTTTTCAGTGAGTCAATTTCCTGTTTGGCCAATATTAGGGTTCTGTAAAACATACATAGAAACAGACTTATATAGTTCGGCCCAGCGTCCCCTACAGTGGCCAAAAACGGATTTCCCCGTCATACCCTACACCAGCACTTATAGGCTACAGTCCCAAGCGTCAAAAGAGGCTTAGTTTTCGATTTATGTAGCCAAACCACCTATCAAAATAATTTTAACGTAATTATTAAGAAAAAATCCAAAAAAGACTAATAACCATTGTTTGCCATTGGACCATTCATTAAAATTATGCAAAAAGTACCATTTAAACGGGCGTATTTTTAGTAAAATACGTATAAAAACTAAGTAGCTCCGAAATGAGAATTAGCCAATGAGAATTGAGTATTCGATATATAAACAACGTAATAAAATGGCGACGTCGAGGGGAAAAAGCTACCATGCTTATTAGCGAGAAAAAATGTTTTATGTGCATTTTACCTTCAAAAAAGTATAGCGAAATAAACATTACATTATAATAATCCCTTTTCTAAACCAAACAAATTTTCTTCAGGAAAAAAATCAAAATATAATTTTCTATTAAAAAATGAACTGACTTTTTAGAACAAATAAAAAATATTTCTCTGAATGTTTGAGATGAGGTTTGAAGATTAGTATTATCTGACTATTGTCCCCATCTTCATTGTTATTTGTACAACGTAGGAGTTGTGTTAATTACCTACCCCAGCTATGGTTAGCGGAATGAGAACAGGATACCCCGTGGAATAAATAAAGGGTTAGGTTCAAAGTTCCATGATGGCTCCCGAATACGACAAGAAAGTTCCCGAGTTCGAAAAGAAGGTTCCCGAGTCCGACAAGAAATACCTGAAGAAGGCCGGAGGGTATATCGGCCAAAACGTTGTACAAATAACAATGAAGATGGGGACAATAGTCCGAATAATGCAAATAATACTAATCTTCCAGCCTCATCTCAAACATTCAGAGAAATAGACTTATATATATATTTACCAACCCCTCCGCATGAGCAGGATACGACATACGGTCAATTTCTTAAGCGGAGCTCAACAGGTTTGAATTCAGAGTTTTCCTTCTCCTAGACCGGTTACCTAGCCAGGATTAAAGGGCCCAGTCTACCCATAGCTGGAGGCAGAATTGGATTCATACCTTTACCAAGTGTATTAGCACTATGTGAAATTCAAACAGCTTCGTCCAGGAATTGAACTCGGGTCGACGAGTCCATTTTCTATGACTCTAACCATTTGACCACGCGCCTCCAACAGACGTATATAGATAGATAGATAGATGGTATTTACCGCGTACCCCACTTGTACGGGTCAGGCACAAAGTCCCTATTAACGTGGGACCACCCACAAGCCGAAGCTCATGGAGTGGCAGGTGAAAAAATTGCGTCGATCCCGTCGGCATTCCCCCTCAAGGGGGGCGCCTCAGGCACTGGGCAATAAACCCAGCCCTGCCCCTTTAAATCAAGGGGGCAGGTGTTGCCTGGGGGGACAGCCCCCTGGGATCGACGCTATTAACTCGTAAAGATCCAGGGCCGAAGCCACTGGACCCCCGGCGTGGGCCGGAGCTATAGATAGATAGATAGATAGATAGATAGATAGAAACAGAATAAGATAGATATATAGATAGATAGAAGCAAACTGAGATAGATAGATAGATAGATAGATAGATAGAAACAGATTAAGATAGATAGATAGAAGCAGACTAGATAGATAGATAGATAGATAGATAGATAGATAGATAGATAGATAGATAGAAACAGATAGATAGATAGATAGAGATAGATAGAAGCAGACTAGAT
The DNA here is from genome assembly GCA_023376005.1 of Doryteuthis pealeii. Taxonomy (NCBI): domain Eukaryota; kingdom Metazoa; phylum Mollusca; class Cephalopoda; order Myopsida; family Loliginidae; genus Doryteuthis; species Doryteuthis pealeii. Next base: position 51,975,780 of record CM042169.1, read on the forward strand.
AGATAGATAGATAGATATAGATAGAAACAGATAGATAGATAGATAGATAGATAGATAGATAGATAGATAGAAGCAGACTGAGATAGATGGATAGATAGATAAATTGATAGATAGATCGATAGATAGAAACAGACTGAGATAGATAGACAGATATATAGATATATAGACAGATAGATATAGATATATTGATAGATAAATAGAAACAGACTGATATATATATATATATATATATATATATATATATATATATAGAGAGAGAGAGAGAGAGAGAGAGAGAGACAGAGAGAGAGAGAGACAGAGAGACAGAGAGAGAGACAGAGAGAGAGTGCTAGAAACCTAACTATAACTGTACATAGCACAGTACTAGAAATTTCACAGTATTCATCTATAAAAGATAGATAGATAGATAGATAGATAGATAGATAAAAACAGACTGAAATAGATAGATATATAAATAGATAGATAGATAGATAGATACAAAGACTGGGATAGATAGATAGATAGATAAAACAGACTGAAATAGATATATATAGAGATAGATAGATAGATATAGATAGATAGATAGATAGATAGATAGATAGATAAAACAGACTGAAATAGATATATATAGAGATAGATAGATAGATACATATAAACATACTGATAGATAGATAGATAGATAGATAGATGGCACTAGAAACTCAACTATAATTGTACATAGCAAAGTACAAGTAATTTATAGTGTTGCATACTGAGGGTTTTCACAGTACCAATCTATATAACGTTGTATACCCTTCTTACTTCTTACTCTGGTCGTCTTTTCTTCTGGCCAGCTTTGGTTCTATCTTCTAACATCTTGGTCTGGTCTTCTATTGGGATTTCGGGTCTGGTTTCTGTTAGAAATTTCTCGTTATCAGAAGCCCTGTGTCATTGTTAGTTTTTAGGTAATAAACACAAGACTTCAATTTACGTTGATGTTACTTTATTTGTAAATCCCCAAACCAGACAATATGCGCAGATCCTTACATCTTGCTAGCTCGGCTTCTAACTGCTTTAAACTTACTATATCCTTAAACCGTAAGAGGGCCTTCTATGGGGGTTCCGGTTCTCACGATCCATCCCCGCAAGGCAAGGTGAGATTGAGGTCAAGCGCCGTCACTCACCAACAGTTGCACTAATCTCCATTATGATTTCTACAATACCTTATAAAAGCATTAGGGAACCAATAATTATGTAACAATAGAAGTGAAAGGGGTGAATATTTGAAGATTAAGGGACCAGTTAATTGGAGTAGAACCAAAGAAATTACATAAACTAATAAATAAAAAAAAAAGAATGAAAAAAAAAGAATATCTATTATCTGCATTTTCTTCATTTCCCTTTTCTTTTTTCATAGATAGATAGATAGATAGATAGATAGATAGAGAGAGAGAGAGAGAGAGAGAGAGAGAGAGAGAGATTGATGGAAACAGATTAAGACAGATAGATAGATAGATAGATGCAAGAAGAAAAGAAGAAAAATAGATAGAAACAGACTGAGATAGATAGATAGATAGATAGATAGATTAAGAGAGAGATAGATGGAAACAGAGACAGATAGATAGATAGATAGATGGAAACAGATTAAGACAGATAGATAGATAGATAAATAGATAGATGGAAACAGATTAGATAGATAGAGAGAGAGAGAGAGAGAGAGAGAGAGAGAGAGAGAGAGATAGATGGAAACAGATTAAGAGAGAGATAGATAGATGGAAACAGATTAAGACAGATAGATAGATAGACAGATAGATAGATTGAATTAAGGGACCAGTTGATTGGAGTTGAACCAAAGAAAGGTTTCAACTAATAAATGAAAAAAAGAATTAAAAAAGAAACAATACCTCCTATACTCATTTTCTAGTTCTTCCCTTTTGCTTGAATATTGAAGTATTTTCCCATTTAGATCATTAATAGTTGATTGTGAATTCCTCAGTTGGGTTTTCAGTGAGTCAATTTCCTGTTCGTGTTCAGAAATTTCATTTTGGTATTGTTCAATTTTACGATCCTACAAGAAACAAAGAAAAATAAAACAATGTTAGTGACTTAGAAGTTGTTATAAGAATTAAAATGTGTGAGTCTTATGATATGTTAGAAGACTCAGAGTAGCCTTCTAACGTAGGTGCATATATACATGAATAAATCCGAACAAAGAAGTGAAAACATAACAATACAGACTTTATTGTCTGAGCACATGGATAACATACATATATCTACAAATACAAGATACATAACAGATAGGACTAAAGTCTTAAAGAAGTGAGAAAGAATTTGTGAATGTGTGGATCTTATGATATGTTAGAAGACTCAGAGTAGCCTTCTAACGTACATACATGAATAAATACAAACAAAGAAGTGAAAACATAACAATACAGACTTTATTGTCTGAGCACATGGATGAATGACATACATATATCTACAAATACAAGATACATAACAGATAGGACAAAAGTCTTAAAGAAGTGAGAAAGAATTCATAAAGAATTTGTGAATTATGAATATAATACTATGCATGCGGGGGTAGGTGTGTATGTATAATACTATGCATTGTGCATGCATATGTGGCTGCACAGTTAGTTGTATATATATAATTCTAGGTAGTTATGATTAATAAATAGTAAGTCAAACCACATATATGTGTGTGTATGTGGTAGACCGAACAAGTAGTAGTAAAATATATATATAAGATAAGTATATATGTGTGTATCCGGGTAGATAATGTGTGTATATATAATTCTAGGTAGTTATGATTAATAAGAGTAAGTCAAACCACATATATGTATAAATATGTGTGTGTTCTAGTGTGGATAATGGGGGTATACATATGTATAGATAGATACATATGTGCGCATGTATACACACGTGTGTGTGTGTATGCACATATATTGTATGTGTAAGTAAAGGTATGTGAATGGTCGGTCAAAGAAATCATAAAACTGAAGAAAAGATTAAGAGGGTGATAACTCCCCAGATTAGAGACGAGAAGTCTGGGTTGTGAACAACTTTGAGAGTTGACCGTAGGTTAAAGGATCATAAAAATTGACCCATATTTAGAACAAAGGATTTTTGAAATCTCCTGATGAAATCCCGGGGCTGAGAGTGGAATGAGATCTGAGGGTCTCTGGGAGATTTTGAAAAGTTTTAGTCAGTTAGTTTTGGACACGGGAGAAGTCAGTTAGATCTTGGTCAGCGAAGAAGCAACATCTCTCTTAGAGCCTTGTCCACTAGAAGCCAGCCTTAGAAGAAGTCCTAAAAACGAACAGGGGGGGGGGCTCTCGACAGACATTGGATCTGAATTAGAACCAGATGTAGCAGCAATGCAAGTACTATATACCTCATCTCTGACCATTCTGAAGTTCACCTGAATTGTTTTGTCTTTATTCTCTCTTTGTTATTGATTGTGAACCCCCTGAGGCAGAATTACGGATACCAGTGAGGGTCAAGGAACAGACGATCACGAGACGATCATGGCCGGTAATTTTGAAAGCTGCAAGTAATGCAGAAGATGCACAGCAGAAGCTGCCTACAGGTGCTCACGGCCCGAGGGAGGTTTACATAAAGAAAAGACACTAACGGCAGTACTCCAAGGTTTGAAGTATGGAGTTAACCACAAGTGTGGCAGATAGGTTGAGAGTTAAAGAAATAACCAAACGACTAGAAATAGGAATAAAAGACTGTATTACAGAATAACAATAAGGTTGCAAACTTTAATTCGTTTGCACAAATAATAATTTGTAATAAACTTATCTGAGTCCTGAGATAGGGTATTATCGGAGCCCTTGCTACGGCCTTCTGATAGTTCGGATATGATAGATTTCTATGTTTGATGTCCGACTCCGATTCTGGTTGTTGAGGAAGAGGAGCGACCCTGTTTTAGGTCTGTCCCCAGTGCTAGCTGGATCAGAAGAGAGCGAGTTTGCTTATTCGGCTTTGCCACCAAAGTATGCTGGCTTGTGATTGGTTGGTTTGAAACAGAGGCTTGTAGACAAAGGATGATAACCCCCATACCCCAGAATTCTCAATAGAATGTGTGGATCTTATGATATGTTAGAATGCTCAGAGTAGCCTTTTAACATAGGTGCATATATAAGTAAAAAAAAGTAAACTCGTCAGAGTGGCCTAAAGTTGGTATCAGCCAATCAGCAACGGAGTCTATCTCCTTTTCACTAGCACTAGACCAAGGAGATTGTCTTTGCGTTTGAGGTGGAGTGCCACACCTGCCATCAGCTCCTTACTTTACCACACAGATCTTTGTTTTACTCATATGCTCTGTTGGCAAGGGCCAGTATCGAACTAGGAACTTTGCGGTTTCCAGCCAAACGTTCTACCGTCTGAGCTAATGAATAAATCCAAACGAAGAAGTAAAAACATAATAATACAGACTTTATTGTCTGAGCACATGGATGAATGACATACATATATCTACAAATACAAGATACATAACAGATAGGACAAAAGTGAGAAAGAATTCCTGAAGAATAAGTGAGTCACTTACAGAGAGTTGGGGAGCAAAGCCCCCCACTTTATGGACAGGGACACAGGTGTCTAGCCCATGTTTAATAGATGCTAGACCAAGAGAAAGAGATTGAGAAATTCCTGGGCTACTGTTTAAATACCCAGCCACCTATTGGTGAAACCTTTGCTGTAAGGGGAAGATAACTCTTTTGGACACAAGTCCATCCCAACAGGGGCAGACAATCGCTACAGTGTTCTACCGTCTGAGCTAATGAATAAATCCGAACAAAGATGTAAAAACATAACAATACAGACTTTATTGCCTGAGCACATGGATTGTTCAATTTTGTAAACGAAAATTATGATAAAAATTAATAAAGTAAATTAAGTAACCCTAGTGGCATTTAGGGGTACTAACAGATTTTTTTTCTTCTTTTTTTTTTTAAATTAAATCTGATTGCATTAAGATGTAAAGAGAAAAAAAAGAAAATTTGGTTGGGACTAAAACTTTGGATAATGGAAGGAAAAACTTGTTTTCTAAAATCATTTACTTCTCTACACACACCAGCACCGCCACCACCACAACCACCGCCCCCATACTAATTAAAGGTTCTTTATGGAAAGGAAATCAGGTGTGGGTTGTGGTTGGGAAAAAAAATTAAACCAAAAAAAAAAAAAAAAAAAATAAGAAAAATCTAAAATGATAAAAATATGCATTTTTTGAAAAAATGATCAAATTCTGGAATTGTAAAGTTGAAAGTATGCACTGATACACACACACACACTCTCTCTCTCTCTCTCTCTCTCTCTCTCTCTCTCTCTCTCTCTCTCTCTCTCAGACCTTTTCTTTCTCTCCTCTCTGTCTTTCTAACACACACTCTCTCTTCCCTCTCTCACTCACACACACACCCTCTGTCTCTCTCTCTCTCTCCTTTCTGTCTGTCTGTCTCTCTCACATACACACACTCTCTCTCCTCTTCTTTCTCACATACACACACTCTCTCTCTCCTCTCCTCTCTCTCACACTCTCTCTCCTCTTTCTCACACACACACACCCTCTCTACAAAATTACGAGGAACTGTGTAACAGAGAGAAAGATAGGTGGTTAGGTTCAAGGACAAGCACACAATGGCAAAATACATAATGCCACTAAAATGGTTCACATGACTTGCATTACTCCACTTTGGCCCTATCTTAGATCAATCGGCTGGCCACGTCAAGCCTTAGCACCTATGTGATTGCCCCAACCCTATTGCCCTTATGGCAAGCCCCAATCCTTCTTATCATATGGGTGCTAGAAGGCAGTGGCTGAGGGTCTACATGACCTGGGAATGACGTTAAACTCTATCTAATGGTGAGGTTCCAGTTCTGGAGGTTTGGGGAATGTGGAGCACCCCTTCATCACCATTGCTCCCTGGTCCAATTTGGCCCAGAGTGGTAGTACCTGTTAGGGTCCCATCTATGGGTTGAATAGAAAAACATGAGTTGATAAACAAAATTGTATTATGCATTAAGAATGAATTTATTTCACAACTTTGTCGGCAGTAAATGACCCACTGAGGTTGATATGCCATAAAACAAAACAAACCAAACCAAACAAAAATGGTTCAATATACGTTAAATGTACCATACATATATACAACACATTAGTTTCAAACAAAGCAGTCTATCTATCTATCTATCTATTTATCTATATCTATCTATCTATCTATCTATACATATATAAAGGGTAGTTGTGTGTATGTGTATGTCTGGAGGAAACTTTAAAAAAAAAAAAAATTAACAACAAAGTAAATATATATACACATTAAATATCACCAAGGCTTGGTTTTTGAGCAAAAATAATAGAGATTTGGTTCGTGAAGATAATTAAAAATAAATTTAAATGATAACAGCATGGACATTTTTTCATTTAATATTTTAGATAGTAGACATTAACATTTCTTTTCAGAGTAGCTGGATCAATGCAAGGTCTATTTTGTTACATAGGGACTTAAATGGGATATCCCACGAGAGTTCAACTCATGAATCAGTAATAATGGATCTGCGGGACTAACTTTAAAAAATCCCCCTCTACCCAGGTGACGCCAGGTAGCCACTGCTAGTACATATATAAAGGGCAGTTTGTGTGTATGTATGAGGAAACTATAAAAATAAAACAATTAACGACAAAGTAAATATATATACACATCAAATATCACCAGGGCTTGGTTTTTGAGTATAAATAATGATGATTTAGATTATTTTCGAATACATCTAAAAATTAAAAATTAAATAGCATTATATGCTAAAATTATACTCTGCCATTTTTCGGCGTTTCTTGCTAAAAAGTAAACATAAATAACGGAAACTCAATCAATTTTTTGCTTTTCATTTTTTTCATATTAAATCTATATTTTTACTGATTCAAAGTTGTAGCATATATTTCATTGTACAGGATAAACAATTGTTTATTTAATCTTTTTTCTTTTTTTTAATTATACAATTTTTATGGACAGTTTAAGAATTAATCACTTAGTTACACCTTTGACATCATAATTATTACGGTGAAATATAAAATTCTTTCTAAGATTAGTTAAGATTTTTAGATTTTTTTTTTGCATTAAATATTTTAAATAGGAGACATTAATTTTTCACAGACGTTTCATGGCTGTGCACTTTTTTATTTAAAAATTAAAATTTACTTAGTCATCTACTGGTGTCCGTCGTTCGTCAATGTAAACAAATATGTTTACTAAACAAACTGTTTTTTAATTTTTTATGTTAGCTATTGTTTATAAAAATAATTGCGTTAATTTATTTATTTTATTTACTTTAGAAATACAAATAAAATCATGATACTAATGCAGAATAGCGCACAAGAGATAATACCATTAGATTAAATATAAAAGCCATTACATTTTATGGAAATACCTGAAAACTTTGAAACATTTGATTAAGTGGGTTAGAATTAGGCTATACTTATATAGTATATTATTTCTATCAAATTATTATAGTATAATTTGATATTCAATCGGCTAAGCTCTGAATTAATCAAGTTATCATCATCATCATCATCGTCGCGCTGTTGGTACGGATATCCATGACAATCTCTCTCCATCTGTCCCTATCGCTCATCATTCTCGGGAGGTCCTCTGTGTAGCATTCTGTATCCGCACAGAGCTGATCAATGTACGTCTTCGCTGGTCGGCCCACACTGGCGTGCCCATGTGCTGGCTTCCACAGGAGGACGTCGCTTATGAGTTCGTCCTAGCTTCTCCAGCAGTGTCCCGCATGTCTTGTCCGTCTTACTCGGATGGTTTGTGTGATATGTAGCAGGTGGCCGTACAGCTGCTTTTTCGTGGGGTGCTGTTTCCACGTCTTGTTCAGGATCACCTTGACTCCATACACAGAGGAAAAATGGATCAAATACTGCTAGCATATGGCCTACCCAAGGAAACAGTTAACGCCATGATGATGCTCTACCAAAATACAAAAGCAATGGTATGATCACCAGATGGCGACACAGACTTCTTTGACATTGTCGCCGGAGCCCTACAAGGGGATACACTAGCACCATATATATTCATATGCCTAGACTACATACTCCGAAACATCACTAGATCCCATAAAAGAAAAAGGCCTCACACTAAAAAAAGCCAGAAGCAGGCGATATCCAGCACATACTATTACGGACACAGATGACCTAGCACTACTCGCAAATACTCCTACACAAGCCGAATCCTTGCTACACAGCCTAGAAAAGGCAGCACGAAATGTCGGCCTATACGTAAACTCTGATAAAACTGAGTTCATGAATCAAGTTAAATAAGTTATTTTTTTAAAGATTATTCATCGTTTTACATTAATTTGATTACTTTATTTAATTTTTTTTTTTTTTTGCTTGGAAATATTATTTTGAAATTTAGCAAATCGCGTCATTTATATTTTATTTAAAAAATATAGTTAATCCTTGCATTAAAATTTCTTACTATATCATTATGTGATGTCATTCCCTCTACTCTGATGAAAAAAAAATCCCTGAACTCCCACCACCAGGCCGGATTAAAATAAGATCTTTTTTACGTGGTGATTTTTATGGGTCATCCTGTGAGGATTGAACTCGCTATTCAGTAGTAATAGATCTGCAAATGATAATTAAACCATGTTTTTTTTTCTCCTCTACCCTGTACATATATAAAGGGCAGATTGTGTGTATGTATGTACAGAGGAAAGTATGAAAATAAAATAATTAATGATAAAGTAAATATATATACATATTCACTATCACTAGATCTTCTTTATTTAAAACTTTCAATTTTCTACGCTAAAAATATTACATTTTAAAAGTTGGTCCTGGCTGTACTGTAAGAGAAGATTATTTTGTTTTCATCAAGATTTGTCTAAAGCTGATGTCATAGGCCGAACTCGAGCGAGTGGCAGTTGATCGTACCAAAAAAGTATTACCGCAGGTAAGGGATATATTAGTAGAAGTAGTAGTGTGGCACACTCCAGCAAGTGTTGTACACTCTCTTTATTCTTATTCTTCTGATCGTCTTTACTCTTATGTTCTTCTTCTAGTGTCTGGACTTCATCTTGGAGATTTTATGTCTGGTCTTCTATTGGGGATTTCTCTTTATCATAAGCCCTGGGTCATTGGTAGTTTTTGGATAAATAACCCAAAACTTTGATTTTCTTTAGATTGTGGCGGACCGGAAGTTCATACTTCGACAGAAAGAGATCGAATGACAAAAATGATTGTTTTGCGCAAGGGATTGTGCATGTTAGAAAAAAGAGAATAAAAAAAATAAAATTTAAAATAAAATTCGTAAAATTCAACCAATCAGAGGCGTTCCCGCCTAAAAAGAAAAATTATCAAATAGAGCCTTGCGGAGCCTACCTAAATTGTATTTAAACCCAAACTTTTTCATTTTGAACCAGAAAGATTTTGCCTGCTTAAGAAAATCCTTGTCACCTGTTTTAAGAACTTTTAATGCAGAAGGTACAAACTATCTATCTCTCTCTCTCTCTCTCTCTAAATAATTATCGCTTTCAGAGACAAAGTAAATATCAGTTCAACTATTGCCTGACTGCTGATTGTTGTGACTTAAAAACTTTACATTTTCTTTCTCACTTTGTGAATTGTGAAATATCAGCTTACATTTTACATTGAACTTTAAAAAAAGAACTTTTGGCTGAACCTCGCCCAGTATTCAATGCTGCCTTTTTGTATACATTCTGTTAATACAATTTTGTTTGTTTAATCAAGAGTTTTGTCTTCTATGCCATGTGCTTGATTGTTTTATGGTCTTTTAAATGTTTGAACACTTTTATTAAATATTGACATCAAACAGCCCATACTTAACGCCATAAGATCATATTTTATTCCGAAATCCCCACCAAACTTACTGCACAGATTGAGTCGGCAGTGCAATTAACGCGACTTACTCGCTCCGTGGTTTTGGCCAATACTGACTAAAACTAACTCTTTCTAATCTAAATCTAATGGTAGGTGTGGCGCTCCACCTCAGATGTGACAAACAATCTCATTGGTCTAGTGCTAGTGAAAAGGGGATAGACTCCTTTGCTGTCTGGCTGATACTGACTTTAGGCCACCCCAACATCATTATACTGGCATTCACACTATATCTACCTATACATATATAAAGAGCAGTTGGTGTGTATGTATGTATGTCCGGATGAAACTAAGAAAATAAAACTATTAATGCAAAGTAAATATATATTCACATTAAACATCTCCTTTTTGGAGAAAAAAATAATGAAGATTTGATTTATATTTGAAGATAACTAACGTAGAAATAGCATTGAAATTCTACATAAAAATGTCCAGCATTTGTAAATCTCAAAAGTAAACAAATCAACACAAGATGTTTCTGTGCCCCCCTATACCCAATTGATGCTGGGTAGCTGCTTCTAGTCTATCTATAAAGGATATACATATATCTGTATGAGAGAGATAGTGCATGTTGGTAGATAGGTTGATTTTATGGTATGTCAACCCTAGAGTTATTTCACACCAGAGTCATTTCAGTTTTATTCATTCTTGTTGTGTATTCAGATATTTTTAAAACACATATTTTGCTCTATTTTCCACCGATTCTCACAGCATCCACCAGAAAAGAGTTGAAGGTGAGGTCAACCCGTGTCACTCAATCCTTTAAGGCCGCTGGCTGTAACTCATTCAGCCATTTTGGTTTCTACGCTAACTGTACATATATGTTAGGTACTAACAACTATGTAACATAGGTAAGTAGGAATACTGGTGCGACGGTGTAGTAGAAGTAGTGCTATTAGGCATAATATTAGTAGGCAATTGTACCTCTACATTGTTCAGTATTTATGGCTTACACTAGCCAATCATATTATTGTGAGGGGGGTACCTGGGTGTATGCATATTCATTACATCACAACTCTTTATGTTTGTTATTTCTTTTTTGCAAGATTTTTAAAAAAAGTTTTTAAAATATTTGTTTCTTTGTTCAATATGGCCTAAACTGATCACATGACATATTTTGGTGGTACCTAATGACTAGTCATGATGACGAATAATTATGAAAAAAAGAAAAAGAAAATAAATAAATAAACTTAAATCGAAACTAATAAGACAATACATTTTATTAAAACAAAAATTATTCATTATATTTTCCTATTTTTATTTACGTTCCTTCAAAGTTAATATTAATGTTTTGTTTTTGTTTTTTTGTTTTTATTACATACTTACAATAAAAATTTAGGGTAATAAAGGACTATTTGCTCGTAAATTCCTACCATAAAATAAACTGAACCCCCATGTTACAATACAAAATATATTTTTTTTATTCATTTTAATATTCATTTCAATGTGCATATTCAAAAATTTTTATTTTGTGAGAATGTTTAGTTTTAAAGTGGGGGCTCGTTTTACAATTTAGGCATAAATTGGATCCTCCTTTTATGACCGTAATTTTGTTTTTTCGTCGACGATGATTAAAATCTGATGTTTTTATTTTAGAGTACCAAAGCCAAAAAGAAAAGAAATAACAACAACAAAAGGTAATCTTCAACTTTTTACTCGTAAATTCCCACCATAAAATTAGGCTTGGGCATTTTATGGTAGGAATTTACGAGTAAAAAGTTGAAGTGTAAAAACGAACCCCCACTTTAAAACTAAGCATTCTCACAAAATAAAAGCTTTTAGAATATAAACATTGAAGTGAATATTAAAATAAATAAAGGGAATATATTTAGTATTGTAACATAACGGGTGCAAGAAAAATAAAACATTTATTGCAAAAACATGGACATAAAATGGGCGTTCAGTTTATTTTATGGTAGGAATTTACGAGCAAATAGTCCTTTATTACCTCTAATGACTAGTCATGATGACGAATAATTATGAAAAAAATAAAAATAAAATAAATAAATAAACTTAAATCAAAACTAAAAAGACAATACATTTTATTAAAACAAAAATAATTCATTATATTTTCCTATTTTTATTTACGTTCCTTCAAAGTTAATATTTATGTTTTGTTTTTTTACATACTTACAATAAAAATTTAGAACTCTACCCCCACCCCGGAAAAATGGAAATAAACAAGAAATTTCCACCTTACAAATGACAATTTCTTAGAAAGTAAAATTTATACTTTCATTTTCTTTAACAAGAAAAACTAGGTCGTATATCAGCGTTAAAATGTAGGTATTTCCACTTTTTGTCTGGGCAGATAGTAAGATAAAAAAAATAAAAATTCAATTTTAAAGCAATTACTAAAAATCAAGGAAGTGTCCAATTTCGATGAAATTTTCAATATTTTAACCATTTAGGATTTAATTCTATAATGAATAGCTTATTTTATGAAAAAAAAAAAACAATATGTTTTGGTACTGTTTGCAGAGTTCCGTCCCGGCCACCTGAAAATTTGTTTTTTTTTAAACTACGAAAAGAGAAAACAAATTATTTTTGAGTTTTAAGAAAATAACTTTTAAAATTTCAAATAACTTTTTTCGGGTGTTGAATTTTCTTATTTCAAAAAATTAATTATCTATTATTTTTTTACATTTTATTTTCCGATTTTCGGTACTTATTTTCTCATAGAAAAGTAGGTACCACCAATTTGACCCTGTGCAATTTACCCCCCCCCCCTACATTTAACACAATGAAACTTGCAGAAAAATTAATATTTTCTTGAAAATTTTTTTCCATTCGAAAGAAAAAACATTAAATAAACTCCTGATGATTTTTTTAATTTTTTATCAGCATAAGAAAATAATGAAAATTATGATTGAAAAACAATGTTTTCATTTTTGCACTGTTAAATCAACTGAAATTTAACGTAGCTAAAAACAAGTTACGGTAAGAGGATTTTTTAAAAATTCTATGAAAAATCAATTAATGGTTCGATTTTCACGAAAATTTCCATAAATGTTTAGCATTGGATGTAAATACATCTGAAATAGTTTTTTTCTAAAATATATTAGGGGAAATATTTTTTTACGATGTCTAAATAGGGGGTATTTTATTTTATGAGATAAAAAAAAAATGATGTGGAAAAAAAATTTGGTACTTTTTTTCTATAAAGATGAGAGTCTGAATAACTATATCAGTGAAATTGTATAACGTACCGAATTATAGTTTTTTTAGGAAAAAATAATGAAATCGGAAATAAAAAGTGCAAAAAAAATGTCATAATATTAATATTTGAAAACTTTTTTTTCTTATGTAATTGGTATGTACTATATTCTATTAAATTGTCAAAAAAAAAAAAATTTTCTAAGAAATTAATTTTTACGAGATTTTCAATCTTTGTGTGATTAAATATTTTTATTTTCTGCGTGAAATAAATTAAATATTTTTTTTCCTGTGGAAAAAAATCAAAATTTTCACGGATATTTAAAAACATGAATTTTAGAATTCAGGGGAACTAAAAGTTGGTCCGATCCGTGCTCGATTAATATTTTTAAAAGAATTTGTAATTTTTATTGTTGAATAGTAATGTGTGATTCTTAGAATATACGGAAGAGTAAAACTGACATGACGCTTCTCGGTAACTAAAGTTTGTTTTTCTGAGCGTAAAAAAAAATATTTTATTTAACTTTTACGACCAATTAGAATAAAAATAATATATTGAATGATTGTTTTATCAGTTTTTCTTAGAAAAAATAATCAAATTTTCATTTTATTTTCGATTTTAAGAATTAATACTAAAACCGAAGACATTTTTTAACGTCAATTTCACTGCGAAATTTTAAGATTAAAGTTTTTCAAGTTTTTATTCATAGTAAATTGTAATATTAAAGTTTTTAAAGATTTTATTCATTTTAAATTGTAATATTAAAGTTTTTAAAGATTTTATTCATTTTAATAGAAAACATTTGGCTAAAAAAGTTTGTCCGTTACACCCATCCGTACTTAGATGCATAACTGTAAGAGGGTAATAATATGTATTTCTTTCTCTCTAAATCGCGGCCTGAAAATTACCCTTTCGCACGTAATATGGATAGGTTTGTTTATTTTTTAAGATAACGATGTAATTTTTCCCAATCGGATAATTTGATCTTTGAATTAACTATTTGTCTTTGTAACAACCGTGCACGATCTTTTTTTAACGAGATTTATGATAAACAAAGTTCGGAAATATCTATTTCCGTTTTAATCAAGATGACCTAAACGGTCTGGTGGTACCTATAGAAAAGCCACCATAAAAATTTTGTTTGTTTGTTTCTATTCATAACTTCGGTCTTTCATCTCTTTATTTATACTTTAATTAGTACAGTATAAGACCAACTTGAAAAAATGTTACGCCCCCAACATAAGGGAGGGGGGTCAAAATTAAGTGACCTGAAAAAAATGAGAAAGTTTTGAAATAAAATAAATAATGCATTATAAAGATCAGATCATTCATTGATAAATAAACACTGAAAATTTCATTTAAATCCGATAATTCCCTGATTTTTGGTAAATTATTTTCTGTAGGGGGGTGGGGGTGGGGGCTAAAGTCATTTTATCAAAAACGCAGATTAGCCTCATTTTGGATATACCTATTGTATATATACGATTTTTGATACTTATTCCCACCTTCGGTCATTTTATTTATACTGTAATTAGTTTTGAAAGAATCCAAATTATTCATTCATTTTCCCATTAAACTAACCTTAAACCCCTACCCTAACCCTAAACCCCTCTAGTTAAAATTAACAGTTTTATTACAATATTTGTGGGTTCTGTTTTTTCTGGGTCAACGGTATACAGGGTGACCCAGAAAAAACACAGCCCAAATTATTTATTTATTTTCCCATTAAACTAACCCTAAACCCCCAACCCTAAACCTAGTTTTTTTTTTGTTTTTTTTTTCAAGTGACAAGAGGCCGGGGCGGTTATCCGCAAAGAGTACCCATCTTCAAAGTCATTTAAACGATCAAAATAAAGAAACCATTATAGAAAATGAAAACAAAATCGAATTCTTTAAGTAATTTTCTTTAAAATCTTTTTAAAAAAACTTTGTCTTCACTTTCATCAAGGAAGTCAAATTAATAAAATAAATGAGAAGTTTATTTTAGATTATAACAAGTACCCAGCACCTACTATTTGGAAAAATTAACTGGGCTTTGACGGAAACTTACAAAGGTGTTTTTGTTGTTGTTGTTTAGTTTTTTTTTCATTTTTATTGATAATTTCTCGAAATGAATTTCGCTTTCTGAGAAATTACAAAGTAGGAGTTGTCTCCCTTGTTTAAACGATATAACCTGAAAAAATCTCAATGATCAGCTTTTATTATTATTTTATACCAATTAATAATTAGGAAGATATATCATTTCGTTCTTTAAACACAATAAGAGAAAACATTTTGGCGGAGCTGAGCTTCTGGAACCGCCCCCACCCCACATCTAAATTTTTTTTTCTTTTAATGGATTATTATCGATTGCACACCAATCTATCAGATTGTAAAAAAAATTCAAAAAAGTGATTTATATTTCGAGTTTTCTGGGGTGCTCAGTTCCCGGTATAAGTTTATCGTAAATCGATCCCCCATATCGGAACCGCTAAAAAATTTTTTTATTTTTATTTTTATTTTTTTCCTTTAATGGATTATTATCGATTACACACCGACCTATCAGATTTTTTTTTTAATTCTTAAAAGTTCTTTATTTTTTGAGTTTTCAGGGGTGCTCATTTCCCCGTATAAGTTTATAGTAAATCGATCTCCCACATCGGAACCGCTCGAACTGAACTTGCGCAAAGGTGTCAGAAGTTAGGGTGGCCCAGAAAAAACAGAACCCAAATTATTTATTTATTTTCCTATTAAACTAACCTTAAAACCCAACCCCAACCCCTAACCCTAACCCCCCTTAATTAAAATTAACAGTTTTATTAAAAAATTTGTGGGTTCTGTTTTTTCTGTATCACCTTAATTTTGACACCTTTGTGCAAATTCAGCCCAACTGCTAAAGGTAGAGCGGTTCCAATATGGGTTATCGATTTACAATAAACTTATACGGTGAAATGAGCACCCCTGGAAACTCGAAAAATAAATCACTTTTTTGAATTTTTTTTTACAGTCTGATAGATTGGTGTGTAATCGATAATAATCCATTGAAGAAAAAGAAAAAAAAATTAAAAACAAAAAATTTAGATGTTCAGGTCCGCCAACATTTTTAAATCAATTTCTAAAGGGAACAATTCCGTAAAATGTAGTCTCATTAACATCTCCATTTTTTAAATAATCCCTTGGCATACTTTATTTATTTATTTATTTAATTTTTATTTAAAAACAATAGGTACTGGCAAAATAAGCCTAAAATGCGTTTTTGACAAAATGACTTTATACAGAAAATCATTTTAAAGTATGACAACATCATCAGTGGAAAAAAAAATGAGAAAAAATATGTTAAACTTGCAAATCGTCGTCAAAATTAAAACTGAAACTTATTTGGTTATTCCCCATGTCAGTTTAACTTCAGTGTATGAATGCATTTTTTTGCGAATTGGGTTACGGTTTAGGGCGTTGGGAATTAAGGTTGTTCTTAATTACGTATTGCTTTAAAAAAAAAATTACTATACATTTAATGTTCAAAAATAATTTTTTTAAAACCATGTTTAATTGAAATTATACATTGCAATACTAACACAAACAACTGAGACTAATGTGTCTACCGTTGGATTCAATAATTAATTTCAATAGTTAATTAAATGTATAGTAATTCGTTGTTTATTTTGGGGTGGGGGGGTTAAACAATACATAATTAAAAACAACCTTAATCCCCAAACCCCTAAACCGTAACCCAATTGACGCCCCTTATGTTGGGGGCGTAACATTTCTTTCAAGTTGGTCTTATACTGTACTAATTACAGTATAAATAATGAGATAAAAGACCGAAGTTATGAATAGAAAAAAAAAATTTTACGGTGGCTATTCTATGAGAAAATAAGTACCGAAAATCGAAAAATAAAATGTAAAAATATAATGAATAATTAATTTTTTGGAGATTTCTTTCTTACTCATTTCGATTATTATTTAATTGGCTATTATCTTATAACAATTATACATTGATATTTTTTCTGCTTAAAAGGGGGGGGGGATTTTCAATCGAGTTTTTCTTCAAAACTTATTACTTTCATACAAAAAAATAAGTTTTGCATTAAGTAGATATTTATTTCTAGAATCTAAAAATATAACATTTTAAACTTAACATCATGCTTTTCCCATTTTGAATGAATTTTATATATTAATTTTTCATAGCAAAAATACTAAATTAAAGTTTTGAAATAAAATAACTGATGCATTATAAAATTCATTAATTGAAAATTTCATTAAAATCGGATAATTACCTCATTTTTTGGTAATTTTTTTTGTAATCATGAATGTTACATTAAAATTGTAAAGAAGCGCGTAAAACCAATGAAAAATAGACAGAATGGCGGATCGGGTCGAAATTGACCAAAACAAATCGTTTTAAATCTATTAAAAATAAACTGCATATGTAATGATATTTTTCTTTTTTTAATGATGGTCATTATGTTACTACTTATCGATTTTGACAAAGTTTGACCTTAAATAATAGATTTAATTATTTTTAATTCTCTTTTAAAACTCGTAGCAGACAATTTTAATGCCAGTACCTAAAAAAAAACTTGAAGAAGGTGGGCTTTTTGATAATAAAAGTAATTTTTCAATTTTAATTTACCCATGTGGGATCCAACTAGATTTTTTCACTTTGCTTCATTAATTTGATTTTTTTAAATTTTCAAACTATTACCAAATATCAGGGAATTATCCGATTTTAATTAAATTTTCACTACTTTATTTATTGATGATTAAATTTTTCCGGTGAGTGGCCAAAGTCTATCCAAATACCCAGCATCTACTATTTGAAAATTTAACAGGGCTTCGACGGAAACTTACAAAGTTTGGTTTTTATTTATTTATTTATCTATTTTTTTAATTCACTGTTCGCTGGAAACTTTTGAAGACATAGTTAAAAACTTTTTTTTAAATGTCGTAATTTTTTTTGACAATTTCTCTTTCTGGGAAATTACAAAGTAGGAGTTGTCTCCCTTGTTAAAACGATATAGCCTGAAAAATATCAAATTATCTAGATTCTTTTTTTTTTTTTTTTTTAAATCAATTAATAGTTATGAAGATATATCATTTCGTTCTTTAAACACAATAAAAGAAAAACATTTTTAAATCAATTTCCTAAAGGGAACAATTCCGTAAGATATAGTCTCACTAACATCTCCATTTTTTTTTTTTTAAATAGAATTATCTTGACACTGACATACTTTCTTTTTTCTTTTTTTGAACAACCTTGAAGAAGGTGGTCTTTTTGATAAAAGTAATTTTTCAATTTTAATTTACCTGTGCCGGATCCACCTGGTTGTTTTCACTTTGTTTCATCAATTCATTAATATTCTTCTGCAATATTTTCCAATGTTTATGGACTTGTATTTTCTGTTTATATAGATGTTCAAACAATTCATTTATATCGTCTTCTACATTCGAAAAACTTTCAGTGGTTTCTCTAAAATTTTTAAGTATTTCTTCACGGGGATCAATTCTTCCTTCATGATCGTCCAACCCCGCTGCAAAATTTGATGTAGCCATCTTTATAATATATATCTAGTTTTTCTTAATTAATACTTCGACACCTTAACTGTTTTAAAAATAATCGACGAATGAATATTTCTTCCTTTTCCAGATTTTCCAAGTATTTTTTACTTTCACTTTAAAAAGGTTACGTCATATCCCAGCACTGTTTTGATTAGTTCGTTTTATTTAGGGACTGGCAAACTGAGCCTAAAATGCGTTTTTGACAAAATGACTTTAGCCCCCCCCCCCCTACAGAAAATAATTTACAAAAAATCAGAGAATTATCAGATTTTAATGAAATTTTCAGTGTATATTTATCAATGAATGATCTTTATAATGCATTATTTATTTTATTTCAAAACTTTCTCACTTTTTCCAGGTCACTTAATTTTGACCCCCCGGGGGGCGTAAAATTGTTTCGAGTTGGTCTTATATTGTACTAATTACAGTATAAATAATGAGATAAAAGACCGAAGTTATGAATAGAAACAAAACATTTTTTACGGTTGCTGTTCTATGAGAAAATAAGTACCGAAAATCGAAAAATAAAATGTAAAAAAATAATAAATAATTAGTTTTTTGGAAATTTCTTTTTTTACTCATTTCGATAATTATTTAATTGGCTATTATCTTATCAAAGAAGAAATTATACATTGATATTTTTTCTGCTTAAAAGGGGGAGGGGGTACATTTTCAATTAATTTTAATTCGCTTTTAAAACTAGTAGAAGCTGATTTTTTTGCCAGTCCCTATACAGCCTACCAAGCCATTTACGGGTCATTGGTTGACTGTGAATTCGGGAGCGTAAAGTCTTACCATAGTCTGCGGGACAGATGTTAGTGGAATATGAAATTAAGTCCAATGTATATATTTTTTAATTTCTTAACTAGGATTAATACTTTTAATAAAAAATGAAACTCTAAGGAAAAGGTAAAAAAGAACAATTTTCTCGTAAATTCCTACCATAAAATAAACTGAACCCTCATTTTATCTCTGTGTTTTTGCAATAAATGTTTTATTTTTCTTCCACCCGTTATTTTACAATAGTAAATATATTTTATTTATTTGTTAAAGAATAAATAATAAATGAAATATATTTAGTATTGTAAAATAACGGGTGCAAGAAAAATAAAACATTTATTGCAAAAACAAAGACATAAAATGAGGGTTCAGTTTATTTTATGGTAGGAATTTACGAGGAACTTGTTTTTTTTTACCAAGGAAAACATCACTTATACGTTAATTCATTTATAAGTTTGTTTTTTTTTAGTGTATAACTGAATCACTACGCAATAACTTTCAATATATACAACATCAATTAATGCTTTATAAAAGTAAAGGTAAAGTTGTTGGAGCGGCCTAAGGTTGGTATCAGCCAGACAGTGAGGGAGTCTCTCGCCTTTATCACTAGCGCTAGACCAAAGAGATTTTTTTTGCGCCTGAGGTGGAGCACCATACCTACCATCAGCTCCACACTATGTCGCAGAGATCCCCATGCAACTCATACGCTGAGTTGTCGAGGACCGGTATCGAACAAGGGACCTTGTGGTCCCTAGCCGAACGCTCTACCGACTGAGCTAAGTCGGCCCCAAATGAACTAAATAAAAATTCTATTTTAAACGAATTACCAAAAATCAGTGAATTGTTCGATTTTCGATTAAATTTTCAGAATTTATTTCATTAAAGACTTAATTCTATCATGAATAGCTTATGTAACGTTACTGGTTTTGTTTCTTTTACGTTACCAAATCGCATATAAGTTATGTGGCTGTCGTCTTTCTCATAAGGTGTGGAGCTTCTTGGGGTTTGTTTACAACTAACACGTAGCAGTAATCGTCTGTGGCCCGCAAACCCTTCCTCCCTTCTTTTGGTCAAGGGAAAGATATCACTTACGCAGGCCGCGTGCTTTTCGTTACGGCCAATTTGACTTGTTGACAAGTATATATCTCCAGTCAAGTATCTGTTCCCGTTTGTTTGTTTAATGGCTTTCATTCATGAATTCCATTACGATTTCTTTGGCGTGTAGTAAATAAAGATGAGAACAGTACCTCTTGCTTTTCATCAATTTATTTTCTTAATGAAAGTTATTGAGAGAGAGAGAGAGATAGTCGGCTTCCTTAAATATGTTTTTTTTTGTAATGTCTTTAACTTCGTTCTAACGGTCAGTGCCAATTATCAGGCTTCATTAATGGGTATGTTTTTACTTCGTGCAGTGTAAAATATTACATCTCAGGTTCCACACAACAGCGACACCATATCTCCATTCCAGGACCCCAGTCGCTCGCCTCTCACCAGCTCGGTCAAACCAAACTCGACTGACCTTACTCCCTCGGTCTCCAGGACTTAACTGATTCAAAATCTAAGGTTCCCTCATTATATAGAAAAATTTGTCGAATGTTCTAGAATGTCCTAGAATCTCTCGAAGATTCTAATTGTTCTACCAAATTACACGTGTCACTTAAGAGGTCAACGGGTCAACCATCCTTTCTTCTGACAAACCGATTAAACTAAATTTTACTAGCATAATCCCAGACTTAATGGCTCCGAATAGACTCAAAGGTGCTAACGACTTTCACATTGCCTGCTCACTCCCGTAAGGTCTGAGAATCATGCTACAATCTATTAAGGTTTCTCCGTGTCTGGCACAAGGCCACAAATATAGGTGTTCCTAGGTCCATTATGCTACACTTATTCTATTTAAAAAATAAAAAAAAGAAAGAAAGAAAGAAAGAAAAAGAAAGAAAGAAAAAAAGGTTTTATCAATTAAGATTATGTGTGTGTGGGTGGGGGGGTGAGATGATAAAATAAAAAATGAAAATCCAATTACTTGAAGAATTAATGTTCCAAGAAAAATCTATTTAAAAATCAGGATACGAAACGTATCCTGATTTTTAAATAGATTTTTGGACCATATTACATTAAGGCACCCCTTTTCAATTTCGTGTCATCAGGTCATTTTTGTTCTTTCGTTTACACCGTCAATATCCGGTAGTTTGTTAGGGGTTAGGGTTAGAGGTTAGGGTTAGAACCCCTAACCCTAACCCCTAACAAAAAAAAGCATGACCTAATGACACGAAATTGAAAAGGGGTGCCTTAAGATAATATGGCCCAAAAATCATTTTAAAGTATGACGACATCATCAGTGAAAAAAAAAAACGAGGAAAAAAAATGAGAAAAAAAAAATGAGAAAAAAAATGAGAAAAAAAAATGAGAAAAAAAAATTAGAAAAAAAATGAGAAAAAAAATAGGTTAAACTTGCAAATCGTCGTCAAAATTAAAACGGAAAGTTTTTTGGTGGTCCCCCATGTCAGTTTAACTACAGTGTATGAATGAACTTTTTTATGAATTGGGTTACGGTTTAGGGCGTTGGGAATTAAGGTTGTTTTTAATTACGTATTGCTTTAAAAAAAAAATTTTAACAAAAAAAAAATTACTATACATTTAATGTTCAAAAATAATTTTTTTAAAAACCATGTTTAATTGAAATTATACATTGCAATACTTATAGGTACCACCAATTTGACCCTGTGCAATTTACCCCCCCCCCTACATTTAACACAATGAAACTTGCAGAAAAAAAAAAATTTTCTTGAAAAGATTTTTTCCATTCGAAAAAAAAAACATTAAACAAACTCCTGATGATTTTTAAATTTTTATCAGCTTACGAAAATAATGAAAATTATGATTGAAAAACAATGTTTTCATTTTTGCACTGTTAAATCAACTGAAATTTAACGTAGCTAAAAACAAGTTACGATAAGAGGATTTTTTAAAAATTCTATGAAAAATCAATTAATAATCTGATTTTCCCGAAAATTTCCATAAATGTTTACCATTGGATGTAAATACATCTGAAATAGTTTTTTTCTAAAATATATTAGGGGAAATATTTTTTACGAGGTCTATTCCCCCCCCCCCTATTTTATTTTATGAGATAAAAAAAAATGACGCGTCAGAAAAATTTTTTTTCTTTTTTTCTATAAAGATAAGAGTCTGAATAACTATATCAATGAAATTGTATGAATGTACGACGTCTAGTTTTTTAGGAAAAATTAATGAAATCGGAAATAAAAAGTGCAAAAAAATGTCATAATATTAATATTTGAAAACTTTTTTTTGCTTTTATAATTGGTATGTACTATATTCTATTAAATTCTCGACAAAAAAAAAAATTTTTTTTAAGAAATTAATTTTTAAGAGATTTTCAATCTTTTGTGCGATTAAATATTTTTATTTTCTGCGTGAAATAAATTAAATTTTTTTTTTTCCTGCGTCAAAAAATCGAATTTTTCACGGATATTTAAAAATATGAATTTTATAATTCAGGTGCACTAAACATTGGTCCGATACGAGCTCGATTAATATTTTTAAAAGAATTTGTAATTTTTGTTGTTGAATAGTAATGTATGATCCTTAGAATGTACGGAAGAGCATTGCTGACATTTGTTTTACAAAGAGACGAGACGCTTCTAAGTAACCAAAGTTTGTTCCTGTTAGGCTGACAGTGTTAGCGTGAAAAAAATTATTTTATTTAACTTTTTTCAATAATTAAAATAAAAGTAAGTATAATAGATTATTTTATCAGTTTTTCTCTTAGAAAAAATATTCAAATTTTCATTCCATACTTTTACGGGTTACTCGTAAAAGGGAAATAATTAGTAACTTTTCTGTCTATATTACGGTCTGAAAATTACCCTTTCGCATGTAATTCGGGCAGGTTTGTTTATTTTTTAAGATAACGATGTAATTTTTCCCAATCGGATAATTTGATCTTTGAATTAACTATTTTTCTTTGTAACAACCCTGTACGATCTTTTTTTTACGAGATTTTTGATAAACAAAGTTCGGAAATATCTATTTCCGTTTTATTCAAGATGGCATAAACGGTCTGGTGGTACCTACAATACTAACACAAACAACTGAGACTAATGTGTCTACCGTTGGATTCAATAATTAATTTCAATATTTAATTAAATGTATAGTAATTCGTTGTTGTTGTTTTTTTTGGGGGGGGTAAGCAATACGTAATTAAAAACAACCTTAATCCCCAAACCCCTAAATCGTAACCCAATTCGCAAAAAAGTTCATTCATACGCTGTAGTTAAACTGTCATGGATCACCACCAAACAAGTTTCCATTTTAATTTTGACGACGATTTGCAAGTTTAACAACAAAAAAATATTTCCTACAGCAAAGTTACATTGAGTAGCCCCCCCCCCCCCCAACAAAAAGAAATTACAAACAAAAGAGACAAAAACAAGAAGACACGTTTTTCTTAAATTGTTTTTGCTGTCCACAGAGTGAAAATCCGAGCATTTTGAAGTAGGAAAGGTAAAATCTCATTTTTAATTAAGACCACACTAGCCTTCCGTAACAAAAAATGAACAATCTTTACTAATGATTCTAAATATATAAAAATATCGGAAAATATGTTGTGCAAAATTGCACATTTTTAATCATACGGTTTTGACAGATAAATAATATCAAAATTATTATGTAAAACATGCCACCTTTCAGACGTTTAAAATTCACTATTAAATTTTAAGTGAATAAAAATCGGCCAACAGAGAAAAATTTTTTTTTTTTTTTTTTTTTTGCTTCAATTGTAAGAAAAAAAATTTTTTTTTTTTTTAACTACGAAAAGAGAAAAGCTACAAAAATTATTTTTGAGTTTTAAGAAAATAACTTCTAAATTTTCAAATAACTTTTTTCGGGTGATGAATTTTTTTTTTTTTTAATGTGGTCTTCTGGATTTTATCTTTCTAGAAATCTAAAATTTATGGTCTTGATATTTTTTATTTATTCAAATGATCAAAGGTTTAAACTCCCCCTTACAATCTTAATTGATAAAAAAAAAAACATGGGTACTATTCGCAGAGTTCCGTCCGAATTATTTTTTTAGTGGTTTGAAGGCGTTAAAAGTAAGCCATATTTTTGAAAGTATTTAGAAGAAAAAAAAAACGCGCTTTTTCCCAAAAAGTTAAAGCGATATTTTACAACCTCCAGTCTTTTTTCGACAAGTAAATGTAAATATTTTAACTTTTTAAAAATTTGGCTTATTTTTAACGTGTTCAAACTTTTAAAAAATGTTTTAGATAATAAAAAAAAATTGTCGATAAAAACGCCTTCAATCAACAAATTATTTTTTCGTATACAGCAGGCACCACTTCAGCTACGGACTTCATTCATAGGTGGGTTTGTTTTTTGACCTATCACCGCCTAGCATTTTTTAAGGCAGGAGGCCGGGACGGAACTCTGGGAATAGTACCAAAACATTTTTCTTTTTTTCTTTTTTTTTTTTTTTCATAAAATAAGTTATTCATTATAGAATTAAATGGTTAAAATGCTGAAAATTTCATCGAAATTGGACACTTCCTTGATTTTTGGTAGAAAAAAAAACTTTAAAATTGAATTTTTTTTTTTTTATCTTACTATCTGCCCAGATAAAAAGTGGAAATACCTACATTTTAACGCTGTTAACTTAGTTTCTCTTGTAAAGAAAATGAAAGTATAAATTTGACTTTTTCGGGGGGGGGGGCGGAGTTCTAAATTTTTATTGTAAGTATGTAAAACAACAAAACATAAATATTAACTTTGAAGGAACGTAAATAAAAATAGGAAAATATAATGAATTATTTTTGTTTTAATAAAATGTATTGTCTTTTTAGTTTTGATTTAAGTTTATTTATTTATTTTATTTTTATTTTTTTCATAATTATTCGTCATCATGACTAGTCATTCAATGACCTCTAATTTAGAGGTAATAAAGGACTATTTACTTTTATTTTATGGGGGTTCAGTTTATTTTATGGTAGGAATTTAGGAGCAAATAGTCCTTTATTACCCTAAATTTTTATTGTAAGTATGTAATAAAAACAAAAACAAAACATTAATATTAACTTTGAAGGAACGTAAATAAAAATAGGAAAATATAACGAATTATTTTTGTTTTAATAAAATGTATTGACTTTTTAGTTTCGATTTAAGTTAGTTTCATTTTTTTAATTTTTTATTCGTCATCATGACTGGTCATTAGGTACCACCAACATACGCCACGTGATCAGTTTAGGCCATATTGAACGAAGAAACGTAAATATTTTTTAACTTTTTTTTTTTTAAATCTTGCAAAAAAGAAATAATGATCATAAAGAGTTGTTACAAAGAAAAAAACATTTAATTCAAAGATCAAATTATCCGATTGGGGAAAAATTACTCAACTTTATCTTGAAAAATAAGTAAAACAGTCCGGAGTTTGCTTGGGGTTTTTTTTTTGTGTTCTTTTTATTTTGTTTTTTTTACCACAGTGTCAATTCTTTATTGATATTTTTTAGCAGAATTCTGTATTTATGGTTCTTTTATTAAAAAAAAAAGAAAAAAAACAGAAAAAAAAACAAAACACTGTCGGATAGAAAATTATAAAAATTTTCTATCATAATTATTCAGACTCTTATCTTAATAGAAAAAAAAAAGTAAAAATCGTTTTTTGCCGGTTTATTTTTTCATATTTCATAAAATAAAATAAGAAGAATAGACTCGTAAAAAAAAATATTTCCCCTAATTTTAGGAAAAAACTATTTCAGATATATTTACATTAAAAGGTAAATAATTATGGAAATTTTCGTGAAAATCGGACCATTAACTGATTTTCCATAGAATTTTTTTAAAAAGCCTCTAGTCATAACTTGTTTTTGGCTACGTTAAATTTCAATTGACTTAACATTGCAAAAATGTAAACATTGTTTTCCGTTTATAATTTTCATTTATTTTGTAAGCTGAATTTTTTTTTTAATCATCAGGAGTATTTTTTAAATGTTTCTCCTTTCGAATGGACAAAAATTTTCAAGATAATATTAACCTTTATGCAAGTTTCAATGTGTTAAATATAGTGGGGGGGGGGGGGTAAATTTCACAGGGGAAATTGGTGGTACATACTGATCATCTACATCCTCGTACTTTTATTTCTGATGTTACATAAGCAAATATAGATATCTCCCGATTCACTAACTCAGCAATTCAATTCACACACACACTGCAATAAAAAGATACATACACTCGCCAACAAAACAAAACATAAGTTGTGACGCCAACCGGAAGTTTACTCCATGGTAGCCTAAAACAGAATGACCAAATTAACACGATTCTACACATGGGCTCAAAATAAACTTCCGTTTGGAAAACTAGAATTCCTAAACAATAAAAAAAAAATAATTTTGTAAATAAACTCACATTTTCATCCAATCGAAAGCTCTCTCCCACCACCAAAAAAATAAAAAAAATAAAAAAGGCTTCTGTGATCCGAATTCGGATCACACAGGCCTATATAAACCAACTTTGAAGAACCGACAACTCAGACAGAACCAGCGACACGCGCAGAGCACATCACAGGCGGCTGACTTACATCCTCACCTACCGCTACCCAAATCGGACCGACAGTCAGCAAACAAACAATTCCACATCGTACAGCGATACCAAGAGAAATATGCCAACTATCATACACGATACAACCAGCTATCGACTTCAGACTACCAAAACACAAAAATCTGCCTACATCGCCACCCCACTACCACATTACCACGGCCATCCAAACATTTTTACTGACTTTATTATTCACTTTATAACCAACACCAAAAATCTGACTTTTTCTCTTAAATTCACTTTCAGCTTTTCGTCGCTTTCATGTTCCTTTTTCCAATACAATTATTGAAACTTAAAATCTGTGTTTGTTTTTCCTCATCACCATACGCTTCATACTAACCCTGTTTATTACACTGACAACATTGTATCAGTTTTTAAAATTAGTTATCCCCTGACTTTTTACGGTACTAATGCAGAATAGCGCGCAAGAGATAATATCATTAGATTATGTATAAAAAGCATAACATTTCATGGAAATACCTGAAACCTTTGAGACAGCTAAAGGTTACTTCTAGTGTTTCCACAATCTAATGCTATTTTACACATAAAAACATATTCTAATGATATTAACTCTTGCGCACTATTCTTCATTTGTAAATTTAATCCCGCCAAAGTGTAGCGAGATGGTGAAGGTCCTGGGTTTTGCGAGGACTACTATAGAAAAGAGAGGAAGAATAAATAAGAGAGAGTAAAGGTTTTTAAAAAAAAATGAACATAAAATGGTTTATCGTGAATTTGACCGGGGCATAACCCCCCGAATGGAGAATTGAAAGCGAACCGAAAGTTTCAGGTGTTGACCGGAATCGGAAGTCATGTGGTCACGAGGAACGACGAAGAAAAATACCGGTCTCTTTTTGCTTTCCGAGGCGTAGAATACGGACGGGCCTCTGATCCCTAGTGTGGAATTACAGTAATTTAACTGTCCTCTCTCTTTTTCTCTCTGCTTTTCCTCATCTCCGAAACAACCCACGAGACGAGCCCGAAAATAAAAGCTAAGCAGCTTGTGAAGATATATTTCTCGCGTTGTACCTTTTTATCGACAAGATGACCGTCGCGTAACGAATACCTTTTTAGTGACGTGAATTTGGAGGCACCGTTGACAAGACCCGCCATACAACATATATCGCTATTAGAACATTACATATATCGTTTTGGTGCCGTGACCAGGATTGCCTACAAAAGTCCAGCATATCCTAGAACATATCTGGCACACATAACGATCGGTGTTGACTGCGTCAGCAGGTGTTATATGCTCATCATTGTCCTCATGTTGGGGATCATGCTGGGTCTTAGAATGTGGCATGGTAGAGACAATTTGCAGTCAGTTAGCTCTCATGTGATTTCATGTGATTGATTAAGCCCGTCTTTGACAACAGGGCCCGGTTACACTCCTCACAGATCCACACATCACCAGAATTGACCGGTCCACCCATGCAGCTTCAAACAGTTCTGCACCACTGTATATCGCAGCCATCCATTGCCCACAATCAGATGTCAGGGACTCCCAATTATCGACGGGAATACCAAAGCACACTAGACACTCCTTCACATTATCACGAAACCGTTTTATTTTATTTATCTTTTTTGTTTTGTCTTGTGATGTGGTCTTTTGCCAAAAAAGGAGCTCACCATAAAAAAGCTGTTTTGGTAGTCTAGAGTCATCAAACCGAATAAGATCTATGATACGTACTTACATACATACGTGACTTTCGGAAACATTTTTTCACGCTCAGAATTGCAGAGACATGGAATAAACTGCCCGTGTCTGTTGTAGGCTGCTGAAGCACTGGATCTGTCAAAGACTCCATGCTTCCTGTAGTCCACCGACACTATGCCATTCTCCACATACATATGCACACACGCACACACATACACGCGCACATATTACTACTGTAAACTGTTCATGTTCCTGACACTAATACATTATTCTGTGTACTTGACATGAGACTTTGATGAGTTGTGGTGCACCTGAGCACTGTACACAATAAATTTCATTATTATCATATTTCATATACATACATACACACACATCAACTGTCCTTTATATATGTATAGATATATTAATGGCTGCACCATCTGGTTTTAATGTTTTAGTCGAATTGTTGGACCATATTACCTTTAGGCACCCCTTTTTGATCTCGATTAAGAAAGGAAATGTTTTTCATTTATATCGTCAATATCCGGTTGTTTGTTAGGGTTAGGGCTTAGTTTTTTTATTTTTTTTTAAATCTAAAAATCGTCTGTTAAAACAACCGGATATTGACAGTGTGAATCTTAATCGAGATCGAAAAGAGGTGCCTAAAGGTCATATGGTCCAAAATGTTTGTGAGATGGGAGGTAAGAGGCCATACAGTTGCTGTTTTGTGGGATGTTGTTTCCAAGGTTTGTAGTTCCCAGCTAGCTTTTTTCCAAGCTATCTCTCTTTCATTCTCACCGTGTTCTGTCCAATCAGAAACCACTCATCAACTCAGTCTGGTTATTTCCCATTATTACACATTTCAATTTTTCCACATTCGCCCCACGTCAACCCACCACTGATGTTACAAACTTACTTCATTATTTCATGTATGTATGTATATATGTATCTATCTATCTATCTATCTATCTCTGTACAGTATCTATCTATCTATCTATCTATCTATCTATCTGAGTCTGTACAGTATCTATCTACCTATCTATAGCAGTCTATACAGTACCTATCTATCAATATATCTATCTATATCAGTATGTACAGTATCTATCTATCTATCTATCTATCTCAGTCTTTACAATATCTATCTATCTATCTATCTATCTATCTATCTATCTATCTATCTCAGTCTGTACAGTATCTATCTACCTATCTATAGCAGTCTATACTATCTATATCAGTATGTTCTATCTATCTATCTATCTATCTCATCAGTATCTATCTATCTATCTATCTATCTCAGTCTTTACAATATCTATCTATCTATCTATCTATCTATCTATCTCAGTCTTTACAATATCTATCTATCTATCTATCTATCTATCTATCTGAGTCTGTACAGTATCTATCTACCTATCTATAGCAGTCTATACAGTACCTATCTATCAATATATCTATCTATATCAGTATGTACAGTATCTATCTATCTATCTATCTATCTCAGTCTTTACAATATCTATCTATCTATCTATCTATCTATCTCAGTCTACATCTATCTACCTATCTATAGCAGTCTATACAGTACCTATCTATCAATATATCTATCTATATCAGTATGTACAGTATCTATCTATCTATCTATCTATCTATCTCAGTCTGTTCAGTATCTATCTATCTATCTATCTATCTCAGTCTTATCTATCTATCTATCTATCTATCTATCTATCTCATCTATCTATCTATCTATCTCAGTCTGTTATCTATCTATCTATCTATCTCAGTCTTTCAGTATCTATCTATCTATCTATCTATCTCAGTCTTTACAATATCTATCTATCTATCTATCTATCTATCTCAGTATCTATCTATCTATCTATCTATCTATCTCTCAGTCTTTACAATATCTATCTATCTATCTATCTATCTAGTCTATCTATCTATCTCAGTCTTTACTATCTATCTATCTATCTATCTATCTCATCTATCTATCTATCTATCTTACAATATCTATCTATCTATCTATCTATCTATCTCAGTCTGTACAATATCTATCTATCTATCTATCTCAGTCTGCTCTATCTATCTAATCTATCTCATGTCTGTCTATCTATCTATCTCAGTCTATCTATCTATTTATCTATCTATCTCAGTCTTTACTATCTATCTATCTATCTATCTATCTCAGTCTTTACAATATCTATCTATCTATCTATCTCAGTCTGTACTATCTATCTATCTATCTATCTATCTATCTATCTATCTCATCTGTACAATATCTATCTATCTATCTATCTATCTCATCTATCTATCTATCTATCTATCTCAGTCTATCTATCTATCTATCTATCTCAGTCTGTACTATCTATCTATCTCAGTCTGTACAATATCTCTCTATCTATCTATTTATCTATCTCAGTCTGTACAATATCTATCTATCTATTTATCTATCTATCTCAGTCTTTACTATCTATCTATCTATCTATCTATCTATCTATCTATCTCAGTCTTTACATATCTATCTATCTATCTATCTCAGTCTGTACAATATCTATCTATCTATCTATTTATCTCTCAGTATCTATCTATCTACTATCTATCTATCTATCTATCTATCTATCTCAGTACAATATCTATCTATCTATATCTATCTATCTCAGTATCTATCTATCTATCTATCTCAGTATCTATCTATCTATCTATCTATCTCAGTCTGTACAATATCTATCTATCTATCTATCTATCTATCTCAGTCTGTACAATATCTCTCTATCTATCTATCTATCTATCTATCTCAGTCTGCTATCTTCTATCTATCTATCTATCTATCTATCTCAGTCTGTACTATCTATCTATCTATCTATCTATCTATCTCAGTCTGTACAATATCTCTCTATCTATCTATTTATCTATATCTATCTATCTATCTATATCTATCTATCTCAGTCTGTATAGTATCTATCTATCTATCTATCTATCTATCAATCTATCTATCGATCTAATGTTGGTTAGTACCTGAGCTATTAAAATGAAACTCTTCTTTTTTAAACCAAGCTTAGTCCAAGTGTACACATGGTGTAGTGGATATAGGCGTTGAGTTAATACAGTTCTAAAAGACATTTATTCCTAGGATGCAGGTTCAATCCTGGTCAAGGACGTCAGTAACATAGAAATAATAATTAACACAGCTTAACACTTATACCCAGTTATGGTTAGTGGAATGAGAACAGTATACCCCCATGTATTGAACAATGTAGTGAACCCTCCCGATTACGACAAGAATGTTCCCAAGTTCGAAAATAAGGTTCCTGGGTTCGAAGAGAAGGTTCCAGAGTCCGCCAAGAAATACTCGAAGAAGGCTGGAGGGCATATCGACCGAAACGTTGTACAGATAACAATAAAGATGGGTACAATAGTGCGAATAATACAAATAATACAAATTATCTAATCCCATCTCAAAAATTTAAAAAAAAACTTGAAATGAACTAAAAATGTTTGTTTAGAAAATAGCATGTAATAATATAGAAGAGACATTTTCAAGTATATATATATACATATATATATATATATATCTTATTATAATGGAGATTGTGGGTTTGTCTGTCTGTAACCGAAACTATATTACTATACAAGTCACAATTCCTTTAGTTATTTACATCATATTCTCCATGATATTATTTTTATTTAAACTTCAATTATTAATAAAATTGTTTTACGTTATTAAGACTGTTGCCCATATCTACATACTAATAACATGCAATTGTATTTATATATACAACAAAATAGCGGTTTACAGTATGAATGGGAAGGCTAATTTGCATGTTGATATTAGAAATTTGATTTTAATAAATATATGCTTAGTATTATTGATTTCTAATTGCTTGGTTTTATCTTATTGAATATGAGCAAAAATCTCGGGGATAAATCTTAAAAGAAATCCATTAACAAGAAGAAATAACTGTAATATTATTCTTTACTTCCTATTTTAACTAAATAGTTGAATTAGGAAAATTTATCAATGAAAGACGGGAGTAACAGAAAATGATGTAAGAGTTAGTTTCAAAGTTGTTCTATTTTTCAATCATACCCCCTCTGTTCCAAATCTTTTTATCTGCATACTTATTCAGTTTCATTAGCCTTTCTAATTTAATATGATATTTTATTATATTAAAACTTAAATACTTGCACCCGGAGGGTGCATATATTTGCTTGTATATATAAAGATTAAAAAATAATTATCCCCCAAATATCAATAACTATTTTTTTTTAATCTTTAAGAGTTACCTCCCTTACTTAAAGAAAAATAACTTCTTCGAAAGAAATGTGATTTTTAGTTTCTATTTGCGGAATTTTCTTCTTGTTTCAGTTTTATTTATTTAATTTGATTTATATTGTTATGCGCACTATGATGATAATGTAGTCCCTTAAGAAATCTGAATAATGTACGCAAATAGTATGTGACGTCACTCGTTTTGGTGACGTTGTCTCTAACATTTTTTATTCGATGGTTCTATCATCTATATTAAAAAAAAATTATATTTTTAAAAAACAAATATCATGAAGCAACGTTAGTTGAGAATATCTTAACAACACTTTAACAATAAACATTTTAAATAAAAAGATTTTTTTAGCGAGAATTAAAAACAGAACCTTTTAATTTCAAGGTGTCACATATCATTTAGAAATTAAATACAATATCGTTGAAAGTCTATTTCATGTGTGTACAACCGTTTGTGTATGAATTTATCGAGGTGTGAAGCTGTGATGATTTTTAATCAGGTTTAAAGGCATAAAGAAAATAATAATAATAATAATAATAATAATAATAATAATAATAATAATATTTTTTTCTTCTTAAGTATAAAAAGACAAAAGATATTTAAAATCCACTGGGTCTAACCAAGACTCCGTAGGTCTCGGTCTAACTAAGATATGGATGGCGTCCTTGAGTTAGGGGGAGATAACTTTGCTCACAGGTAACATCACGCTTATTTTGTGTAAATTTAGATTTCTGAAAAGAGTTAACTTTTAACACCGGACATGTCTATGTTTAGACATGAATTTCTTACTCTTCTTGTCTATTTCTGTTAAGTAACGTAAAGGGAGAAAAATAAATTTAGAACAGACTAGCGAAGACAAAGAGAAATTGAAAAGAATACAAGGGGATAACTCATCTAAGGGACATAACTTTTTACTATATGAAAAAAATCAAATTGGCGCGGAACGGGAAAATCTAGGCATACCCAATTTTGTCGTCTGCTAGGTTTTTAAAAACAAATTAAAATTAATTAAATCTATTATTTAAGGTCATTCATTGATAAAGTAAAGTAAAGTAGTCGGGGCGGCCTAAAGTCGGTATCAGCTAGTCAGCGAGGGAGTCTATACCCTTTTCAATTTAGCATCTGAGGTGGAGCACCTCACCGACCATCAGCACCTTACTTTACCGCACAGATCCCTGTGCTACTCATACGCTGAGTTGGCGAGGACCGGTATCGAACTAGGAACCTTGTGGTTTCTAGCCGAACGCTCTACCGACTGAGCTAACCCGGCCCACATTGATACATAAACACTGAAAATTTCATTAAAATCCGATAATTCCCTGATTTTTGGTAAATTATTTTGTCAAAAATGCAGTTTAGCTTCATTTTGGGTATTCCTAGGAAAATCAATGAAACTTCGGCTTTTAGTTGTGTTCTATAGGGAATACGGGATGAGGAGATGAAGAGAAATAACAAGACAACTGTTTTGAAGTATAGATGGAGACTTTATTAATTTGCCCGTTAAGTCTGGACGCTAGCGACCAGACACTCAGAACTTTTTATCTATTTTAAATTCCCTAAAAAGGACCAGCTATACCTCTGTAGGGTTGTGTATGTGGAAAGTCAAAAGTGTGTGTTATTTTTAAAAAAAAATTTTTTTTTTTGTCATTTTGGTTTCGTAGAAAGGACTCGTTCGTTGGTTGCTTGGGGTTTTTTTTGTTGACGTCGGTTGATTTCTTGGTTGAATTATTTCTTTGGCTTCTTGGTGCAAACGAATCCTTTAAAGAAATAAGAGGGGAATTGTCCAACTCTTTTTACTTGACAATTAATGTCTTTTTATGTGTGTGTTTTGTCAGGTCGTCACGACGGAGAATTATGTCTGAAAAATGTTTTCTTTTTATATCGTTTACACGCGTTTCGCGTGGGGACGAATTTTAAAAAAACAAAAAAACTTGAGCCTTTTTCTTTTTTTCTTTTTTATGTAATCTCCTGTCTGTTTTTGGTGCAAACAATTAGTATGGACCGCAAAATAGACACGATTACTTGACCTTCTTTTCTTTTTTTTAATTTTATTTATTCATTTTTTAAAAATTATTTTTGAATTCAATCCCCTGGCTTTAGGTCCGTGTATGTTTTTTAGTTATTTGAAGGTGTCTCCTTAGACAGCAACAGTTCACTTTCTCCCATATCGGAACTATGTCCAATTGTAGTAGTTTCATTTTTTTTTTAAAGTTAGGTAAGGTGAATGTATAACACTGTAGGGATTAACAAACAGAGGCTAAAATTCTTTTTTGACAAAATGACTTTAGCCCCCCTACAGAAAATAATTTACCAAAAATCAGGGAATTATTGGATTTTAATGAAATTTTCAGTGTTTATGTATCAATGAATGATCTTTATAATGCATTATTTATTTTATTTTAAAACTTTCTCATTTTTTTCAGGTCACTTAATTTTGACCCCCCTTATGTTGGGGGCGTAACATTGCTTCAAGTTGGTCCTAACTTGATACTAATTACAGTATAAATAAAGAGATAAAAGACCGAAGTTATGAATAGAAACAAAAAAAATTTTTTTACGGTGGAGCTCCTATGAGAAAATAAGTACCGAAAATCGAAAAATAAAATGTAAAAAAAAATATAAAATAATTTTTTTAGGAGATTTCTTTTTTACTCATTTCCATAATTATTTAATTGACTATTATCTTATTAAAAAAAAAATTATATATCGATATTTTTTCTGCGAAAATAGAATTTTTCTTCAAAACTTATTAACTCGAGGGTATAAAGTAAGGTTTGCATTAAATAGATATTTATTTCTAGAAACTAAAAATATAACATTTTAAACTTAATATCAAGGCCACATATTTTAAAACAATTGAATTGATTTTCAATAAAAAAAAACAGAATGTTTGACCAATAATTCTATGGAAGGCCAAATGTTTTATGTTTTAAAAACATAAAATATTTTCCTCTCTATTCAGGAGAGTTATTGTTTGTGTCAGTAATTTAACCGAAAGATTAAATATCTAATAAGTTAGGGTAAGTTCATTTCATTATTACTATTTTTAATTCAATTATTCCTTTTTAATGAAAAATATTCAAATTCTAATTGATGTTTTCTCACTTTTTATCTTTAAATTAACTTCTTTTTTTTTTTTTAACTAAAATAAAAAAAAATGAAATTCTAAATTCTTGTCATGTCTGGCCGACAGGACTATCTGGAACCACATCTAACATTTTTGTTTTTAATTTTTGTTTTTTTCCTTCAATGGATTATTATCGATTGCACACCAATCTATCAGATTGTAAAAAAAAAATTCTAAAAAGTTCTTTATTTTTAGGAGACGGTGCTAAATTCATTTTGTCAAAAACTGGGTTTTACGTCAATCAAACAACACAAAAAAATATTATGGCAATTATGGAATACCATACACGAAACGTAAATAATACGCAAATTTTATTTTCAATGAAACTAAATATATTTTTGATTTTTTTACATACAAAAAACGGATTTTCCTTGGTTAAAAGTTAAAACGAGTGTGAAAAATTTCAGTAACATTTAATGAATATGTATTTAAAGTAACGCTTTACTTATTTCTAAAAAGAAATGTTTATAAGTATTTTAAAAATATTTTAAAGCCATTATTGAACACGATAAATCAAAATAAATTCAACGTAACTTTTTGTTGAAATTCGGACGATTTTTAATGTATAAAATGTATTAAAAATAAATTGCATATTGTAATAATGTTTTTCTTTTTTAATGATGGTCATTATGTTACTACTTATCGATTTAAACAAAGTTTGACCTTAAATAATAGATTTAATTATTTTTAATTCGCTTTTAAAACTCCTAGCAGACGACAAAAAGGCCAGTGGCTATATAACAGTGTTCAGAATTTCGATAGTAGTGGTGGAAGTGAGTGGGTAGAAAATTAAATAGTAAGTAAGTAACACAAGTTCATTCAATTTTTTAAAAATTGTTTTAAAATCTTTTTTAATGTTTTTTTTTATTTATTTATTTTTTTAAATTTATTATTGGTGAATGTGGAAAAACAAAAATATTATTTACTCACAATTTCCTTTTAATAAACTAGCAAATATATGCACCCTCCGGGTGCAAGTATTTTAGTTAAATTTTATAAAATATGATATTAAATTAGAAAGGCTAATGAAACTGAATAAGAATGTAGATAAAAAGATTTTGAACAGAGGGGGTATGATTCAAAAATAGAACAACTTTGAAACTAACTCTTCCATCGTTTTCTGTTCCTCCCGTCTTTCATTGGTAAATTTTCCTAATTTAAGAATTTAGTTAAAATAGGAAATAAAGAATAATATTACAGTTATTTCTTCTTGTTAAGGGATTTCTTTTAAGATTTATTGAAGAGATTTTTGCTCACATTCAATAAGATAAAACCAAACAATTAGAAATCAATAATACTAAGCATATATTTATTAAAATCAATTTTTTAAGATCAATATGCAAATTAGCCTTCCCATTCATACTGTAAACATCTATTTTGTTGTATATATAAATACAATTGCATGTGATTAGTATGTAGATATGGTCAACAGTGGCTTCGGCCTCTGGACCATTGATATAATTAATGGCGTCGATCCCAGGGGCCATCCCAGGCAACAGGCCCCCTCGATTTAAAGGGCAGGGCTGGGTTTATTGCCCAGTGCCTGAGGCGCCCCCCTTGAGGGGGAATGCCGACGGGATCGACGCAATTTTTTCACCTGCCACTCCATGAGCTTCGGTTTGTGGGTGGTCCCACGTTAATAGGGACTTTGTGCCTGACCCGTGCAAGTGGGGTACGCGGTAAATACCATGTAGATATGGTCAACAGTGTAAGTAATGTAAAACAATTTTATTAATAATTGATGTTTAAATAAAAATAAAATCATGGAGAATATGATGAAAATAACTGAAGAATTGTGACTTGTATAGTAATATAGTTTCGGTTACAGACAGACAAACCCACAATCTCCATTATAATAAGATGTGGAAAACATGTTGTTTTTGTAAGGTTAACTTTTGTAACTGAGTAGTCAAGAGATTAAAAAACAGTAATGGAACGAACAAAATTTTATGTTATTATTTGTATGTGCAAGGATAAATTGTAATTATTTACTCACGTTTTTTTTTTTTACTTTGCTTTTTTTAATTTATTTTTTAAATTTTTTATCAGCCCCCTTTTTTCTTTTTGTCGGTAAATTATATTTTCTCTCGTTTCTTCTTTCTTTCTTTTCTTCTTCTTGATGTACATTTCATCGTTGTCAATGTTTTTGTTGCTGTTTGTAGCGGGGGCATTCTCTTCGATGTCGTGCGGTTTCCATGATGTGATATTTTGATAATAAAATCTGCGATGAACTTTTAAGGTTTTTTTTTGTTGTTTTTTTTTTTTTACATTTGTTTGACCATTTATAGTGGTTGCGTGTTCATATCACGTAGGTAGGTTACCAATTTATAGGGTGATACGAGATGAGGAGATGAAGAGAAATAACAAGACACAACTGTTTTGAAGTATAGATGGAGACTTTATTAATTTGCCCGTTCAGTCTGAACGCTAGCGTCCAGACGCTCAGAACTTTTTATCTATTTTAAATCCCCACAGTTCGCTTACATTCATTTGTACTAAAACCATAATAAAAGGCTTGAATCCACAATTCCTTAGCACCGTAATTTTTTTTTTCTATTCATAACTTCGGTCTTTTATCTCATTATTTATACTGTAAGTAGTACAATATAAGACCAACTTGAACAAAATGTTACGCCCCCAACATAAGGGGGGTCAAAATTAAGCGACCTAAAAAAAATGAGAAAGTTTTGAAATAAAATAAATAATGCATTATAAAGATCATTCATTGAGAAATAAACACTGAAAATTTCATTAAAATCCGATAATTCCCTGATTTTTGGTAAATTATTTTCTGTAGGAGTCAAATGGTCAAAAACGCATTTTAGGCTCCGGTTGCCAGTAGCTACCCTGATAAAAGGCTTGAATCCACAATTCCCTTAGCCATGGTGGTTTAGCTCAGTCGGTAGAGCATCTTGCTAGGAACCATAACGTTCCGGATTTAATTCCGACCCTCGTCAACTCAGCACATGAGAAGCACGGCTTCGATCTGTACCGTAAAGTGGGAAGCTAATGGTAAGTGTGGCGCTCCATCTCAGACGCAAAAGCCACCTCTCAAAAGCCTTCCATGAAAAGGGGATAGACTCCATCGCTGTTCGGCTGATACCGACTATAGGCCACTCCGTCTACTTTATTTTACTTATTTTTAAATCGATTTCATTAAAGTAAAAATTACTCTGGATAATGTGGGGACTGGCATTTTTGTCGTCTGCTACGAATTTTAAAAGCGAATTAAGTATAATTAAATCTATTATTTAAGGTCAAACTTTGTCTAAATCGATAAGTAGTAACATACTGACCATCATTAAAAAAAGAAAAAATATTACATATGCAGTTTATTTTTAAAAGATTTAAAACTATTTGTTTTGATCAATTTCGACGCGATCCGCCATTCTGCCTCTTTTTCGATGGTTATAAGTGCTCGTTTACAATTTTACTATAATGCGTTCGCTGTCTCGCGTGTCAATCTACTCTCTGAGAGCCGTTCGCATAACTGCCATTTTTATGCTACAAACTTATTTGCATAAGATGGCAGCGAGACATTTTTAAAACTGATAAATGTCACCCCTACATATCTATAGTTCATTTTAAACTTATATATCTATATCTATATATCTATATCGAGATAAAGGTTATTTCCAATAAGTCCAACATAAATAAAGGGGAACCACTCTTGACTGATAAATTATTTATTTATTTCCCCATTAAATTAACCCTAGACCCTAACCCTAAACCCTAACCATAACCCCGTCTTCTTTTTTCCTAGTAGATAAATAAATAAATAAATAAATAATTTATCAGTCAAGAGTGGTTCCCCTTTGTTTATGTTAGAGTTATAGGAAATAACCTAATTATGAACGCATCAGCATTGATAACAGTTTTGACATACGGATATTGATTGAGTTTCGGAGACAGAGTTTTTGGATGGGGTCAAAGGTCATACTTTCCGGATCTGCAACCTTGTTCTAGTTAAATCGAACTTAACGGACCCAAATTCCACCATCGTGTGTCACCCCGCCGAAAGAAAAAAGAAATACCAAAAAATCAGGGAATTAACCGAATCTAATGAAATTTTCAGTGTTGATTTACTAATGAATAAAAGATATAATGCACAAGTTATTTAATTTTAAAAACTTTTACATTTTTTTTAAACTTTGAACCACGTACCTTTGAGGCATAACACAGATTCGGAAAGATACGTGGTTCAAGATTAACTGACCTGAAAAAATGTAAAAGTTTGTTTTTTTAAATAAAATAACTGGTACATTATATATTTTATTCATTAATATATCAACACTGAAAATTTCATTAAATTCGGTTGATTCCCTGATTTTTGGATTTTTTTCTTTTGGCGGGGTGACGTACGATGGTGGAATTTAGGTCCGTTAAGTTCGATTAACCCATTAAGTTCTTTACTAACTATAATCTTAATGTGAACTAAATTTTTATTAAAAATATTTTTCTTTACTTTTTTTTCGTTTGTATTTATAATTTATATTTATAATTAAGACGGTTACAGTGTTGTTACTTCCACCAGAACTGAGATCATTATTTTGGCCACCAGAACCCAAAATGTTCTTGGAAAAAAGGCCATCGTATCAGAGAATTGACTTCTGTTGTACAGAAAAGATTCTATTTTCCAGAGGGATCAGTTGAACTTGATGCTGATGTTACATAAACAATAATAGATATCTCTCGATTCACTAATTACCAAATCAATTCGCGCATACACCGCAATAAAAAAGATACACACACTCGACAACAAACAAAACATAAGTTGTGACGCCAACCGGAAGTTTACCCCATGGTAGCCTAAAAAGAAGTGACCAATTTAACACGTTTTTGCGCATAAAAATTAAAATAAAATAATTTTGTAAATAAACTCACATTTTCATCCAATCGAAAGCTCTCCCACAAAAAAAAAAACAAAAAAAGGCTTCTGTGATCCGATTTCGGATCACACCGGCCTAAATAAAATCGGCTTTGAAAAGCCGACAGCAGACTAAACCAGCGACACGCGCAGACCATATCACAGGCGGCCGACTTACATCCTCACCTACCTCTACCCAAATCTGACCTCACAGGCAGTCAACAAACGAACAATTCCACATCGTTCAGCGATACCAAATTTACGCCAACTATCATACACAATACAACCAGCTATCGACTTCAGAATACCAAAACACAAAATTCTGCCTACAACAACAAGACTACGCCGACTGATACACGATACCAACCGCTAACTGACTCTACTAAAAAAAACACAAGACTCTGCCCACCTAATCAACACCTAACCACTACCACTGGTTCATCTGTCCACTTCTCCACCTACACTACAACTGATTCGGCCAACGGACATTTCACTGACTTTATTATCCAAGACACAACTATCACCAAAAATATTCTTCAAATTCATTTCTATCTTTTCCTCGCTTTTCATATTCCTTTTTTCAATACAATTTTGAAACTTTAAATCTGTGTTTGTTTTTTACTCGTCACCATACGCTTGCATACTAACCCTGTTTATTACACTGAGAAGGTAGCTACCCGTGGTTTGTGTGATATTGCTCAGTGTGAATCTCTAAGGTACAAATTAATTGGTCAGTTGCCAGTCAGAAGAGCTTGTTATGGTGTGCTCCGATTCATCATGGAATCTGGCGCCAACGGATGTAAAATTGTTGTCTCTGGTAAACTGAGAGGTCAGAGAGCCAAATCCATGTAATTTGTGGATGGTTTGATGATCCACAGTGGTGATCCAGTCAATGATTATATCGACACAGCTGTCAGACATGTGTTTCTCCGACAAGGTGTACTAGGTATCAAAGTAAAAATTATATTGCCATTTGATCTTAATGGTAAAATTGGACCCAAGCGTCCATTGCCTAATCATGTCAGCACTGTGGAGCCTAAAGATGAGGTTATTGTACAGACTCCTTACAGTGAGCACAAAGGTGACAAACCAGCTGCAGAAGCCGCTGCCCCAGTGCCGCAATAAGATACAGAATGTGATTTCAATATAAAAAAAAGAAATAAATTTAGATGAAAGAAATAAGGTATCATAAAATCTGGATGGAACTCTTAGATTGTAGCATATGCGCACGCGCGTGTGTGACGAGATGATGAAGGTCCTGAGTTTTGAGAGGACTACTATAGAAAAGGAGGAAGAAGAAATGAGACAAGGTGGAGGCTTTGAAAAAGGGTGGAGTGATGCACGGTGATTTGACCGGGGCATGACCCCCGAATGGAGAATTGAAAGCCAACCGGAAGTTTCGGGTGTTGATCGGAACCGGAAGTCACGTGGTGACGAGGAGCGACGAAGAAGAATATCGTTCTCTTTTTAATTTCCGACAGCGTAGGATTCGGACGGGCCTCTGGTCCCTAGTGTGGGATCACATTAATTTATCAGTATCCTCTCTCTCTCTCTCTTTCTCTCTGCCTTTCCTCCTCCTCCGAAACAACCCAGAGACGAGCCCGAAAATAAAAGCTAAGCAGCTTGTGATGATATATCTCACGCGTTGTATCTTTTTTATCGACAAGACGACCGCCGCGTACCAAATACCTTTTTAGTGTCGTGAATTTGGAGGCACGTTGACCCGCTATACAACCTATATCGCTATTAGAACGTTACATGTGTGGTAAACTTGTATGAAGGTAGTGATATATACCAAGAAATCGTATGGTAGCAAAAGAAAAAAACGGACGAGAGAATTAGATTCAATTCGTTTATTTAAAAATAAACAAAAGTTGGAAAATGTAGAGATGATAAAGTCTTTCTTTCACTCGGTGAAGTGTGAGGAGGTGAGTGGGTGAAAATCTGTTTATTGGCCGGGTGACTTGGTTGTGTGTGGCGTGGTGATGTGGCGTCAGTCGGTAGGTTCAGCTGTCTTTGATCTTGTCCGAAAAAAGTGACGTTGTGTACCAGTGCTCAAGGCAACTGTTCTCGTGACTTTTAGTCGAACGTTTTTATAACTGTGTTTAGGATAAATATTCGCTTTTAAAAGCCTTTGGGGTGTTGTTGGATTTTTTTTGTATATAAGGTGTGCTGCAATACACCACTTAAATTTATAGACTAACATATGCCTACAAAGTCAGAAAATAGCATAGCTGATATTCGGAAACATTTTTTCATGCTCAACATTGCTGAGGAATAGAATAAATTGCCTGCATCCGTTGTAGGCTGCCGAATGTTACGTTCGCCTATCGTTTTCATCGTTTACACGCTATTTTCCATCAGAGAGACCAAAGAAAAGATGAGAGGTGCACATGCAAGTCGGCAAAAGAACAAATCAAGACATATATATATATATATATATATATATATATATATATAAAGGACGCGTAAAAGCATATGCATGTTGTAAAATAATTTTTTTTCTTAAAAAGAAAAGTAAGGGTACCCTAGTTAGATTTAAAATCTAAAATGATTTGATCTTTTTTTTTTGTTCAATGCTCCTCAGAG
This sequence comes from Doryteuthis pealeii, assembly GCA_023376005.1. NCBI lineage: Eukaryota > Metazoa > Mollusca > Cephalopoda > Myopsida > Loliginidae > Doryteuthis > Doryteuthis pealeii. Next base: position 52,019,227 of record CM042169.1, read on the forward strand.
AAAAAATACATTGAAAGATGGTATTGTGGTTTTGTTTTGTTTTGTTGTAGACGATGGAATAGTCAGAGAGCAATGAGAAAAGGATTTTTTTTCTCAATAGGACAAAGAATTCGTAAAACTAAGAAACTTACAAATCATAAGGGGGGGGGCGAAAATTACGAGTCCCCCCGTTAGATAAGTTTAGGCTTGAGGTGCCAAATAGGAGTAACTGATGGAACTGCTTCTGAACGCACAGGAAAGGTTGAGTGCGGGAGATAAACAGGGACTCAAGAATCTGTAGTTGTAGCACGCTGTTGGAACTGCAGAGGACCGAAAACATAGCTGGGTGGTAGGACCGAGCGCAAATGGAGTTTCTTAATAGATGTTGTCCAATGGTGAACGGAGTATTTATGTCTGCTGCTGTGGGACAGTCCACATTGCCAGAACGGATGTTGTAGGGTATGTGCTGCTTGATTCGAGATTCCAGTCTCAAGGTAGTACGGCTAATGTAGCAAATCTCACATTTGCATGTAAACTTATAGATTAAGTGGCTTTTGTGATATATATATATATATATATATATATATATATATATATATATATATATATAAAGCAGTTTTATTCAGTAATTCGAGTCTTGGGCGGAAGATAAAGTGGAAGTCCACAAGCATATATATATATATATATCCTCAATGGGGATATTCATCATGACGCTGTCTGTTTGAGGTTTGAGTGGGACGGCGAGATAGGATGCGTTATAGCTTTTGTTCATTGGTCATAGTCGATTGGAACACACCTATACACACAACTTGGATGAAATACAAAGGTGACAGTCACTAGAAAAATTCCATGACGGAATGTAGCACTTATCTTTGTTATAAAGTTTTAACCACGAATGGTGACAATCTCAAAGTAGCCCCCTTCGCCCATTGACCGTAGTCATGCCCCTGTCTTTATGTTTCTCTCCCCCCCCCTCTGTCTCTTTATTTTTATTTGTATATCTGTATATTTTTTTATAAATATATTCCCCCTCCCCTCCCGAATTTAAGAGTATATAATTCCTTCTCTTATAAAATCCACCATATTTGAAATATTCTTCAAACGAACGAACGAATGGTTGAATCTTCGGCTCAATATTCCGAGACACTGAAGGTAAATTATTAGTTTTGTTAAATGAACTTTTAAAGGTTTACATTCAAATTACTTGTGTTTCGTATATTTATACAAAGTTTGAAATTCTGATTTTACTCTAACCATTTGAACTAAACATGAAAGAATAATTTGCAAAACATGGTGAGGTGCGGTGTCGTAAATCTCAAAGTAGCCTCCTTCGCCCATTGACCGTAGTCATGCCCCTGTCTTTATGTTTCTCATTCTCAAGAGTTAAGAATAAAACGAACAACTTGAAATAGGAATAAAAGACGTGTATTACAGAATATATATAACAATAATGTTGCAAACTTTTAGTTCGTCTGCACAAATGTTTATAATTTGTAAAAACTTAACTGATATCCCGAGATAGAGTATTATCGAAGACCCTTAGCTACGGCCATCTGATAGTTCGGATATGATAGACTTCTATTTTGACGTCCGACTCCGATGCTGATTGTTGAGGAAGAGGTGGAGCGAGCCTTATTTAGGTCTACCTCCGTTGAAGGCTGAATCAGAAGAGGGCACAAGAATGTGCCTTTTCGGCTTTGCAGCCAAAGTATGCTGGCTTGTGATTGGTTGGTTCGAAACAGAGGCTCGTAGACAAGTACGATAACCCCCATACCTCAGAATTCTAATATTGTTTTAGTTGATTCATTTCCGTGGACATTATATCCGGATAGGCTTCTTTTATTTCTTGGTTCGGCCCATATCTGTGTGGATGACTATTCCGGGTCTAATTGCTTCTGTGCCGCATGGAGGTGATATTGACTGCCCTCAAATAAATTTATTCTGAGGTTGTTTGTCAATAGAATAAATTTGTATAGATAAAAAGAAATGTAATGTAAAAAGAAATATGAATGTAAAATATGTAGGTAAAAATAGCAAAGTTCGATAGGAATTTATTCGATAGAAAAGTGAACAAATAGAAAAAAAGTTTTTGGTGTTTACGACCTGAGAAATTAATTCCTGATGTTGATCGCTGTGGCACGACAATGGTAAATAGTACACAGTAGTTAACATGAAAACTGTCGTTGACTTAGAAAGTTGAAGTTTGTTTTTCTAATCAGCGGTTGAATTATTGGACCATATGACCTTTAGGCACCCCTTTTGCGATCTCGATTCGTGGGGATGTAAATCCCGAGTAATTTTACGACCATTGTGGTGGTCGACTTGGGCCCAAAAGGGTAAGTGTTCGTATCACTTCGGGGTATCACCAGTTGTAAGTATTAAAGTTCCAAATGCAAAACAAAGCCTTCACAAAACGTTTTCATCACGTCGGGGTCACCAGTTGTAAGATTCGAAGTGATAATACTTGAAGATAAAACCCCGACAAAGTTTGGTAGACAAAACATTTTATATACAGCACAGAATAAACAGGGTACATAATACATAGAGGTGTACATAAACATACATACATAAGTAATATAAATACATATACAAGAGTAGAGATAATGACACATTCATGAATGGTAAAATACAAGATATTTAGGTATCAAAGAGATACCTAAATGTACATAAAAACGTAGTTACGGATACATGACTAAAGGAGAGTCATATATCGTATAAGAGACTGACTAGCAGTGAGTAGCCAGTGTTAGGGGCCGATGCCAACGAGAAGGGAGTAGACCTAAGTCTAACCCATAGTGTCTCGTAGGTCGAGCAACGAGAGAGACGTTCAAACCAGCCGCTTAAATATCAAAGGCCCCTAGCGGGAACCAGCGAAACTAAACGGGCAGACAACTCCCCAGGCGAATACGAAAATAACGCCTACAGGGACATTTTTTCCATTTACACCATCAAAATCCGGTTAATTGTTAACAGACGATTTTAGAGGTTTTTTTTAAAATTATAGAACTAACCCTAACCTCTAACAAACAACCGGATTTTGACGGTGTAAATGGAAAAAATGTCCCCACGAATCGAGATCGCAAAAGGGGTCATATGGTCCGAATTATTCGCTCGAAGTTGAGTCTCGGACATCTGTTTTTTCAATGATAGACTGGTGAGTGCGATCGTCGTCTCGAAGCAGAATGGAATCTGAATCTTTGTTGATTTGCTCTCCGTTTAAATATCTCTCGGGTGGCTCCGATTTCGATATTTTTATTTATTTTGGCGGTAAAGCACGGACGTATGTGTAAACACCACTCGTGATTAGCTTTATCCAATCGAATTCTGACAGATGTATAATTATTTTTTAAAATCTATTTTCCTTAAGTTTCGGAAAAGAATCGTGTTTGGCACAACTTTTATGTTTTTCCTTATTTGGATATTGTTGACTTTTCTGGTTATAGTTATTTACTAAGTTTTGCTTAGATGTGGCACAAGGCCAGAAGTGTGGGGCGCCCAGTGAGAATCGAACTCACTAACAATGGTCTGCTAATCAGGCTTGCTAACCATTACACCAAATGAGGTGCCCAAAAACTGAATTACATGCATCGGCTGGGAATCGAACCCGGGCCGACCGCGTGGCAGGCGAGCATTCTACCACTGAACCAACGATGCGACTTTTCTGGTTATAAGGTGTGTCTTAGATGCCTACTCTTATTTATAGACTCGGCGATAATCATGTGACCAACTTCTTGTCCAATCACTGGCAGTGCTCTGCTGCTCATATTGTTACTTATACTGGCTGTTCTGGTCATACCTACACACATTGCCTTCAGCCTTCGTGGACGACGGAACATAGGATTATATCACCTTTGACACTGCGTAGGATTACATAACCCAGGACTTATTCACTTACCAAAGGATTCTATAACTCAGGACTTATTCACTTACCAAAGGATTCTATAACTCAGGACTTACTTACTTATTTACTTTAAGTTCTTTACAACTGGCCAAGGATGGCGGCCAGATACTTAACAGATATGAAATAATGTTTTTCCTTATTTGGATATAAAAATATATCCACCAACCCATTATATCCACATATTATTTATCCAGCAACTCTATGTGAAATGTTTTGAGAATCACACAGAGTTATTAATTACTGCAAGAGAGGGGGTATTACACTTGGTGTGGGGGAGTAACCTTGCCCTGGCCATTAAAACATTAACATACGTCAATCAGATTAAGATGTGAAATTATAGACATGTGGTTTGAACCCCACCAAATCAACAGCCCGAATACGTGGTTGTTTAACTATTTAATCACTGATATAAACAGTCATTCATTTGCACTTTATTCGACATTGACGAACGGACCAGCCTGCAACACTAAGGAACACCAATTACTAAGGAGCACCAAGGAACAACCAAAGGATTCTTCACTAAGGATTGCACTCTGCTAAACACAAGGGATCTCCGCTGGATAGTGCTCTTGCTTGAAGCCTAAGGATGGACATAAAAATCGTAACACCTGAGCACTCTGCGCCATAAATTTCATTATTATCTTATTATTATTTTGGTTTGATTTGGTGACCGTTCTTTGGAACTCCAGATAATATATTTTTCAAAATTCATGGTTTAGCAGAAAGACTAGATCTTAAATAATTGATAGGTTGCCTATGATTTATGTATGTTGGTGTAGAAATTCAAAATGGTAATTTTGAATCATGGAAAAAACATATAAGTAATTGACATGATTTACTTTTTATTAACTTTGTAGTTGGTCTCTGCTTTCCTGATTAAATAGTCAGGAACGCCTTGTTGTCAAAACCCTGAAACAAGGGGAGATAACTCTTCCAGACCAAACAGGGGCAGACAATCGCTACATAGAAATTCAAAACAATGGTAATTTTGAATCATGGAAAAATATATAAGTAACTGACATGACTTTACTTTTTATTAACTTTGCAGTTGGTCTCTGATTGACCAGAGTCAAGCGTGAGAACATAAATATAGTTAGAAAGCCAGTTTTGGCTGTGTGTCTGTACGGAAATGTTGTAAATGCTATCTGTCATCCGTAGGCCATTTCTCCACGTGTGTTGTTTCTACTTGGGTTAGATAAAGACGTCTAAAAAGAATGTCCCCAGAAATCCCAAGAAAGAAGATCTGAATCTATGAATTATGTACGTTAGTGTAGATGTTAGATTTACGAATATTATAATTAGTTGTAAGGGGAATTACGGGGTCGTAGGAGCTCTTAATCTCCCGGTGGTCGACTATTGTTCCAGACGAAAGAAGAAAAACAACACAAATGAAAATTACACACATATATTAACAAAGATACAAAATTGTTGCAAATTTTGATGGCATTTGCTACAAGACTTATCTTGAGAGGTGAAATTACAGTTCGTAGATGAATTTAGCGCTAGAAAGGGAATCTACTCGCTGTGGTTGTAGAGTACTGTAGAGACATGTATGTCTTGGTCGGTACTCGTACGATAAGTAAAGTGTTGGGGAGTGCTTTTTTGAGCGACTCGCCTAGTTAACTTCCCTTTTAAGTAAGTGGTGGATGGAGCCCTTGTTAAGGTGACTACTCAGGTCGACAGCCTTCAGATAAGTATGCTGTGGTTGTAGAGTGTTGTAGAGACGCGTCCGTCCTGGTCGACAGCCTTCAGATAAGTTTTGCCTCCAACATCGTAAGTTGGCGAATTGCCCCCTATAGGCAGGTGGAGATAATTCTCTATCGGTTTTTCCGATAGTTGGAAGTCTTAGGGACCTTCCATATGGGTACATATAAGTACCAGTTATTTTATTATCAGGTTAGTTAACTTTGAACCACGTAACTTTGAACCACGTTTGAGGTGTAAATATTGCGAATTTAGATTCGTTAAGTTCAATTTAACCACTGTCATTTACTCAGCTTAGCTTTACCTAAAACAACTACAGATATATAATGCAACCAGAGAGAATGCAATATTGTAGCTCCTCAATAAAATCTAATTAAGTTTTCTAAACTTAAAATACCATATTGAGCTGCATAGAAGATGCCTTTCATTGTTTTTCACCACATGTCCCTCAAAATCTATACATTCAAAGGGAGGCTTGGGTTCAAGTTTGGGATTTGTACATCTTTACTACTGATGTCTACAGCAGGGTCTAAAAAAAGTTATATCAAATTTATTTTTTAACATATATCTGAATTGAGGGTGAATTCTGTATGTGTCTTGTATATTGCAAAATAGCATCAAAGATCGTCTACTAAAATGCACCAAAAAATCCTTGTTTTTACAATATTTAGCTGAGAAATTGATTAGAAAACGAAGCAATTTCAATATTTAAGGAACACCTGTAATAATATATAGATCATACTGTGGTATACCTATAGGTCCTGCTAGTATAGTATTTAATAATAGTAATCTCTCTATATATATGTATGATACGCGTTTTCCTTAATAGTACAACCGTTATCATTTTGCAACACTCTCTGCTTAAAAATGAGACCGTCTAAGATTAAATTAAATAATGTAAATCCTGACTATCTGGTGTTTCTTATCCAACGAATTCTTATTTCTCAGGAGTGACATCTTGGATGATTTTGACGGTTTCATTTTTAATCAGAGAATGTAGCAAGATGATAACGATCGTACTTTTAATAAATATGAGTATTTGTTGCATAATCTATGCGGTTGCATAAAATTATTGTCAATCCCCTGTAATTCTGGGGGGATGACCTTTTTCATATCAAGGTCGTGTCCTTCCATGGAAAATTACAGAAGCCCGCCAAATCATTTTAAACGAAGCGACAGAGAAGTTATGAAGTGTAACAAATATAGACTTTAATAGTGAGCAGTTGGTATTTATAGCACTCAGGAATATTCCATTATTGCATCTGGGTGATCTCATTACTAGATTCCTGATTGTCTGCTGGTCTTAGTATGGTTGTGGGGATAAATATCCACCATTATGCTGGCAGCAATTGCAGGGTCTGTATTAAGTTACAGCTTGTTCACTGCTTTGTCTGCCAACTGGACGGTTGTTGAAATCCCACTGCAAAATTGAGTATTGTGAGAATGCTACAGACGGTCCTGGATAGGTCGTGGAAGCAGCACCCCACAAAAGAGCAACTATATGGCCACCTGCCCCCCATCTCACAAACCATACGAGTGAGACGGACTAGACATGCAGGTCACTGCTGGAGAAACAAGGACGAGATCGTAAGCGACGTACTACTGTGGAAGCCGGCGCATGGGCGTGCTAATGTGGGCCGCCCAGCCAGGACCTACATTGACCAACTATGTTGGGATACTGGCTGTTGCGCAGAGGAGCTGCCGGAGTCAATGAATGATAGGGAAGGCTGGCGAGAGATCATCATGGATATCCGTGCAAACTGCGCGACATGATGATGATGATGATTACTTCTATATTGAAAACAATAATAACAAAAACAATGATGATATATTAAGGCACAGTCTCTGCTGGAAACTTCTATTTAGAACATGTTCTTCATTTCAATTCCCTCAAATTGAAATAAAATCTGATAAAATTGGATGCATCATATGGACAGAACTGGAGAGAAGATTTCGTGAAAAGAATCCATGCAATGTTGAACAACTGAAGTTCAACATAAGAGAATGACATCTGATACCTGTTAAGATGGTGACTGATTTTGTCAGGCATATCTTATTATAATGGAGATTGTGCGTGTTTTATGTCTGTAGCCGAAAGGGGCCATATGACCTTTAGGCACCCCTTTTGCGATCTCGATTCGTGGGGACATTACGTTTTCCATTTACTCCGTCAAAATCCAGTTAATTGTTAACAGACGATTTTTAGATTTTTTAAAATTATAAAACTAACCCTAACCCTAACCCTAACCCTAACCCCAACCCCTAACAAACAAGCGGATTTTGACGGTGTAAATTAGAAAGTGTCCCACGAATCGAAAGCGCAAAAGGGGTGCCTAAAGGTCATATGGTCCGCCGAAAGTATATTACCACTTAAGTCACAATTTCCTTAGTTATTTGATAACTTATTTATTTGTTATAATAAGTTATTTGATGTTCTTCACTACAATCAATATTAATCAAGAATACATATACAAATAGAAGGTATATAAAAGAACACATTATAAAGAAAGTAGGACGTAGGCCTTTCTCCTAAAGAAGTGATACAGAGTACATGAAGGAATGTCACTTACTCATGACATGCTGGGAGGCGAAGTCCCCCACATAAAAGGTATAGACACAAAATGTCTAACCCATGTGTCCTGTTTGCTGTCACTTACATAGGCTGGTGTGGGGGGCGATATGGTATAGACGCAAATGTTTAACTCGTGTCCTATTTGCTGTCCCGGAAAAAAAAGAGAGTTAAAAAAAACACAATCTCCATTATAATAAGATATTATTATAAAGTATTATATTATATATCATGAAATATCGTAAATATTATAAAATTTATATTATTATATACAGGGTATTTCAGAAAAATTGTTATAATAATTTCTTAATGTATTAACTGGAGGTAGAATATAGGGATTAATTCATTTCCAAAGGGTATTAGCGCTATGGGAAATGCAAACAGCTTTGACCAGGAATTGAACTTTTGTCAAAGAGTCCATTTCATTGAAATTAATTATTGAATCTATTATTGAGACAGTTGTTTGTGTTAGTATTGCAATGTATAATTTCAATTAAACTTAGTTTAAAAAAATATTTTTCAACATTAAATGTATAGTAATTTGTTGGGTTTTTTTTTTTGTTGTTGTTTTTTTTTTTAAGCAATACGTAATTAAAAACAACCTTAATCCCCTAAAACCGTAACCCAATTAACAAAATGTTAATTCATAGACTGTTGTTAAACTGTCATTGGGTACCACCAAAAAACTTTCCGTTTTAATTTTCCGACCTAAATCAGAAGTCAGCCCATAAAAGTACAAGTAATATCCCAACAAAGAAGTTATGAGGTGTTACAAACATAGACTTTAATAGTGAGCCCATAGAAATACATTTAATCAAGAATACATATACAAATAGAAGGTATATAAAAGATATACATAATGAACACATATATGAGACAATGTACTAGAGGTGTATAAAGAAGATATATAAATGTTTTATAAAGAAAGTAGGACGTAGGCCTTTCTCCTAAAGAAGTGATACAGAGTACATGAAGGAATGTCACTTACTCATGACATGCTGGGAGGCGAAGTCCCCCACATAAAAGGTATGGACACAAAATGTCTAACCCATATGTCCTGTTTACTGTCACTTACATAGGCTGGTGTGGGGGGCGATATGGTATAGATGCAAATGTTTAACTCATGTGTCCTATTTGCTGTCCCGGAAAAAAAAAGAGAGTTCAAATTCCCCACTTTCCTGATTAAATAATTAAGACACCTGGCGGTGAAAACCCTGAAACAGGGGAAGATAACTATTCCAGACCAAACGGGCAGACAATCGCTACACTTACATTAAAATACGAGAATACGGATGGAAAAATGTCAAATGAAAAATGCGAAAATGAAAAGAAGTGAGACAGAGTACATGAAGGAATGTCACTTACTTATGACATGTTGGACAAGCACTCTTGCTTGAAGACCTAAAAGATGGCCCATAAAATTGTAACACACACACACACACACACACACACACACACACACACACACACAAACACATACATGCACACATGCACACACACAGACAGACAGATGGACATCGATCGTCTGTTGTTTATGGATTTGATCTCTGGTGATCGTAAAATATTTACAAAGATGTATGTATGTATACAGTTAAAACACAGCTCCTTAATGGCAGCTGTCGATGGCTGAGAGGTTTATGAACTGGGCTGGTGAAAAGTCAGTTGGGTTTCGCTCCTGGTCGGAGGTAGTTGCTGTATCTGGAAAGTTATAGTGTCTTATTATATATATATATATATTATATATATATATATATATATATATATATATATATAAATGGAAAAGTTGACTTACCGGTGAATTTGGTCACGATGGTTAGTAAGTGTGGAATTCAGGTGGGTAAGTCAGCGATATAACAAATACAAAGTGTTCAATACTAAGTAGAGCAAATTTATTATGAAATGGGTACAAGAGATAACATACTCGAGTTTCACCATAAGGATCTTCAGGGTTAAATCTACTGAATTAATCGACACACCAATTAATAGCAGTCGATCTCACGTGTGTGTTCAATGCAATGAACACACACGTGAGATCGACTGCTATTAATCGGTGTCTCGATTAATTCAGTAGATTTAGCCCTGAAGATCCTCATGGTGAAAATCGAGTAGGTTATCTCTTGTACCCATTTCTTAATATATATATATATATATATATATGGACAATTCCATGTCAAATCCTCCAGTAAAAAGTAAAATTGTCACCCACCCCCTTCAATTTTTCTGAAATTTTGAACAGATGTGGACAATGTTAGAGTTAGACATTCCCAAAAATTTGAGTTTCCAATTCCAAAAATTGGTGGAGTTATGTCGATTTTTAGCTCTAAAAATTTAGTTGGTTTTGTGAAAAATCGCAACCTTTTGTAATTTATTTTTGTCAGTAAAATGAGTTCTAGAGCTTCCCCACTACTAAAAATTGGTTTATAAAAGCATTTTACCCGAAAAATTAAAAAATGCTATTAAAAAAGTCAAAGTCAACCAATTTTAAGTTATTGATGATTTTTTATTTTTTCAAACCAAGATCAATATCTCGATGTGGCACTGAATCTATGACAAAAATTATTATTTCACATATATTGAACATTATTTGTACCAAAAAGATAGTTTGATTTTTGCTCAGAACTGAAGCTAAAACATCAGTTAAAATTTTGCAACTAAGAAATCATTAATAATTTAAAACTGGTTAACTTTGAGACTTTTTTGATAGCATTTTCGGATTCCTTGGGCAAAAATGCTTTTATAAACCAATTTTTAGGAGTAAGGAAGCTGTAGAACTCATTTTACAGACAAAAATAGGTTACAAACGGTCACTATTTTTCGCAACCCCCTTCAAATTTGGAGAGCTAAAAATCAACTCAGCCAATTTTTGGAATTGGAAGCTCAAATTTGGGGGATTGTCTAACTTTAACATAGTACACACATGTACAAAATTTCAGAAAAATTAAAGGGGGTGGGTGACATGGCCAGGGTGATTTGACACGGAATTACCCATATACAAACAAGTTTTTGGTACAACTAAATTTATATACAAGTTTAAACACTATCATACTTTTACTTGTTGATCAGCTGATTAAATGAATTATTTTAATTTTAAAAGGAGGTGAAAGAAGATAGAGAAACTTAAGGGCCCTTATATATATGGGTGGCCCACACTAGCATGTCCGTGTGTTGGCTTCCACAGGAGAACGTCACTTATGAGCTCATCCTTGCTTCTCCAGCAGTGCCCGGCATGTCTTGTCCGTCTCACTCGAATGGTTTGTGAGATGGGGGGCAGGTGGCCATATAGCTGTTTCCTCGTGGGGTGCTGCTTCCACGATTTATTCAGGACTGCACGCAGCATTCTTGTGCAGCTCCCGTCCAGCTTATTCTCAAGGCGCCTCGTTAGGGTCCAAGTGGTGCATCCGTACAGCAACACTGATACAACCACCGCCTGGAAGAAATGTCGCTTTAGCTTGTCAGTGAGATCGGATTTCCATATTACTGATAATTTGTTTGTGGCCGACCACGCTTCCATCAAGGACGTACATTGACCAACTAAGCAAAGATGCAGGATGCTGCGCAGAGGACCTCCCTGGGAAAATGAATGGTAGGAAAGGTTGGCGAGAGATTGTCATGGATATCCGTGCTAATTGCGTGACATGATGATGATGATGATGATGATGATGATATATACATGGTGTTCAAAAAAAAGTATCGAAATTTTTTGTACTTTATGAAATATTTGTATTCGGAAAAAATTAACGTTCCATTCATTGTTCATTCCTATCTTGGTAAATACAGCTTCAAACTCGATACTTTTATGACACATCTCTCTCTCTCTCTCTCTCTCTCTCTCTATATATATATATATATATATATATGAGGAAGAATGAATAAAGAAAAGAAAGAACAGAATGGATAATAAAATATGAATTTAATCAATATCATTTACACATGTGTTTCGGTCAGTTCATCTGTGGAAGCTAACACACAGACATGCTAGTGTGGGTCGCCCATCAAGGACCTACATTGACCAACTAAGCAAAGATGCAGGATGCTGCACAGAGGACCTCCCTGGGAAAATGAATGATAGGAAAGGTTGGCGAGAGATTGTCATGGATATCCGTGCTAATAGCGCGACATGATGATGATGATGATATATATATATATGAAGATAGGATGGATGGGTTTAGAATCCGACAATATGAGGTAGATAAAACTGACCCTGTAACCTAACGCTGTTCCGCGCCGCCGCCACACGTGAAACACAAAACAATTCCCCCCCACTCCTCTGCATACCTAAACCAACGACCTCACATCACTCAAATCTCCCCTCCTCCTCATCTCCTATAACAACATACTCACCACCTCTGACCTACCCATGCCCTCCCCTACATCTACTCTTCATCCTCCAAACTACCCTCACACCACCCCTCACCAAATCATATGTACGCACATAACTTTGCTTTAATAAAATCATTTCGACTGAAGATGTCCGAGTAATATGGACGAAATCATTTCAACCCTTGATTTGTTTTGAGTTGTTCATTTCTTGATCCCTTTTCCTTTTATCTACCTCATATATATATATATATATATAGGTATATATAAAGAAACAAATTTTTTTGTGATGATACAAAGAAAATACAGTGCTCAATCACAAATTGTGAGAGCTAATATTTATTTAATTTGCTGAGTTTTTATAGATCAATGTTTATTATAAACAGCTACCCAGGTTTCATGCTACAGGGCAATCATCAGGTTGTTGAGTTAGATCCCATGGTGTTTGTTGAAGATCTTTTCTTAATGTCACATTCTGGACTGCAAATAACGTTGGTTACTTTTGCGGACGCTAGTGTACTTTGGATTTATTAAAAATTTAAATTTTTTCAAAAAGTGCATTTTTTTGTAACAATGCCAACGAAGTTACCTCCCTTTATTCGTTAAAAATAGAAAAATTTTTCTTTTGAAAAAATTTTTTTATTTTCTATTTTTAAATTAATTCCGGTTGATAAAGGATATATATGTTTTCAAAAAACCATTTTTATATATATGGTAGAGTCTTTTAAATTTTTTCCAACATAATACAAAGGTGGATGGTGTTGTTCCTTTGTCGAAAATCCATTTTTTTATTGTTGAAATATCAGATTTTTTTGTAAAATTTTTGAAAAAATTAAAATTTTTAATAAATCCGAAGTACACTAGCGTCCGCGAAAGTAACCAACGTTATTTGCGGTCCAGAATGTGGCATTAAGAAAAGATCTTCAACAAACACCATGGGATCTAACTCAACCACCTGATGATTGCCCCTTAGCATGAAACCTGGGTAGCTGTTTATAATAAGCATTGATCTATAAAAACTCAGTAAATTAAATAATATATATATATATATATATATATATATATCTTATTATTTATATTTTTGTATCATTGACAGGTTAATTTTGCAAGGATTTTCCCGTGCTGTATTGTGGCCGAAACAGTATGGTTTCTGACTATCCTGCTGAAGTCCCGGTTTCGATTTCTGTCGGAGGGAAATCATTAGTATACATCGCTGATGAGACTTAATAAAGTTGAAACAGTCTATACGATGTTCTACACACAGAATAATTCTTTACCGAAATTCACTTGTCATTATTATCTTCTATAATTATCGAATTTTATGCGATATACGCATTGTAATTGCCTTCAAGCAAAAATATAAATAATAAGATATACTTTATTCAACAATGCTTCTAAAATAAACAAACATCCAAAAATCTTATATATATATATATATATATATATATGAATGAAGAAAATGTTTTCAAAAAATATAACAAACACAGGATGTTACGATCAGAGGAAAATTTTTATATGTCTATACTTAAGTATTTCGGTTTATGATAAACCATCATCAGGACAATGCAAAATAAATTTTTGTAAGGGAGAAAAATTAAAAGTGTTAAGTGTAGAATGAAGTGTGAATATAATGTTATTTACCGTTAATTTTTATATGTGTGTTTATTTACGAAAGCTGATGACGTGATCATTGCATGTGAAAAAACGGAAAATGAAGATCATAAGATGACGCATGTAGAATGTGAATAGGCTGAGATGAAATGTTAACATTGATATGACGTATTTCATATGGATATTCATATCATATCACTCTGACCTTTGCCCTTATAGTAACCCTTTTTATCATATGTACTAGAAGGTGGTGGTTGAGGGTCTTCGTGTCCTGGGTATGACATTAAACTACATCTCATGGTGAAGTTCCAATTCTGGAACACTGGGCAATGTGGGGTACCCCTTTATCACCGTTACTTTCTGGTCCACCCCGACTCGGACTGGTAGTACCTGTTAGGGTCCCATTTATTTGTTAAATAGATTTTTAAAAATAAGCAATAAAAATGTGTTTGAAAAAAATTGAGTTTGAAAAAAAAATTGAATACCCAACAAGAATGAAAGGAAATATGGTGGTTTAAGGAAGTCTAGTGGTGTACTGGTTAGAGTCACAAGAATGGACGCGTTGACCCGAGTTCATTTCCTAGACGCCGCCTGTCAATATTCCACTTTGGTCCTTACTTGAACTAGACGGGTGGTCGAAGAGGCCCCCTCTGATCAATCAGCTCGTCACATTAAGCCCTAGCACCTATATGATTGCCCCAGCCCTATTGCCCTTATGGCAAGTCCTTACCCTTTTATCATATGGGTACTAGAAGGCGGTGGCTGAGGGTCTTCATGTCCTGGGAATGACATTAAACTCTGATGGTGAGGTTCCAGTTTTGGAGGTTTGGGGAATGTGGAGCACCCCTTCATCACCATTGCTCCCTGGTCCACTCTGACCCGGAGTGGTAGTACCTGTTAGGGTCCCATCTATGGGTTAAATAGAAAAATGTATTTATAAAAAAAAAATGTATTATCCATTAAGAATGAATTTATATCAAAACTTTATCGGCATTAAATGGCCCACTGAGGTTGATATGCCGTAAATCAAACCAAACCAAACCAACCTGGATGCCACAGTTCACATAGCACTAATACCCTTAGGAAATGTATGAATCCAACTATTCTCCCTCCAGCTATGGGTAAATAGTAGGGCAGATTGGGCTCTTTAACCTTGGTTAGGCAATCAGTCTAGAATTCAAACTTGGTCACTACTAGAATAGATACAGGCCTACTAAGTGATCTATTTCAATTTTTAAAAAGAAATTTGAATTTTGAATCAAACAAAATGTCTTTGGTATAAAATAACCAAACAAGGGTTGACATGCCGTAGAAATCCATCAACCAACCAACCAACCAACCAAACACTCACTCACCCACCCACCACCAACCAACCAACCAACCATAATTTTAACTTTGTGTCACATCCTAACAGGTTGGGTAAATACCTACTCCTTCTTCTTAGAGAGATAGATAGAGAGAGAGAGAGAGAGAGAGAGAGAGAGAGAGAGAGGGGTGAGAAGAAAGAGAGATTCAGAGAAGAGAGAGAGAGAGTGAGAAAGAGAGTAAGTGAGAGAGAGAGAGTAAGTGAGAGATAGTGAGTGAGAGTGAGAGAGAGTGGCAGAGAGAGAGGGGGAGGAGAAAGAGAGAGAGAGAGAGAGAGAGAGAGAGAGAAAGAGAGAGATAGAGATAGAGAGATTATTGCAAAATGAAAGAAAGATGAGATGGAAATAGAAGTAGAGTGAGACTAATGTATGAGAAAGGAAAAGAAAGATGAAAGTTGATGCAGCAGAGAGAGAGAGAGAGAGAGAGAGAGAGAGAGAGAGGGGGGGAGAGAGAAAGTGTGTGTGTGTGTGTTGAGAAGGGAGTGGGAGAGAGGGAGAGAGAGAGAGAGTGGGGGATGAAAAGTAGTTGCTCTGTTGATTGGATTTTATGACATGTCAACCATTATAGGGTTATTTTATGCCAAAGACGCTTTGTTTTACTCCTTGATGGGACAACAATTTTTTTTAACTCATTGGACCTATGAGTAATGGTGATGAAGGGGTACTCCATATTCCCCAGAGCTCTAGGATGGGAACCTCACCATTAGATGCAGTTTAACATCATACCCAGGACACCAAGTTCCTCAGCCTCATTTTTTTCCATTCTACCCATAGATGGAACCCTAACAGGTACTACCGCTCTAAGAGTGAACCTGGGAGTAATGGCAATGAAGATGTACTCCACACCCCTAAAAGCTCCAGAATTGGAACCTCACCATTAGATGCAGTTTAACGTCATACATAGATAGGACCCTAACAGGGGCTACCACTTCGAGTCAGAGTGGACCTGGGAGTAATGGCAATGAAGATGTACTCCACACTTCTAAAAGCTCCAGAATGGGAACCTCACCATTAGATGCAATTTAACGTCATACCCAGGACATTAAGTCCCTTAGCCACTGCTTTCTAGCACCCATATGATAAAAAGGGTTGGGGATTTGTCATAAGGCCAAAAGGGTTGAGATAATTATATCGGTGCTAGCACTTGACATGACCAGCCGATTGATCGTAGGGGGCCTCACCAACCACTCGTCAAGCCTAAGTAAGGTCCAAAGTGTAGTACTCTAACAGGTGCTATCACTCTAGGTCAGAATGGACCTGGGAGTAATGGTGATGAAGGGGTACTCCACATTCCCTAGAGCTCCAGAATTTGAAATTCACCATTAGACGCAGTTTAATGTCATACCCAAGATATCCTTAGATTTGACCCTAACAGGGGCTACCACTTCGGGTCAGAGTGGACCTAGGAGTAATGGTGATGAAGGGGTACTCCACATCCCCCAGAGCTCCAGAATGGGAACTTCACCATTAGATACAGTTTAACATCATACCCAAGATATCCTTAGATTTGACCCTAACAGGGGCTACCACTTCGGGTCAGAGTGGACCTGGGAGTAATGGTGATGAAGGGGTACTCCACATCCCCCAGAGCTCCAGAATGGGAACTTCACCATTAGATACAGTTTAACATCATACCCAAGATATCCTTAGATTTGACCCTAACAGGGGCTACCACTTCGGGTCAGAGTGGACCTAGGAGTAATGGTGATGAAGGGGTTCTCCACATTCCCCAGAGCTCCAGAATGGGAACCTCACCATTAGATGCAGTTTAACGGCATACCCAGGACAGATAAAGAATTAATGAGAGAAATAGGAAATGAGACACAGGCAGAGAGAGTATGATTGGGAGAGAGAGAGAGAGAGAGAGAGAGAGAGAGAGAGAGAGAGAGAGAGAGAGAGAGGAGGAAGAATAATAGATCCATAGATATGAACAAGATGTTTTTGAATAGATAGATAGATAGTGTGAAGAGAGAGAGAGAGACAGAGAGAGAGAGAGAGAGAGAGAGAGAGAGAGAGGGGGGAAGAGGAGGAGGGAGAAGAATAGATACATAGATATGAACAAGATGTTTTTGAATAGATAGATAGATAG
>CM042169.1:52039260-52081760 GCA_023376005.1 Doryteuthis pealeii
TGGAGAGAGGGGGTTGAGAAGGAGGAGCCTATCTTCCCGGAACCGTTGACTCGCTACACTTTTTTTTTCCAATATTTCCCAGCAGCCCTCATTCATGATGGATGACTTAGTGTTCATATTGATGAACACTACCTGAAGGAAAACACAATTTGTTCTCTTACCCAGTGGATTTTTTTTTACTTTATCGGGTGGATGCGATTTAAGGACAGTTCTACCTTCCCTGCTTTAGTCGATTGTTTGTATATTTTGTGTATTTTATTTATTTTAATTTTTTTTTTGCTTTGAGATAGTCGACAGCTCCCTGTCGTCATACATCCTTCTTCTTCTTCTTGTATGAAGATGGCTACAGCTGTCCAGATCTTACCGCAGACCCGGAGCCAAATTTATTCTTTCTTGCAAGCGGATCTTCTCAGCTCTACATTTCATGAATTATTTGCTGCAGAAGCCAACACTAAAAAGTAAGTAATTAATAATTGCAACCATTTTTTTTAGACACTACGTTAAAAAATTTTTACTTCCTTTTTCTTCCCTCTCTCTCCTGTATTTTTTTGTGTGGTTGTTTTTATTGCACACCCTTTCGATTGTCAAGTCAAAATGTGTTGGGACGTTTGCTTTTTACCCTTTCATCTTATACTTAAAAAAATCCACCTTCCACCCTTTATATATATATAGATATATACATACATATATATATATATAAATGTGTGTGTGTGTAATTCCCTTTGACGTACTCATCCATCCATTTATTTATTCTTACGATATCAGGTTATAAGTTAATTAATTAATTACCCCTCTTCGTTTCGTAGCCAATAGTTAATTTTATTTTAGGAAATAAGAACCATGATTAAATAAATCTTTTCAGTCTAATGTTAAAAAAAAAAACAAATAAAATAAAATAATCGATCCATATTTCATAGGAACATTTTTGATATGAGATGATTTTTCACAAACTTGCTTCTAAAATTACCCACTAAAAAATACATTTATTTGCAAAATATTTAATAAATTGCATCCTTGTTTTATTAAATAAATCACTGGATGGTATCGACAATTTTCCATCATTTAAAAAAAAAAGCTCTTTCAGTCAAAGAAGAGACATTTTTCTGCTACTATTCGCATGTTTAGTAGTATAAATTGATAATTACTATTTCGATCGCTTTTTTTTATATACATTTTCCTCCCGAAATCCCAAAGACGATTTCTGTTTCTCTGGAATTTAAATAAAAAAATAATTTAAAAAGTCCCTTCTAAACTTAAATACAAAATAAAAAACAAAAACTATTGCGATCTTCCACAGGTATTTATTACAAACAACACAACGACCTCTCTATTTTTTTTAATACTTATTATTACTTACCTTCATAAACATTTTTCTGTTCATAAAGTGGGGGTTTAATTTACCTATGCTTCATAAATACAAATCAGTACCCTCACTTTATGGCCACTATAAAAGAAGATCGCTATTTTAAAAATGTTTTTTTAATAATAGTCAAATAAAAAATTGTATAGGTGGCTATTAATAGTCGTCGAACTAGTAAGTTAGGTAGTAGCATTTTGATGCAATATTAAAATTTGATTTTTATTTATAAAACGAAAAAGTTTTACATAAACCATTTGTAATAGGGTTTTTATTTTATTTAAACGTTGATTATTTCAGCATATAATGTAATAAACAGAAGCCACTTGTGGTCACTTAGTTAGACACTAGTATGTGAGTAGTTGCTTCTTACGACTATGACTATAAATTGGGGGATCGATTTATATCTATGTATTTTAAATTGTAAAAATGACATTGCAGTTACAGATGCAATTTTTAGGCCTAAAAAAATCCTTTTTTTAAATTATATTTAAAAAAAATAAATCTTAAACTATGATTTAGTTCCTCTAATATATTTAGTTCAAGACGAGCACTTGCTTCTAAGAAATACTTAGATGTTCATTTCTATAGTAAACATTTACGTAATGGTCTATGAATTAAAAAAATATATATATATATTAAAAATGTTTTTATGATTATCAAATTAATAATAAAACAATTTTTAAAGTTGACCTTTTTTTAAAAAAAAATTTTTTTTTAAAATCAAAGATTTATTTATTTATTTATTTAAAAAAAAATTTCTTTCTTTCTTTCTCCAAGATTTTTGTTTTTGTTTAAAAATTCATAGGTTACAAAGTTTATTGTGACCGGGCCAGTACAGGGTCATTTTTAAAATCAATTTTTAGTTTTTATAAATTAGATAAATAAAGATGACTTTTATTTACAGTAATGTTAGAATTTTAATCAATGATTGATATTTCTCTAAAGGTGAAATATTTAGTGTAATCACAAGAAATTGTGAATTGTATGTAGAATGAAAATATATTACATAAAAATAAAGGACAATTAATATTACAGTTTAAAGATTATTAATATAGTTATATTATATTTATCTTAGAAATCTGATTGGATTTAGAAATTATATATTATTTTAGAGTAAAAGAAATAAGCTCAGTTTTCTTCCCTAGTTTATGGATTTTAGTATGACCCTGAAAAAAGTGCAAGGGGTCAATTTTAAAATAAAACATAGTTGTAAAGATTTTTTTGTTTATAAGGAGCACTTTTATTGATTTTAAACATGGTTCATTTATTTAAACATAGAAACACTTTTTTTTTTTTTTAAATGTTTAAAATCAGAAACAAAAAATTAAGGATAAAAACTATTAAGCTCTTTTTAGCAAATGAAGAATTGTCTTTTAAAAGACCAGAACTTTTTTGTACCATTTTAAATATTGTTGAGTTATTTAAACATAGAAAAATGAACACTTAATTTTAAAAAAAATTTAAAAATCAAAGACAAAAAAAGAAAAGATATAAACTATTAAGCTATTTTAACTCTTTTCTCTAATGTCTTTTAAAAGACCAGAACTTTTCTGTACCATTTTAAACATTGTTGAGTTATTTAAACAGAAAAAAAAAGAACAATTTATTATTTTTTTTTTAATTTTTAAAATCAAAAACAAAAAATAAAAAGACTATTAAGTTATTTCAGCTCTTTTTAGCAAATAAAGAATTGTCTTTTATAAATTTGAAGCCAGTGTTTATTTATTTATTTTTTTTTTTTTAGATTTTTTTTTTATAAACAAAATTCCTGGATACAATTATAATGGATTTATTTTAATTTTATTTAAATATTTTTATTAAAAAATTCCCGTCTAAGGATTTAAGAAAATCTAATTTAGATAAAAAAAAAAAATTAATATATTTAAAAAAAAAAAAAAATTTTCTACAATTATTGAGTAATGTAATAAAAAGATGAGGTAAGTAAAAAGATAAAAAAAAAACATACAAAAAGATATACAAATAAATTAAAGATAATATTATATATCTAATTGCTGAAAAAAAATTATTTTTTTTTGTTCCTAACAAAATCTTTAAAGTCTTTAAAAAGTGCATATTTATCCCCCAAAACCCCCCACCCCCCAATTTTTTTAATTGGTTAAGGTCGAACCATTAAACATATTTAGATTTAATCACAGATTTTATTTATTCAAGAATTAAATCTTATGATTTTATTTTAAAAAATTAATCAATTGAGCTTAGTTTAGAGTGTGGTGGTGTATTGGTTAGAGTTGTAGGAAATGGACTTGTCGACCCGAGTTCAAATCCTGGACGAAGCTGTTTGCATTTCACATAACGCTAATACCCTTGGGAAAAGTATGGATCCAACTATACTCCCTTCCTGGGTAAATAGTAGGCAACCAGTCTAGGAGAAGGAAAACTCTGAATTGAAACCTGTTAAATCTAATTGGGGTGGTCACTACTTAGAATAGTCTCAGTCCTAATTAGTGATCTATTTCAATTTTTTTTTAAATTTAGAATTATCTACAATTTTTTTTCATGTATTTTCAATGGTTCATATAAATTATAAGATTTTTGACAACCAAAATTTTGCTGAGGGGAAAATCTTTAAACTAATAAATTGTAAAATTTAGGGGACTCAATAAGATAATTAAAAAAAAAAAAACACAAAACACACCCTCACTATTTCAAGGATTTGTCCAGTTAAAAGGGAACTTTATTTCTTATTAATTGATTTATTTATTTTAGCTACATTAAAGTATATATTATATAGTAAATAAAATAATTGTTTTTTATTTAGAACAGGTTAAAAAGGGGGGGGTGTTTTGTTTTAAAAACAACCCACCCACCCCCAAAAAAAACAACAGCAAGGGGACTCAGTAAGATAATTAAAAATATAAATAAGATAATAAAAACAAAACAAAAACATCCCCTCACATTTTGAAGGATTTGTCTAGAGAATAAGTGGCATTTAGTTATTTTTTTAGTTATTTTTTTTTTTTTTTAGTAATTTTTTTTTTTTAGTTTTTTTTAAGTTATTTTTTTTTTTAGTAATTTTTTAAGTTATTTTTTTTTTTTAGTAATTTTTTAAGTTATTTTTTTTTTTTTAGTAATTTTTTAAAGTTATTATTTTTTTAGTATTTTTTTTTTTAGTAATTTTTAAAGTTATTTTTTTTTAGTAATTTTTATTGTTATTTTTTTTTTTAGTTTTTTTTTCTTTTAGTTATTTTCTTTTAGTTATTTTTTTTTTTTTCTCTTAGTTATTTTCTTTTAGTTATTTTTTAGTTTTTTTTTTTAGTATATTTATATAGTAAAATAATAATAATAATAATAATAATTATTATTTAGAATGGGTTATAAAAAATATACACAATTAAAAATCAAAATATGCCAATATCAAATATCTTAGAAAAAACCCCCAAACAAACAAGAAAAAAACAAGAATAAAACCTTTTTATTAAGCGAGGATGTATTCTTACATATTGTCATTGTAGATAAAAAAAACACCTATTTTCAAGGTAAAGGAACCTTTGGAAAAACAAACAAAAATATTTGCATAATTATAGAAAAAAAAGAAAAACGAGAATTTTTTTTTGTTTTTGTCTATGTTTTGAAATCTTATTTCTTTCTTAAAACGAGACATCTAATTATTTATTTATCTATTTTATTTAAAAATTCTCTGTGTTCACCTCCAAATGAAGACTTGTCATATATTCACACACGCATTTTGTAGCATTGTAGTAAGTAGTTGCTCAATGGAGAAAACGTGATTGACCCATTTTTCATGCTACGGGCGCCCAGCCGTGCTATAACGTATATTTTCAGTCTCGTTTGATTTCTTTAGTTTTTGATTGGACTATTTGACGAATGATTAAAAAAATCAAACCTGGATCTTGTTTTATATTTAAATTTTTTTTTTAGAAATGGGTGTTTTATTATTGAGCTGAGTAAGAATTTGGAATTCATTGATAGAAATTTGGTCTTGAAATAAAAATGTACTACGATTCGTTTAAATACGTTTTATTACGTTAAAAATACTTGTCTTAAAATGAATTAAAAATGCGTATGATCTAAAAGAATTACTTGTGGTTTGATTTAATTTTATATAATAATTGTAATTGACCAATAAAAATAGTAAAATAAACTAATTAATTAATGGTGTAAAAGATTTACCACTGTAGACGGACAAAAATGACTTTTCAGTGCGATTGATAAAAAAAAAATATTGATTATAAAAATCGATCGACTATAAAACCCTGATTAAGAATTGATATTAGGTAGGGGTATTGATCGACTTGAAAAATGATACTAATTACTTCATTGTAATATATATATATATAATATATATATATATATATATATATATACATTTTGATAATAAAAATATAATCTAGATATTTAAAAATCTTCGCTGTTGTAGTCACAGCACATGGTGATGATACCATTTCAGTGGATTTATTTTCACGTTCCATACAATCATCAATGCAGTCAGATCGTAATATTAATTAAACGAATAATTTTTTTTGTTTAACCGTTATTCTAGATCATCAAAGTCGTGCATAGTTTGTTTAGCTTTAGTTTTTAGTTATTATTAAAAAAAACAGCAGATTTTGTACTGGACCACATTTTTAAGTACGGATGCCGAATGGTGCGAAAATAATCTGCACTTTCCGAGGAACTATTGAATTAGTGACGGCTCAATGTATAGTGGTTCTGAAGGGAATACAACTGATGTATATTATTATTATTATTATTATTATTATTATTATTATTATTATTATCTCCTTTTGAGTTTTCATTTCAAGCATTAGTTGATGGTCTTTCACTGGAGTCTGATTGACAGCAAGTCTCCTCAGGTCTCCAGGACTCTTCTGAGTATTCTGGCAGATTGCAGCAGTGCAGTGTTCTGAATGGTTTCAATCCTTCCTCTGATTTCCAAACTTTCCAAACCGTTATTATTATTATTATTATTATTATTAATAATAATTTCTTCCTTTTCTTTTTTTTTATATATGGATTTAAAAAAAAATTAGAGGTTAAATCGAACTTAACGGACCTAAATTCCACCATCGTGTGTCACCCCACCAAAAGAAAAAAAAAATACCAAAAATCACGGAATAAACCGAATGTAATAAATTTTCAGTGTTGATATATTAATGAATAAAAGATATAATGCACCATTTATTTTATTTAAAAACTTTTACATTTTTTCAGGTCAGTTAACTTTGAACCACATATCATTGAGGCGTAACACAGATTCTCAAATTATTGTGGTTCTGAAGGGAATACAACTGATGTAGCTTATTATCATCTATTTCTTTTTTTTTTTATATGGATTTAAAAAATAAATTAGAAATACTTTTTTTTTTATCCAAAAATTTAAGAACCAAGAGAATAAAATTTAACAAACATCCAATTTTTGTATTTTAAATTCAATAAAAAATCAACTGTATTCCATAGTCAACTGTATTCCATTCAGGACCACTGTTTCTACATTGTACACAAATGACATTCATTATTTATAATCATTTATTAAACTCAGTTTTGTTAAAATCATTATGCAAATTATTCCCACCATATATTATGACAATCTTTATTTCTTAGAGATATATAACACATATTTCAGAATTATGATAGCATTAATAATATGGACAGTTTTGTGGCAAATCTAACTCGGCT
This sequence comes from Doryteuthis pealeii, assembly GCA_023376005.1. NCBI lineage: Eukaryota > Metazoa > Mollusca > Cephalopoda > Myopsida > Loliginidae > Doryteuthis > Doryteuthis pealeii. The sequence goes on from CM042169.1 coordinate 52,046,279, forward strand.
AGACTTTAATAGAGACATTGTTAATAAATAATAACTATTTAATAGTTGTTGAGAATATAACTTAAATAACTCAGGGAATCGTGACGTCAGTGGTGACATAGTTTCGGTTACAGGCAGACAGTTTACATAATCTCCATTATAATAAGATATTGAAAGTCGGGATATCATATTTGATAATCTTAACAGTTTCACAATGGAATCTAATATGATTCCAATACGAGGGGTAAGACACTCCAATGTGGCCACCTGTGATGCTTAAGGATGGAATCCTGGTAGCTGAGCACTCCACGACATGCAGCACTCCACTTTGGCTCTTACTTAGGCTAAACGGGTGGTTGGAGAGGTCCCTCTCTGATCAATTGGCTGGTCACATCAAGTCTTAGCACCTATATATATTTACCAACCCCCTCCACACGAGCAGGATGTGACACAAGGTCAATTTCTTAAGCGGAGTTTAACAGGTTTGAATTCAGAGTTTTCCTTCTCCTAGACTGGTTACCTAGCCATGGTTAAAAAGCCCATTCTGCCCTGCTATTTGTCCATAGCTCGAGGGAGAATTAGATTCGTACCTTTCCCAAGGGTATTAGTGCCATGTGAAATGCAGACAGCTTTGTCCAGGAATTGAACTCGGGTTGACAAGTCCATTTCCTACGACTCTAACCATTAGACCATGCGCCTCCCTAGCACCTATATGATTGTCCCAACCCTGTTGCCATTATGGCAAAGCCCCTACCCTTTTTATCATATGTGCTAGAAGGCTGTGGCTGAGGGTCTTAGTGGCCTGGGTATGATGCTAAACTACATTTAGAGGTGAGGTTCGAATTCTAGAACTCTGGGGTGTGTGGAGTACCCTTTCATCACCATTATTCCCAGCTTTGTTTGTTTTATTGATTTTAAAGGCATGTCAACCCATCTGGGGTTATGTCATGCCTAACGGTTAGGAAGTAATATGTTGTGTATTTATATTTATACTTTTTAGTAATTGGTTTTAACAATGTGTTAGCATTATTGGGGATTATGTTGTATGGTATTGATTTGTTTCATGTCTATATTCTATGGTATAATTTTATTTCCCTAAAAAAGGAGAGAATATCCTCCATGTTGACATTTTCAAACAGATCTTTCATATTGTTTGCTTTAAAATAACGGTTTCTGATGTGAGCAAAAAACCTGCATTCCATGAATAAATGTTTAGCAGTCAAGGGTGTTTGACATGTTTCACATTGTGGTTGTTGTTGTTCTTGTTTGAGTATATAGGAGTGTGTTAGTTTTGTATGACCAATGCATAATCAGGACACAATGACTTGTTCCTTTCTAGACTTCCTTAAAGTTGGTCTGCAGCCTCCCAAAGTGGGTTTGATTAGGAAGAGTTTATTGTGGATGTTGTTATTCCAGTGTTGTTACTATTTTGTATGAAGGAATCTATTAATTTTAGGTTTTTCACACCTGCCGTAGCTGGTGGTTCACCGGAGGCTGAGTGACAGCAAATCTCCGGGACTCTTCTGAGTATTCTAGCCGATCCCAACAGTGCTGTAGTTTGGATAGTCTTGATTCTTCTTCTGATTTTCAGTTCACCCAAATTCTTTTCCAGAGCTTTGGGAATCGTTCCAAGGGCACCAATTACAATTAGTATGACCTTCACTTTCATGTTCCATGGTTTCCTCAGTTCTCTGGCAAGGTCTAAGTATTTGTCTATCTTTTCGCTTTCTTTCATTGACATGAAATGACCCAATGGTGACATATCTCCCTTCATCTTCTCCTATGGTCACAGACTTATTGAGATCAAAGGGTTAAAAAATGTAATAAAAAAACTTAAATCACGTTCAAGAGCGCTGTTCATTGCTACCCTAGATGGAGCCCCAACAAATGCGTCTGACCCTACTCGGGTCTGGCAAAACATATCCCTGTGCTACTCATATGCTTGAAGAATAATTAAAGTTCCAATTACCGTCGAACTGGGAAGACAAGGCAACAAACGGTTGTAACTTAAATACAAACCCGAATGCTACAAGTCCACTGCAAAATGACAAAGTATATATAAGACTCCACAATGTCATTCAAATCAAGCAGCCAATCAGAACTCAAGGAATGGAATCACCCAAAATCACCCAGATTCATGGATGGATCATTCTTGATTCCTATTTATACCAGCTGTCTTGGACACTGCTTGAGTTGTACTTAGTTAGCTGCTGTTATTAAAACCAACAGTAGACTAACTGACTTCAATTGGTGAGGACTGGTATTGAACTAGGAACCTTGTGGTTTCTAGCCGAACACTCTACCGACTGAGCTAACCCGGCCCCAGTTTTACGATCTTCAGGTGCACTGGTATTTATGTTCGTTGCTTTACATTTCTTCTTATTACTGGGAATTTGAACCCATCATCTGTCGATCACTACCACACGAATGTTCACCATATCTGGTAGATTGGTAGGGGAAACCATTATACAACACGTCTTCTAAACCTAATAAGTAATTTATAATCAAATTACTATTTTATTACCTTTCTTTCTTTTGAAATTTGGGAGATTATGTTTTTAAGATGCGGATAAAATATGGAGGATTGAAATGATAATGCAAGATTATAAGATTAACTATGTTTTATTTAACACAGGGTAGAAAATGCTTACACTCTCAAGTGACTTAACAAGTACTTCAACGCTGTGTTCAAAACATAAACACCATCCACAAGTAAGATGGCAGAAAACCTACTTCCGGCTTTGAAAAAGTAAAGGGGAGCAACTCTATTTTTGTTTAAGTCTATTTTTGTTAGGTGTACCTAACACAGATTAAATTAACTACGACTTGCAGCAACATGGTTTCTCGCTAATTATTATATTTTGTTAGTAACAGTTCACAATAAAATACTCTTATTAAAATAAGACATTTTCTAAATTAGTTTGGTCATACTATATATATTGAAGTCAGTCAGTGAGTCAGTCTACTATTGGTTTGAACAATGTGACTGGCCAAGCACAACTGAACCAGTGTCAAGACAACTAAGAATAATACTAAGTCCAATTACCGTCGAATTGACAAGACAGCAAGCAGTCGTAACTGAAATCCGATTCTGGTTTGCTGCAAGACTACTGCAGAATGGCAGAATTTATGGAGCCTCAAGGACCCTACAAACCAAGCAGCCAATCAGGACTCAGGGAATGGAATCACCCAAATGCATGAGTGGACTGTTCTGAATTCCCATAAGTACCAGTTGTCTTGACACTGGTTCAGTTGTGCTTGGCCAGTCACATTGTTCAAACCAATAGTAGACTGACTGTCTGACTGACTGACTTCAATATGGCGCTGCGAACAGGATTTGACCTAGCTGGATGGGAAAAGATTTTTATTGAGGCAGGCATATCTGTTGCCTCTGCCAAAACTTATGCCCAGACATTTTCTAGTGAGGAGATTGCAAGGTCCAGCTTGCATATGCTAGACCGTGCAATGCTGGACATCAAGACTATGGGTGACATGCTCATTATACTAAAGCAGCAAATCAGGATTCAGGGAATGGAATCACCCAAATGCATGAGTGGACTGTTCTGAATTCCCATAAGTACCAGTTGTCTGCTTGGTTTGTAGGATCCTTGAGGCTCCATAAATTCTGCCATTTTGCAGTAGTCTTTGCAGCAAACCAGAATCGTATTTCAGTTACGACTACTTGCTGTCTTGTTTTGCCAATTCGACAGTAATTGGACTTAGTATTATTCTACAATATAAAACTATTATAATGACAGAATTTTTATACATTTCAATAAAAAGGATGTTTAATAAAGTATGCTAACAATAAGGATACACTCTTATACACAAAAAATCGACAGATATATAACTGTATTTAACAGTTAACAATGATTGCGTCATATGCTAGTCTCATGAGGAATAAATAACACAAACAAGATATGAAAAGCAAATGTATACTAAGTTACTATATTATACCGTTTCTTTACGAACACTCTGTTTGTTTCGTTGCAACATTATTATGATCGTTATAAGTTTACTTTTTGGAAAAGAACAACGAAGGAAGGCAATATCAAAATATTTCCTTTGATAAGTAATAATTGCCAAACTGAAATTTTTATGATGGGGATGGTGAATGTGGTGGGTTTGGTGAAAACTGAATTAAAAAATAATAATTTCAAAAAGATAGATCTAATGTACTAGCGCTGTCTTATAATAGTTACAATTTGTATATTAAATATATAGAGTAGTGAAAATGTCATTACCATCCCCTATTTTAAATAAAGCTCTGAGAAGCTGAAAATGGAGAGTCTTTTAGGAATATTATATTAAAAAATGCTGGAGATGCGTTCTCGTGTGGACACCTACACATGGACACACCAATGTATGCTGACTAACAAAAGTCTATATTGAACAGTTCTGTACGGATACTCGATGCCGTGCAGAGGACTTGCAGATGGTGAAAACTGAATTAAAAAAATAATAATTGAAAAAAGAAAGATCTAATGTACTAGCTCTGTCTTATAGTAGCTACAATTTGTATATTAAATATATCGGCAGGTGAAAAACTCATTACCGCCCCCCCCCTATTTTAAATAAAGTTATTTGGAGCAGAAAACATAGGGCATTTTGATGGTTGAACATTTATCAACTTAGAAGACAATTTGAGTTATTATTTTCCATCAATTAACACTGCGCAATATGAGTGGATTCGAAACCCTTTTGTAGAAATTGCAATAGATTCTAGTTTAACGCTAACAGAAAAAGAAGAACTGGCCGCTGTGTCCACTGATTGTGGGTTAATGATTAAATACAAAGAATTCTCTCTTGAAACTTTTTGGATTTCTATAAAAAAAACATGTTTCGATATCTAAGAAAGCGCTGACCATTTTATTGCAATTTTCCACCTCATATTTAAGTGACCTGGGATTTTAAACCTTCGCAACAATTAATTGTAAAAAGAGAGGAACTCTTCAATGCATTGATGAGGAAATGAGAGTTTGTCTCTCAAACATAAGACCAAACATTGAAGAAATCGCAAGGTCTCATCAAGCTCGTGTTTCTCATTAACACAGGAATTGTACAAGTAATACAAAGTATTGTCAGTTAATTGCTTGATTTGAAAAGAAGCGCTTAGTTAGAAGAAGATGAGAAGATAGAAAGAAGTAAAGGAAACAGACTAGACCAGTGGTTCTCAAACAGTGCGCCCAGGTGCACTGGTTCGCCCCAGAGCTTTTTCAGGTGCACTCCGTAATATTCCTGAAAAATCTATCCAGATATGAAAAGCAAATGTATACTAAGTTACTATTTTACCTTTGAGAAGTAATAATTGCAAAACTGAAATTCTGCCAATGATAGTTGAACATTTAACAACCTTAGAAGAAAATTTGAGTTATTATTTTCTATCAATTAACACTGCAGTATGACTGGATTCGAAACCCTTTTGTAGAAACTGCAATAGATTCTTGTTTAAGGCTAACAGAAAAGAAGAACTGGCCACTGTGTCCACTGATTGTGGATTAATGATTAAATACAAAGAATTCTCTCTTGAAGCTTTTTGGATTTCTATTTAAAAAAAAAAAGCAACATGTGTCGATATCTAAAAAAGCGCTGGCTATTTGATTGCAATTAATTCAAAGAGAGAATATCTTATGTTTGCTAATAAAGTAATAAATTTTTATCTTATTTTTGTATAATTACATCATTTATCTCTCTTAATCCATTTTCCATCTTCAAAATCTTTCAGGCAAAATATATTACACATCAAGAGTTACTTTATAAATTGTGAAATAATTATTATGCCTTTCGCAACTCTTAATTGCAGTTCTTTTATTTTCTATCATTATTGAATAAAGTATAATATAGTGTTTTTAAAATTTATAATTCTGTTTCTGCTCAAACATAGGTTAATTGATTTGTACTTAAACTTTATAAAAAGCAGCTTCCAAAAATAACCAAAATATTTTAGATTCTGACTCACTTTAAGAGGAATACATTTCTTTTGTTTTTGATAAAATATCTGAAAATTTCCTTTTAAATAAACTAGTAGTCTTTATTTTTCATCTTGGTAGATTTTTTGCTTATTTCATATACAGAAGAGAACATTAACTCTTAACATCCTGTTGAGATTTTTTAAGTCCAGAGCATTCCTATAAGGATATATAAAAAAATGGCTAAAAATGACCTTTGCATCTAAAGTTACCTATTATTTCCCTTAAATCAAAGATTTCTACATATGTTTGATATTAAATTTAAACAAAGGCTATTGTTTGGGGCTGATTAGTTAAAATGAATGTGACTTCCAACCGGGTGGAATGAGGTGGTATAGGACTTTAAGAGTTAAAAACTTCTCTGTTGAATATATTGCTAGTCTCATGAGGAATAAATAACACAAACGTACATGAAACTTAATTTAATACTAAATTTCTACACTTTCTAATTCTCTCTCTCTCTCTCTCTCTCTGCACAATCTCTCTTCCCCTCTTATCTCCGTACCCGCCTCTCTATATCTTTTCTCTGTTCTTCCAAGGGGATTTCTTTAATTGATATTTAAATATTTTTCTACACAAACGATCTCACTCCGAGAATACACCATTTTTATCTTCTTCAAACGCAGTGAATGAAACATCTAAAGATATAAAAAAGATTTTTGAAGGCAATTTACAATGCAATATGTGTTGAAAATTATATTTATTTAACCTTTTTTTTTTTTTTTAATTCTGAATATTTTCGGAAATAAAATTATCATCAGAGATATTGAAAGTACTAGGTGTTTTTTTATAGTACTTATCCCACGGCGATATTGTAATCATCTGTTGTTTCATATAGAGAAGTTGAGGAACGCCGTATATTTGAAAAATTTTTTTCCTTTTCGGTTACTTCCGTGGTGTTAAATCGGTTCGGCTGCTCCTGCGCTCTTGGAGATTGTTCGAAATTTTTTAATTTTTTTTACTATAAATTTAGCCTCACTCAGGCATAGTGAAATAAAGTTTTTTTTTTTTATTTTTATAGTATCTTTGAAGAATTGTGTGTATCTAAAGATACCTTTTTTACAATTCGTAATTAGCAATAAAAAACACAAAAAAAAACAACAAAAAAAAAAAAGCCTTCTTGGTGGTGTAAAAATTAATTTTTGAAAGATATTGTCTGAGAAAAAGCCCGTGGTTCAATTATGAAGATGAGCAAGAATATGGTTACCCATTTGGGGTATTCCATGTCAAATCACCAGAAAAATTAAAATTGTCACACATCCCCTTCAATTTTAGTGAAATTTTTTCCCGGTTGAAGTTAGACTATCCACAAAATTTGACTTTCCACTTCCAAAAATTGTTGGAGTTACGTCGATTTTTGTTCTCCAAATTTGGTGGGTTTTGCGAAGAATGGTGATGTTTTGTAATCTATTTTTTGTCTGTAAAATGAGTTCTAGAGCTTCCCTATGTCTAAAATGGGTTTATAAAATCATTTTTGCCCAAAGAACCCCAGAATTCTATAAAAAAAGGTTTAAAGTCCACCAATTTAAAATTATTGAAGATTTCTGATTTTTTCCTAGCAATATCCCAATGTGTTTTTTTTTCTATTATTATTTCACATATATTGAACATTTGTGCCAAAAAAATAGTTTGGTTTTTGCATTGTAAGGGGTGGGTGATATGGCCTTGATAATTCAACCTGGAATTACCCATTGTCTATCCTCTAGCATAACTTGAACATATTACTTTAAATTAACAAAATTAAACGATTACTACAACATTAAAAATGTGTTTAAAAAGGTTTGTATAATAAGTAAGTAAAATCATCAAATTTAATTATTGCATTTGGTTGGTAAAATGTCACGACCTTCTTTAAAGGATAGAAAGAGATCAAACCATTTACACCTCACATAAACTTAAATTGTTGTATAGGGCCTTCTTTTCACCATCTTATCCCATTGTTGTACTAGTACTAACCTATCTGAGCATGTGGGCTGGCTTCTCTGTTGGGACGGTCCAAACCCCATTCGGGACGGTTGATAATTTTTGGTCGGCATGGTCATGAAAAAAGTTAGTGTCGGGGCCTGATATACCCACACCAATCCTACCTCGGCCGCCATCTTATCTGGTGATCTGTTGGGCTTCCTTTAAGGGTTGGTCTTCTTTTTTCTGCGGGGCTGGGCTGGTCATTGTCTTTCATATTTAATTAATACAAAAAGATTCGGTATTCCTAATAATAAAGCTTTTATTTTCAACCCTGTCCATGATTCCGTTGCGGATGAGCTGAGAACCCTAAGAGACAAGCTCTCTCATAGGGTGCCGGCTCGCATCTGATGAACTAAACTAAAACGTATTCTCTTAGCTTTTTTATGACAGTAAACAGCATTTGGTTGTGAGGCATCCGTTCTGAAGATCTGGGATGTATGGACTACATCTTCATTGTCATTACTCCCAGGTCCACTCTGATTTGTAGTGATATTACTGTTATATAGTCATTATAACTCCATCATACATCGGGTATATAATAGAGAGAGACAGATAATTAGATTAGAGATGATAGGTGTTTTTTTCTCGTCATACAATACATCTTGTAGATGCATACAGGATGGTCATTAGTGATGCACTATCTTCATCGCCGATTACAGGTTCTTGGGCATCATATCAGCTCCTATAGCAACCCCAGCTTGAATCCGGTATCTTCAAGCTTCCACCCGGTAAGCTACGTGCTGCTAGTATTGTAATAAGAGTTGATACTTACTCAGCTTTTTTATGAGAGTAAACAGCATTTGGTTGTGAGGCATCTGTTCTGAAGATCTGGGATGTATGGACTACATCTTCATTGTCATTACTCCAGGTCCACTCTGATTCGTAGTGATATTACTGTTATATAGTCATTATAACCCCATCGTATGTCGGGTATATAATAGAGAGGGACAGATAGATTAGAAAGGATAGGTAGTCTTTCTTACTTTACATTCTGCTTCTACCTCGGCTGCCATCTTATCTGGTGATTTGTTGGCCTTCTTATTTCTGCAGGGCTGGGCTGGGCTGGTCATTGATAACCTCTCTCACAGGGTGCTGGCTCACATCTCACTAACTAAACTAAAACTTATTCTCTCGCGTCTGTATATGAGGTGATGTTGGTATCATCGTTATGTCAATCATAATCCCGAATGGCAGTTATAAAATATTCCCTGAAGAATTGCTACGGCAAGAAACTGCAGTCGGAATATTTTATAACATTCGCTTTTAAAACCGTATATTTAGCTCTTTTTATCGAGCACTTTTTAAATCGATTTTTATTAATCCAGAAGTAAATTTGTTTGCTTCGTGGATTAGCAAAGATCCGTGATATATAGTTGTAGAAATGTTATATACCTACCATGGTTTCAGTATTTAGATACCCCATCAGGATGTTAATGAGGTATGTAACTATGGTAGATATATAGAATTTTTCTACAACTATTAATGCTCTATGTTTATGAAATATATTGAGCACTCTTTGCAGAATTTACTAATGTAACTAAGAGTGGAAATAGAACTGTAAAAGGCTGAAGTGTTTCTTTTGTGCGAGGGTTTGCTCTCTCAAGAACGGATACATTATTTTGATGTTTTTTTTCTCTTTTATCAAAAGGTTTGTTTGTATCCCCTGATCAGAACAGGTGTTTTTTTTAAACTGCAAAATAGTTTTATATCATGTAAACCACTTACCCTTCAATTGTATTCATACATTAATTGCAATTTCAACCACTCCTTATACTTCGTTTACAACCCTTGCTCTCCTTATACTTCGTTTACAACCCTTGCTCTCCTTATACTTGTTTACAACTCGTTTACAACCCTTGCTCTCCTTTACTTCGTTTACATTCCTTGTTATTCGTTTACAACCCTTGCTTGCTCTCCTTCTCGTTTACAACCCTTGCTCTCCTTCGTTTACAAACCCTTGCTCTCCTTCTCGTTTACAACCCTTGCTCTCCTTCTCGTTTACAACCCTTGCTCTCCTTCTCGTTTACAACCCTTGCTCTCCTTCTCGTTTACAACTTGCTCTCCTTCTCGCTAACAACCCTTGCTCTTCTCTGCCTCCTCCACTAATCTGAATTTTTAATGAAGTTAAAAGAAAAAAAAAAAGGGTTTCTTTATAAATTGAAAGGACCTGAATTTAAATGGCTTCCATCTGTGTAAAATTATCCTGAATGGAGGTCCAGACTTGGTAAGTTGTTTAAATTGCAGGTTGGGCTATTCTACTATATGGCATGGTCAAGTCTATTTCCAGGGTTTCTCTATAAATTGAAGGGACCTGAATTTAAATGTCTTCCATCTGTGTAAAATTATCCTAAATTGAAGTCAAAACCTCCCCTTGCTTCACTCTCACATTGTAAATTTGGGGTTGAGAGAGGGGGGAGACTGCCACTTGATTGTAAGGGTTTAGATAGTGAGGTAAGAGGAAAAAACAAACAAAAATCCTTGCTGAGTATAGTAAAATATAACCATAAAGATGAGGACAACAGTCTGAAAAATCTAAATTTGAAGGATCACTAAACATGGATATACATGGAACACCTCTTGTGCAATCTCTGTTGCTTGACATATCCATATAATTTTTTTTCTTCCCATTTCTGTTTGATAATACCCGGTCTGCACTAGCACACCCTTCGTTGCACAATGTTGATGACCCCATGTTGGATTGCTCTGTGCTGGCCGATTCGAAAGGCACGAGTTATTGACAGATTTACAAGGATTAAAAAAAAATACAACACAAAGCCTGATAATGGATGCTAATAGAAGAGGAAGTTGTGACACTTTGTGCAGCTTGTGGTGTGGCAGAGGACACTTAGGTCTATGTGGTCAGCTGGCAAGAAAGTTATTTCAACTGCAGGCTTCACTGATGTGGGTCCCTGGCTATTTTCTTCTACTGCTACTGAGATGACGCTATCACCCTGGCTGCCAGTCTGAAACTAACTCAAGGGCTTGAGCTGGCTGAATATATGTAAATTCCACCCTTACACACGCACATGGATTTGACCACCCAGATATTTGGTACTTAATTTTTTTTCAGACTTTTTGTCTGCGATATCTGTTAAACCGGTTTAACAGATATCGCAGACAAAAAGTCTGAAAAAAAATTAAGTACCAAATATCTGGGTGGTCAAATCCATGTGTGTGTGTAAGGGTGGAATTTACATATATTACATATATAACCATAATTTTATTTTTCAGTCTGTGTGTCCCCACTTTTCAGACCATTAACATATTCAAGACATTTTTCTCTTAAAAACTAGATGTAACGTATTAATATGGTCATGGTACCAAAAATGATATATGTTGTATAGCAGGGCTTGTCAAATGTGCCTCCAAATTCACGGCATTAAAAAGGTATTTGTTACGTGGCGGTCGTCTTGTCAAAAAAAAGGTACAACAAGTGAGATATATTGTCACAAGGGCTTAGCATTTATTTTCGGGCTTGTGTCGTGGTTCTGTTCGGAGATGAGGAAAGGCAGAGAGAGAGAGAGAGAGAACACTGTTAAATTACTGTAATCCCACACTAGGGACCAGAGGCCCGTCAGAACTCTATGCTGCCGGAAAGCAAAAAGAGACCGATCTTGATGTTTGTCGTTCCGTGTCACCACGTGACTTCCGGTTCCGGTCAACCCCCGAGACTTCCGGTTGGATTCCAATTCTCATCCAGGAGTCATACCTCGGTCAAATTATCGGCAATTTGTGTGTCCATTATTCCTTTTTTTTAACCTTTACTTTCTCTTATTTCTTCTTCCTCTCTTTCTATAGCAGTCCGCCCAAGACTCTGGACCTTCATAATCACGTTACACTAGACCCTAAATATATTATTCTAACTGGCTCAACTTCATGGTGGTCTTACACCCTTTTATGACTCTCTTGAACTTTATCTTACTGATTATTTTCCTTTTTGTTTTCTCTAACTATAAGTTTTTTTTTCATGTTTCTGTTTGTCCATATGCTGCAATTGTTGCTGTAATTAGTCTTTCTTTGCTCTTTTTAGTCTTCAAATCCTTGAATTGTCACATCTACACTATCCTCTTTCTTTCTTCGATACATATAGTTGATCTATTATTATTACTAGCAAAATAAAAAGACGCCCTCCGGGCGATGTAAAAATAATTGAAAAAAAAGATATTGCCTGAGGGGATGCGATCTGAAAATTCAATATCATAGAGTGTGTACCATAAGTATGTAAAATCGTCAAATTTATTTAAGGAGTAAAAAAAAAAGAAAGACAATTTGAAATGGAAACAGTACCGATAACTTTAAATATATATTAAAATAAAGCAAACTATATATAAATATATAACACCAGGCATCTATTTATTTAAACTTGTAAAAAACAATGAGGATTGTCTAACATTGCGTGCTCACATTTTAAGTATATTTATTCTGTTATGATGTTGGGTTATGGGTTGGGTAATGTGACGTAAGCTGTGACGCAGTTTTTGTTACAGACAAAAACCGGAAGCAAATCTCCATTATTAATAGATTATTATTCCTTGAGAGTTTGTCCCACCAGCTCTGAGTGACAGCAAAGTTCCTCTGGTATCCAGGCCTCCCAATGAGGCCACTTGTTGGTCATGGGTGGCGACCTGTGATGCTTAAGGATGGAATCTGGGTGGATGAGTAGTCCATGACATGCAACACTCCACTTAGACCCTTACTTAGGCTAGATGGGCAGTCGGAGAGGCCCCCTCCGATCAATTGGCTGCTCACCTCAAGCCCTAGCACCTATATGATTGCCCCAACCTTATTGCCCTTATGGCACGTCTCCACCTTTTTTATTTGGGTGCTAGAAGGCGGTGACTGAGGGTCTTCATGTCCTGGGAATGACATTAAACTCTATCTAAGGGTGAGGTTCCAGTTCTGGAGGTATGGGGAATGTGGAGCACCCCTTCATCTTCATTACTCCCTGGTCCACTCTGACCCGGAGTTGTAGTACCTGTTAGGGTCCCATCTATGGGTTTAATAGGAAAATGTGTTTATTAGAATAGACTGAGTATCCATTAAGAATTAATTTATTTCAAAACGTCGGCATTAAATGACCCACTGAGGTTGATATGCCATAAAACAAAACAAACCTCTATCCATCTATCAATCTATCTATCTCTGTCTCTATCTCTATCTCTATCCATATATATATATATATATATATATATATATATAATAAAATGGGTACAAGAGATAACCTGAATTAATTGAGATATCGATTAATCGCAGTCGATTACACGTGTGTATTCATTGCATTAAACTGTTTAATGCATTAAACACACACGTGTAATCGGTATCTCGATTAATTCAGTGGATTTAATCCTGAAGATCCTTATAGTGAAAATCGAGTAGGTTATCTCTTGTACCCATTTTATAATAAATTTGCTCTACTTACGTATTGAGCACTTTGTATTTGTTATATTGCTGACTTACCCAACTGAATTCTGCAGCACCTAACCATCATGACAATATTCACCGGTAAGTCACCTTTTCCGTTATACATATATACATATACATACATATATATATATATATATATAACGAGGAAAAAACATACATTGGTGCCACTGAAAACAATTGGAAGAGTAGGTGGTACAACCATAATTTGAGTTTTAGCAACAAAAAATATGAAAACAGTACCACCTTATCAAAATATACATGGCAGATCAAAGAAAAAACGGGCAGAACACCTACAATAAAATGGGAAATAATAAAAAAAAGCCCAGGCATACAAAGGAGGACAACGTAAATGCGATTCTGCTTAGAAGAAAAGTTGTGTATATTACAAAATGCAAGCAATAACTTGTTAAATAAGAGAAGTGAACTCGTTTCGAAATGTAGGCATTTGAACAAATTTTTACTGTGTCACTTACCACCTGACCCTAATTGATCCCTGAATTTTCGCTCTCCTTTTATTTATTTAAAAAAAATAATCTGAACACCGCGTGCATTAACACCAATGCAAGTTTGTTTGATTATAATGTTTTTTAAATACAAATTTAACGTCATGACATTACATCACGTGAACACAATCCACGTCACATAAACGTTAAACAAGCCACAGTTTAAAAAAACAATTTTTAGCTTTACATTTCCCATCGCGTGAAAAATGCTTCATATAAACGCTAAAAAATTTGGTTTTTAACATCTCAACCATTTCACGACTGGTTTTTGACATCTCAACCACTGATCTCATCTGATGATTGGATTACCATGAAACTTTAAGTTATGAGTGTGAAACCATAATATTACCATTGATTATATATACTAGCAAATATATGCACCCTCCGGGTGCAAGTATTTAAGTTTTAATATAATAGAATATCATATTAAATTAGAAAGGCTAATGAAACTGATTAAGAATGCAGATAAAAAGATTTGAAACAGAGGGGGATGATTGAAAACTAGAACAACTTTGAAACTAACTCTTCCATCATTTTCCATTACTCCCGTTTTTCATTGGTACATTTTCCTAATTTAACTATTTAGTTAAAATAGGAAGTAAAGAATAATATTACAGTTATTTCTTCTTGTTAATGGATTTCTTTTAAGATTTATCCCCAAGATTTTTGCTCATATTCAATAAGATAAAACCTAACAATTAGAAATCAATAATACCTAGCATATATTTATTAAAATCAAATTTTTTTACGATCAATATGCAAATTAGCCTTCCCATTCACACTGTAATCCACTATTTTGCTGTATATATAAATACAATTGCATGTTATTAGTATGTAGATATGGTGAACAGTCTTAATGATGTAAAACAATTTTATTAATAATTGAGGTTTAAATAAAAAATAAAATCATGGAGAATGTGATGTAAATAACTAAAGGGAATTGTGATATGTATAGTAACATAGTTTCGGTTACAGACAAACAAACCCACAATCTCCATTATAATAAGATATATATATATATATATGTAAGAATGGAAAAGGAATTGAATCCGACAATATGAGGAAAAATGAGTAAAGAAAAGAAAAGTAAATGGATAAAATGAATTTAATCAATCACTTACACATGTGTTTCGGTCAGTTTATGTGTGTGAAAATATTTCGCACACATACAAGAATCGACCTTCATCAGAGTGAATATTTATTTTTTGAAAATAAATAATAAATATAAATAAAAAATAAATATTCACTCTGATGAAGGTCGATTCTTGTATGTGTGCGAAATATTTTCACACACATAAACTGACCGAAACACATGTGTAAGTGATTGATTAAATTCATTTTATCCATTTACTTTTCTTTTCTTTACTCATTTTTCCTCATATATATATATATATAGTTTTGTATATTTATGAATAAAAAATGCTCAGTATTGGTGATAAAGCATTTGTGGATCTGAGTTTAATTAAAAAAAAAAAAAAAAAATGGCAGGTAGGGTCAGATTAGTCTGATTCCATCATGACACTAGTTGTAAGGATTTGGTAGTTTTTTTTTTATTTTTTTTTTTTTACTTTGTCCCTACCCTCTCACATTATATTGACCATGTGTCATACTCTATCCTCCCCCACCGCTAATTTGTCCTGGGAGGTTGAGAAAATAATCAGCTTATTTCCAAGGGGGGCTCTCCTTCAGGTAGCATCTGCCCAAAAGGGGGGTAACAGTTAGGTTCACTGCCAGGTGTCTGAAGCACCTCTGAAAGGGAATGCCAGACAGAAACCATGCAATTTTTGTACCTGTCCTGAGGGAGGTTTGTGTCCCAAATTACACTGACCTTTTGACCCCTAGTAGGGAGCCGAATAAATGTCTATTGCAATGTGCCAGTCTGAAATAAAAAGTGCTAAGAAAATGTCATCATATTATTCTTTGAAAACTTTTACTTGCTTTTTTAATCAGTATATATATATATATATATATATATATATATATATAAAATGTTGTTCTGGTTCCAATGGGAGAAAATTCAATATTTTATAAAAAAAGGAAGGTCTGCAAAATGTATTTTGTTCTCAGAAAAAATTTTTTAATTCTTTTTGTTTTACATATGCAACACGTGTTTCAGATCTTCTGGTATCTTCTTCAGGCTTTGATTGATAATATTGTTGCATATGTAAAACAAAAAGAATTAAAATATTTTTTCTGAGAACAAAATACATTTTGCGGACCTTCCTTTTTTTTATAAAATATATATATTTTTTTTTGTCATGCAACGTGTGATAGCCTGCCCTCATCAGCTGCCAACTAGGAATGATAACACAGTTTTGGTAGCGAAAAAAAATATCATCATATTATTCTTTGAAAACTTTTAATTGCTTTTTTAATTAATATATACTATATTCTATAGAATTACCAAAAAAAAAAACATTTTTGTCAAAGAAATTAATTTTTAAGGGATTTTAATTCCTTTATGTGATTAAATGATTTTTATTTTTTTAATGTTTAAAAATTTTTTTTTTTTTTTTTTTTTTTTGTTATACGAATCCAATTTTTCACTAATCTTTTAGTATGATATAATACTGAATTTTAAGATTCTGATTGACTCAAAATTTAACTCAATCGAAAGTATTTTTAAGAGAATTTGTCATTTTAGTCCATATGACCTTTAGGCACCTTTTTTTTGCGATCTCGATTCTTGGGGACATTTTTTTTTCCATTTACACCGATTTTTAGAGTTTTTTTAAAAAAAAATTATAAAACTAATCCCTAACCCTAACCTCTAAACCTAACCCCTAACAAACAACCGGATTTTTGATGGTGTAAATGAGAAAAATGTCCTTGTGAGTCGAGATCGCAGAAGGGGTGCCTAAAGGTCATATGGTCTGGAATTTTTATTGTTGAATAATAATATTTGCTTCCTAGAATGTATCGAAGGCCATTTTATCATTGAACATTGGTCATCTTTCTTGAATTTTTTTCACAAACTAATGTGAGACGTGTTGCATATCTTCTGTTCCAGTCAAAAGAAAAGAATGATAAGTTCTTTGATAATAATTGGTTATTGCATAATGCAAAAGAAAATAATTATGTCGATTATAGTCACCCATATATTGAAAAATATAATCATCAAAGGGAGCTAATATGTACCTATTAGAAAATGTTCCAGGATAAAGTAAGGTCGTGTCTTTCTTAATGTTTTATTGCAAATTGTTGTTATTTACACTATTTCTCCCCCTTCATCACCATTGCTTCCTGGTCCACTCTGACTCGGAGTGGTAGTACCTATTAGGGTCCCATCTATGGGTTGAAACCTGAGTTTATAAACATGAGCTTTGTTGGTCCCACATTAAATGACCTTATGTCATACCTGCATAAGTGGGATGCGAGGTAAATATTCTAAGAAAATGGATTGTTTTGAGGCAAATCTAAATAAATAAGAGTTATTCTAGGCATTAATGATTTCGACGACAAATTAAATACTCATTGGTAAACTTATGCAATTCCTGAGGGTATTGTGACGTTAGTTGTGATGTAGTTTCGCTATAGACAGACAGACACCGAATCTCCATTATAATAAGATATTGACACAGAAACTAATGTAACATATATATGTATATAATGTAACACAGCAAATGTCATAAAAGATAGAGGGACACAGCAAATAATTGTTATGTCGATTATAGTCACCCATATATTGAAAAATATAATCATCAAAGGGAGCTAATATGTACCTATTAGAAAATGTTCCGGGATAAAGTAAGGTCGTGTCTTTCTTAATGTTTTATTGCAAATTGTTGTTATTTACACTTTTTCTCCTCCTTCATCACCATTGCTTCCTGTTCCACTCTGACTCGGAGTGGTAGTACCTATTAGGGTCCCATCTATGGGTTGAAACCTGAAAACCTGAGTTTATAAACAAAATTGATTATCCATTAAGAATGAATTTATTTCCATACTTTATTGGCATTAAATGACCCACTGAGGTTGATATGCCGTAAATCAATATCAAATAAATAAAGTCGTCGGGGTGGCCTAAAGTTGGTATCAGCCAAGTTAAAAGATATGGAATTTTTATTCCAGTGTATTATCTGATAAAACATACAAATGAATGAAATGTTATATTAGATAATTGCTTCATCAAATTCTGGTTTTCACATATTTATAACATACACACCCACACACACACACACACTTAGTATAAAATACATCATAACATGTATGTGTCTATGTGTGTATGTACCTATGTTTGTATATATATATATATATTATATATATATATATATATTTGTATATGTATAAGTATTAACGGTGGGTATATCGTTATCCAGAGGTTAAGGTTTACAAATACAATGTAGAGCATAATTTATTTAAGAATGGAAATGAGTAACCTACTCGAGTTTCATCGATAGATTCTTCAGGGTTACTTTTAAATTAATCGAGTTTACGATTAATCTTTGGTGTTATAAACATGTTGGAATGGGACTTATTTAGTAGAGGAACGCTTGTTTTAGGTTACTCATTTCCATTCTTAAATAAATATATATATATATATATATATATATGTGTGTGTGTCTGTATATATACTTGTATTTATCTGTATATATTTATATACTTGTATTTGTATGTATATGTATATATATACTTGTATTTATAAATATATCCTTGTTTTTATATATATATATATATACTTATTTTTATATATGTATGTATATATTTGTATGTATGTATATACTTGTATTTGTATGTATGTATATAGATATGTATACACATGTGTGTGTGTATATATGTATAGATATGTGTGCACATACATATATATATATACACATATAAATACACATATATAATTATTTATGTGTATATATATATATATATATTAGTGTTTATATGTATTAGTGTGTGTATATGTACGTGTATATGTATTAGTGTGTGTATATATGTGTGTGTATATATGTATAGATATGTGTACACATGTGTGTATTTATGTATATATATATATATATATACACATATATATTATTTATGTATATATATATATATATATATATACACATATATAATTATTTATGTATATTATATATATATATATATATATATATTAGTGTTTATATGTATTAGTGTGTGTATATGTACGTGTATATGTATTAGTGTGTGTATATGTATTAGTGTGTATATGTACGTGTGTGTATGTGTAATCATCATTAAGTATCCTAAATCTTATAGATCTGAATTTTTAACTGTTTAAATGTCTGTTGTTAAGATTCACCTGAATTAAGTGCATTGACAAAATAAATCCTTTTTTTTTTTTTCTTTTCTTTTTTTTTTTATCATGAGGAGGCTACACTTAGCAGCCTACCTATGTGTGTAGTAGGCATGTTTTTAATAATGTACGCGTTTGAAAATGTAACACCTATCAATATATATCTATTGAACTGACCCCCCCTCCACTCCCCCACAATTACCCCCCTCTCTCCCCCCTCTCTCCCCCAGCTGCATTTTGGCTCCGCTGAATATTCATTTTTGTCTTTTCTGGACGAGGAAACTCATTGATAGAAGCAGTAACCACAACAACTACACCATAATTACAACCTACTGGCATCCTGTTAGACATCGGGGGGGGGGGTGGAGGGTGGGGAGGGGGAGTGGTCATGTGACATTTAGAAACAGCCAATCATATGCTTTGCTTTTGTAAATAGGTCAATCAGAATTTCTGGGAATTATTGATTTTCTGGGCTTTCTGGAAATTTCTTGGGAATTGTAAGCTGTGTATAGACTGCTTGACATTTTGTTGCTTCAGCTAACCACTTTCGAGATCAACATCTCAACCCCCCCCGCACCCCCTTTTGTTGAGGGGGGGTCGTTTTTATTTTTATTTTTATTTATTTATTTATTTATTTTTTTGTGTGTGTCTCTGATATAGTTGTCTTCAAATGTTATCACATGATCAAATTTATGCTCTCATTATATTACTGCTTGCTTGATTCTCACTGGGTGCTCCCGTACTGCTGGCCTTGTGCCACACCTAAGCTTTGTAAATAACTATATTATTGTTTGGGATTTGATGGCGCGAAAGTATTATTGTGTGTACTTACCTAACCACTCCCCCATGAGCAAGATGTGATACAAGGTCAATTTTTAAGCGGAGTACAGCTGGTTTGAATTTAGTGTTTTCCTTTTCCTAGACTGGTTTGCCACACCAAGGTTAAAGAGCCCAGTCTGTCCTACTCTTACCCATAGCTGGAGGGAGAATAGTTGGATTCATACATTTCCTTATGTATTTGTGCTATGTGTAAAGCATACAGCCTCATCCAGGATTTGAACTCTGGTTGCTGTTACATCATGAGCATCTGTCATTTTCAAGCCCTAGCATCTATATGATTGTCCCAACCCTATTGCCCTCATGGCAATCCCCAACCCTTTTTTATCATATGGGTGCTAGAAGGGGGTGGCTGAGGGTTTTCATGCCCTGGGTATGACGTTAAACTCTAATTGATGGTAAGTTTCCAGTTCTGGAGGTCTGGAGAATGTAGAGCACCCCTTCATCATCATTGCTCCCTGGTCCACTCCTGACCCAGAGTGGTAGTACCTGTTAGGGTCCTATATATGGGTTGAATATAAAAAATGTGTTTATAAAAAAAAAAAAAAAAAAATTGAGTATCCATCTATACATATAAAGGACAGTTGATGTGTTTGCATCTATGTATGTCAGGATGAAACTATGAAAATAAACCGCCCTGTCGGATGGGGCGTTAGAATGCACCGACTGCACCTCTGCAGAGGGGGTAAGACTCCCCCAATGGGGCCACCTGTTAGCCGTGGGTGGCGACCCTGATGCTTAAGGATAGAACCCAGGTGGAAAGCAGTTCATGACTTGCAATACTCCACTTTGGCCCTATCTTAGGCTAGATGTGCAGTCGGAGAGGCCCCCTCTGATCAATCGGTTGGTTACGTCAAGCCCTAGCACCTATATGATTTTCCCAACACTATTGCCCTTATGGCAAGCCCCATCACCTTTTTATCATATGGGTGCTAGAATGCGGTGACTGAGGGTCTACATGTCCTGGGAATGACGTTAAACTCTATCTGATCGTGAGGTTCCAGTTCTGGAGGTTTGGGGAATGTGGAGCACCCCTTCATCACAATTGCTCCCTGGTCCACTCTGACCCGGAGTGGTAGTACCTGTTAGGTTCCCATCTATGGGTTAAATAGAAAAACATGAGTTGATAAACAAAATTGTATTATCCATTAAGAATTGATTTATTTCAAAACTTTATCGGCATTAAATGACCCACTGAGGTTGATATGCTATCGAGCACTTTTTACAAATTAGCTTCTCCTAGCGGTTATATGAATATATATATATCTACTATACATATATATACATATAAATTGTTTTTTCTTTTGGCCAAATACTATACCAATAGATTATTTTTTGTTGGTACGAATATCTTGGTCTTTTCTTCAAAAATTTTTTTTCTTCCTGGTTGATGTTTGGTAGTATATTTTTACAATCAACTCTCTGCCGGGTTTTTCTTTCCGCAAGGATCTACCAACACGCTTGGTATATTAAATTTATATTATATATATATATATATATATATATATTATATGAGAAGTAAACAAACAGACGATGTTTGTGATATGGCTATTTTCAGCCGACAATATTTGGGAGAATATGTGCTTAATTGAAGTAGAACCTAATTTATGAAAGTTAATTAATTAATAATTAATTAATTAGGCGCGGATTACCTATTAAATTTAAGGCTAAACAAATCGAGAAAAATCAATCTCTGTATTACATTTCGGCTATTAGGCCTCATAGCAGAGCTATAGATACAAGATTGCACATATTCTCCCAAATATATATATATAATAATAGATAATTATTTATATATAAAGGGTGGCTTACCGTGAATATGGCACGATCGTTGGAGCGTGCACAGGATCCAGGGGTTAAGTCCGTCATAAAACAAATACAAAGTGCTCAATACAAAGTAGACAAATTATTTGAAGAAATGATACAACAGAAACCTACTCGAGTTTCATGCTAGAATCATCAGGATAAATCCACTGAATTAATCCCTGATGATTCTAGCGATGAAACTCAGTAGGTTTCTGTTATCCATTTCTTCAATATATAGATAGATATAGATAACAAAATATAAAATACTATGGAGGCACGTGGGCTAGTGTTAGAGTCGTGGAAAATGGACTCGTCGATTCGAGTTCAATTCCTAGACGAAGCTGTTGCATTTCACATAGCGCTAATACTTGGGAAAAGTATAAATCCATATATTCTCCCCCAGCTATGGGTTAAATAGTAGGGCAGACTGGCCCTTCAGCCGTGGGTAGGTAACCAGTCTAGGAGAAGGAAAACTCTGAATTCAAAATTCCTGAGGTCGGTCGTTAATTGGGTTTGTGGCAACCCTTGATGCACAATTCTTCCATCGACTGTGCCAAAAAGTGTGGATGTCCAACACAAGCCTTCACCACTATAACAAATCACTGTGTGGGTGTTCATTGTATGTATGAACCCTCATGCGTCGAAAATCGACGAGAGAGTCCATAATATATATATTAGTTGAATGAGGTGACAATAAAAGGTTAGCTTTTATTCATTTATTTGGGAAAGATATTACAACAATGGTTTCCTGCAAAGCATTCATCAGGTAAACGAAAATAGTTTAAAAAAAAACTATTTCGTTTGATATTGAGCACTCTTCTAATAACACTGTACGTTGGATTACTACTACTTTTTTAGTATACTAGTGCCAACCATACACACTAATATATATATATATATATATATATATATATATATATATAACAGCGTATGAGTAGCACAGGGATCTGTATGGTAAAGTAAGAAGTTGGTGGTAGGTGTGGCGCTCCACCTCAGATGCAAAAACAATCTCTTGGTCTAGCGCTAGTGAAAAGGTATAGACTCCCTCACCGATTGGCCGATACTGACTTTAGGTCCCCCGACGACTTTACTTTTACTTATATATATTAATATACTAGCAAATATATGCACCCTCCGGGTGCAAGTATTTAAGTTTTAATATAATAAATATCATATTAAATTAGAAAGGCTAATGAAACTGACTAAGAATGCAGATTAAACAGAGGGGTATATCGAAAAATAGAACAACTTTGAAACTAACTATTCCATCATTTCCATTACTCCCCTCTTTCATTGGTAAATTTTCCTAATTTACTATTTAGTTAAATATGGAAGTAAAGATAATATTACAGTTATTTCTTCTTGTAAATAAATTTCTTTAAGATTTATCCACGAGATTTTTGTTTATATTTTTAAGATAAAACCAAACAATTAGAAATCAATAATACCAGCATATATTTATTAAAATAAAATTTTAAATATCAATATGCAAATTAGCCTTCTCGTTCAACTGTAAAACGCTATTTGTTGTATTATAAATACAATTGCATGTTATTAGTACGTAGATATGGTAACAGTATTGATAATGTAAAACAATTTTTATTAATAACTGAAATTTAAAAGAATGAAATCATGGAGAATTGACGTAATATAATAGGGAATTGTGATGATGTATATAGTTTCGGTTACAGACAGAAAAACACACAATCTCCATTATATAAGATTATATATATATATATATATATATACTATATATATATATATATGTATCTATCCATCTACCTCTTTTTCTATGTGTTTCTTTTACCGATATGAATCTGTGTATTTTCTATCTCTTCTGTATTCGTTACTAATCTAATATTCTCTGTGTCTTGTCACTATGTGATTTATCTATCTACATCTTTTTTTGTTTCTTTTTAGCTATATACGTTTTCTCAGTATTTCTATCTACCTATCTCTTCTGCGTATGCATTATCTATCTACATATTCATGTGTCTTGTTATCTATCTCGGTGTGACTATATCTATTATCTATCGATCTATCATCTAATAGTATATATTGGTTTAATCTTCTTTATCATCTACCTTCTCTATGTGGTCTTGTTATTTACTCATCTATCTATTCTTGTTTTTGTTATCTATCTATCTACTCTTTTTTCTATCTATTCTAGTATTCTGTGTGTTCTTGTTATCTATCATCTATCTATCTCTTCTGTGTGTCTTGTTATCTATCTATCTATCTCTCTGTGGTTTGTTATCTATCTATCTCTCTTCTGTGTGTCTGTATCTATTATTATTTCTTGTATCTATCTATCTATCTCTTCTGTGTTCTTGTTATCTATCTATCTATTCTCTTCTGTGTGTCTTGTTATCTATCTATCTATCTCTTCTGTGTGTCTTGTTATCTATCTAATCTATCTATCTCTTCTGTGTGTCTTGTTATTATCATATATCTATCTCTTCTGTGTCTTGTTTCATATCTTTATCTTACTTATCTATCTATCTATCTATCTCTTCTGTGTTGTCTTGTTATCTATTTATCATCTATCTTTCTTTGTCTTGTTATCTATCTATCTATCTATCTCTTCTGTGTGTCTTTTTATATCTATCTCTCTATCTATCTCTTCTGTGTGTCTTGTTATTATCTATCTATCTATCTATCTCTTCTGTGTGTCTTGTTCTTATTTATCTATTCTTCGTGTCTATCTATCATCTATCTTCTTTCTGTGTGTCTTGTTATCTATCTATCTATCTATCTCTTCTGTGTGTCTTGTTATCTAATCTATCTATCTATCTCTTCTGTGTGTCTTGTTATCTACTATCTATCTATCTATCTCTTCTGTGTGTCTTGTTATCTATCTATCTACTATCTCTTCTTTTGTTTTTATCTATTCTATCTATCTATCTCTTCTGTGTGTGTCTTGTTATCTATCTATCTATCTATCTCTGTCGTGTGTCTTGTTATCTATCTATCATCTATCTCTTCTGTGTGTTATCTATCTATCTATCTATCTTCTTCTGTGTGTCTTCTATCTTCATTCTATTTTCTATCTTTATCTATCTATCTACCTTCTGTGTGCTTACTATCATCTATCTTCTTCTGTGTGTCTTGTTATCTATCTATCTATCTATCTCTTCTGTGTGTCTTGTTATCTATCTATCTATCTATCTCTCTAGTGTTATTTTCTATCTATCTATCTATCTATCTTTCTGTGTGTCTTGTTATCTATCTATCTATCTTTTCTCTGTGTGTCTTTGTTATCTATCTATCTATCTATCTCTTCTGTGTGTCTTGTATCTACTATCTATCTATTTCTATATCTCTTCTGGTGTCTTGTTATCTATCTATCTATCTATCTTTCTGTATGTGTCTTGTTATCTATCTATCTATCTATTCCTATCTCTTTCTTTTATTGTTATCCTATTATCTATCTTTCGAAGTGACGTATATTTATTTATCTATCTATCTATCTATTTGGTGTGTCTTTATCTATGTACATCTTCTGTGTGTCTTTTTCTATCTACCTATCTTTCGTGTCTGTCACAATCTGTTAATATCAGCCTGAATAGTTCTTTGGTGAGACTGAAGCTTACTTCTTTTTTTCCCACCTACATGACTCTATGCATGACGGCCGTTTTTATATAATCTTATTACGGGATTTGATTTCTTTTTTTTTTCCCCCCTTGCCAAACCTAATTCTTCATTTCTGATATACTTTACTTGATGGACGTAAGGTGGACTATTCGAGGAAAAAACAAACTAATATCAAGAGAAAGAATTTCAAGTTAAAAATTATGATAATTAATAATGCTTCATTATGTTATTAAATCTCATGTGTATGTGTGTATATATATATTATAAAAAAAAAAAAATATATATATAAAGTGTATTTTGGCAGCATTTTTTCTTTTATACAAGTTTTGTTGACTTGAACAGACAATTCCTGTTGACAAGTCTTTCATTGATCCGTTCCAATCTTCGGCCATCCTCTGTTCTGGTGTCAGGGTGGAACTGGTATAACAGTCCATCTGAGGATGGCAAATGTATTGCCGAAAGCGCTAGTGTTAAAAAACTTCGGTGGACTGTTATACCAGTTCCACCCTGACACCAGAAGGATGGCCCGAAGTTTGGAACGGACTCAATGAAGACTTGTCAGACAGAATTGTCTGTTCAATTCAACAAAACTTGTGTGTATATATATATATATATATATAATATATATATATATATATATATGTTGGAAAAAATGAATAAAGGAAAGAAAGTATAAATGATGATATAGATATTTTAATCAATTTTACTTACACGTGTTTCGGTCAGGAGTTTATCCATGTGTACAGTTATTCAAACTATTATTATTTTTAAATAACCAAATGAAATATAATAATAGAAAAAAAAATGTAGAAATGTTCCGCACACAAAGAAAAATTAGACCTTCATCAGAAAATCCTTATTTGAAATGAAATCGTTGGAAAAATTTTGGAATATTTCTTCGAGGTCATATCTCTTCATCTTCAGAAGGCCAGATCTTCCACCTTAAAGTACATTTCTTTCAGCATTGTCTTACTATGGCTTTGAACCATTTTGGGGTCATGCCTCTGCATGCCATCTATGAGTTCACCGTAAAGTATTTTACGCGAGGGGTCTGTCTGCGGCATTGCGATGTGTGATCCAACCATTGTAGTTAGTGTTGTCATAGGATGGTCTCAATTGAGTCCATGCGTTGCTCTGCTTCTAATTTCTAGATGTCTATACATATTTATTCCACCCTGTCAGCTGGGTGTTAGAATTACATTGACTGCACTTCTGCGCCCCATCTGCTTGGTTAAAACGAAATAAATATATCATTAATCATGAGCACAGAACGCTCTTGATCAGTACCGGAATTTTTAAAAAATTTAAAAAAATGCGTATTTTATGTTAAAAATAAATAAATTTTATTTAAAAAAATAAGCATTTTTATCATTAAAAAAGCTCAAAAGAGTTTGTAGTAAAAGTGTATATAAATATCAAAAAGTTCAGGAAAATTTTCCGGCTACAAAAGAAAGTTTAAAAAATATAATAAGTCCAACATACAATAGATGAAGATGGAAAATTTCAGGAATCTGTAATGATGACAAATTCGTAGTGTCGGGATCCTTATTATATTCGAAAATTTGAACCTCCGGTGATATAATTTAAATAATTCCAATTTTATAATATATTAATATTTTGAAGGCCAATACAATGTGTATGAAAAATAAAAACAAAAAGATGATATTTTTTTTTTTTTCTTTTTGTTTTTATTTTTCATACGCATTGTATTGGCCTTCAAAATATTAATATATTATAACATATTTAACAATGCTTCAAGCAAATTACCAATTGCTTTTAATTCCAATTTTGTTTTTTCTGTAGACAGTATATATATATATATATATATATATATTAATATACTATTAAATATTATATATATATTATACATTAAATACATACATTTGTTTTTATATATATATATATATATATATATATATATACTATTATACATACATTTGTTTTATATATAATATATATATACATTTTTTATATATATATATATATATATTAATACATACATTTGTTTTTATATATATATATATATATATATATTATATTAATACATACATTTGTTTTTATATATATATATATATATATATATATATATATACTATTAAATACATACATTTGTTTTATATATATATATATATATATATATATATTTAAATACATACATTTGTTTTTATATATAATATATATATATATATATATATACTATTAAATACATACATTTGTTTTTATATATATATATATATATATATATATATATATATATACTATTATACATATTTTTTTATATATATATATATATATATATATATATATATACTATTAAATACATACATTTGTTTTTATATATATATATATATATATATATATATATATATATACTATTAAAATACATACATTTGTTTTTATATATATATATATATATATATATATATATATATATATATACATACATATATATATATATATATATATATATATACTATTAAATACATACATTTTTTTATATATATATATATATATATATATATACTATTAAATACATACATTTGTTTTTATATATATATATATATATATATATATATATATACTATTAATACATACATGTTTTATATATATATATATATATATATATATTTATACTATTAAATACATTATATATATATATATATATATATATATATATATATATATACTATTAAATACATACATTGTTTTATATATATATATATATATATATATATATATATATACTATTAAATACATACATTTGTTTTTATATATATATATATATATATATAATATATATATATATATATATATACTATTAAATACATACATTTGTTTTTATATATATATATATATATATATGTTTTTATATATATGGAATGACCCATCTCCCCCATACCTTAACAGTGGCGATGGTTCTAGCCACTATTTAAGAACACACATATTACTCTGTGCAGAACTCACTTGAAGTACTTAGACGATGGACTCTCCTCCTAATACGCACGTGATCTTACTACATAACAATATATATATAATGTATATACAAGGTGTGTCAAAAACTTGTTCACCATTAGTCCGCAGGTTTACAACTGGACAGCAGCAACACGCGTAATGTCCAGTAAAAAAGTAGCCTTTGGACAACGGATCTCTTTTTTTTTTTTTTTTTTTTTTTTTTTAGTGAGTCATGGGTTTGAGTCATTTCTAAACAAAAGCCTTTATTTATTATGGGGTCTGGGCGGTGGAAACATTGAAAGTTGTTTTTTTTTATTTTTACCCCCACCACCCTGCCTCACGCCATGGATACAGCCAATCTTAGTTATTATGCAAGGGCATCTAAATGAACATGAAGTTGGGAAGCGGAGATGAAAGGATATTAATTAATAAAAAAAAAAAAAAAAAAAAAAAAAAAAAAGAAGAATTATAAGACAAAACATAAAAATGGAAATCCATCAATGGATCTCATCCAAAGAAATGTATAGTTTATGCTCGGATAGAATATTTTATATTTTGCTTATCGATCGATCTATCTATCTATCTATCTATATATATATATAATAGGATATCTACTGAGTCAGACGAACCTACTATTAGTTTCGCATAAAGCTCTTCAGGGCTAAAATCAGATTTTAGCCCTGAAGAGCTTTATGCGAAACTAATAGTAGGTTCGTCTGACTCAGTAGATATCCTTATTACTTGCTCTACTTAGGTATCGAGCACTTTTTACAAATTAGCTTCTCCTAGCGGTTATATGAATATATATATCTTAATATACATATATAACATATAAATTGTTTTTTCTTTTGGCCAAATACTATACCAATAGATTATTTTTTGTTGGTACGAATATCTTGGTCTTTTCTTTTTTTCAAAAATTTTTTTTCTTCCTGGTTGATGTTTGGTAGTATATTTTTACAATCAAACTCTCTGCCGGGTTTTTTCTTTCCGCAAGGATCTACCAACACGCTTGGTATATTAAATTATATATATATATATATATATATATATATATATATATGAGAAGTAAACAAACAGACGATGTTTGTGATATGGCTATTTTCAGCCGACAATATTTGGGAGAATATGTGCTTAATTGAAGTAGAACCTAATTTATGAAAGTTAATTAATTAATAATTAATTAATTAGGCGGGATTACCTATTAAATTTAAGGCTAAACAAATCGAGAAAAATCAATCTCTGTATGTACATTTCGGCCTATTAGGCCTCATCAGCAGAGCTATAGATACAAAGATTAAGCACATATTCTCCCAAATATATATATATATATATATAGATAATATATTTATATATAAAGGGTGGCTTACCGGTGAATATGGGCACGATCGTTGGAGGTGCACAGGATCCAGGGGTTAAGTCGTCATAAAACAAATACAAAGTGCTCAATACAAAGTAGACAAATTTATTGAAGAAATGATACAACAGAAACCTACTCGAGTTTCATCGCTAGAATCATCAGGGATAAATCCACTGAATCAATCCCTGATGATTCTAGCGATGAAACTCGAGTAGGTTTCTGTTATATCCATTTCTTCAATATATAGATAGATAGATAAGCAAAATATAAAATATTCTATGGAGGCACGTGGGCTAGTGGTTAGAGTCGTGGAAAATGGACTCGTCGATTCGAGTTCAATTCCTAGACGAAGCTGTTGGCATTTCACATAGCGCTAATACCCTTGGGAAAAGTATAAATCCATATATTCTCCCCCAGCTATGGGTTAAATAGTAGGGCAGACTGGGCCCTTCAGCCGTGGGTAGGTAACCAGTCTAGGAGAAGGAAAACTCTGAATTCAAAATTCCTGAGGTCGGTCGTTAATTGGGTTTGTGGCAACCCTTGATGCACCAATTCTTTCCTATCGACTGTGCCAAAAAGTGTGGATGGTCCAACACAAGCCTTCACCACTATAAACAAATCACTGTGTGGGTGTTCATTGTATGTATGAACCCTCATGCGTCGAAAATCGACGAGAGAGTCCATAATATATATATAGTTGAATGAGGTGACAAATAAAAGGTTTAGCTTTTATTCATTTATTTGGGAAAGATATTACAACCAATGGTTTCCTGCAAAGGCATTCATCAGGTAAACAATAGTATATTCGTTTGATATTGAGCACTCTTCTAATAACACTGTACGTTGGATTACTACTACTTTTTCTAGTATACTAGTGCCAACCATACACACTAATATATAATATATATATATATATATATATATATATATAACAGCGTATGAGTAGCACAGGGATCTGTATGGTAAAGTAAGAAGTTGGTGGTAGGTGTGGCGCTCCACCTCAGATGCAAAAACAATCTCTTGGTCTAGCGCTAGTGAAAAAGGTATAGACTCCCTCACCGATTGGCTGATACTGACTTTAGGTCACCCCGACGACTTTACTTTTACTTATATATATTATATATACTAGCAAATATATGCACCCTCCGGGTGCAAGTATTTAAGTTTTGATATAATAAAATATCATATTAAATTAGAAAGGCTAATGAAACTGACTAAGAATGCAGATAAAAAGAGGGGGTATAATCGAAAAATGGAACAACTTTGAAACTAACTATTCCATCATTTTCCATTACTCCCCTCTTTCATTGGTAAATTTTCCTAATTCAACTATTTAGTTAAAATAGGAAGTAAAGGATAATATTACAGTTATTTCTTCTTGTAAATAAATTTCTTTTAAGATTTATCCACGAGATTTTTGTTTATATTTCTTAAGATAAAACCAAACAATTAGAAATCAATAATACCAAGCATATATTTATTAAAAAATTTTAAATATCAATATGCAAATTAGCCTTCTCGTTCAAACTGTAAACCGCTATTTTGTTGTATATATAAATACAATTGCATGTTATTAGTACGTAGATATGGTCAACAGTATTGATAATGTAAAAACAATTTTTATTAATAACTGAAGATTTAAAAGAATGAAATCATGGAGAATTTGACGTAAATAATTAAGGGAATTGTGACTTGAGTAGTAATATAGTTTCGGTTACAGACAGAAAAACACACAATCTCCATTATAATAAGATTATATATATATATATATATATATATATATATATATATATAGTTATCTATCTATCTACCTCTTTTTCTATGTGTTTCTTTTTACCGATATGAATATTCTGTGTATCTTTCTATCTCTTCTGTATTTCGTTATCTATCTACATATTCTCTGTGTCTTGTCATCTATCCATTTATCTATCTACATCTTTTTTGTGTTTCTTTTTAGCTATATACGTTTTCTCAGTATCTTTTTCTATCTACCTATCTCTTCTGCGTATCTTATTATCTATCTACATATTCAGTGTGTCTTGTTATCTATCTCCGGTGTGACTTATTATCTATCTATCTATCTATCTATCTATCTATATATATATATGTGTGTGTGTAATCTTCCTGTTTATCTATCTATCTATCTATCTATCTATCTATCTCTTCTGTGTGTCTTGTTATCTATCTATCTATCTCTTCTGTGTGTCTTGTTATCTATCTATCTATCTCTTCTGTGTGTCTTGTTATCTATCTATCTATCTATCTCTCTGTGTGTCTGTTATCTATCTATCTATCTATTCTCTTCTGTGTGTCTTGTTATCTATCTATCTATCTATCTCTTCTGTGTGTCTTGTTATCTATCTATCTATCTATCTATCTATCTATCTATCTCTTCTGTTGTCTTGTTATCTATCTATCTATCTATCTATCATCTATCTATCTATCTCTTCTGTGTGTCTTGTTATCTTCTATCTATCTATCTCTATCTATCTATCTATCTATCTATCTATCTATCTATCTCTCTGTGTGTCTTTGTTATCTATCTATCTATCTATCTTTCTGTGTGTCTTGTTATCTATCTATCTATCTATCTCTTCTGTGTGTCTTGTTATCTATCTATCTATCTATCTCTTCTGTGTGTCTTGTTATCTATCTATCTATCTATCTCTTCTGTGTGTTCTTGTTTATCTATCTATCTATCTATCTCTTCTGTGTGTCCTTGTTATCTATCTATCTATCTATCTATCTTCTGTGTGTCTGTTATCTATCTATCTATCTATCTTCTGTGGTCTATCTATCTATCTATCTATCTCTTCTGTGTGTCTTGTTATCTATCTATCTATCTATCTATCTATCTTCTGTGTGTCTTGTTATCTATCTATCTATCTATCTCTTCTGTGTGTCTTGTTATCTATCTATCTATCTATCTATCTCTTCTGTGTGTCTTCTATCTATCTATCTGTGTGTCTTGTTATCTATCTATCTATCTCTTCTGTGTGTCTTGTCTATCTATCTATCTATCTCTTCTGTGTGTCTTGTTATCTATCTATCTATCTATCTATCTATCTATCTATCTATCTCTTCTGTGTGTCTTTTATCTATCTATCTATCTATCTATCTATCTCTGTGTGTCTTGTTATCTATCTATCTATCTATCTATCTATCTATCTATCTATAAGTGACGTATTTATTTATATCTATCTATCTATCTATTTGGTGTGTCTTGTATCTATGTACATCTTCTGTGTGTCTTTTTCTATCTACCTATCTTTCGTGTCTGTCACAATCTGTTAATATCAGCCTGAATAGTTTCTTGGTGAGACTGAAGCTTACTTCTTTTTTTCCCACCTACATGACTCTATGCATGACGGCCGTTTTTATATAATCTTATTGACGGATTTGATTTCTTTTTTTTTTCCCCCTTGCCAAAACCTAATTCTTCATTTCTGATTTATACCGTTTACTTATGGACGTAAGGTGGACTATTCGAGGAAAAAAAAAACAACTAATATCAAGATGAAAGAAGTTCAAGTTAAAAATTAATGATAATTAATAATGCTTCATTTATGTTATTAAAATCTCATGTGTATGTGTGTGTATATATATATATTATATATATATATATATATAAAGTGTATTTTGGCAGCATTTTTTCTTTTATACAAGTTTTGTTGACTTGAACAGACAATTCCTGTCTGACAAGTCTTTCATTGATCCGTTTCCAATCTTCGGGCCATCCTTCTGGTGTCAGGGTGGAACTGGTATAACAGTCCATCTGAGGATGGCAAAGTGTATTGCCGAAAGCGCTAGTGTTAAAAACTTCGGTGGACTGTTATACCAGTTCCACCCTGACACCAGAAGGATGGCCCGAAGTTTGGAACGGATCAATGAAAGACTTGTCAGACAGGAATTGTCTGTTCAATTCAACAAAACTTGTGTGTATATATATATATATATATATATATATATATATATATAATGTTGAAAAAATGAATAAAGGAAAGAAAGTATAGAATGATGATATAGGATATTTTAATCAATTTTACTTACACGTGTTTCGGTCAGGAGTTTATCCATGTGTACATTATTCAAACTATTATTATTTTTAAATAACCAAATGAAATAATAATAATAGAAAAAATGTAGAAATGTTCCGCACACAAAGAAAATTAGACCTTCATCAGAAAAATCCTTATTTGAAATGAAATTCGTTGGAAAAATTTTGGAATTTTCTTCGAGGTCATATCTTCTTCAAGGCCAGATCTTCCACACTTAAAGTACATTTCTTCAGCATTGTCTTACTATGGTCTTTGAACCATTTTTTGGGGGGGTTCATGTCCTCTGCATGCCATCTATGAGTTCACCGTAAAGTATTTTACGGGGGAGTCTGTCTGCAGGCATGCGGATGGTGTGATCCAACCATTGTAGTTGTGTTGTCATAGGATGGTCTCAATTGAGTCGATGCGTGCTCTGCTTCTAATTTCTAAGATGTCTATACATATTTATTCCACCCTGTCAGCTGGGGTGTTAGAATACATTGACTGCACTTCTGCGGCCATCTGTTGGTTGTGGGTGGCAACCCGTGATGCTTAAGGATTGAGCCCAGGTGGCTGAGCAGTCCATGACATGCAATATTCCACTTAGGCCTTTACTTGGGGTAGATGGTGAGGCCCCCTCTGATCAATCAGCTGGTCATGTCAAGCCCTAGCACCTATATGATTTTCCCAACCATATTGCCCTTATGGCATTCCCCAACCCTTTTTATCATATGGGTGCTAGAAGGCGGAAGCTCAGGGTCTACATGTCCTGTGAATGACATTGAACTCTATCTGATGGTGAGTTTTTTTTAGGTTTGGGAATGTGGAGCACCCCTTCATCACCATTGCTCCCTGGTCCTCTCTGACCTGTAGTGGTAGTACCTGTTAGGGTCCCATCTATGGGTTAAATAGAAAAATGTATTTATAAAAAA
This sequence comes from Doryteuthis pealeii, assembly GCA_023376005.1. Lineage (NCBI taxonomy): Eukaryota > Metazoa > Mollusca > Cephalopoda > Myopsida > Loliginidae > Doryteuthis > Doryteuthis pealeii. Next base: position 52,080,885 of record CM042169.1, read on the forward strand.
AAAATTGAGTATCCATTAAGAATGACTTTATTTCAAAACTTTGTCGGCATTAAATGACCCACTGAAGTTGATATGCTGTAAAACAAAACAAACAAACAAGACCAATTTTTGAATGGCAATCTCTGGTGCAGTGACTGCAAACAAACAGCGATACTTGCTGGAGTTGCTGTTGTCTCTCCTTCCTTTTGGCTCTCTTTTCTGCGGTGGCTTATGCGTAAAACAAACCAAACATATTTATTAAACTTAGATTAGTTTGGTACAAGGCCAATATTATGGGGTACTTTTATGTGAATTATTTTTTTTTTTTAAGTGGTTAGATAGGAACCATCCCACTTACTTTTTTTTTTTTTTTATATCTGTTGTTTGTTTTCTTTTTCCCTTGAGTGCAATAACGAGAGATATACGACCAGCTGGCTTTTTAGTTGTATAAAGCTGCCAGATAGTTTGGAAATTTTGACTTAGAGACGTCTGTGGGTGGCAACTCGTGATGCTTAAGAATGGAATCCTGGTGGCTCCACATTGGCCCTTACTTAGGATAGATGAGCAGTCGAAGAGGTTTTCTTGACGAAAAAAAAAAAGGTACAACACGTGAGATATATCGTACACTAGACCCTAAATATATTATCTCTAACTAGCTCAACTTCATGGTGGTCTTACACCCTTTTATGACCCCCTTGAACTTTATCTTACTGATTATTTTCCTTCTTTTTGTTTTCTCTAGTTAACCAGTTTGCTAGTTTTTTTTTTTTTTTTCATGTTTCTGTTTGTCCATATGCTGCAATTGTTGCTGTAATTTGTCTTTCTTTGCTCTTTTTAGTCTTCAAATCCTTGAATTGTCACATCTACACTATCCTCACTGTTGGCGAGACCTCTTTC
>CM042169.1:52086760-52091760 GCA_023376005.1 Doryteuthis pealeii
ATCGAACTCACTCATAATGGTTTGCAAATCTATCTTACTAACCATTATACCACGTGAGGTGCCCATCCTGCATATATATATATATATATCTTATTATAATGGAGATTGTGTGTTTTTCTGTCTGTAACCGAAACTATATCACTATTCAAGTAACAATTCCCTTAGTTATTTACGTCACATTCTACAGGATTTTATTTTTTTATCTAAACCTTAATTATTAATAAAATTGTCTTACATTATTAATACTGTTAACTATGTCTACATACTAACAACACGCAATTATATTTATATATACAACAAAATAGCGGTTTACACTGTGAACAGGAAGAGTAATTTGCATATTAATATTAAAAAATCGAATTTAATAAATATGTGCTTAGTATTATTGATTTCTAACTGTTTGGTTTTATTTTAATGAATATAAGCAAAAATCTCTTCAATGAATCTTAAATGAAATCCATTAACAATATAAAATAACTGTCATTTCATTCTTTACTTCCTCTTATAACTAAATACTTAAATTAGAAAAAATAACAATGAAAGACGAGAGTGATGGAAGAGTAAGTTTCAGTTGTTCCATTTTTTATTATACTCCCTCTGTTTCAAATCTTTTATTATACTCCCTCTGTTTCAAATCTTTTATTATACTCCCTCTGTTTCAAATCTTTTTATCTGTATTCTTATTTAATTTCATTAGCCTTTCTAATTTAATACAATATTTTATTACATTAAAACTTAAATACTTGCACCCGGAGGGTGCATATATTTGCTAGTATATATAATTTTTTTTTACACACACATACACAAGTTCATTCAAATATTTTTTTATATATTCTTGAACAGAACCTGTCTGTGTGTGTGTGTGTGTTTATAATATTAAAATTATCTTGCAACAAGATAAAAAAAAAATATATATTTTTTAATTTTATTTATAAATTTATTTATTTATGACCCTGTCGTAGTCGGTGGAGGCGGCGGCGGCGGCGGCCTTGGTGATGGCAGCCGTGTTGTCTCTCCACTGATATCTAAAATGATTGCTTGCTCTTTAACAGTCATAAAAAAAAGACCATTGATACCAATAAAGAAAAGTAACTATCACTGCTACAATAACAACAACAACAACAACTAACAAATAATGACTACTACTACTACTACTACTACTAGTTCAAATTGATGATTCTAAAACAGGATTTCATTGTACTTAGTAGCGCAAGATAGCACAGAAATTTACCATCGTTTGGAAATTGAATCAATCTAATATATTCCGGAAGGTATTGATTAAAAAAAATCAACCTTCCATCAACTGTTGGTTGTCGTCGTCGTTGTTTTTAATCTCCTTACCTAATGATTTAGAATTTAAAACAAAAACAAAAAAAAAATAGATAAAGATTACAACATTGACTGCTAAACTGCCTCTTCTATTTTCTCTCTTTTCATCTAAATGGCTTAATAATAAATCCAGAGTTGGGGGGTGGGTGGTCTGTGTGAATGTGTATAGAGGATGGGCTGGCTGGCTGGCTGGCTGGCTGCTCACCGGTGAGTTGTAGTAGTGGCGGCGGTGGCCAGTAGTATTTTTCTCTCCGTTTTTATCAATTAACTAAACTACTGAATGATTCTGACTATTTATTTAAAAAACTCTAGCTGATCTTTTTTTTTTTTATTAATCATTTATCTATTTTTTTTGTTTGTTTGGGGGGGGGGGTCGCCTTAAAAAAAAAAAAAAAAATAAAATAAAGATAACTAAACACCGACTTAAAAAAAAAAAAATTATCAGTTTAAGTTAATCTGACTCATACCGATTTGTGTCCTCATATTTTTTTATTTTTATTTTTTTTTTCATCCGTCTATTTCTTCAGTCTTCCTCACATAGGTGATAATCCTCATATTGCCCCTCCCCCCCCAAACAAAAAAAAAAATTAATGACACTCCCTGATTACCAATGTATATTTGAAGAATAGCAGATTTTGATCCGAATGTATGGATCAAAGGAAACATGAGAACACTTAATTCAAATAATTTATTGAAATTTCATCTCAGAATGTACACTATTATTCTGCTGGTTTGAATCTATGACTATATTGATTTATTATCTTGGATCAAAGTGTAGTATCTGTGTCTGATCCATTGGTTCTTTTGAGCTGGCATCCTTCTGGTTTGTATGTATGACGATATTGGTATTCCTTCTTGGATCAAAGTGTAGTATCTGTGTCTGATCCATTGGTTCTTTTTAGCTGGCATCCTTCTGGTTTGTATGTATGACGATATTGGTATTCCTTCTTGGATCAAAGTGTAGTATCTGTGTCTGATCCATTGGTTCTTTTTTAGCTGGCATCCTTCTGGTTTGTATGTATGACGATATTGGTATTCCTTCTTGGATCAAAGTGTTGTATCTGTGTCTGATCCATTGGTTCTTTTTAGCTGGCATCCTTCTGGTTTGTATGTATGACGATATTGGTATTCCTTCTTGGATCAAAGTGCAGTATCTCTGCCTGATCCCTTGGTTCTGTATGACTATTGATTTTTCATCTCGGATCAAAGTGCAGTATCTGTGTCTGATCCATTGGTTCTTTTGAGCTTGGATCCTGCTTGTTTGTATGTATGACAATATTGGTATTCCTTCTTGGATCAAAGTGCAGTATCTGTGTCTGATCCCTTGCTTCTATATGACTATATTGATATTCCATCTCGGATCAAAGTGCAGTATCTGTGTCTGATCCATTGGTTCTTTTGAGCTGGCATCCTTCTGGTTTGTATGTATGACTACATTGATTTTCCATCCTGGATCAAAGTATTGTACCTGTGTCTGATCCCTTGTTTGTCTTGCTTAGATGGTTTGTGTGATAGGATGTAAGTATCTGTACAGCCGTTATTTTGTAATGTGCTGCTTCCAGGATTTGTTCAGAAGAGCACGCAGCATCCTTGCATAGTTCCCATATAGCTTTTTCCCCAATCATTTTATTAAAGTCCATGTGGGGCGGCCATACACTAGCACTGACCTGGTTACAGCTTGATCGTTTTCTTGCTTTATCTTATGCGAAAAAGATTCCATTTCCATATGATAGAGATTCTGTCTATAGCAATCTATGTCCTTCCTATGTTTATATTGATATCTCTTTCTATAGATGAGCCATGACATGCAACACTCCACTTTGGCCCTTACTCAGGCTTGACGGGTGGTCACAGGGCCCCCTCCGATCAATCGGCTCGTCACGTCAAATTCTAGCACCTTTATGATTGTCCCAACCCTATTGCCCTTATGGCAAGCCCCAACCCTTTTTTATCATATGTGTCCTAGAAGGCGGTGGCTGAGGGTCTTCATGTCCTGGGAATGATGTTAAACTCTATCTGATGGTGAAGTTCCAGTTTTGGAGGTTTGGGGAATGTGAGGCACCCTTCATCACCATTGCTCCCTGGTCCACTCTGACCCAGAGTGGTAGTACCTGTTAGGGTCCCATCTATAGGTTAAATAGAAAAACATGAGTTTATAAACAAAATTGTATTATGCATTAAGAATGAATTTATTTCACAACTTTGTCGTCATTAAATGACTCACCGAGGTTGATATGCCGTAACCCCCCCAAAAAAACTCTTCATCACCATTGCTCCCTGGTCCACTCTGACCCGGAGTGGTAGTACCTGTTAGGGTCCCATCTATGGGTTAAATAGAAAAATGTATTTATAAAAACATTGTATTATCCATTAAGAATAGATTTATTTCAAAACTTTATTGGCATTAAATGACCCACTGAGGTTGATATGCCGTAAAACCAAACCAAACCAAACCAACCCAAGTCAAAAATGAATGAATGAATTATAATGAGATTAATTCTAATGTAAAACGGAAAATAGTCTTTATATTTGTATTAGTAATTATTGACACAAATTAACCTACTACTGAATCTATAACAACAATCATCATCATCATCATGTTGCGCTGTCAGCGCGGATATCCATGACAATCTCTCTTCATCCGTCCCTATCGTTCATCATTCTTGGGAGGTCCTCTATGCTGCATCCGCACAGAGCTGATCAACGTACGTTTTTGCTGGTCGGCCCATGCTGGCCCGTCCATGTGCTGGCTTCCACAGGAGGACGTCGCTTATGAGTTCGTCCTTGCTTCTCCAGCAGTGTCCCGCGTGTCTTGTCCGGATGGTTTGGGTGATATGTGGTAGGTGGCCGTACAGCTGCTTTCTCGTAGGATGCTGTTTCCACGTCTTGTTCATGATCACCCGCAGCATTTTTGTGCAGCTCCCATCTAAAAACTTCCAATTCTGAAGCTCTGGGGTGTGTTGAGTACCCCCTTCATTGCCATTACTCTTGGGGGTGTACTCTAACCTGGGGTGGTAGTACCTGCTGATGTTTCATCTATGGGTTGAATAGATAAAAAATGAGTATTAAAAATGTATTTAAAAAAGTGAATGCTCAACAAGAATTAATAAAAACAAAATATCTTTGGCATAAAATAACCCAACAAGGGTTGACATGCCATACAATCCAACCAACTAACAATATGTAGATGAGATATTGCTACTGAGGTATGGGAACTGATAGCAATCTAGCCATGAATAATTTACTTGTGATGAATAAATTACCTCTGATGATAAATATTTATAGACTTATTGACTCACCTTTTAAAATTCTGTCCTTTATTCTTGGCAGGAAGAAAACTGATATCTATTGTAACCATAGCGACTGATTTATTCAATATGAAATGCGTGCACAATAATTAAAATGCGCCCACTAGGTGCAAGTATTTAAGTTTTAATGTAATAAAATATTTCTAGCAGCACCAGTGGATATACCACAGTATGATAATTTGATTATTACAATGTTTGAGATATATATATATATATATATATATATATATATATATATATGAAAATTTAACATTTTGAAAAAACATATGATGTTTGTTATGTAATTGCTGACAGTACTGTTTCGATCAAATCGATAAGTTGGTCTTCATCAAAGAGCGACATAGATGGGAAGAAAGAATCGAT
>CM042169.1:52109260-52146760 GCA_023376005.1 Doryteuthis pealeii
TTACATTTGAACATTCTTTTATACTGCAAGGCAAAGATTATTAGACAGTTATATAAAGTGCACTGATAGGGTATCTTGACTTTGTTCAAAAGTTCTAATCTTGAACAACCGTCCTGTCGGCTGGGGCGTTAGAATGTACCGACTGCACCTCTGCAGAGGGGTAAGACTCCCCCAATGGGGCCACCTGTTGGCCGTCGGTGGCGACCTGTGATGCTTATGGATAGAACCCAGGTGGATGAGCAGTCCATGACTTGCAATACTCCACTTTGGCCCTATCTAAGAATGTGAATAGGTGTTTTTTACTAATTTGGGTGTGCTGAATTCAAATTTATGAACAGTTTTGCTCTATCACCTCTAGTTTTCTGTCTTTTAAATAGTCTAATTTTAGTATATACAGAGTATATACGTGCTTATTTCAACAGTTGCAACAGCTTATTACAGATAAAACAGGATAGATAAAGAACATTGACGGAATAAATATAATTGGATGACACAATGTACACAATTCTTAGTACCGCAGACAGAAGTAAAAACGAAGATATAATTCACACAAAATTAGAAATTAACCCTGAATGCATATACGCTTTTATGTACTGTGTGCATATCTAAAAAACTAGAGGTGATGAATAAAAATGGATTTCAAATCTGAATTCAGCACCCTCAAATTAGGTTAAAACAGCTATTTTTGTGCTTGCCTCAATTTCTTTGTAAACCAGTGTTATCATACTGTGGTATACTCACAGGTCCTGCTAGATTATTATTATTATTATTACTAGCAAATATATGCACCCTCCGGGTGCCAGTATTTAAGTTTTAATATAATAAAATATATTAAATTAGAAAGGCTGATGAAACTGAATAAGAATGCAGATAAAAAGATTTTGAACAGAGGGGGTATGATTGAAAAATAGAACAACTTTGAAACTAACTCTTCCATCATTTTCCATCACTCCCGTTTTTCAGTGGTAAATTTTCCTAATCTAACTATTTAGTTAAAATAAGAAGTAAAGAATAAAATTACAGTTATTTCTTCTTGTTAATGGATTTCTTTTAAGATTTATCTCCGAGATTTTTGCTCATATTCATTAAGATAAAACCAAACAATTAGAAATCAATAATACTAAGCATATATTTATTAAAATCAATATGCAAATATTTATTAATATCAATATGCAAATCAGCCTTCCTGTTCACACTGCAAACAGCTATTTTATTGTATATATAAATACAATTGCATGTTATTAGTATGTAGATATGGTCAACAGTATTAATAATGAAATACACTTTTATTAATAACTGAGTTTTAAATAAAAACAAAATCATGGCGAAAGTGATGTAAATAACTAAGGGAATTGTGACTTGAGTAGTGATATAGTTTCGGTTACAGACAGAAAAACACACAATCTCCATTATAATAAGATTATTATTAAAAACATTTTTTTTAAAGATTTTTTTTCACTTTGTCTAATGATCAACAAGGCTGCTTACAAAAAGGCATCATATCTTTATTAGGATCCTAAGGAACTAATACACATGCAGATGTTGGTAAGACCCTCCCCCTCTCTCTGTTCCCCCTCTCTCTTTAGAAGAGAAATAAGAGGGGACAGCTGATTCTCATGTCATTGATACCCTACTCAATAGTTGGGGGGAGGGGTGAACTTTATTCATTGTCCCTTAGCTATAAAAGGCTGCTTAATCACTGGCGTGTGACTAGCCCCTATTCAAAAAAATTGGGTCTCTTATATTTTGATTAGTGACCCCAAGTTAGGGATTTTTTTTTCTTACTTTTAGAACTTAGTGGTGGTATTATTATTACTAACAAAAAAAACCCCAAAAAAAACAATAAAATAACAAAAAAAAAAAGTGTTTTTTGAAAGATGTTGCCTGAGCAAGGTGGGATTTAAATATTCAATGTCAGAGGGTTTGTATCATAAGTAAGTAAAATCACCAAATTTATTAAAGGAGTAAAAAAAAAAAAAAAAAATACAATTTGAAATAAATTTCTGTCCACCTCTGGGCAGTGTAAAATTTATTTTTTGAAAGATATTGCCTGAGTAGGGTGGGATTTAAAAATTCAATGTCAGGGTTTGTATCATAAGTAAGTAAAATCACCAAATTTATTAAAAGAGTTAAAAAAAAATACAATTTGAAATAAAAACTTACTTCTGTCCACCTCTGGGCAGTGTAAAATTTACTTTTTGAAAGATATTGCCTGAGTAGGGTGGGATTTAAAAATTCAATGTCAGGGTTTGTATCATAAGTAAGTAAAATCACCAAATTTATTAAAAGAGTTAAAAAAAAAAAATACAATTTGAAATAAAAACTTATTTCTGTCCACCTCTGGGCAGTGTAAAATTTACTTTTTGAAAGATATTGCCTGAGTAGGGTGGGATTTAAAAATTCAATGTCAGGGTTTGTATCATAAGTAAGTAAAATCACCAAATTTATTAAAAGAGTTAAAAAAAAAATACCATTTGAAATAAAAACTTACTTCTGTCCACCTCTGGGCAGTGTAAAATTTAATTTTTGAAAGATATTGCCTGAGGGGCTGGGATTTAAACATTATTTGGGTTTGTATCATGAATAAGTAAAATCACCGAATATATTAAAGGATTAAAACAAATACAATTTGAAATGGAAACTTACTTCTGTCCCCCTCAAATAAAATATTGTATGCATCTATTGATTATTAATTAAACTAGCAAATATATGCACCCTCCGGGTGCAAGTATTTAAGTTTAATATAATAAAATATTATATTAAATTAGAAAGGCTAAATAAGAATACAGATAAAAAGATTTGAAACAGAGGGAGTATAATAAAAAATAGAACAATTGAAACTTACTCTTCCATCACTCTCGTCTTTCATTGTTATTTTTTCTGATTTAAGTATTTAGTTAAAACAGGAAGTAAAGAATAAAATGACAGTTATTTTTTCTTGTTAATGGATTTCATTTAAGATTCATTGAAGAGACTTTTGCTTATATTCATTAAAATAAAACCAAACAGTTAGAAATCAATAATACTAAGCACATATTTAATAAAATCACATTTTTAATATCAATATGCAAATTAGCCTTCCCGTTCACACTGTAAACCACTATTTTGTTGTATATATAAATATAATTGCATGTTGTCAGTATGTAGACATGGATAACAGTATTAATAATGTAAAACAATTTTATTAATAATTGAGGTTTAAATAAAAATACAATCATGGAAAATGTGATGTCAATAACTAAGGGAATAGTGATATGAGTAGTAATATAGTTTCGGTTACAGACAGAAAAGCACACAATCTCCATTATAATAAGATAGTTATTTTGAATATTTTACACAAATTTTATACAAAATCATAGGTATTTATTTATAAACTTTTTAGATAACCTCTTGATACTGAAAAAAATACTATTTCTTGTTTGGGTAATTTATGAGGAAGTGTGTCCCGGTCTCCTGCCTCAGAAATTGCTACCTGGTGACTATTAAAATAAGAAAGTCTAAGTGACAACAAGTCTCCTAAGGTCTCCAGGACTCTTCTGTGTATTCTAGCTGATCTTAACCACGCTGTTGTCTATTCTTCCTGTGATTTTCAATTCTTCTTGTATGCTTGCAAAACTATTGTAGACCGTTCCAAGGGCAACAATTATTATTATTATTATTATTATTTCCTTTTGAGTTTTCACATCAGCATTAGTTGATGGTCTTTCACTGGAGTCTGAGTGACAGCAAGTCTCCTCAGGTCTCCACGACTCTTCTGAGTATTCTGGCAGATTGCAGCAGTGCAGTGTTCTGAATGGTTTCAATCCTTCCTTTGATATCCATACTTTCCAAACCCTTTTCTAATCCTTTTAGGACTGTTCCAAGTGCACCAACTACAATTGGTATCACTTTCACTTTCATATTCCATAACTTTTTCAGTTCTCTGGCAAGGTCCAGATATTTGTCCATTTTTTCAACTATTATTATTATATTATTATTATTATTATTCCCTTGTGAATTTTTAACACCAGCATAAGCTGATGGTCTGTCACTAGAGTATGAGTGACAATAACTCTCACCAGGTTTCCAGGACTCTTCTGAGTATTCTAGCTAATCTTAACATTGATGTTTTCTCGATGGTTTCAAGTCTTCCTATGGTTTTCAATTCTTTTTCACTGCTCACTATTGTGGACCGTTCCAAGGATGGGCCGGGTTAGCTCAGTCGGTAGAGTGTTTGGCTAGAAACCACAAGGTTCCTAGTTCGATACCGGTCCTCGCCAACTCAGCGTATGAGTAGCACAGGGATCTGTGCGGTAAAGTAAGGAGCTGATGGTAGGTGTGGCGCTCCACCTCAGATGCAAAAAACAATCTCCTTGGTCTAGTGCTATTGAAAAGGGGATAGACTCCCTCGTTGACTGGCTGATACCGACTTTAGGCCGCCCCGTCGACTTTACTTTTTTTACTTTTACATTAGCAATAGCTGATGGTCTTTTACTGGAGTCTAAGTGACAACAAGTCTCCTAAGGTCTCCAGGACTCTTCTGAGTATTTTAGCTGATTCCAATAATGTTGTTGTCTGGATGGTCTTGATTCTTCCTCTGATTTCCAGTTCCTCTAGTCTCTTTTCTAAGCTTTTTGGGACCGTTCCAAGTGCACCATCTACAATTGGTATTACTTTCACCCTCATATTCCACAGTTTTTTCAATTCTCTAGCAAGGTCTAGATATTTCTATCTCTCTTAGTCTCATAGATCTGTTACTACTGAAAAGTGAGTTCAATCCTCGCTGGATGCACCATACCTGTAACCTTGTCAAATTCTCCCGTTGTGTAAATGCCTTTTTAAATTTTTTTATCTATCTATCTATCTATCGGTTAAAAAACTGCATTGTATTTTTGGGTGCCTAGTCCTGATAATGATTATAATATTAATAAATAGATAAATAATAATAAAACTCAACTCCCCAGCTTGTGTTCTCTACTGAGACAACGTCGTCCCAATGGCTGGGTCATGTACGTTGGATGGATGATGGACGAATCCCGAAAGACATCCTCTATGCAGAACTTTCATCTGGTAAGAGACAGATTGGTCGCCCTAAGCTGCGATTCAAGGATGTCGGCAAAAATGATCTCAGGTGCTTTGGCATTTTCTTCCACCTGGAAAAATTTGGCTCAGGACCGCCCTCGGTGACTGCAGAATCTCCATAGAGGACTATTCATGTCAGAAGTCATCCTGACACAACACGAAGCTAAGAGGTCCAGAATAAAGCAGCTGCAACAAAGCACCGGCACATCAACATCTTCAGGGACAGCCTTCACATGTGACATCTGTGGTCGAGAATGTTTTTCAAACATTGGAGTTTACAGTCACAGGAGGCGCTGTAACTTCAAGGGCACAAAAACTTATTATAGTTTCCAAGACTGAAATACCTATATTATAATAAAATATTATTAGTATTATTATAATAATATTAATTATTATTATTATTTATCTATCTAATAGTTAAAAAAAACTGTAAATTACGGGAGTTCTGCTTTTATGCCCGATCCAACCCCCAATTTGGTTGTGGGAGACATAATATATATACATATATATATATATATATATAACTCAGCTGCATGGGACCTGTCCAACAGGCTACCACCCTTCCCCATTTAAGTATCAGTAGGAGAGGATACAAAAAAAATTGGATTCATGCCTTAAGTTCTTGGCACAAAATGAACAATAATGGTTGCTAACCAGGAGACCTTCCTGTATAGGCAATTATTAATCAGCACCATATATGGTCATGTCAGACCAATGAATATTATATATATATATATATATATATATATATATATATATATATATTATATATATATTTTTCTTTACATATATAAACAAAATACAGTAAATATCTAATCATTTATGAAATACAGAACTTAAAAATAAAAATTAAAAAAAATAAAATAATTAATCGTAAAAAATTCCTTTACTAAAAATCTTTTGAATTCCAACCGTCACATTTCTTAATACCCATCCCCTTCCGTTTAAATTGTTTCGTCTTGTTGCCAACATCTCAAAAATCCGCTACATTTGGATGACAAAAGGTATACATAGAGACATGACCGACATATATATGGCGTGAATGCCCACATTGGTGAATATTGTAACGACTTTCGTTCTTTTTTGCAGTATTAAGGTTTTTTGTTTTGTAAACTCATTTGACTTTCCTCTCCGACCTAAACAACTACGGAGTGAATGAGCTCTGATGATGATTTTTGTAAAATCGAAATATTGATCAGTATCAGCTATGATTATATTATAAATTGTTTTCTTCTTTAACAGCATTGTGTGATGTTTTCATTCCACCTTTTCATACTCATATTGTCGGATTCATTTCCTTTCTTTTAACTTATATATATAAAAGGATATGAAAACCCACAATGCTGTTAAAATGAAAATATTTTATATCATAGTCATAGCTAATATTGAACAATATTTCGATTTATAAAAATCATCTTCAGAGCTGAAAATATTTGAATTCAAAATGAAAACATTGATGTTCCTAAAAGCGTACAAGTCATGCGATCGTTTCGTCATTAGCACATCCGTTACGCGTTTCTTGGTTGCGTAGCAGATGTGCTAATGACGATTTTCATTTTAACAGCATTGTGTGTTTTCATATCCTTTTATCTATGCTTATACTGTCGGATTCATTTCCTTACTCTTAACTTATATATATTGTGGTGGAGATGTGAGGAACAAAAGAACAAAACTCAGACAAAAGTGTGTAGGATATATTTTGCTAGAGCTTTGAGCTCAGCTTCATCAGTCATTTTAATGACTAAAATGATTGATGAAGCTGAGCTCAAAGCTCTAGCAAAATATATCCTACACACTTTTGTCTGAGTTTTGTTCTTTTGTTCCTCACATCTCCACCACATTCTGTCGGATTCATTCCAATCCTCTTTCCACACACACATATATATATATATATATTATATTTAAAGCTGAGCGAATCACCTTTTGGTACCCTAAGGCTTTTTTCCTATTTAGTTTAATGACACAAAAGTTATACTAAATTATTCCTTACTTTTAGGATTGAATTATGTTTGAAAAAAATTTTATTTAAAAACTTTTACATTTTTTCAGGTCAGTTAACTTTGAACCATGTATCTTTGTGAATCTGTGTTATGCCTCAAAGATACGTGGTTCAAAGTTAACTGATCTGAAAAAATGTAAAAGTTTTTAAATAAAATAACTGGTTCATTATATCTTTTATTCATTAATATATCAACACTGAAAATTTCATTAAATTTGGTTAATTCCCTGAATTTTGGCTATTTTTTTTTTTTTTTTTTTTTTGGCGGGGTGACATACAATAGTGGAATTTAGGTCCGTTAAGTTTGATTTAACCAATCACTTTTTATATTTCCTCATCTTTATCCTCTAATCCTCCCCACCCACCAAAATTTTTCTCTCGATTTTTCCTGAATGCCTCTAATCAGTCAGTGTGTTCGTCCCAAGACCAACCAGCTTAGTGCATTAAGAATTATAGGAAAATAGTTACAATCAATAATTCATGGAATATTGTGATCTGGTATTTTGTCAGTCTGCCATTACTATTAGGGAGTCCTGCCATTACTATTAGGGAGTCCTGCCATTACTGTTAGGGAGTCCTAGCATTACTGTTAGGGAGTCCTAGCCATTTCATGGCTGGACATTGGTATCCAAGTCTTACTTAATGTATCAAGACTATCACCAATAGTAGTAATGCAACTACTACTACTACATCATAGTAATCTTGATTTTTAAGGCCAAGGATCTTTGTCTTATATTTGCTCCGTATGATGATGATAATGATTGACTGTATTCTGCTGCTGTAGTAGTTTGGAACATCCTGTAGCAGCATCCAGTCTTCATTCATTTAAAGCCACTCAGTACTTAGCTACCTCAGTCACAATGGCAATTTCATCTTGGGACATATACTTCCAAAATTTTTTTTATAACTGTGTAATATATGATGATGATGATGGTGATGATTGGCTGTATTCTGCTACGGTAGGAGTTTGGAACATTCTACAAAAGCATTCAGCCCTTCCTCATTTGAAGCCACTCGGTACTTAGCTACCTCAGTCCTGCATTCCAGGTCACAATGGCAATTTTATCTTGGGACATACACATCCTAAAGTTCTTATAACTATAATATATGATGATGATGGTAATGATGATTGTGTTCTGCTGCTGTAGTAGTTTGGAACATCCTGTAGCAGGATCCAGTCCTTTTTCATTTGAAGCCACTCAGTACTTAGCTACCTCAGTCACAATGGCAATTTCATCTTGGGACATATACTTTCAAAATTTTTTTTATAACTGTGTAATATATGATGATGACGATTGACTGTATTCTGCCTCTGTAGTAGTTTGGAACATCCTGTAGCAGCATTCAGTCCTCCATTTGAAGCCACTCAGTACTTAGCTACCTCAGTTGTGGATTCTTGGTCGCAATAGCAATTTCATCTTGGGACATACACATCCTAAAGTTTTTATAACTGTAATATATGATGATGATGGTAATGATGATTGTGTTCTGCTGCTGTAGTAGTTTGGAACATCCTGTAGCAGCATCCAGTTTTCCTTCATTTGAAGCCACTCAGTACTTAGCTACCTCAGTCATAATCGCAATTTTTATCTTTAGACATATACTTCCTAAAGTTTTTTTTTATAACTGAGTAATATATAATGATGATGGTGATGATGATTGACTGTATTCTGCTACTGTAGGAGTTTGGAACATTCTACAGAAGCATTCAGCCCTTCCTCATTTGAAGCCACTCGGTACTTAGCTACCTCAGTTGTGCATTCCAGGTCACAATGGCAATTTTATCTTGGGATATACACATCCTAAAGTTTTTACAACTGTGTAATATATGATGATGATGGTGGTGGTGATGACTGTATTCTGCCTCTGTAGTAGTTGGGAACATCCTGTTGTAGCATTCAGTCCTCCTTCATTTGAAGCCACTCGGTACTTAGCTACCTCAGTCCTGCATTCCAGGTCACAATGGCAATTTTATCTTGGGACATACACTTCTAAAGTTTTTTACAACTGTGTAATATATATTGATGATGGTTTATTGTATTCTGCCACTGTAGTAGTCCTTCTTCATTTGAAGCCACTATGTCCTTTTCTTTGCGAGGGGCGTTAGCTCCCTCAGTCGCTTTCAGATCTTAGGACTCCCAGTTGTGCAATTTGGAGGTCCGCCTGTAACTTACCAAACAAATGTGTGCAGTGGCTGCCCCTTTGTGCCCGGTAGTTGTCTGAATCTATTACGGCAAATTCCTGGGATTTTTGTGCAGGATCTTCTTCAGGCATTCGTAGTACGTGACCAAACGTGGACCATCATAGTTGCACAACCCTTGTTGATAGTAGAATGGTGTTGTAAATTTTGTACAGAAACTTTTGGTAACGTCGTCGGAGTGGCCTAAAGTTGGTTTCAGCCAATTAGCGAGGGAGTCTATCCCCTTTTCACTATTGCTAGACCAAGGAAATTATTTTGGTATCTGAAGTGGAGCACCACACTTACCATCAGCTCCTTACTTTACCGCACAGATCCCTGTGCTACTCATATGCTGAGTTGGTGAGGTCTAATGTTGGTATCAGCCAGACAGCGAGCGAGTGAGTCTATCCCCTTTGCACTAGCGCTAGACCAAGGAGATTGTTTTTGCGTCTGAGGTGGAGTGCCACACTTACCATCAGCTCCTTACTTTACAGCACAGATCCCTGTGCTACTCATACGCTGAGTTGGCGAGGGCCGGTATTGAACTAGGAACCTTGTGGTTTCTAGCTGAACGTTCTACGGACTGAGCTAACCCGCTGGTGATAATTATCAGATTTTTGCAGTGGTAGGTATGCTCGTACCTATCAGCATTTCTATAGTAGGAATAATTATTTGAAAGCATGTGATGATTGTACATAAATTATTAGTATTAGATAGGAATACTTGAAACCATGTAATTAGTATTAGATAGGAATACTTGAAACCATGTAATATTAGTATTAGATAGAGATAGAATACTTGAAACCATGTAATTATTAGTATTAGATAGGAATACTTGAAACCATGTAATTATTAGTATTAGATAGGAATACTTGAAACCATGTAATTATTAGTATTAGATAGGAATACTTGAAACCATGTAATTATTAGTATTAGATAGGAATACTTGAAACCATATAACTGTGTGCAAACAAATAATTATTAAATCTTATTATAATGGAGATTTGGTGTAAACTTTATATATGTGTTCTTATTTGATTTCATTAGTCTTTCTAATTTAATATATTTCATTACATTAAAACTTAAATACTTAGGCTCAGAGGGTGCATATTCATGTTTAGTTATTGTGTAATATTTTTATATACATTCTTATTTAATTTCATTAGTCTTTCTAATTTAATATATTTCATTACATTAAAACTTAAATACTTAGGCTCAGAGGGTGCATATTCATGTTTTAGTTATTGTGTAATATTTTTATATACATTCTTATTTAATTTCATTAGTCTTTCTAATTTAATATATTTCATTACATTAAAACTTAAATACTTAGGCTCAGAGGGTGCATATTCATGTTTAGTTAATGTAATCTTTTTATATATGTTCTTATTTAATTTTGTTAGTCTTCCGTAGTACATGACCAAACATGGACCATCATAGTTGCACGACCCTTGTTGATAGTAGAATTTGAAATCGTTAGACAAAATGGGACACCCTAAATCCTGTGTTAGAGTAATTTGAGTGCAAACAAATTATTATTATCAAATCTTATTATAATGGAGATCGTGGGTTTGTCTGTCTGTAACCGAAACTATATTTCTATGCAAGTCACAGTTCCTTTAGTTATTTACATCATATTCTCCATGATTTTATTTTTTTTTTAAACCTCAATTATTAATAAAATTGTTTTACATTACTTACACTGTTGACCATATCTACATGCAAATGTATTTATATATACAACAAAATAGAGGTTTACAGTATGAATGGGAAGGCTAATTTGCATATTGATCTTAAAAAATTGATTTTAATAAATATATGCTTAGTATTATTGATTTCTAATTGTTTAGTTTTATCTTATTGAATATGAGCAAAAATCTCGGGGATAAATCTTAAAAGAAATCCATTAACAAGAAGAAACAACTGTAATATTATTCTTTACTTCCTATTTTAACTAAACAGTTTAATTAGAAAAATTTACCAATGAAAGATGGGAGGGATGGAAAATGATGGAAGAGTTAGTTTCAAAGTTGTTCTATTTTTCAATCATACCCCCTCTGTTCCAAATCTTTTTATCTGCATTCTTATTCAGTTTCATTAGCCTTTCTAATTTAATATTATATTTCATTATATTAAAACTTAAATACTTGCACCCGGAGGGTGCATATATTTGCTAGTAAGAATAATTATTTAAAAGCATATGATTGTACATAAATTATTAGTATTAGATAGGAATACTTTAAACCATATAATTTGGTGCAAACAAATGATTATTATTAAATCTTATTATAATGGAGATTTGGTGTAATCATTATATGTTCCTATTTAATTTCATTAGTCTTTCTAATTTAATATATTTCATTACATTAAAACTTAAATATTTATGCTCAGAGGGTGCATATTCTTGTCTAGTTATTAATTCTTAATATCAGCAAGGAGTCTGTTGATTAGTCCACCAAAGTTTTGGTTCCTAGTACTTTCAACACTCCGAAGTAACTGGTTTTTAAAATAATAATTACTTGGTGCTATTGATCTCTAATATTATTTTTTTATTCTGTAATGTATCAAAATCAATCCTATAAATGATTTATATAACAACCAATTAAAACATAAATAAAATAATATATAAAATAATATAATAATATTTTATATATGTTCTTATTTAATTTCATTAGTCTTTCTAATTTGATATATTTCATTACATTAAAACTTAAATACTTAGGCTCAGAGGGTGCATATTCATGTTTAGTTAATGTAATCTTTTTATATATGTTCTTATTTAATTTCATTAGTCTTTCTAATTTGATATATATACATTACATTAAAACTTAAATACTTAGGCTCAGAGGATGCGTATTCATGTTTAGTTAATGTAATCTTTTTATATATGTTCTTATTTAATTTCATTAGTCTTTCTAATTTGATATATTCCATTAAATTAAAACTTAAATACTTACGCTCAGAGGGTGCATGTTTAGTTAATGTGTAATATTTTTATATATGTTCTTATTTAATTTCATTAGTCTTTCTAATTTAATATATTTCATTATATTAAAACTTAAATACTTATTCTTGCTAGTAAGAATAATTATTTGAAATCATGTGATGACTGTACATAAATTATTAGTATTAGATAGGAGTGTAATATTATTTGATTATTAGTATTAGATTGGAGTGTAATATTATTTGATTATTAGTATTAGATAGGAGTATTTGAGGCCATATGACTTATTTGTATCAAATTTCAGCATTGAATAATCCATAAAAGACTGATATACTGCAAACACACACCAAATCAGACACTCCCCTGCTGTGAATATCAACTGCAACATGATTATGCACATGATTTTGTTTATAGCGGTGATGGGTGGTTTAGAACGGCTAGAATGGTTTGAGTCACCTGATTACAGAAAAATGGAGTTTTGTTGTATTATTTGGACTATTGGCCTCATTTTTATTGTTATCTGCACAATGTTTCAGTCGATGTGCCCTCTGGCCTTCTTCAGGTATTTCTTGTCGGACTCTGGAACCTTCTCTTTGAACTCTTCTGGTATTTCTTGTTGGACTCGGGAACCTTCTCTTCAAACTCGGAAACCTTCTCTTTGAACTTGGGAACCTTCTCTTTGAACTCATCAGGTATTTCTTGTCGGACTCGGGACCCTTCTCTTTGAACTTTGGAACCTTCTCTTTGAACTCTGGAACCTTCTCTTTGAACTCTGGAACCTTCTCTTCTGGAAACTTCTCTTCAAACTCTGGAAACTTCTCTTCAAACTCTGGAAACTTCTCTTTGAACTCATCAGGTATTTCTTGTCGGACTCGGGACCCTTCTCTTTGAACTTTGGAACCTTCTCTTTGAACTTTGGAACCTTCTCTTTGAACTCTGGAACTTCTCTTTTGAACTCTGGAACCTTCTCTTTGAACTCTGGAAACTTCTCTTCAAACTCTGGAAACTTCTCTTCAAACTCTGGAAACTTCTTCTTCAAACTCTGGAAACTTCTCTTCAAACTCTGGAAACTTCTCTTCAAACTCTGGAAACTTCTCTTTGAACTCTGGAAACTTCTCTTTGAACTCTGGAAACTTCTCTTTGAACTCTGGAACCTTCTCTTTGAACTCTGGAACCTTCTCTTTGAACTCATCAGGTATTTCTTGTTGGACTCGGAACTTCTCTTCAAACTCGGGACCCTTCTCTCTGAACTCTGGAACTTTCTCTTTGAACTCTGGAACTTTCTCTTTGTACTCTGGAACTTTCTCTTTGTACTCTGGAACTTTCTCTTTGTACTCTGGAAACTTCTCTTTGAACTCTGGAACCTTCCTTTCAAATTCTGTAGCCTTCATATTGTAATCAGGGGCCTTCACGGAACTTTGATCTTAACCCTTTATTCAATCCACAGTGGTAGACCGTTCTCATTCCATTAACCATGACTGGCTTCAAGTTCGATATGGTTCCCAATTCTGACAAGTTTGATATAATTGGTGTCCTATTCAACAGCATCCTTGACATAGTAGTCTAGGAAATTTAAATCAAAAGCTGAGGGGTGACATAATGATGAACATTCTTAGCCGCTCCTGTATTTTCTAGGGCATCAAATTCCGTCTTCTCATATTTGCCGGCAGCAGCAGATTTTGTATAGATGCTGAGCGCAGATATGCACCGATAGAAGGTAAAGCAGCGATAACATGAGCATTACAGAAATGCTGTAAGCCTAAGCATAATAGTGGTCACGGATCATGAACCAACGAAGGGGTTGTTTGGCGATCGAGATCTGTATTATTGTCCTCGCCCGGAAGATGGAACTTCCGGCTGAGGGACAAAGAGAAAGATAAAAATATATATTTAGAAAGAAAGAGAAAGCGGAAGAAAGGGTTTCCGATCAAGGAACCAGGGAGAAGGTAAAGAAATATATAACAAAGGTCCGTTATCAGATCAAAAGATAAAGATGCGTAGGTGTGTCGTCAATACAAAAGTCAGAGGGTCGAGTCAGTTAGAGATAGTCAGATGCCAGCCGGCAGGACACTTCCCGTCAGCAACCACCCCTTGTGCACTCATTGTAAGCTCTGCGCCTTCACCACCCACACACCGAAGAAAATAAAGAAGGGTCCTCTCTTTGTACATACATATCTGTTGTTATTGAAATCCAGTAGTCGGTAGTAGCTGACTACTAACATACATCGCTTTGGGTACTGTGACCATACCCGCTATGTATACAGATACGCAATTTAGCTGGCAGCAGATTTTGTATAGATGCTGAGCGCAGATATGCACCGATAGAAGATAAAGCAACAGCGATAGCATGAGCATTAGAGAAATGTCGTAAGCTTAAGCATCATAGTTGAAGAATAATCAAAGTTCCAATTACCGTCGAATTGGGAAGACATGGCAACAAACGGTTGTAACCCAATACAAACCCGAATAGTTGCAAAGTCTACTGCAGAATGACGGGGTATTTATAAAACTCCACAATATCATTCAAATCAAGCAGCCAATCAGAACTCAAGGAATGGAATCACCCAAAATTCATGAATGGATAATTCTTAATTTCTATAAATACCAACTGTCTTGGACACTGCTTCAGTTGTACTTAGCTAGTTGCTGTTATTCAAACCAACACCTAGCACCTATATGATTTTCCCAACTCTATTGCCCTTATGGCAAGCCCCAATCCCTTTTTATCATGTGGGTGCTAGAAGGCGGTGGCTGCGGGTCTACATGTCCTGGGAATGACGTTAAACTCTATCTGATGGTGAGGTTCCAGTTTTGGAGGTTTGGGGAATGTGGAGCACCCCTTCATCACCATTGCTTCCTGGTCCACTCTGACCCGGAGTGGTAGTACCTGTTAGGGTCCCATCTATGGGTTAAATAGAAAAATGTATTTATAAAAAAAATTGTATTATCCATTAAGAATTGCTTTATTTCAAAACTTTATCGGCATTAAATGACCCACTGAGGTTGATATGCCGTAAAACAAAACAAACCAATTACACAACTAACAACCATACCATGCAAAGAAGGAATAAAAGAAAAAAGCATCTTAGACTTGAAATAACCCAACAAGTGTTAACATGCCGTAAAATTCAACCAACCAACCTTTGTACTTAAACTGGTTATTTTTCCTTATTTTCCATATTTTAGAACTAGTATGAACTTAATGAAAATTATTTCTACTGGTTTATTGATACACATGAAGTTAATGAAAATTATTTCTACCAGTTTATTAATACACATGAAGTTAATGAAAATTATTTCTACCAGTTTATTAATACACATGAAATTATCAAGTTAATTTTTTAATGAAAAATCTAACATGAAATAATTTCTATCAATACATTGATGCACATTGAGTTAATAAAAATTATTTCTATCAGTTTATAAACAAAAATATTGACCTACAAACTACTCTAAATTAATGAAAATTATTTCTACCAGTTTATTGATACACTGAGGTTGATATGCCGTAAAACAAAACAAACCAAATCAAACCAACAGTAGACTAACTGACTTCAATAATAGTGATCACGGATCATGAACCACTGAAGGGGTTGTTTGGCGATCGAGATCTGAACGAGATCCACATAATAGTGAACATTCTCTGTCAGCCGCTCCTGTATTTTCTAGGGCATCAAATTCCCCCTTCTCATTACGTAGCACTTATACCCAATGTCCTTCCGCATAGCAAGGCTGATAATGGTGTCTGACACCTTGAGCCACTTGGTGATGACCCTCATCACCCTACAAAGATTGTTGTTCTGCATCTGCTAGTTGGTTGGATTTTGTGGCATGTCAATCTTGTGGGGTTATGTTGTATCCGAGATGTAGGAATAACAGAAACGATAATAAAAACAGGGAAATTGTTAACAATAACAATACTTGTTTTATTTATTCTCACTGACAGGGAAATACAGTGGATGGTTTTGGATTAGAGTTCTAGCTTGATGTAGGATTCAAGTGTGTCACCTGCTCGGTTCTGATCTGCTGTGCAGTCTGTTTTCCCCTCCTCTTTAGAGAGTCCGGTTCGAATCGTTAGGGGGGAGATAACTCTCCCTAACAGGCTATTTTATGCCAAAGGCATTTTATTTCATTCATTCTTGATGGGTATTGAATTTTTTTTTTTTTTAACTCAATTTTAAAAAAAAACATTTTTTCCTATTTTACTCATAGTTGAGAACCTAACGGGTACTACCACGCTGAGTCAGGGTGGACCTGGGAGTAATGGCAATGAAGGGGTATTCCACACTTCCTAGAATATTGGTATGATGTTAAACTGCATCAAAATGGTGAAGTTCCAATTTTTGAGCTCTGGGGAGTGTGGAATGAAGTCCACTCTGAGCCTGAGTGGTAGTACCTGTTAGGGTCCTATCTATGAATTAAATTGAAAAAAATAGTACCAAAACAAAAAAAAAAAAAAAGAAGTTGATTTTGAAAAAAAAAAAAATTTGAATACCTATGAAGAATGAATAAAACAAAATGACTTTGGCATAAAATAACCCACTAAGGGTTGACATGCTGTAAAATCCAACCAACAATGATAATCATTGCACAACAAGCTCCTCCAATCCAATCCAATCCTGTATATTTGTTAGAATTGCAAATGAGAACTGTGGTGACATAAAACTGTTTAGTTATTGAACCCCCCAGTTATTGTCAACATCACGAAAACTCAAGATAAAAGCTTTATTTTTTTTGCATAGTGTTCTTGTGATTTTTGGCAATTATAGAAGTGAATGTTTCTTGTTTGTTTTTTTTTTTAAATTTTTTATTATTATAATTTTTATTATTATCATTATTATAGGGTTGGTTTAGCTCAGTCGGTAGAGTGTTCGCCAGAGAACCTCAAGGTTCCTTGGTTCGATACCGACCCTCACCAACTCAGCGTATGAGTAGCACAAGGATCTGTGTGCTAAAGTGAGGAGCTGATGGTAGGTGTGGCGCTCCACCTCAGGCGCTAAAAAACAATCTCCTTGATCTATTGTTAGTGAAGAGGGGATAGACTCCCTTGCTGTCTGGCTGATAATGACTTTAGGCCACCCCGATGACTTAATTATTATTATTATTATTATTTCACTGCTTGCGAGTTTTTCACACCAGCGTTAGCTGATGGTCTTTTGCTGAGTCTGGGTGACAACTCTCGTTAGGTCTCTAATAATGATAATATTTATCTATTATTTCATTCTTTGTGAATTTTTCTCAACAGCAATAATCTTTTATTGGAGTCTGAGTGACAACAAGTCTCCTCAGGTCTCAGGACTCTTCTGAGTATTCTAACTGATCTCAACAATGCTGTTGTCTGGATGGTCTCAATTCTTCCACTGATATGCAATTCCTTTAGTCTGTTTTCTAAACTTTTGGGTACCGTCCCAAGTGTACCAACTACAATTGGTATCACTTTTACCCTCATATTCCACAGGTTTTTTTCAATTCCCTAGCAAGGTCCAGGTATTTGTCTATCTTTTCGTTTTCTTTCATCTTCACCCTGTGATCTGCTGGAACTGCAAAATCTACCAGGTGACAAGTTCTCTTTGTTTTGTTAATCAATACTATGTCTGGTCTCAGGTGATCTCTTTTTATCTCAAAGTCCCAGAAAATTTTATGCATTTCATTCTCAAGAACAGATTCTGGTTTATTCATATACCATATTACTTCACTCCGTTCGAGTTTGTCACACCTGCAGAAGCCGGTGGTTCACTGGAGGCTGAGTGACAGCAAGTCTCCTCAGATCTCCAGGACTCTTCTGAGTATTCCAGCCGATCTCAATAATGCTGTAATCTGGATGATCCTGATTCTTCCTGCAATTTTTAATTCATCCAGACTCCTTTCCAACCCCTTGGGGATTGTTCGAAGGGCCCCAATCACAATCGGCACGACCTTCACCCTCATGTTCCACAGTTTTCTCAGTTCGCTGGCAAGGTCCAAGTATTTGTCAATCTGTTTGTTTTCTTTCATTTTCACTCTTATTATTATTATTTACTCCTTTTGAGTTTTCACATCAGTGTTAGCTGATGGTCTTTCACTGGAGTCTGAGTGACAGCAAGTCCCCTCAGGTCTCCAGGACTCTTCTGAGTATTCTGGCAGATTGCAGTAGTGCAGTGTTCTGAATGGTTTCAATCCTTCCTCTGATATCCAAACTTTCCAAGCCCTTTTCTAATCCTTTTGGGACTGTTCCAAGTGCACCAACTACAATTGGTATAACTTTCACTTTCATATTCCATAACTTTTTCAGTTCTCTGGCAAGGTCCAGATATTTGTCCATTTTTTCATTTTCCTTTAACTTCACCCTGTGATCTGCTGGCACTGCAAAATCCACCAGTTGACAAGTTCTTTCTTTTTTGTTAATCAACACTAGATCTGGCCTTCTTGCTGGGATAAGGTGATCCGTTTTAATTTCAAAGTCCCAGAGAATTTTGTGTGTTTCGTTCTCAAGAACAGATTCTGGTTTATGCATATACCATTTTGTTGTGTGGTCAAAATCTAATTTCTTGCATAATTCCCAGTGGATCACCTTCCCAACCCAGTCGTGTCTAGTTTTGTATTCTCGTTGTGCTAGTTTGCTACATTCGCAGAGTATATGGTTAACAGTCTCATCTCTATTACCGCAAAGTCTACATTTACTATTTTGTTGGGTCTTATCAATTTTTGCTTTGATGTAGTTTGTCCTTATGGCATTATTTTGTGCAGCAATTATAAAGTGCATTCTCTGTTCTCTTTTGAGGATTTTATGTCAAAATGTGATATAACATATTGGAATATTCATTGGGTATAAGATGTACGCCAAATTCCCCACTCATATTTATGAACTCTCCCCAACATCAGCAGCAGCAGGCATTTTGGTAAAATTAGCAATCAGACAACAATACAGAACACAACCTTCTCAACAGTCATTGGTAAATCCAATTGCAAAATTTAACTTTTCTGCTACCAAAACCTACAGAGAAGAATTACAAGGCAGTATCTACGACTTTCTTCTGTTACAAGGAGTATTCTACTGGATGCCACACTCTTTTCTACCTAAGATTCTCAAGGAACTGACACAAGGAATTAACCAAACCATGAACCCAAACTCAATGCGGTCTTGCACATTTTACCAACAAAACTAAATGTCTAAAATGGTGACCAGAATTCTTAACAAACAACATGTTAGGCATTTTTAAATATCACATGAATGCCCTATGGAACGCAGAGACTTACTTTGCAGGCCAATCCTCTCATTTCAAAGAGAGATATGACGATTTAAAATTTTTTTTCGAAAAATTTTCCCCCAAAACCCCCCCTAACTTAAAGGGGGGGGGTTCCCCACTTGAAAAGTTAGGCCAAGCACATGAGTCTGTCAGTAACTGTAAATGGGTGACCATTTAGAGCATCTAAAGCCTGCGTGCCATATCAAAATGACTTCGTGTCAGGCATTAAATTACCTGAAAAGGGGTCGTATTATGTGTAAAACAAAACAAAAAACAACCTGTTCAACAAAATAAGACCGATCAATCGGCACGTCCTCAACTGTTTTTAGTCATTTGAGTTTCTGTATTAAAGCCAGGATCATGGTATTTTTTTTTTTTTTATTTTACCGACTGAAATTAAGTGTTAAACTGATCCATTTCTTGACCACAGTTTAGTATTCATTAAGGATTATGCTATTCACAAATTATAGTCAAGTACTGATTCCGCACGTAGATCACTGAAGTTAAGCATGATGAGCCTGTTCATATACTTAGATGGGGTGACCATTTAAGCAACATGTATCAAAATGTCTTGAAATTTGGCAATAATTGACCTATAAACAGTTGAGGTAAAACAACCAACTGACCATCCTCCTCCTTTCTTCTCTTCCTCCTTCTCTCCTCTTTCTTTCCCTTTCCTTCCTCTCTTCTCTGCCTCCCTTCCTCCTCTTCTTCTCTTTCTCTTCCCCCAGCCTTCTTCTCCTTAAACTGTGAAAGGGTAATACATATCAAACATTTTATTTTAAATAACGATCAACATCTAGTAGAAGGAACAACTGTATTCAACCTTAACTCTGCTTAATCTTGAGCTTGTAAATACATATATATATAATATATTATATATATTATATATATATATAAGTATATAATATATATTATTATAGTAGCATTTTTTTTTATATATATTGTACAATTGGTTTTTTATCAACAACCAAGTTAGGAGAAGGAAACTCTGTATTCCAACTGTTAGAGCTCTGCTAAAATTTCGGACCTTAAATAATAAAATACGATAATATCATACAGTGAATACATGTACACTTTTTTTTTGTTGATTATTATTTTGAAAAAGTGTAAAAACTCCAGTAGAACTATGTAGAATTGAATTAAGGCCAAGAATAATTCCACTGTTCTNTAGTAGGTTGTGCGCTTCTAACCAGTCAGTGACACAATTGTTTGGTTTTTAAATACAGACAACCAGTTTAGGAGAACGAAAAAATTGTATTCCCAACCTGTTAGACTCAGCTTAAAATTTGACCTTGTAAATACATACACACACACACACACACACACACACACACACACACACATATATATATATATATATATATATATATATATATATATATATATATATATATATACCTTTTTTTTTTGTTCCTGATTTATTTTGAAAAGGTGTAAAAACTCCAGGTAGACTACTATGTAGAATTTGTGAATTAGCCCAAGAATAATTCCACTGAGGAGAAAGCTGTTCTGTAGGTTGGTGTGCTTCTAACCAGTCAGTGACACAATTGTCTGGTTTGCATATGGAATAAATACATCTCTTGATAACAATTTCTTTTTCTTGCCAAAAGTGAACAGACTGTTGTGAATCAATATAAATCCTATTTTTATGTTGGCTCCACATACACACACAACTCATTTGTGAGACATCAACTTAGAGTTAGACATATACAGTAATTGCTTTATGAATTACCCCCCCACCCATATATGTATATATATATATATATATATATATATATATATATATATATATATTTTTTTTTGGGGGAGGATATGTGCTTAATTGAAGTTATACCTAATTTTGAAAATTAATTAGTTAATAATTAATGAATTTAGGCAGGCATATATGTTCAAATGTAAGGCTAAACAAATCGAGAAAATGTCAATCCCTGTATGTACATTTCGACCTATATACAGGGATTGATATTTTCTCGATTTGTTTAGCCTTATATTTGAACATATATGCCCGCCTAAATTCATTAATTATTAACTATTTAATTTTCAAAATTAGGTATGACTTCAATTAAGAACATATCCTCCAAAAATTGTCGGCTGAAGGCCATATAGAAAATAAACACATGTTTGTTTACTTACTTTCATATATATATATATTATATATATATATATATCACAGTTAGCTTTTAAATCCACCAAGCAAACAAATATATTTACTTCTGGATTTAAAAAAAAAAAAATTTAAAAGTGCTCAATATAAAGAGCTAAATATGTTTTAAAAATGAATGGCTTAAAATTACCGACTGCAGTTTCTCGTCGTAGCGCAAATCTTCAGGGTCTGAAGATTTGCGCTACGTCGTGAAACTGCAGTTGGAAATTTTAAGCTATTATGTGTGTGTGTGTGTGTATATATATGTATATATATATTCTGGCAGGTACGCGTCCTGTGTCCCTGACGCATAAAAATCTAAAAGGACGCAGTAAAATCGTATCCATGTGTCCCAGTGTTTTTCTTTTTTCTTCCCTCACCATTTCAAACTAACTGTAAATACATTTCAATAGTTTCTTAGAAATGAATTACACAGGATATGTTACAAGGTAGGGGTTAGACAGCTTTAGTTGGGAGCCATACATTTTCCTAGGTAATCATTCAAAGCAAATATAAGAACGCACTAAATCAAAAAGATACAGCATCACTCCAGACATACATATACACACAACTGCCCTTTATATATGTAAAGAAACCAAGCCCTGGTGATATTTAATGTGTATATATATTTACTTTGTCATTAATTGTTTATTTTCAAAGTTTCCTCCAGACATACATATACACACAACTGCCCTTTATATATGTAAAGAAAACCAAGCCCTGGTGATATTAATGTGTATATATATTTACTTTGTCATTAATGTTTTATTTTCAAAGTTTCCTCCAGACATACATATACACACAACTGCCCATATATGTAAAGAAAACCAAGCCCTGGTGATATTTAATGTGTATATATATTTACTTTGTCATTAATTGTTTTATTTTCAAAGTTTCCTCCAGACATACATATACACACAACTGCCCTTTATATATGTAAAGAAAACCAAGCCCTGGTGATATTTAATGTGTATATATATTTACTTTGTCATTAATTGTTTTATTTTTGAAGTTTCCTCCAGACATACATATACACACAACTGCCCTTTATATATGTATTAGAAAACCAAGCCCTGGTGATATTTAATGTGTATATATATTTACTTTGTCGTTAATTGTTTTATTTTCAAAGTTTCCTCCAGACATACATATACACACAACTGCCCTTTATATATGTATAGAAAACCAAGCCCTGGTGATATTTAATGTGTATATATATTTACTTTGTCGTTAATTGTTTTATTTTCAAAGTTTCCTCCAGACATACATATACACACAACTGCCCTTTATATAGTATAGAAACCAAGCCCTGGTGATATTTAATGTGTATATATATTTACTTTGTCGTTAATTGTTTTATTTTCAAAGTTTCCTCCAACATACATATACACACAACTGCCCTTTATATATGTATAGAAAACCAAGCCCTGGATATATTAATATATATATTTACTTTGTCGTTAATTTTATTTTCAAATTTCCTCCAGACATACATATACACACAACTGCCCTATTTATATATATATATATATATATATATATATATATATATGAGAGAGAGAGAGAGAGAGATAGAAAACCAAGCCCTGGTGATATTTAATGAGTATATATATTTACTTTGTCATTAATTGTTTTATTTTTGAAGTTTCCTCCAGACATACATATACACACAACTGCCCTTTATATATGTAAAGAAAACCAAGCCCTGGTGATATTTAATGTGTATATATATTTACTTTGTCATTAATGTATAGATAAAGTTGTTATAATTGATATTGATCCCTTTGTTCATTTAGTTTGGTCTTTACTATTAATAGAGTTTTACAAAATACTTATCTGACCCCCCCCATCCCAACCCAAGATCTAATTAATGCTTCAGTCCGACCGCTGAGTTCTAGTTTATGCATTAATCGAACCTCCCAAAGCTAAACAAATTTGACACCCCTGATATAGTCAGTCCATGGACTTCAATTTGTTTTATTATAGATAAGCTTTAAATATCAATATGATATTGAATTTAATGGCATGTCAACCTCTCTGGGGTTATTTTATGCCTAGAGGTTAGGGAACATGTAGGCATAAAATTCCTCCCCAGGCTTTCAATAAAATGAACAAAATTCATTTCGTCTCAAATAAATCAATAGTACGTTCAAGTAAAAATCATTTGTTAATTTTCTGAGGTTTAAACTTCATATCAGAGAGAACAATGACATGTCAGCCTGTCTGGGGTCATTTTATGCCTACAGGTTAGGGAACAAATTCCTCCCCAGGTTTTCAATAAAATTAACAAAATTCATTTTATCTCAAATATATCGATTGAATTTCCAAGTAAAAATCACTTGTTAATTCTCTGTTAAAATTCAGATGAGAGGACTATGAATGATCAATTGATTGATTTTAATGGCATGTCAACCTATCTGGGGTTATTTTATGCCTAGAGGTTAGGGAATCAATTTCCTCCCCAAGTGCACCGACTGCACCTCTGCAGAGGGGTAGGACTTCCCCAATGAGGCCACCTGTTGGCTGTGGGTGGTGACCCGTGATGCTTAAGGATAG
This sequence comes from Doryteuthis pealeii, assembly GCA_023376005.1. Taxonomy (NCBI): domain Eukaryota; kingdom Metazoa; phylum Mollusca; class Cephalopoda; order Myopsida; family Loliginidae; genus Doryteuthis; species Doryteuthis pealeii. The sequence continues at coordinate 52,133,372 of CM042169.1, forward strand.
AGCCCAGGTGGTTGAGCAGTTCATGACATGCAATACTCCACTATCTTGGGCTAGACGGGCGGTCGGAGAGGCCCCCTCCAATCAATCGGCTGGTCACGTCAAGCCCTAGCACCTATATGATTTTCCCAACCCTATTGCCCTTATGGCAAGCCCCAACCCCTTTTTATCATATGGGTGCTAGAAGGTGGTGGCTGCAGGTCTACATGTCCTGGGAATGACATTAAACTCTATCTGATGGTGAGGTTCCAGTTTTGGAGGTTTGGGAAATGTGGAGCACCCCTTCATCACCATTGCTCCCTGGTCCACTCTGACCCGGAGTGGTAGTACCTGTTAGGGTCCCATCTATGGGTTAAATAGAAAAATGTATTTATAAAAAAATTGTATTATCCATTAAGAATTGATTTATTTCACAACTTTATCGGCATTAAATGACCCACTGAGGTTGATATGCCGTAAAACAAAACAAACCAAAAAAAACAATCCCCCCCAAGTCTTCAATAAAATTAACAAAATTAATTTTATCTCAAATAAATCAATAAACCAACATCTGTTAGTGTTATTAAGTCTGCTTAGATCTCCACTCATCTGATCAATTGGCTGGTCATGTCAAGCCCTAAGACCTATATGATTGTCTGGACCAAGTCTCCAATAGGCACCCCAAATCATCAACTTAATGAAAGGTTCACATTTTAACTTGTCACTGGTAACTTGCGCTTCCAAATTTATGGAGATGTTGAATTCACAATAAATTAAATAAATAGATGGTTGGTACACGGTAACTTGCGCTTCCAAATTTATGGAGATGTTGAATTCACAATAAATTAAATAAATAGATGGTTGGTACACGCAATCAAATTAAAATTCAATAGCAAAATCTTTTTTTAAATAAATATTTTTTAATCAGAAGTTTATGAATATTTTTCAATACTTAGAATAAATTAAAAAAAGATGAAAGACGTTTTTATACTAAAATAGTTTTTACTTAATCAATTATGTAATTATGTTTATTTAGATAAAAATACAGTTTTTATTTACAAAATGTTTTTTATGTTTATGAAATAAAAGGATGTTATTCAGAAATAGTATCACACAATTTGTAAAATTTGTTTTTGTCAGATACAATATAAGCGCAAAAAAAAAAATCATCTGTTCATTTATTTTCAAATATTTCAAAGCGGAAGTTACTGGTGACAAGTTAAAATATGAAACCTTTTATTAAATTGATGATTTGGGGTGCCTATTGGAGACTTGATCCGATTGTCCCAACCATATTCTTCAAATTGTTCTTATGGCAAACACACAACCCTTTTTATCATATTGGTGCTCGAAGGCAGTGGTTGTGGGTCAATCACCATTTTATTAATACACATGAAATTGGTTCTGTATTTATTTATACACATAAAATTCATGAAAATTATTGCTAGCAATCTATCTATATCTATCTATCTATCCATATATAAAGGACAGTTGTGTGTATAATTATGTCTGGAGGAAACTTTGAAAATAAAACAATTAACGACAAAGTAAATATATATACACATTAAATATCACCAGGGCTTGTTTTTCTATACATATATAAAGGGCAGTTGTGTGTATCTGTATGTCCGGAGGAAACTTCGAAAATATAAAACAATTAATGACAAAGTAAATATATATATACATTAAATATCACCAGGGCTTGGTTTTTGAGCAAAAATAATAAAGATTTGATTTATATTATATAAATTAAAATATAAAATTTAAATGATGACAGCATGGATTTTTTCATTTAATATTTTAGATAGTAGACATTAACATTTCTTTTCAGAGTAGCTGGATCAATGCAAGGTCTATTTTTTTTTTACATAGGGATTTAAATGGGGCATCCCACGAGGATTCAACTCACGATTCAGTAATAATGAATCTATGGGACTAACTTAAAAAATTCTCCATCTACCCAGGTGACGCCGGGTAGCCACTTCTAGTACATATATAAAGGGCAGTTGTGTTTATGTGTATGTCCGTAGGAAACTTCAAAAAATAAAACAATTAATGACAAAGTAAATATATATACACATTAAATATCACCAGGGCTTGGTTTTTGAGCAAAAATTATAGAGATTTGATTTATATTATATAAATTAAAATATAAAATTTAAATGATAACAGCATGGATTTTTTTTTCATTTAATATTTTAGATAGTAGATATTAACATTTCTTTTCTGAGTAGCTGGATCAATGCAAGGTCTATTTTTTTTACATAGGGATTTAAATGGGGCATTTCAAGAAATATATGTACACATTAAATATCACCAGGGCTTGGTTTTTGAGCAAAAATAATAGAGATTTGATTTATATTCGTGAAGATAATTAAAAAGTAAAATTTAAATGATAACAGCATGGATTTTTTTTTTCATTTAATATTTTAGATAGTAGACATTTCTTTTCCGAGTAGCTGGATCAATGCAAGGTCTATTTTTTTTATTTTTTTTATTTTTTTTCACATGTGGATTTAAATGGGGCATCCTACGAGGATTCCACTCAAGATTCAGTAATAATGGATCTGTGGGACTAACTTAAAATTCCCCCTCTACCCAGGTGATGCCGGGTAGCCGGATCAACGCAAGGTCTTTTTTTAAGTAGGGATTTTAATAGGGCATACAACGAGGATCTAACTCGTGATTCAATAATAATAGATCTGCAGGACTAACTTAAAAAAAATTCCTTCTCTACCCAGGTGACGCCAGGTAGCTGCTTCTAGTTTGTTTCTAAAATGTCTTTTACATAAAATAACCTAAGGGTTGACATGTGGTAAAAAACCAACCAACCAACCAACCAACCAACGAAAGCAACATCTGTTTAGTGTTACTAAATCTGCTTAGATCTTGTCTCAAGTAGATCTCCATTGAAAATGTTTATTTTTCTCAGCTCTTCTCTTGAACCAACATTTAAAACAAGTTTATATCATGTAAAGAAGATCATGTCTGAATAGATAACTTTATGCCTAAATAGATTCATGATTGGACTGTTAAGCGATTCTCTTTTTTTTTTCTTCTTCTTCTTCTTCATCTTTCTACTTTTTTCTTTTTCCTTTTTTCGTCTTTGTTCTTTCTTTGTTCTTCTTTTTTCTTTTTTCTTTCTTTTTCTTTTTTTTTTTTCTTCTTTTTTCTTTCTTCTTTTTCTTTTTCTTTCTTTCTTTTTTTTCTTTTTCTTTCTTCCTTTTTCTTTTTCCTTCTTTCTTTTTTCTTTTCTTTTCTTCCTCTTCTTTTTTCTCTTTTTTTCTTTTCTTCTTCTTCTTTTTCTCTCTTTCTTCTTCTTCTCTTCCTCTTCTCTTTTCTTCTTCTTCTTTTTCTTCCTCTCTTTTTCTTCTCTTCTTCTTCTCTTCTTTTTCTTCTTCCTCTTCTTTCTTCTTTCTTCTTCTCTCTTCTTTTCTTCTTCCTCTTTTTCTTCTTCCTCTTTTTCTTCTTCCTCTTTTCTTCTTCCTCTTCTTTTTCTCTTTTTTCTTCTTTCTTTTTCTTCTTCTTCCTCTTCTTCTTCTCTTCCTCTTTCTTTTCTTTTTTCTGTTCTTTTTTCTTTTTTCTTTTTTTCTGTTCTTTTTTTCTTTTTCTTTCTTTTCTTTCTTTCTTTCTTCCTTCTTTCTTCTTTCTTCTCCCTCCTTTCTTCCTTTCTCCCTCCTTTCTTCTGGTAAAAGAGGCAGCAGCCATTTTGAAAGATGGCCAACAAGATGGCTGACACATTGTTAATAAGTATGTGTTCAGTTCAGATAAAATACTCAGATTGTAACGGCAGCCATATTGATAATGAGCTTCTCTTCCTTCGGACTTTTCAGATTAATTCTTCTTTTTTTTTTTTTACACTATTTTGCTTTATCTTATCAGAATTATTTACTAAATCGATATGTTGCTTTAAAACCATCTTTTGCCATTTTATATATATATATATATATATATATATATATATTTATTTACCAACTCCTCCACACGTGCAGGATGCAACACAAGGTCAATTTCTTAAGCAGAGTTTTAACAGGTTTGAATACAGTTTCCCTTATCCTAGACTTGTTACCTAGCCATGGTTAAAGAGCCCAGTCTGTCCTGCTATTTACCCATAGCTGGAAGGAGAATTGGATTCATATCTTTCCCGAGGGTATTAGTGCCATGTGAAATGCAAACAGCTTCGTCCCAGAATTGAACTCTGTTCGATGAGTCCATTTCCTACGACTATAACCATTACACCACGCACCTCCATTTTGCCATTGTTATATGATTCCTATGAGAAAGTGTTTTACAATTATGATTTTAATGTTTTGAACTAAGAATTGGCGGAGTTATGTCGATTTTTAACTCTCCAAATTTGAGAGGGGTCGTGAAAAATGGCAAATTATTATTATTTTTTTTCTGTGGCCTATTTTGTCTGTAAAATGAGTTCTAGAGCTTCCCTACTCTTAAAAATGAGTTTATAAAAGCATTTTGCCCAAGGAATCCAAAAATGCTATCAAAAAAGTCTTAAAGTCAACCAATTTTGAGTTATTGTTGATTCCTGATTTTTTCGTAGGAATTTTTTTTTTAACTCTCCAAATTTGAGAGGGGTTGTGAAAAATGGCAAATTATTATTATTTTTTTTCTGTGGCCTATTTTGTCTGTAAAATGAGTTCTAGAGCTTCCCTACTCTTAAAAATGAGTTTATAAAAGCATTTTGCCCAAGGAATCCAAAAATGCTATCAAAAAAGTCTTAAAGTCAACCAATTTTAAGTTATTGATGATTCCTGATTTTTTCATAGCAAGATCAATATCCTGATGTGGCACTGCATCTATGCCAAAAAAACTTTTATATTATTATTTCAAATATATCGAACATTATTTGTACCAAAAGGATAGTTTGATATTTGCTCAGAACCGAAGTTACAATATTTTGCAAAAATTTGATAAAATTTTGCACTTCAATTTTTCTGAAATTTTGTTTAGGTGTGGACTATCTTAAAGTTAGCCAATTCTCAAAATTTGAGTTTTCAATTCAAAAAATTGGCGTAGTTATGTTGATTCTAAAAATCAACATAACTCTTCAATTATGATTTTAATGTTTTGGACTGTTGTCCTCATCTTTATTGTGGTATGTATAAACACAACATTAAGGCCAAAACCATGCTTGACCTCAGGGTTATTATCTGATGATGACTTTAATCTAAGGTAAAAATAGGGAATATCTGAACAAGGCCCGAGGATACAGCGGCTTGAATATTGTGTTTATATATACCACAATAAAGATGAGGACAACAGTCTGAAACATCAAAATTATTCATATCAAGCCTCATCTCAAAAATACAGACAAATATTACGGTTTTAATTTTGAGTTTTTAGACTGTTGTCCTCATCTTTATTATATGTAAAAACACAATGTTTCGGCTGCTGTATCCTCCGGTCTTCCTCGGTTGTTTCCTGTGTATCCGAGCATAGCAATGGCTCAACATGCAAAATTATTTTGAATAGACCCCCCCCCCAATTTAAAAAAAATTCATTTTAATGGATCATGATAGCTTCTTGTAACACATGTTGGGATGATAAGCACCTACAAATAATAACGTCATTATTTGAATGAGATTTTCAAAAGTTCTTTGATGCCTTGTTTGATCAACAGGTAAACTATTTAAAATGATTTCCCAGGTTGGGTCATTGCTATGCATGGATACACAAGAAACACCTGAGGATACAGCGGCCGAAATGTGATTTTACATACCATAATAAAGATGAGGACAACAGTCCAACAAATAACAATTATACACATCAGGCCTCATCTAAAAAAAATTCAGACAAATATGTATTTTTCTTTCATTCATTCTTCTACTCTTCTTTCTTCTAACTCTCTTTCTTTCTTTCTTCTACTCTCTTTCTTTCTTTCTTCTACTCTCTTTCTTTCTTTCTTCTACTCTCTTTCTTTCTTTCTTCTACTCTCACTCTTTCTTTCACTCTTTCTACTCTTTCTTTCTTTTTTTCTTTCACTCTTTCTTTCTTTCTTTTACTCTTCTTCTTTTTTCTCTTTCTTTCTTTCTTTCTTTCTTTTACTCTTTCTTTCTGTCTCTTCTTTTACTCTTTCTTTCTTTCTTTTACTCTTCTTTTACTTTCTTTCTTTACTCTTTCTTTTACTCTTTCTTTCTTTTACCTCTTTCTTTCTTTCTTTTACTCTTTCTTTCTCTTTCTTTCTTTCTTTCTTTCTTTCTTTCTTTCTTTCTTTCTTCTTTTTTCTTTACTCTTTCTTTCTCTTTCTTTCTCTTCTTTCTCTTTCTTTCTTTCTTTCTTTCTCTTCTTTCTTTCTCTTTACTCTTTCTTTCTTTCATTCACTCTTTCTTTCTTTCATTCACTCTTTCTTTCTTTCATTCACTCTTTCTTTCTTTCATTTCACTCTTCTTTCTTTCTTTTCTTTTCATTCATTCACTCTTTCTTTCTTTCTCCTTCTTTCTCTTTCTTTCTTTCTTTCACTCTTTCTTCTTTCTTTCTTCTTTCTTTCTTTCACTCTTCTTCTTTCTTTCACTCTTTTTCTCTTTCTTTCTCTTTTTCTTTCTCATTCTTCCTTTCTTTCATTCTTCTTTCTCTTTCTTTATATTAGAATCAAATACATTTCTCATCCATCACTCTCTCTCTCCTCTTGTATATATTCTGACCTTATGATATTCACTAAGAAAATCTCTCAGTAAATAAATATAACATCGGTCTATTCTCTCTGTTTTGTTTTTTCTTCTTCTTCTCTTAATAAAAAATCCTGGTATATATCCCCTTGGCCCTGTGCCATACCAAGCTCAGATTAGTAAATATCTCTAAGCCTATCTCTGATTGATATCGCAAAGCCCACATTGCAAACGTTCTCTTGTCCATTTATGCATGTATATAATATTACAACATGTATCCAGATCACTTTCTTCTCTCTTCTCGCCCCTCCACCCAGGTCTCTTCTCACCCCCCCGACCCCCTAGACTCCACCCCCACCCCACCCCCAGACTCACAAACACCCCCACCCCCGCCCCCATGTCTGCCCTTAGCATTGATCTTTACTGATTAACTGTTTCTGATTGATTGCATTATTGTAATTCATTTCCTCTGCTAAATTTGTAAGTTGCAGTTTTGTATTTATTCATTTATTATTATTATTATTATTATTATTATTATTATTTTTATTTTTTATTTTCCTACAAATTTGCCAAGCCCCTCCCCTCCCCACCTTCATCTCTCTGTCTATGTTGCTGTATTTTGAGACAGACATTTGCCTGAATTGACCCCTCCCCTCCCCTCCAAATCTCACTCCCTCCTTTCCGCAACCCCCTTTTTCCAAAAATATGAATTTTTACATCTTTGTCCAATTCAGATATTACTTGCTTACATCATTAGAAGGAGATTTTTATTTTATATTTGCCTTGAACTTTTCTTGATGTTTTACTCCCCTCTTTTCCTCCCCCTCCCCTTTTTCATTTTGACTTTTCCCCTCTTTTCCTCCCCTTTTACATTCTGTCCTTTTTTCCCCTTTTTTCCTCTGCTTTCTATTCTCCCCTTTCTATCTCCCCTTTCTATTCTCCCCTTTTTCTCCTCCCCTTTCTATTCTCCCCTTTTCTCCACCCTTTTCTATTCTCCCCTTTTTCTCCACCCTTTCTATTTCCCCCTTTCCTCCCCTTTCTATTCTCCCCTTTTCTCCTCCCCCTTCTATTCTCCCCTTTTTCTCCTCCCCTTTCTATTCTCTCCTTTTTCTCCTCCCTCTTCTCTTCTCCTTTTTCTCCTCCCCTTTCTATTCTCTCCTTTTCTCCCCCCTTTCTATTCTCCCCTTTTTCTCCTCCCCTTTCTATTCTCTCCTTTTTCTCCTCCCCTTTCTATTCTCTCCTTTTCTCCTCCCCTTTCTATTCTCTCCTTTTTCTCCTCCCCTTTCTATTCTCTCCTTTTTCTCCTCCCCTTTCTATTCTCCCCTTTTTCCCCTCCCTTTTCTATTCTCCCCTTCTCCTCCCCTTTAAATTCTATCCTTTCCTCCCCTTCTCTATTCTCCCCTTTAAATTCTATCCTTTCCTCCCCTTACCCCTTTTATTCTGTCTATATCTCCCCCTTTTATTCTCTTCTCTCCCCTTTTTATTCTCCCCTTTCATCCCCCTCTTTTTAATTCTGTCCATACCTCCCCTTTTATTCTCTCCTTCCCTCCCCTTTTTCCCCCTTTTTATTCTATCCTCCCCCCTGCCCTTTTTTATTCTCCCCTTTCTATTCCCCCTCCCCTTTCTATTTTCTCCCCCTTTTTTGTTTTCTCCCCTTCCCCCTTTTATTCTCCCCTTTTTATTCTCTCCTCCCTTTCTTCTCCCCTTTCATTTTCTCCTTTTTCCACCTTTTCATTTTCTTTTTCCTTTTTTCCTTTTCATCCTTTTCATCTTTTCATCTCCTCATTTTCTTTTCTTATTTTCTTCCTTTTCCTCCTTTCTTTCCTTTTTCCTCCTTTCTTTCCTTTTCCTCCTTTCTTCCTTTTTCCTCCTTCTTTCCTTTTTCCTCCTTTTCTTTCCATCACACTTCATTTCCACCCTCCCCTATTTTTTCTCTACTTTGGTTTCCTCTTCTTTTTATTCTCTTTCTACTTCGATTATTCTTATTTAATAAAAAAATCTGATGTGTATTTTAGCATCTGAAAGTTAAGAAATACACAATGACTCATTTCATTCATTTCTGGATTTCTCTTATTATTTACTATTAGAACAAAAACAAAAAAAAAAAAACAAACACCCTCTGGGTGGTGTAAAAAATATTGCCTGGGTATAGAAAAAAATAAAATACAATAAAATGTTTAATTAAAAAAAAAAAAATTACTTACTTAAAAAGCATCATATTTACTCCACTGAGATATTTTTGTTTTACAACAAAAAAGTAAAAGTAAGTAAAGTTGTCAGGGCAGCCAATCAGCGAGGGAATCTATCCCCTTTTCACTAGCGCTAGACCAAGGAGATTGTTTTTGCATCTGAGGTGGAGCGCCACACCTACCACCAGCTCCTTACTTTACCGCACAGATCCCTGTGCTACTCATAACGCTGAGTTGGTGAGGACCAGTATCGAACTAGCAACTTTGTGGTCTCTAGCCGAACGCTCTAACCGACTGAGGTTTCTAATAATTTTTGATATAATTATTCAGACTCTTATCTTTATAGAAAAATTTCAAAATTGTACGAGTAAAATATATTTTGTTTGGATTTCCTGAAATGAAATGAGGGGGAGGGTTGACCTAGTAAAAATATTTCCCTTAATATATTTTAGAAAAAAAGTATCAAAATTTTTGTAAAAATTTGACTCTTAATTGATTTTTCATATAATTTTTTAAAAATTACTCCGTTATATATATATATATATACACACACACACACACACACACACAACCCCTTCTCTCAATCTCTCCTTTATATATATATATATACTAGCAATGGCTACCCGGCGTCACCTGGGTAGAGGGGGATTTTTAAGTTAGTCCCACAGATCCATTATTACTGAATCTTGAGTTGAATCCTCGTAGGATGCCCCATTTAAATCCACGTAAAAAAAAAAAAAAAAAGACCTTGCATTAATCCAGCCACTCTGAAAAGAAATATTAATGTCTACTATCTAAAATATTAAATGAAAAAAAAAAACCCATGCTGTTATTATTTAAATTTTATTTTTTAATTATCTTCACAAATATAAATCAAATCTCTATTATTTTTTCTCAAAAACCAAGCCCTGGTGATATTTAATGTGTATATATATTTACTTTGTCGTTAAATGTTTTATTTTCAAAGTTTCCTGCGGACATACATATACACAACTGCCCTTTATTTATATTATATATATATATATATATATATATATGTGTGTATGTATATCCCTCCTCTCTCTCTCTCTCTCTTTTCATCTTTCTGTCTCTCGTTCATCATCTATCACTGTCCTATTTTATCTCCCTTTCTCATTCAATGGCTCATAGTCTTTCCTTTTCTCTCTCTCTCTCTCTTCTCTCTCTCTCTCTCTCTCTCTCTCTCTCTCTCTCTCTCTCTAGCGAATATGTGATCACTTTGTTGATAAGAAAGTTTGCAGTTTTTACCCCCCCCCCCCTTATTTACCTTTGGAACTTGTAATCCTGGATTGTTGATTTGATTCTCTCTCCCTTTGAATTTGTGAATCTGGATTCACAATCCAGACTTCTTCTTCTTCTTCTTCTTCTTTTTTCACTGACCTTGTTGTTGTTGTTGTTGTTATCCCATTTATTTAACAGACAAACATATTCTCACCTTTTGTTTTCTTGCCAAATATTCTTTCTTTCTTTCAATTTTTTTTTTTCTCTCAATCAAAAAAGGTTTTCTCTTTTCTCTTTGCTCTGTTTTTCCTTTGTCTAAAACACTTGCTTCTTCTTTTTCTTTTTCTTCTTTTCTTTTTCTTTTTTTTCTTTTTTTCTTTTCTTTTTTCTTTTTTTTTTTTTCTTTTTTTTTTTCTTTTATTCTTTTTCTTCTTTTTCTTCTTCTTTTTCTTTTTTCTTGTTCTTTTTCTTTTTTTTTTTCTTGTTCTTGTTCTTCTTTTTTCCTCTTTTTCCTCTTCTTCTTTTTCTTCTTCTTTTTCCTCTTCTTCTTTTCCTCTTCTTATACCCCTTCTTCTTCTTCTTTTCTTTTCTTTTCTTCTTGTTCTTCTTTTTATTTCTTCTTGTTCTTCTTTTTATACCCCTTCTTCTTGTCTTCTTTTTATACCCCTTCTTCTTGTTCTTCTTTTTATACCCCTTCTTCTTTTCTTCTTTCTTATACCCCTTCTTCTTCTTTTTCTTTTTATTGTTCTCATTCTTCTGATACCTCTTATTATTTTTCTTCCTCTTATTATTTTTGTTCTTATACCTCTTATTATTCTTATTATTTTTATTCTTACTTCCTTTTCTTTCTTTCTCTCTCTTCTTCTTGCTCTCTTTCTTTTTTTCTTCTTCTTCTTCTTTGCTCTCTTCTCTTTTTTTTCTTCTTTATTTGCTCTCTTCTTCTTCCTCCTCCTCCTCCTCCTTTCTATCTTTCCTTTTTTCTTTATTTGCTGTCTTTTTCTTTTGCTTTCTTCTTCTTGTTTCTTTCTTTCTCTTTTTCTTCTTCTTGTTTCTTTCTTCTTTTTTCTTCTCTTTTCTTCTCTTTCTTCTTCTTCTCTTTTCTTCTCTTTCTTTTCTTCTTCTCTTTTCTTCTCTTTCTTTTTCTTCTTCTCTTTTCTCTTTCTTTTTTCTTCTCTTTCTTTTTCTTCTTCTTCTTTTCTTCTTTCTCTTTTCTTCTCTTTTTCTTCTTCTCTTTCTTCACTTGAAATATTAATCATTGCTTATAGAAAAAGAAAATCTAATTAAACAAATTAAAGATTTTCTCTTTTCCTTTTTCTTTTCTTTTTGTTTTATCAAATGAACTTGATTAGGTCAGGTGAATATTTCTTTTCATCTTGGAGTAGGGAAGAAAAAAAACATCAAACTTGATTTATTATTATTTGGCTGAATTTTTCAAATACGAGGCTTGATAATTTGTATTTTTTAGATTTTTCGGACGGGTGTACTCATTTTTATTATTATATACCCAATGTTTCGACCAGTGTGCTCTCCGATCTTCTTCAAGTGTTTCTTGTTATTTTTCAGATGAGGCTTGATAATTTGTATCATTTAGATTTTTCAGACTGGTGTACTCATCTTTATTGTTATATACACAATGTTTCGGCCTATGAGCTCTCCAGCCTTCTTCAGACGTTTTTTGTTGAACTGATGCAACACATCTCTATTTGTCTGAATTTTTCAGATGAGGCTTGATAATTTGTATTATTTGGACTATTGTCCTCATCTTTATTGTTATATACACAACGTTTCGGCCAATGTGCCCTCTGACCTTCTTCAGGTGTTTCTTGTTATTTTTGTGATGAGGTTTGATAATTTGTGTTGTTTAGATTTTTCTGACTGTTGTCTTCATCTTTATTGTTATATACACAATGTTTCGGCCGATGTGTCCTCTGATCTTCTTCAGGTATCTTGATAATTTGTATTATTTAGATTTTTCTGACTGTTGTCTTCATCTTTATTGTTATATACACAATGTTTCGGCCGATGTGTCCTCCGATCTTCTTCAGGTGTTTCTTGTTATTTTTGTGATGAGACTTGATAATTTGTACTATTTAGATTTTTCTGACTGTTGTCTCCATCTTTATTGTTATATACACAATGTTTCGGCCAATGAACACCCCCCCGTCTTCTTCAGGTGTTTCTTGTCAAACTTGGGAACCTTCATATCTTAATTGAGAACCCTCATATCTTAATTGAGAACCCTCACGGGACTTTGAACCTAATTATGACCTGAAGGCTCATGAGTTATATATAATATTAGATGTTGAATTGAGCGAGTTTTAGTGCACTGTTGAATTGAGTAGTAACAGCTAAGTACTACTGAATTTGTAAATAAAGCAATTGGTATTTATAGCACTCAGAATATTCCATACTTGCATCTGGGTGAACGTATTCCTTGAGTCCTGATTGGCTACTGGTCTCAGTGTTGTATATTGAAGATATTTAAAAGAAGGTGAAAACGAAAATAGGGTCTTCCAGTTGGATCGAGGCAGGGAGAAGACAAAAAGAGTAACAAAGGACTTTTTCCGGGTAAAGCGAACAAAGAAGGATGGGTAACAATAAGTTCGGAAATAGATTTGTCCGCTGATAAAGATAACAAAAGAAAATGTGTAGATGTTTGATATATATAAAAGGAAGTCAGGGATCCCAGGTCAGTTAGACAGTCGGACAGCGAACAGTGAGTGACCGACGCTCACGGTCCATCGCGGCCAAGGGTGGTGAGACGCCACCAGCCACCCCTTTATTTAAACATCGCCAGTCATCACCATCCCAGCAGTAGTAGTAGTCATTGTCAGCGCTCGCCACTCACCAGCTGAGGAAAAGAAATAAACACAAGTTTTTACAATACCCATGTGTTGTGATTTCATTAAGCGACCACTACATATATCGTCTAGGGTTAGTGACGATACCTGCTACAGAGCAGCGTGGGTTTGATGAAGCTGCTATATAACATATTTGAATTTGATGCCAGTATGCCACATCAGTGTGGATATGGTGCTAGGTAAATATCCATCATTCTCCATTATGTTTCCAGCAATTCTTTTTGAAGTCCGTTGCAGACGACAAAGACATCACTCCATGTCTATTTGTGGACCCTATGGTGGCTCATTAGTCCAATTCTGGACATGCAGATGTGGCCACACACATTGCAGGGGAAATTCCCATCTACATTTGGTTGTTCATGACGACAAAGACGTCGCCGCTTTGCAGTCTTGCTTATCTCATTATTGAGCTGCTTAGCTCCTGTGCGGTAGGCGTCTCACCAACCTTGTTTGTTGGAGGCCAGATCTTCCACGCTTGAAGGTGTGATGTTACATTTGTTC
>CM042169.1:52154260-52209260 GCA_023376005.1 Doryteuthis pealeii
ATATATATAGTTATTTACTTAGCTTAGCCTACATATGGCACAAGGCCAGAAGTATGGGGCACCCAGTGAGAATCGAACTCACTAACAATAGTCTGCAAATCTAGCTTGCTAACCATTACACCATGTGAGGAACCCAGTTTTTGTGTATATTATTATTTATTAAGCTGAGCTTTGATGTGGCACAAGGCAAGAAGTATGGGGCACCCAGTGAGAATCAAACTCACTAGCAATGGTCTGCTAATCTAGCTCAATAACCATTACACCATGTGATATGCCTTATATAGTTATTGACTAAGCTTAGCTGTGGCACAAGGCCAGAAGTATGGGGCACCTAGTGAGAATCGAACTCACTAACAATGGTCTGCTAATTTAGCTTGCTAACCATTACACCAAATGAGGTGCCCATAATTATTTACTAAGCTGAACTTAGATGTGGCACAAGGCCAGAAGTGTGGGGCGCCCAGTGAGAATCGAACTCACTAACAATGGTCTGCTAATTTAGCTTGCTAACCATTACACCAAATGAGGTGCCCTATATAGTTATTTACTAACTTAGCTTAGATGTGGCACAAGGCCAGAAGTATGGGGCACCCAGTGAGAATCGAACTCACTAAAAATGGTCTGCAAATCTTGGGAAAGGTATGAATCCAATAAATAGTAGGGCAAACTAGGCTCTTTAACTTTGATTAGGCAACCAGTCTAGGAGAAGGAAAACTCTGAATTCAAACCTGTTAAACTCTGCTTAAGAAATTGACCTTGTGTCACATCCTGCTCATGTGGAGGAATTTGGTAAATATATATATATATATATATATATATATATAGAGTATGATATTATATTCATTACATAAAATTTGTTCCAATTGTATGTCCATTTTGTTAATTCCCTATTTTTGGTAAATAAATTTTGCTAATTTCTTGTTTCTTGTTTCTTTTTTGTTTTTGCAGAAGATTTCCCGAAAAGAAGAAAGTGAAAAAGAAAGTCAAAACTAAAGCTAAAGAGAAAAAGACAAAGGTTTGTTTCTCTCTGTCTGTCTGTCTGTGTGTTTATTTGTCTTTCTTATTTAACACCACTGTTGTCCTATAATATTTGTAGTATTGCCAGCAGTTAGCTGAGATCGGCGGACATTTTCAAATTTGTGACCTTACTCAGTTAAATTTGCAATTTCTCCCGTATTTCTGATCCAATCTTAAAATATTTATGTTTGAAAATAAAATAAAATAATATTTCTAAATATGTATTGTGTTAGTATAACATTCAGTTCTAAGACTAACAACAACAAGAAAGGAATTGATATTCAAACAATTTATTGGCTAGACAACAAACAACAATATAAAGTCCTTCCTGTATATAAAGTTGAGTTTAAGGGACTTACCGGCGTGTTGGAGAATATATCTTAGGGCGGTTTCCTTGAGCCCCTGAATTCGTTGCCTCGTGGTACAGCGGTTGGAATCTGTCTGTCCACTTTTTGGATATTGCGCCAAAACTCTGGGCTATCACCTGATTGGTATATCCAATCACAGAGCCTCTCCCTCACTCACTCTATATACAGGAATAACCATTTTACTGACCCAACATATGTAATTTCCATGAGTTTATCCATTGAATTATTTTTAGAGCCATTTAAAACGATATTTTGTTTCGGGCAGCCGAAAACAAAAAATAGTTTTTTTTTTTTTTTTTTTAGCCTAAATTTTAGTCGTTAGTTTGCATTGCAAAATCAAAGAGGATAATCTTTATCAATATTCTTGAAATTGAACACTTAATTAGTAGACACTTTATACTATATCGTGTAGGTTGTTTTTTTTTCTTCTTCGACCTTTGGAAAGTGAAACCACAACCTATGAAAGTTGATGCAAGTTCCTTTAAAAAATATAAGCTAAGCAAAAAAAAGTGTGTGTGTGTGAGAGAGAGAGAGAGAGAGAGAGAAACTAAATGTTGTAATCTGACTCCTTCTGCTCAATCATTATAAACTAACCATCAGTTTTTGTACAGCGGTTTACGGTAGGATCGCAGTATTGGGAGAATCACTGTCAGTGGCTAGCTCTTTGCCTAGTAAATTTCCCCTCGGCTGTACCAAATTTTCTTAGTGTTTTTTTTACCTGTATGATATGATATTTAAAAGTTCATTATCTATTCACCTCGGGACTCATTCTATACAAATAGAGTCCTATTATTATTGTAATCTGAGTCCTGCTCAATTATAATGAATTAAGCATTAAATTTTGTACTTTGCTAGGGTGGGTATGTAGAGAATCGCTGTAGTGGGAGAGCCGCTGTGAGTGGTTTGAAGTAGGCAAAGAGTTGATAATAATGGCGTCGCCTAGGTAGGAGGAGAAAAAATTAGTCTTGCAGATCCATTATTACTGTATCACGAGTTGAATACTTGCAGGATGCGCCATTAAAATCTCCCTGTAAAAAAAAGACCTTTCGCTGAGCCGACCTGGTGGGGCATTATAAAAAAAAAAAAAAATCCTTAATAGAAAATAATCACAGAATTATTTTGATATATAATATGTGATATTTACATGATGGTTAACCATCAGGATTTTTTGTCAAACATTCAGTTTTGGGCTCGCCCTGTCGGCTGGGGTGTTAGAATGCACCGACTGCACCTCTAAGAGGGGTAAGAACAGTGCATTGTTATCTTATAAAAGACATTTTGGATATAACTAGTCGTAAATGGATGTGGATAAAAATGAATTCAAATACTCCTCTACAGCTGCTCTTGGGGACACTTTAAGGGTAATCCTTAACTTGTTCCTCGTAAATTCCTACTATAAAATAAACTGAACCCTCATTTTATGTCCGTGTTTTTGCAATAAATGTTTTATTTTTCTTGCACCCGTTATGTTACAATACTAAATATATTGTCTTTATTTATTCTAATATTCACTTCAATGTGTATATATTCTAAAAGTTTTTATTTTGTGAGAATGGTTAGTTTTAAAGTTTTGTTTTAAAAATAATATGATTTGAGGGGTTCTTGACATTTCTGTCTACCTAACAGCACGGTAGGGGCGGGGGGGTAGGCATGAAGGAACTACAAACTGTGTTGCTACAAGGGCCTTGTAGCCAATACAGTTGTTGTACCTTCACCCCTAATACCCTGGCATCGATAAACCTGATTAATACCATAATTAATTTCCAAAAAATATTTTCCTCAAAGTTTAAAATACAGTATTGATCATTCATTATATTTATAAAAACACAATGAAAATTTTAGTGTGTGTCTATGTCTGATAAAGTAATATAAAATTATCTATTTCTCTGAATGTTTGAGATGAGGCTTGAAGATTAGTATTATCTGCATTATTCGAACTATTGTCCCCATCTTCATTGTTATTTCCTGAGTGAAAGCAGTTAGAAAAATAATTAATTAACACAACTCCTACCCCAGCTATGGTTAGCGGAATTAGAACAGGATACTCCCGTGGACTAAATAAAGGGTTAGGTTCAAAGTTCTGTGATGGCTCTCGAATACGACAAGAAAGTTCCCGAGTTCGAAAAGAAGGTTCCCGAGTCCAACAAGAAATACCTGAAGAAGGCCGGAGGGCATATCGGCTGAAACGTTGGACAAATAACAATGAAGATGGGGACAATAGTCCGAATAACGCAGATAATACTAATAAAATTATCTTTTTTAAAATTTTTGTATGTGTGTGTGCATGTGATAAAGTAATAAAAATATTTTTATTTATGTGTGATAAAGTAATTAAAAATAGTATATTTTTATGTGTGTGTGTGTCTGTTCATCATCAAGTAATATAAAATTTAATTTTGTTTTTTCCTTACAGAGAGACAAGAGCCCTGAACCCTTTGAAATCCAGCTCCCTAATATTGAGCTCAGTGGGAACCCATCAGCATTCACAGTTTTTGCCAATGTTCGGTATGCAGTACTTGAACACTGTATCAAGGAGGCAGCATGGATGTTCCATCAAGCAAATAGCGCGCAGACCTCAGATTCAGAAGAGGAAGAAAATGATGATAAAACCAAAGATGGACAACCACTTAAAATTCCCACGGGTTTGTACAGATTATTATTATATC
The DNA here is from genome assembly GCA_023376005.1 of Doryteuthis pealeii. NCBI lineage: Eukaryota > Metazoa > Mollusca > Cephalopoda > Myopsida > Loliginidae > Doryteuthis > Doryteuthis pealeii. Next base: position 52,158,312 of record CM042169.1, read on the forward strand.
CCTTTCAGCTTAGTTGATTAGATTTTAGTACATGTCAACCATTGTTGGGTTAAGGATTGATACCATCCAGAATACTGCACTGCTGCAATCTGCCAGAATACTCAGAAGAGTCCTGGAGACCTGAGGAGACTTGCTGTCACTCAGACTCCAGTGAAAGACCATCAGCTAACGCTGATGTGAAAACTCAAAAGGAGTAAATAATAATAACTAAAAAAGATATGGAATATGAAAGTGAAAGTGATACCAATTGTAGTTGGTGCTCTTGAAACAGTCCTAAAAAGCTTGAAAAAAAAGAAAAAGAAAAAAAGAGACTAAAAATCAGGAAGAATCGAGACCATCCAGACTACTGCACTGCTGCAATCTGTCAAAATACTCAGAAGAGTCCTGGAGACCTGAGGAGACATGTTGGCATTCACTATTGATGATGGTAGTGTTACATAATTATTAGATCCCAAATACTTATGTACAGTAGTGTAGAAACCAAAATAGCTGTTATAAGTTGCAGCCCACGGCCTTGAAGGATTGAATGACAAGGCTTGACCTCATCCTGATCCTTCCGGTGGATACCGTGAGAATCGGTGGAGAAGACCCTCTTCCGGTTTAGATTAGAGAATTTTAGTCAGATCAGCCAAGACCACGACGGTGGTAAGTCGTGTTATGCACTCAATCTGCGCAGGTAGTCTGGTGGGGATTTCAGAATAAAATATGATCTAAGTTAAATCGAAGTCTTGTGTTATTATCTAAAAAGTACCAATGACACAGGGCTTCTGATAAAGAGAAATCCCCAATGAAAGACCAGACACAAAGTCCCCAAGATGAAGTCCAGACACCAGAAGAGACGCTGGAAGAAGAATAATAGAAGTAAGAAAGTAAGGAAAGAGAGTATACAACAGTAGTTTATTCCATTTATTCACCACTCTGTTACTGAGGAGACTTGCTGTCACTCAGATTCTAGTGAAAGACCATCAGCTAACGCTGATGTGAAAACTCAAAAAGAGTAAATAATAATAATAACTGAAAAAGATATGGAATATGAAAATCAAAGTGATACCAATTGTAGTTGGTGCACTTGGAACAGTCCTAAAAAAGCTTTAAAAAAAAAAAAAAGAGACTAAAAATCAGGAAGAATTGAGACCATCCAGAATACTGCACTGCTGCAATCTGTCAAAATACTCAGAAGAGTCCTGGAGACCTGAGGAGACATGCTGGCATTCACTATTGATGATGGTAGTTTATTCCATGTATTCACTACTCTTACTAAAATAATTTTGTCTTGCATTTGCTTTACCAAATTTTTAAAAAAGTTTTAATTTATGATATTGATATTTTGAGCAATGTTTAGTAGATTAAAGTTAGATAAATAAATAATGATTTACATTGAACCAATTAAAAATCTTCTGATATTCTTTGTTAAAAATTGGGTACTATTCGCAGAATTCCATCCCACCTTAAAAAAACACTAGGCGGTGATAGGTGAAAAAAATGTAAATGTGATATGTTACTATTCTTTTTTTATTTTAACTAAAAACAACAGGTACGAATGAAGTCCCTAGCTGTTGTTTTTAGTTAAAATAAAAATTTGTAATTGTAAAAAATAAGCTTGAGGCCAGCAGAAGTACCTGGCAATGCCTGGGATGAAAATATAAAACAAAGCATTTTTTAGTATTACTAGCAAATATATGCACCCTCCGGGTGCCAGTATTTAAGTTTTAATATAATAAAATATATTAAATCAGAAAGGCTGATGAAACTGAATGAGAATGCAGATAAAAAGATTTTGAACAGAGGGGGTATGATTGAAAAATAGAACAACTTTGAAACTAACTCTTCCATCATTTTCAATTACTCCCGTCTGTCTTTGTTAAATTTTCATAATTTAACTATTTAGTTAAGATAGGAAGTAAAGAATAATATTACAGTTATTTCTTCTTGTTAATGGATTTCTTTTAAGATTTATCCCTGAGATTTTTGCTCATATTCAATAAGATAAAACCAAACAATTAGAAATCAATAATACTAAGCATATATTTATTAAAATCAAATTTTTAAGATCAAAATGCAAATTAGCCTTACCATTCACACTGTAAACCGCTATTTTGTTTTATATATAAATACAATTGCATGTTATTAGTATGTTGATATGGTCAACAGTCTTAATTATGTAAAACAATTTTATTAATAATTGGGTTTTAAATAAAAATAAAATCATGGAGTATGTGATATAAATAACAAAGAGAATTGTGATTTGTATAGTAATATAGTTTCAGTTACAGACAAACTCACAATCTCCATTATAATAAGATTTGTATCATTCGGACTATTGTCTTCATCTTCATTGTAATCTGTACAATTTTTCGGCCGATGTGCCCTCCGGCCTTCTTCAGGTATTTCTTTTTGGACTCGGGAACCTTCTTGTCCAAAAGAGTTTTTTTTTTTCTTTTTAGTTATTTGACAATATTGTCTTTTTTTTTCCTAATTTAGATAATTGTCTGATCTGATTGAGATGTTTAATTTTCTTTTTTCTGTTTTTCAGATTGTGGGAATGGGGTTGAACCTCCTATTTGAACTTGTACGGGAAACCCAAAAGCAATATCCTGAATTATGTGTGAAGGCATTACGAGCGTTATTGGATCTTTTGCAAGGACAGTTACCAGAGGGCATGAAAGGAGAACCAGCAGATGTCCTGGGTAAATACACCAATATATAGTACCCTTTGCCATTTATTGCATAGCCAAAAAGTTTCACACCCTGTCAGTTGATGCAATGTAATATATTGTCTGATCAGTGCACCCAAGGATCAGGCTGAATAGGAAGTGCATGGGGGTCAGGTGCAGCCTGGAAACGAAAACAGGATGTGGCCCTGACCTGACCTATTGCACCTGGAAATGCAGGTGAATATTTGACATGATTTAGGTGCAGAAATCTGTAGGCGTAGCCCATAGCCAATGAAAACAGCCTGCGTGGGCGAAGAGGTGTGTCTACAGAAAAACTGCATAGGTGTCACGAACAAAGAGGCGTGACACCGGGGGTCAGACTACAATAAAAGAAACCCGTGGAGATCGATTAGACAGACAACGAGGTTCGAGATCACGTGAAAAGAGCACCCGAAGGCTCCACGTTTGCATAACCCTGCCAACGACTCTCAGCTGTACACAACCGAGGGAATAAACATCTCGTCTTACATTTTCCTAAATACAAGGGTTTGTGTTCTTTGACGGGTCCAGTGTGTAACAGCAGTAGAATACACTGATTGCATCTCTGCAGTGGGATAAAATCCCCATAATGGATCCATCCATGCTTAAAGACGGAATCCTGGTGGCTGAGCAGTTCATAACATGCAACACAACTCTTTGGACCTTACTTAGGCTAGACGTGCGATCAGGGAGATTCCCAACGATCGATTGGCTAGTCACGTCAAACCCTAGCACCTATATGTATTGAAGTCAGTCAGAATGAATAACCCATTGGATTCGAAATCCAATGGGTTATTCCCTCACAGGTTCGAATCCTGTTTGTAGCGCCATATTGAAGTCAGTCAGTCAGTCAACAATTGGTTTGAACAATGTGACTGGCCAAGCACAACTGAACCAGTGTCAAGACAACTGGTACTTATGGGAATTCAGAACAGTCCACTCATGCATTTGGGTGATTCCATTCCCTGAGTCCTGATTGGCTGCTTGGTTTGTATGATCCCTGAGGCTCCATAAATCCTGCCACTTTGCAGTGGTCTTTACAGCATACCAGAATCATATTGGGTTATGACTACTTGCTGTCTTGTCTTGCCAATTCGACGGTAATTGGAGTTAGTATGATTATTCTACAATATGAGTGTCCCAAACCTTTTGCCCTTAAAACAATATGTAAGGGTGACATGACTTTCGGACCACACTATAGACTAATTTACAGAGTGGTCCGAAAGTCTTGTCACTCCTACACATCTTTTTTAGTTAAAATAATTACATAACTTATATATTATATTTTTAAACATTTTTTATCAAATCAAAAATTAAGCAAATGTAGGGGATGACAATACTTTCGGACCACCCTGTAGATTAATGTAAAGCGTGGTCGAAAGTTATCCTTAGAGATATATATATATATATATATATGAAAGAATGGTTAGTTTCTGAGATGTGTTTTGTGAGTGCGTTGTTCATTTGACCATTTCTGAGAATCTGTACCCAGAAATTTTTGGACGAAGAATTCAAACATATAGAAAAATCTTTTACTCAACTACAATACCCTCAACCTTTCATCCAACGTGCCAGAAAAAAAGCCATCAAAATCCATAACCGCAAACACCTCCCCTCCAATCCAACAAACAATACCCCCAACAACAACTACATAAACAGATACATCATTCTCCCCAACAACTCAGCCACAGCTATTATTGAAAAAAACCTTAATAATTTAGGAATAAAAACGGTAACAAATTCCTCCAAAACCATAAAAAATATTATTAATAACCAAAAAAACAACACTCACACATATATATATATATATATATATATATATATATATATATATATGAAAAATAGATGGAAATTAATCCAACAGTATGAAATTTAACATTTTTGAAAAAACAAATGATGTTATATAATTGCTGACAGAAATCGGTTTCGACCGGCTCGATAAATCGATCATCATCAAGAGCAACATATGTGAGAAAGATGGGAAAAAACGTTAGAAGACTGGGTACAAACAAACAAAATAAAAATAAATAAAACTAAAACAAAATAAAACAAACAAACAAACAAAATAAAAAATAAAAAATTCCAGCATTGAATATAGCGTTTGTTTGTACCCAGTCTTCTAACGGTTTTTCCCGTCTTTCTCTCATATGTTGCTCTTGATGATGACTGATTTATCGAGCCGGTCGAAACAGATTTCTGTCAGCAATTATATAACATCATTTGTTTTTTTCCAAAATGTTAAACTTCATATATATATATATATATATATATATAATTACATAGCTTGTATATTATATTATCAAAACAAAAAATAATGAAAGTTAAACTAAATATTTAGGGGTGATAAGATTTTCGGACCGCTCTGTACATAGAATTCAATTACTTTGAAAGCCATATTGTTTGTAACTGTTTTCTCTTTTCAAATATAAAATAAAATCTTTCTGAGAATTGATTTTCTTTTTCTTTATAGAGGGTATGTTCCAATTATTAATGGAACTGACCACCGGTCAAGGATTGGAAAATATCCCCTTGGAACTCAGCAACACATTAACATCATTGGCATGCGCTGGTCTCATCAGTTTGGTAATTGCTTGGGGCGACACGGGAAAGTATCTGACATCCATTGGAGCTATGCTTATGAACACGAATCCTCTGTGTGGACAAACTATACCGGTAAGTTCTCTGTAGATCAGTGCTTTTCAAAGTGGTCCCTATGGACCCTGGTGGGGCATCTACAAGTGGCCCCTATGGCCCATCTCAAAGTGGCCCCTATGGCCCCTGGTGGGGCATCTGAAAGTGGCCCCTATGGCCCCTGGTGGGGCATCTGAAAGTGGTCCATATGGCCCTGGTGGGGCATCTGAAAGTGGTCCATATGGCCCCTGGTGGGGCATCTGAAAGTGTCCATATGGCCCCTGGTGGGGCATCTGAAAGTGGTCCATATGGCCCCTGGTGGGCATCTGAAAGTGGTCCATATGGACGCTGGTGGGGCATCTGAAAGTGGTCCATATGGACGCTGGTGAGGCATCTGAAAGTGTTCCATATGGACGCTGGTGGGGCATCTGAAAGTGGTCCATATGGACGCTGGTGGGGCATCTCAAAGTGGTCCATATGGATGCTGGTGGGGCATCTCAAAGTGGTCCATATAGACCCTGGGGGTGAATAAGTTGTTAATACCTATATTTCTGTGTAGATCAGGGCAGAAATAAGAAAATATGCTTTATCTATAATTTTAACAATAATAATAATACAACTAGCAGGTCCTGTGGATATATCACAGTATGATAATTTAATTATTACATTTGATGTGCTTACTTAAGTGCTATTGCATAATAGTTCAATATGTAAAAAGTATAATAATCTTGATTTAACTCTCACTATTTTTACTTTCTTTCCTTCTTTATGTTCAATTGAAACAGATTAGCATTATATTAAAACTGTACTAGCAGGACCTGTGGATATACAGCAGTTATGATAATTTAATTATTACATTTGATATGTTTATTTAAGAGCTATTACAAAAAGATCAATATGTAAAAAGTATAATAATCTTGATTTAACTCTCACTCTTTTTTTTTTTTCTTTCTTTCGTTCTGTAATAGGTAATAATTAAATTATCATACTGTGGCATATCCACAGGTCCTGCTAGTTGTATTATTATTTTGTTAAAATTGTAGATAAAGCCTATTTTCTCGTTTCTATTTGAAAGAAAGAAAAAAAAAAGTGAAAGAGAGTTAAATCAAGATTATTATACTTTTTACATATTGAAGTATTTAGCAATAGCTCTTAAGTAAACAAATCAAATGTTGTAATAATTAAATTACCACACTGTGGTATATCCACAGGTCCTGCTAGTTGTATCATTATTATCGTTAAAATTTCTATCGTTTCTATTTGAAAGAAAGAAAAAAAAAATGAGAGAGTTAAATCAAGATGATTATACTTTTTACATAAAATGAAAAAAAAATGTCCTTATGAAACGAGATCGCAAAAGGGGTGCCTAAAAGTCATATGGTCCGATTTTTCTATTTCTCATGTTCAGATAAAGTTGAATGGTAGGTGTAAACTGTTCATCATATGACCTTTAGGCACCCCTTTTGCGATCTCATTTCATATGGACATTTTTTTCATTTACACTGCCAAAATCCGGTTGTTTGTTAGGGGTTAGGGTTATAATAAAAAAAAACTCTAAAAATCATCTGTTAACAAACAAATGGATTTTGGCGGTGTAAATGAAAAAAAAAAATGTCCTTATGAAACTAGATTGCAAAAGGGGTGCCTAAAAGTCATATGGTCTGATTTTTCTATTTCTCATGTCCAGATAAAGTTTGAATAGTAGGTGTAAACTGTTGAGTATTTTGGCAGAGTTAAACATTGTAAATAATCTATTGGCATATTCAATATTAAACTGGCAACCGTCAATAAGTGTGGGTGTTTGTTTGGGTGCATATAACTTTAGAATTAGAAATTAGACAAAATTAGTTTCACCAACTAGTTCACTGGCCAATGCATCACGCAAAGTACCCATAAAAATTCAAAATAGAACTTACATTTGGCATAAGGCCACAAGTAGTAGAAACCTTATGAAAACAGAAATAGTTCCGGCCTCCTGTCTCAAAAAATGTTAGCCGGTGGCTGCTGAATCCCGCCACCCCCAGTTACTGTGCCGTGAGATGAAAAAGGTTGAAAAACTCTGGCTTAGAGTATAGAAATGGCCTGTGTACAGGTACATGTAAAAATGTTCAGAGAAATAATTTTTGTGTCAATGCTGAAGGCTAGAGAGTCCAGGAGAAAAAGTGTAATTTTGACGGTATTCCTTTATATATTCTGCTCACAGCGCCACCTAACAGCAAGCCGTAGCAACTAAGGGAAGATAATCCCAACAAAGTGAATGAAATAGAAATCAGAGATGTTTTAAAACTCTTAACATCCTGTTGAGATTTTTCTAAGTCCAGAGCATTCCTATAAGGATATATAAGAAAATGGCTAAAAATGACCTTTGCATCTAAAGTTACCTATTATTTTCCTTAAATCAAAGATTTCTACACATGTTTAATATTAAATTTAAACAAAGGCTATTGTTTGGGGCTGATTAGTTAAAACGAATGTGACTTCCAGCCGGGTGGAATGAGGTGGTATAGGACTTTAAGAGTTAATAGATTTGTATTTTTTTTTTATTTTTGATTATGCAATGTTTAACGTATGAAAATTTTTTTTTCTTCTTTCTTCAGGTGTCCAACATTCTGACTTCATTACAAGTATAATTGTAACATTGCAAAAATGTTAACGTTAGACAATCCCCCAAATTTGAGCTTCAAATTTGAAAAAATGGCGGACCTATGTCGATTTTAGCTCCTCTAATTTGGTGGGGTTCGCAAAAAATGGCGATTTTTTTTTGTATTCTAATTTTGTCTGTAAAATGAGTTCTAGAGTTTCCCCACTACTAAAAATTGGTTTATAAAATCATTTTGTCCAAAGAATCAAAAAATGCTATAAAGAACTCTTAAAGTCAATCAATTTTAAGTTATTTATGATTTCTGATTTTTTCATATCAACACCAATATCCCGATATGGCACTGCATCTATATGATTATGCAATGTTTAACGTATGAACATTTTTGTTTTCTTCTTTCTTCAGGTGTCCAACATTCTGACTTCATTACAAAAGAGCATCCATGCTGTCCTTCATGGACGGACACAGCTTCCTGATTGGTTGAGTCAGGGGGTGAAGGTCAAGGCCCTTGCTGATTCTTTTAAATTAGACAGTGTGTCTCGGCAAAAAGTTTCAGGTATATATTCCTCTTTCTTTCCTTGTCATAATTAAAAAGTATGGTAGACTAAAATAAAAATAGGAAATAAAAAAATGTCTAATGAGAAGCTAATATGCACAATCCTAAAAATAACTTTCATAAACTGAATGGACCCTGCAAATCTTATTCAATTTTCCTTACTAAATGGGCACTTCATGTGGTGTGATGGTTAGCAAGCTAGATTCACAATTCATTGTTACTGAGTTCGTTTCTCACTGGGTATCCCATACTTCTAGCCTTGTGCCACATCTAAGCTAAGCTTAGTAAATAACTAAATGTCTGGTAAGAGTTTATTGGTCATTTACACATGGCTAAAGAATTTAGATTTCTCTCCTTCCTCCCCCCCCCTCTCTGTCTTTCTCTGTCTTTCTCTCCTTCTTCTCTCCTTCCTCCCCCCTCTCTGTCTTTCTCTCCTTCCTCCCCCCCTCTGTCTTTCTCTCCTTCCTCTCTGTCTTTCTCTCCTCCCCCTCTGTCTTTCTCTCCTTCCTCTGTCTTTCTCTCTTTGTTGGAGGCGTGTGGTGTAATAGTTAAAGTCGTGGGAAATGGATTCATCGACCCGAGTTCAAATCCTGGACAAAGCTACAGTTCACATAGCGCTAATACCTTTGGGAAAGGTATGAATCCAAGTACTCTCCCTCCAGCTATGGGTAAATAGTAGGGCAGACTGGGCTCTTTAACCTTGGTTAGGCAACCAGTCTAGGAGAAGGAAAACTCTGAATTCAAACCTATTAAACTTCGCTTGGGGTGGACACTACTAAAATAGGCTCAGTCATAACTAATTTAACTAATTTCTAACTCTAATTTTTAAAATTTCTAATTTCCTTGGGAAAGGTATAAATCCAAGTACTCTCCCTCCAGCTATGGGTAAATAGTAGGGCAGACTGGGCTCTTTAATCTTAGTTAGGCAACCAGTCTAAGAGAAGAAAAACTCTGAATTCAAACCTATTAAACTTCGCTTGGGGTGGACACTACTAAAATAGGCTCAGTCATAACTAATTTAACTAATTTCTAACTCTAATTTTTAAAATTTCTAATTTCCTTGGGAAAGGTATAAATCCAAGTACTCTCCCTCCAGCTATGGGTAAATAGTAGGGCAGACTGGGCTCTTTAATCTTGGTTAGGCAACCTGTCTAAGAGAAGAAAAACTCTGAATTCAAACCTATTAAACTTTGCTTGGGGTGGACACTCCTAAAATAGGCTCAGTTCTAATTAGTGATCTATTTCACTAATCTAACTAATTCTAGTTTACCTTTGAAAGGAAGGAAAAACTCAATAAACTGTCATTCTGTAATAAATTTATTTCAACCAAAACTTAAAAGGCTTTTAGAAATTTAAAGAAATTTCTAAAATCCCTAAAATTTCAGTCTCATCGGACAGAAGACACACATATATACATATAATAAAGGGAATGACTTATCGGTAAAAGATATTGAGTTAATCCCATATATATATATATATATATAATATAATAATAAATAAATATTTAAAGGTTTTATATATTTAATGACATAGGAACAGTCACAACCATTGGTTTCATGCATGCCTAACCGTTTGGACTTAAAACCTCAACGTCATCTGATGAATGTTTGCGGTTACGCATACATGAAACCAATGGTTGTGACTGTTCCTATGTCATTAAATATATAAAACCTTTATATATTTATTTATTATTATATTATATAATAGCTCTATATTATATTGAGCACTCTCCCGATAATACTGCACTTTGGCGTACCGTTCCAGTAAAAGCTGAAACAATGCCAATCCCACACTATAGTTATATATAAGTTTTTAGAAAAAACAAGATGTTATTAGTTTTGCTGACAGAATCTGTTTCGACCTTATAAAGCGGTCTTTTTCAAAGCAACTATGTTTATGAGGAAATACGGAATGAATGAATCGTTAATCATGAGGTACAAACAAACGCTCTCGATCAGGACTGGAATTTTTTAATTTTTGAAAGTGCGTATTCTGTGTTAAAAATAAAATAAAATTTTATCTTTAAAAATTAGAAGCATTTTTATCATTAGAAAAACTCAAAAGAGTTTGAAGTAAAAGTGTGTAAAAATATCAAAAATGTTCAAGATGTATTTCAGCTACAAAAAGCAAGTTTTGAAAAATAAGTCCACAGCACAATTGATGAAGATGCAAAGTTTCAGGAATTTGTAATGTTGACAAATTCATATTGTCGGGTCCTTATTTTTTCTAATAAAAGAAAAGAAAACATCTTGTTTTTTCTAAAAACTTTCTATACATACTGTTGGATTCATTTCCATTTTACTTTCATATATATATATATATATATATATATATATGGTCATCCACAGACACGTGTTTTCGACTTATCAAGTCTCCTCAGTGTGGCTAGACATTTTGTAAGCTACCTACAGCTGGAATTGAACTCCGGTCGGTTGGGTGTCAGTCCGGCACCTTAACCATTAGGCTGTCTTCACTTACAGAATGGGAAGGGGATTTTAACTGTTTTAGTTCACACATCGCTTTGTGTGTAAGGGCCGTCACAGTGCTCCATTCCTCCTTATGGAGAAGGGCATTGCGTTTACGCTTGAGTTGGCGGCCGTCACCGAGATCCCCCCCAGAGTGCTCAACCCTAGGGGATGGGGAGCATATATATGGTCATCCACAGACGTGTTTCGACTTATCAAGTCTCCTCAGTGTGGCTAGACATTTTGTAAGCTACCTACAGCCGGAATTGAACTCCGGTCGGTTGGGTGTCAGTCCGGCACCTTAACCATATATATATATATGTTGTTGTTGGCTGTCAACTTGTGTTTGAGTAAGACCATTTGATGTTTTATTTTTATCTTTTTAGTCAATTTGTTTTTTTCTTCTACTTTTCAGCTCAATCTCATTGTGCCCTGGCCAGTGATGGCTGTTACTTGTATGTCCTCAATAAGCAAGGATTGTCCAAAGTTGGTTCAGGGTTCGGTGGTACCATCAAGGTAAGTGTATTATATGTGGCTGTGTCAGTTTGTATACCTATGCTTAGCTGTGTATGTAGTGTTTTTCATGTATATAAAAAAAACAAAAAAACTGTTAAATCGAACTTAACACACCTAAATTCCACCATCGTATGTCACCCCACTGAAAGAAAAAAAAATACAAAAAATCAGGGAATTAACCGAATTAACTTTTACATTTTTTTCAGTCAGTTAATTTTGAACCACGTATATTTGAGGCATAACACAAATTCTCAAAGATACATGGTTCAAAGTTAACTGACCTGAAAAAATGTAAACGTTTTTAAATAAAATAACTGGTGCATTATATCTTTTATTCATTAATGTATCAACACTGAAAATTTCATTGAATTTGGTTAATTCCCTGACTTTTGATATTTTTTTTCTTTCGGCGGGGTGACATATGATGGTGGAATTTAGGTCTGTTAAGTTCGATTTAAGCCAAATAAATTTTATTTAATCTTATGCACGACTATAAAATTTCAAGAAACTTGTTGGACTTAAACTTCAGTCTTTGTACAATCATTCCTCAAAGTTTCAGTTATCTTGGTTTCTTTGCATTAAAAATATTGCTTTTTCTTTGCTGTCTAAAATATGGTCCAAATCAGCACTTGGAGGCAAACTTGCAATGTTTCCTTCTGTCCTAGCACTCATCCTCCGACCAGAATAAGTGTCTTTTAGACCATTAGAATTCAGATTTTGCACAGTTCCAAACTCTCTGAATTTTTGAACCCAGTCAAAAATCCTGTTTTTTGATGGAGCACGATGTCATTGAAACTTACTCCAAAAAATTGGTTTTCACTATAGTGTATGATTTTTAGATGAAATAGACCTCCATGCAAAATGTTTTTTTTCCTTGGTTGACCAGGACATATTGGGTAAAATTATTTTTACAATATTTTAAGCATTTCCATGTATTGAGCACTCTAAAGATACCTGACCATAACTAGTACTTGCATTTGATCAACACCTGCTGGGTCACCTAGGTGAAGGTGTATGATGTTTTAAGACCCAAAGATGTTGTATACCCTTCTTTACTTTCTTACTTCTGTTCATCTTTGGTATCTGAAGTTCTTCTAGCGTCTCTTCTAACTGGTCGTCCTTAATTCCTTCCTTCCTTCTAGATCAGTCTTGTTGCCAAGACATTCATCAACCACAAAACCATATTACTTATGTAAGCTTTTATTTACTTAACTAACATCTTCATCTTACTAACATAGCGCGCGTATGCAGTGAGCTTCAGCTAAGGTAGAAACATCTTATCTGCCTGACGTCCAAACTGAAACTGAGGACCCAACCAGGTCCCACGTGACTTCACGTATTTCGCAGGCTTTCTGTAATATTCCATGGAAAGTCCCGCCCGTGATATGAAAAGGGCCATCCCCTCAGAAATACAGGGGATTGACAATAATCTTATGCAACCGCATAGATTATGTAACAAAGATACCTGACCATAACTAGTGCTTGCGTTTGATCAACACCTGCTGGGTCACCTAGGTGAAGGTGTATGATGTTGTACAACCCCGGATGTATTTCTTGATACAATATTTATCTTACTTATTGAATGACCTTTGTATTTTAACATTTTTGGACAGCTGTGCAATTTATATTTTAGAAGCATGTGTTTGTAATTTTGGAATTGAAGGAAATAACAAAGTCAAAATTCTTATGATTTTAATTTTGAAATGCCCTGAAGATGATCTAATCAATAGATCGAAACACTGCAGTGTCGGCTAATAAACTTACCACTCAACTTATTTAAACCTGTGTTTTTTCAATTTTCTTAATATATATATATATATATATATATATATATATATATATAGATGTGAGGTATCCAAAACTTGGTAGTAAGGGATGATTCTATATGTGATTTCTAAGACACACTGTATTATTATTGTATGATTTTAGAAGCATGTGTTTGTAATGTTGGAATTGAAGGAAATAACAAAGTCAAAATTCTTATGATTTTAATTTTGGAATTAGGTGTTTTCTATCTATGACAACCGAGATGAACATATGAATCCAAATAAATATGTGATTGACATATTTTAACTTTTTTGTTTTTTGTAGGGTCATGTATATACTTGTAAAGATAATTTTGACTCAGGCAAAGGCTGGTTGGCGTATGCTGGGGTAAGTTTTTATGTCTTTTATTATTTATTAATTGTTTATGTAACCACTTATATTACAGGTAGAGTTTATCAAACAAATATAACAATACTTTTATTCACTCTAATCATTACATATACTAGCAAATATATGCACCCTCCGGGTGCAAGTATCTAAGTTTTAATGAAATAAAATATTATATTAAATTAGAAACGCTAATGAAACTAAATAAGAATGCAGATAAAATGATTTGAAACAGAGGGAGTATAATCGAAAAATAGAACAACTGAAACTTACTCTCCCATCACTCCCGTCTTTCATTGTTATTTTTTCTAATTTAAGTATTTATTTAAAAGAGGAAGTAAAGAATAAAATGACAGTTATCTTTTCTTGTTAATGGATTTCATTTAAGATTCATTGAAGAGATTTTTGCTTATATTCATTAAAATAAAACCAAACAGTTAGAAATCAATGATACTAAGCACATATTTAATAAAATCGCATTTTTAATATCAATATGTAAATTAACCTTCCCGTTCATACTGTAAACCGCTATTTTGTTGTATATATAAATATAATTGCATGTTGTTAATATATAGATATGGTTAACAGTATTATTAATGTACAACAATTTTATTAATAATTGAGATTTAAATAAAATTAACATCATGGAGAATGTGATGTCAATAACTAAGGAAATTGTGACTTGAGTAGTAATATAGTTTCGGTTACAGACAAAAAAAACACACAATCTCCATTATAATAAGATGATGATAAAGTAATTAATAAATATATATATATGTAAGGTATCCAAATGACTGGTAGTAAGGGATGATTCTATTTGGGATCATCAGAATCTCACTGTATAACCATATTGAATGCTCTGGTAGGTGAAATCATATACTCATACAAGGATTTTTAGAAATTAAAAAACATTTTTAAAAGGCCTTTTGAGTTTCTGGACGAAATAAAAATTATTACAGAATGAAGGTTTAAGTTTTTTTGTTTTTTTTTAAAGTTATATATATATATATCTTATTATAATGGAGATTGTGTGTTTTTCTGTCTGTAACCGAAACTAAATCACTACTCAAGTCACAATTCCCTTAGTAATTGACGTCACATTCACCATGAATTTATCCTTATTTTAACCTCAATTATTGATAAAATTGTTTTACATTATTAATACTGTTAACCATATCTACATACTAATAACATGCAATTATATTTATATATACAACAAAATAGCGGTTTACAGTTTGCATATTGATATTAGAAATGTAATTTTAATAAATATATGCTTAGTATTATTGGTTTCTAACTGTTTGATTTTATTTTAATGAATATAAGCAAAAATCTCTTCAATTAATCTTAAATGAAATCCATTAACAAGAAAAGATAAGTGTCATTTTATTCTTTACTTCGTATTTTAACTAAATACTTAAATTAGAAAAAATAACAATGAAAGACGAGAGTGATGGAAGAGTAAGTTTCAGTTGTTCTATTTTTCGATTATACCCTCCTCTGTTTCAAATCTTTTATCTGCATTCTTATTTAGTTTCATTAGCGTTTCTAATTTAATACGATATTTCATTACATTAAAACTTAAATACTTGCACCCGGAGGGTGCATATAATTGCTAGTATATATAATGGAGTTAATATTCTGTAACTGCAGTTTCATGCTATCATCAGACGGTCAAAATTATTAAAATATTAAAACTGTGGCTTATTCAGCATTGCTTGAACTGCTTCGATTTTGTTATATAGGCATTGCATATTACCAAATTATTGCAAAACTTTTGACTCACCTTAATATAATCATATAATGAATTTAAAAATTTTCTTTTCTTTTCTAGGAATATTTATTTTTCCATCCTTGCAATGAAAATAAAGGCACGCTGTATATCGTCAACCAAGACAGTTTGGAGATCGAGGGGACTACACTACTGCAAGGTGAGTTGTGGCTTTAACTGACAAAAACAAGTCTCTTGGCATTGTAGCGATTGTCTTCCCCTGTTGGGATGGGGTTGAGATTGGAAGAGGGTTATCTTCCCTTGCCGCCAGGGTTTGCCACTAGAAGGTGTTACAACCTGGCTATTGAAACTTAGCCCAGGAAAAAATAACTTTTTTTTTCTTTTTCTCTGAATGTTTGAGATGAGGCTTGATGATTAGTATTATCTGTATTATTCGGACTATTGTCCTCATCTTCATTATTATCTGTACAACGTTTCGGCCGATATGCCCTCCTCCAGCCTTCTTCAGGTATTTCTTGTCGGATTCGGGAACCTTTCTTTTTCTTATCTGGGATCTCCAGACATGCACTAGTTGTGGCTCTGTCCATTTGGGCTTGGGGGGAGGGGGTTGCCCCCCAACTATAGGCTTATACACAGCCCCTATTATACTCTGTCTCCAAAGTGGTGTTTGTCTTCCCTTGTTGGGATGGGGTTATCTTCCCTTGCTGCCTCGACGGCACCTCTACAGAGGGGTAAGACTCCCCTAATGGGGCCACCTGTTGGCCGTGGGTGGCGACCCGTGATGCTTAAAGATAGAACCCAGGTAGTTGAACAGTCCATGACTTGCAATACTCCACTTTGGCTCTTTGTTAGGCTAGATGGGCGGTCAGAGAGGCCCCCTTCGATCAATCGGCTGCCCTAGTACCTATATGATTGCCCCAACCCTATTGCCCTTATGGCAAGCCCCAACCCTTTTTATCATATGGGTGCTAGAAGGTGGTGGCTGAGGGTCTACATGTCCTGGGAATGATGTTAAACTCTATCTGATGATGAGGTTCCAGTTTTGGTGGTTTGTTCTTGGGCTAGATGGGCAGTTGGAGAGGCCCTCTTCGATCGTTCGGCTGGTCACGTCAAGCCCTAGCACCTATATGATTGTCCCGACCCTATTACTCAACCCCCAACCATTTTTCTCATGGGTGCTAAAAGGCGGTGGCTGAGGGTCTACATGTCCTGGGAATGACGTTAAACTATCTGATGGTGAGGTTCCAGTTTTGGAGTTTGGGGAATATGGAGTACCCCTTCATCACCATTGCTCCCTGGTCCACTCTGACCTGGAGTGGTAGTACCTGTTAGGGTCCCATCTATGGGTTAAATAGAAAAATGTATTTATAAAAAAAAAAAAAAAGTATCCATTAAGAATTGATTTATTTCAAAACTTTGTTGGCATTAAATGACCCACTGAGGTTGATATGCCGTAAAATAAAACAAACCAAACCCTTGCTGCCAGGGTTTGCCACTAGAGGGTGTTACAACCTGGCTATTTAAACTTAGCCTGGGAAAAACTAACTTTTTTTTTTCTTATTTGGGATCTCCAGACATGCACTAGTTGTGTCTCTGTCCATTTGGGCTGGGGTGGGGGGGGATGCCCCCCCCCAACTATAAGCTTATACATGTGCTTTTACACAGCCCCTATTATACTCTATCTCCAAAGTGGTGTTATGGCCATCAGCCTTTTATATGTCCGTGTAGCATGCATACTTATTTGCACTCCCATGTCAATGCTTATCAAGAATGAATAAAACAAAACATCTTAGGCATGAAATAACTCAACAAGAGTTGACATGCCGTAAAATCCAACCAACCAACGATATTGTATAAGCAGCACACACACACACACACGGGGATCCCATCATGGTGTAATAGTCAGCAAGCTAGTTTTGGAGATCCATTACAACTGAATAGCGAGTTCGATCCTTGGTGGATTCCACATACTTGTATAATCCAACCAACTAAGCAAACAGACTTGTTTCGGTATAAAATGACCCGAAAATGGTTGATGTGCCGTAAAACAAACAAACGAAACTAAACCTTTAAAACAGGAGAATTTTACAAATGAGAATCTGTATTGGTCAAATTGGCGCACTGTTGCCGTTTTTTTTTATTCCATTGCACTTATGAATATTTAATTTATAAGCTTTCATTTTATATTGATTTGTTTACATTTTGTGCTTAATCAGGAAGCTAAAAGACACAAAAGAAGTATATTCTGGTGTCTTCGTGAACACCCCTATACACACACATACACATGTATATCTTATTATAATGGAGATTGTGTGCTTTTCTGTCTGTAACCGAAACTATATTACTACTCATATCACTATTCCCTTAGTGATTGACATTACATTTTCCATGATTGTATTTTTATTTAAACCTCAATTACTAATAAAATTGTCTTACATTATTAATACTGTTAACCATGTCTACATACTGACAACATGCAATTATATTTATATATAAAACTAAATAGTGGTTTACAGTGTGAACGGAAAGGCTAATTTGCATATTGATATTAAAAATGTGATTTTACTAAATATGTGCTTAGTATTATTGATTTCTAACTGTTTGGTTTTATTTTAATGAATATAATAAAAAATCTCTTCAATGAATCTTAAATGAAATCCATTAACAAGAAAAAATAACTGTCATTTTATTCTTTACTTCCTCTTTTAACTTAATACTTAAATTAGAAAAAATAACAATAAAAGACGAGAGTGATAGAAGAGTAAGTTTCAGTTGTTCTATTTTTTATTATACTCCCTCTGTTTCAAATTTTTTTATCTGCATTCTTATTTAGTTTCATTAGCCTTTCTAATTTAATATAATATTTTATTACATTAAACTTAAATACTTGCACCCGGAGGGTGCATATATTTGCTAGCATCTATTAATAATTGAGATTTGGTCTCCATTTGTCTGTAACCAAAACTAAGTCACTGCTTACGTCATAAGATAAGCTCTTTTAACATGATATATTTCATTATCATAATTAAGAAATTCATAGAAAAATTTATATGTAAGATTTACCTCTTCAATTTAAAGAAAGAGGGTGGTGATGTCGGAAATAAATTTTTGTCATACTTGAGTGTAATGTCTTTTGACTCTTTTGAATACTGAAATCCAATACAGAAATTATATAGAAAATATATGTTTATATACGAAAAAAAAAAAAAAAAAAGGAAAAAAAAAGTAGCAAGATGGGAATTATCCTGAGTGAGAACTACTATATTAGAAAAGAGAGGAAGAAGAAATAAGAGATAGTAAGGTTAAAAAAAAAAGTGATGAGCACAAAACGGTTGTTGTGATTTGACGGGGCGTGACCCCCCCCCCCGAATGGAGAATTGAATGTCAACCGGAGGTTTCGGGTGTTGACCGGAACCGGAAGTCACGTGGTGACGTGGAACGACGAAGAAAAATACCAGCCTCTTTTTTGCTTTGAGAGCCGTAGGGTACGGATCGGACCTTGGGTCCCTTGTGGGATCACAGTAATCTAGCAGTGTTCTCTCTCTCTCTTTCTCTCTGCCTTTCCTCCTCTCCCATACAGCCCTCGAGACGCACCTAACCTGGAAATAAAAGCTAGCAGCTTGTGACGATATATTTCTTGCGTTGTACTTTTTTATCGACAAGATGACCGCCATGTGCAGAACGCCTTTTTAGTGTCATGAATTTGGAGGCACGTTGACAAGACCCATTATACAACATATATCGCTACCGTCACGTTACAATTCCAATACCAGTAAAGTCATCTGATAATAGTTTCAACTGAATTAAAAAAAAAAAACCCAAAAAACAATTAAATTTCTTAATAATTTTTCATTGCCCTTTTTTCTATTTCAGATGTCTCTCCAGGCTCATCCGTCCTCTTCAGTGATGGTCAAAATATAGGACAGATTGCATCCACTAAAGATGTGAGTTACTTCCCCTTTATTTATTTTATTTATTTTTAAAAATATTATTTGTCTAGCAGTATTAGTTAGATTTGCTTATAAATTTCAGTGTGTTACATAATTGTTAGTACCCTAACACTTATTTACAGTAGTGTAGAAACCAAAATGGCTGTTATAAGTTGCAGCCGGCGGCCTTGAAGGATTGAGTGACAAGGCGTGACCTCATCCTGATCCTCCTTCTGGTGGATACCATGAGAATCGGTGGAGAAGACCCTATTCCGGTTTAGATTAGAAAGAGAGTTTAGTTCAGTATCGGCCAAACCACGAAGATGGTAAGTCATGTTAAGCGCACTGCCGACTCAATCTGCGCAGGTAGTCTGGTGGGGATTTCGAATAAAATATGATCTAAAGCAAATCGAAGTCTTGGGTTATTATCTAAAAACTACCAATGACACAGGGCTTCTAATAAAGAGAAATCCCCAATGGAAGACCAGACACGAAGTCCAGATGCTAGAAGAAAGAATATACAACAAGTGCTGAATATAACTTTTATTCAGAGATGCTGTGTCCCTGACACATAAAAATCTTAAAGGACGCAGTAAAATCCTATCCTTGTATCCCAGTGTTTTTCTTTTTTCTTCCCTCGTCATTTCAAACTAACTGTAGATACATTTCAATAGTTTCTTAGAAACGAATTACACTGGATAGGTTACTAGGTAGGAGTTAGACTGGACTGGTTGATGTTTTTTTTAGCTATATTATTCTAGGAAGTCTTTTACATCTTTTCTATTTGTATGTTCTTAGTAAATGAACACAAGACTTTTGTTTTTCTTAGAGCTCATTACATACCATAATCATGTATTGTAGGCTATAGAAGAGTATTAGTTTTAGTATAGAGTATAACTGCATACCTGTGATTGTATACAGATATACTTATCTTCTTATCTTTTATCTATATGGCTATCTTATTCATGGATTCTGCTATCTTTTCTGGGATGGTAGATGTTCTGGGAAGTAAACGAACACAGCTTGTATCTGTACGGTAAGGTGGGGAGTTAATAGTAGGTGTTGTGCTCACACTCAAAAACAATCTCCCTGGTCTTTACCTAACGGATTCTAATGGCATATCACTGGCATCAAGATAAATCCCTGACCTTACCACTTTGAGTGAAATGAGGAGGTACTGCTTGGGAGTGTGGATTTCCTGGAATTAAGCAGTATACTTATTAATTGTCAAGCACAAATTAAGGATTAGGCAGTAAAAGTAACAGTTCCTAGGCATCAAGATAAAGTCCTGATCCTACCACTTTGAGTGAAATGGGGAGGTACTGCTTGGTATAGTGGATCTCCTGGAATTATGTAATATACTTATTAATTGTCAAACGCACATTAAGGATTACGCAGTAAAAGTAACTGTTCTCAGGCATCATTGTAAATTTCTGAACTTACCACTTTGATTGAAATGGGGAGGTACAGCTTGGGAGAGTGGATCTCCTGGAATTATGTAATATACTTATTGTCAAACACACATTAAGGATTATGTAGTAAAAGTAACTGTTCTAGGCATCAAGGTAAAGTCCTGATTCTACCTCTTTGATTGAAATGGGGAGGTACAGCTTGGAGAGTAGATCTCCTGGAATTATGTAATATACTTATTAATTGTCAAGCACATTAAAGATTACGCAGTAAAAGTAACTGTTCTCAGTCATCAATGTAAATTTCTGAACTTACCACTTTGATTGAAATGGGGAGGTACAGTTTGAGAGAGTGGATCTCCTGGAATTATGTAATATACTTATTAATTGTCAAACACACATTAAGGATTACGCAGTAAAAGTAACTGTCCCTATGGATTATCCAAATGTAAAGGGATTAACCTTTGAGGCCGTCAGAAAGCTTAGGAAGTAGATCAAGTGATAATTCTAAGCTGCTTGAGGATCAGGCTTTTTATTAACTCAACGGATATTTTTTTTTCTGATAAAAAAAGATATAGGGAGTTACATTAAGCTTTATGGTAGCTGATGAAAAGAATGTGTAGACATGATAGTTTTCGGACCAAGTAACCAATAAGCACCCCAGCTGTTTGCTAGATTCAAAAGGACAGGTTTTGCTTTTCACTGTAAACTTCCTGTTGTTTGTTAACAGATGATTCTAGACCCTTTTTTTAGTTATTTCATGTTATTGTTACTTCAGTAGGATTTTAAAAAAAATTATAAAGCTATAAAAGAAAGACACGTTTTTTTTTTGTACCATTATATATATTTACCAAACCGTCCCACGAGCAGGATGTGACACAAGGTCAATTTCTTCATCAGAGTTCAACAGGTTTGAATTCAGAGTTTTCCTTCTCCTAGACCGGTTGCCTAACCAAGGTTAAAGAGCCCAGTTTGCCCTACTATTTATCCATAGCTGGAGGGAGAGTAGGATTCATACCTTTCCCAAGGGTATTAGCGCAAAGTGAAATGCAATTACTACATCCAAGATTTGAACTTGGTACGACGAGTCCATTTCCCATGACTTTAGCCATTACACCACACGCTTCCTACAGTACCATTATAGTATGTGGCCTATGAAATCAGTTCTCTCTCTATAGTATGTGGCCTACGAAATCATGTCTCTCTTATAGTATGTGGCCTACAAATCATGTCTCTCTTATAGTATGTGGCCTACAAAATCATGTCTCTCTTATAGTATGTGGCCTACAAAATCATGTCTCTCTTAAAATCATGTCTCTCTTATAGTCTGTGGCCTACCATAAAAAGCATATTATAAGGTTATAATAATAACTCCTAACTCTAACCCTATTTCAGAATTTTAGAATATTTTAGAATTAAATAGATCTCTGCCAGAGTGATTGAAGGTGATTTAGGATTTTTCCATAAAACTGTTAACCATTCCCGTGTTAAACATGTCTTTCTTTTTAAATTTTATAAATAAAAAAAATTGCTATTGAATTAAAAACAACATGAAATAGGTAAAAAAAAAAAACGTGTCTTTAATATAAAAATGTCTTTCGTTTATAGTTTTATTATTTAAAAAATTCTACTGAAGTAACAACAATAAAATGAAATAACTAAAAAACGTTTCTAAAAAAAAACCCATCAGTTAACAAACAACCGGAAATTAACGGTGAAAAGCAAAACCTGTCCTTTTTAATCTAGCAAACATCTGGGGTGCTTATTGGTTACCTGGTCCCAGTTTTCTATTATTTGTTACACTTGATTATTCTTCCAAACTGTTGTTGTGTCAGTGCTGCTGTACGGCTGCACAACTTGGACCCTAATGAAGCGCCTAGAGAATAAACTAGATGGGAGTGGAACAAGAATGCTGTGTGCAGTCTTAAACAAATTGTGGAAACAACACCCACGAGAAAACTGCTGTATGGCCACCTGCCCCATATCAACCAAACCATCCGAGTAAGACGGACAAGCAAGGGTGAAATCATAAGTGACGTCCTCCTGTGGATGCCAGCACATGGGCACGCCAGTGTGGGCCGACCAGCCAAGACATACATTGACCTGTGTAGATAATGGATGCTGCGTAGAGGACCTCCTGAGAACAATGAGTGATAGGGATGGCTGGAGAGAGATTGTCATGGATATCCGTGCTAATAGTGACATGATGATGCCCCCCCCCAAAAAAAAGCATTCCTTTTTCGGAGTGGTTCAGGCATCATGCAAAGGACCAGACCTTTCAAATGAGGGGGTTAGGTGATCTCTGGATTAGGGGTGGGTACTGCCCCCTGAAGTTAGGCTCATTTATTTATTTTTTTATCTTATCTGGTACAAATTGACAAGTGTTATGGTTCTAGTTTCCATTTTAGGTGCTTTAGTTCAGCAATTGTATTGAATGGAGATATTATTTGATTCATTCCTTGAAGTAGAAAGATGTAGTATCAGTTTTAATCCTTGTCTGTTTCAGTTTTAATCCTTGTCTGTTGATCTGTTGGTCCTTGGAATAGAAAGATGTAGTATCAGTTATAATCCTTGTCTGTTGATCTGTTGGTTGAAGTAGAAAGATGTAGTATCAGTTATAATCCTTGTCTGTGATCTGTATCCTTGAAGTAGAAAGATGTAGTATCAGTGTCTGTTGATCTGTTGTCCTTGAAGTAGAAAGACATAGTATCAGTTTTAATCCTTGTCTGTTGATCTGTTGGTCCTTGAAGTAGAAAGACATAGTATCAGTTTTAATCCTTGTCTGTTGATCTGTTGGTCCTTGAAGTAGAAAGAGTATCAGTTTTAATCCTTGTCTGTGAAGTAGAAAGATAGTATCCCCTTGTCTGTTAATCCATTGGTCCTTCTGTGAGGCAGTCCATTAGGCAAGTAACTTTAGGACAGTTTATCAACGACATTAAGTACATGTTTGGCGCTTTTTCATTGATCAATCCAACTTCTGCTACTAGGAATAGTCTATAAATATAAGTGGTGATTATTCTTACAATTTAAACCTAAGAGAATGATCCAACAACAAGTTACCCAATGAGGATTGACCTCGCTACTCGGTGGTATTGATCATTGAGACCAGTTTGCTAACCACTGTACCATGACGAGATATATTCGAGAGTCTTACAGAGTAAAGTACGAAAATCATGTCAGATCTTTATTGTTAACAATTTGAAAAGGAAAAGAGAGAAAAAAAAGGTTAACACCCAAATCTATTCTTTTTCAATTTAAAAAGAGCGTGACATTCTTTTCAAGCCAAGCCCATACTTGATCTGGGAGGTGATCATTTATCATTTGTTATCAGAGTTCATGGTGAGGTCGGACACAGGGGTGGGAAGGAAGGAAAGGATTCAGAGAGGAGTCAACGAATGAATGTATGTATGTATTTATGAATGTATGTAAGCAGAACAATGCGACCCCATGATCAAATCTGTGTATGGGGATAAGTTAATCAATAGCGCCCACACGGCCAAACTAGGGTACGGGATAAATTGATCAATAGCACCCTCTTACTACCAAACCAGAGTGCAGGATAAGTTGATTAATATCGCCCCCATGATCAAACCAGGGTACGAGATAAGTTGATCAATATCGCCCCCATGACTAAACAAGGGTACGGGATAAGTTGATCAATATCGCCCCCATGACCAAACCAGGGTACGGGATAAGTTGATCAATATCGCCCCCATGACTAAACAAGGGTACGGGATAGGTTGATCAATATCGCCCCCATGACAAACCAGGGTACGGGATAAGTTGATCAATATCGCCCCATGACCAAACCAGGGTACGGATAAGTTGATCAATATCGCCCCATGACCAAACCAGGGTACGGGATAAGTTGATCAATATCGCCCCCATGACTAAACAAGGGTACGGGATAGGTTGATCAATATCGCCCCATGATCTAACCAGGGTACGAGATAAGTTGATCAATATCACCCCCATGACCAAACCAGGGTACAAGATAAGTTGATCAATAGCGCCCCCATGACTAAACAAGGGTACGGGATAAGTTGATCAATAGCGCCCTCTTACTACTAAACCAGAGTGCAGGATAAGTTGATTAATATCAATAAAAATAGCGTGACATTCTTTTCAAGCCAAGCCCATACTTGATCTGGGAGGTGATCATTTATCATTTGGTATATTTCATGACAACTCCATAGACATTCACTTTCATAAACTTTAAAAATTCTATTTTATCAGATTATTTGAATGTATACTTACTGACAAAAAACCTAGAGAGATCAAGCTGGCATACAAAGAACTAGTTTTTCTTTAGAATATATGGAGGCGCGTGGGCTAGTGGTTAGTCGTGGAAAATGGACTCGTTGATTAGAGTTCAATTCCTAGATGAAGCTGATGGCATTTCACATAGCGCTAATACCCTTGGGAAAGGTATGAATCCATATATTCTCCCTCCAGCTATGGATTAAATAGTAGGGCGGACTGGGCTCTTCAGCCTTGGATAGGTAACCAGTCTAGGAGAGGGATAACTCTGAATTCAAAATTCCTGAGGTTGGTCGTTGATTGGGTTTGTGGCAACCCTTGATGTACCAATTCTTTCCTATCGACTGTGCCAAAAAGTGTTGATGGTCCAACACAAGCCTTCACCACTATAAACAAATCCCTGTGTGGGTGTTCATTGTGTGTATGAACCCTCATACGTCGATAATCGACGGGAGAGTCCATTATTATTATTATTATTATTATTATTATTATTATATATATATATATAAGGTATCCAAAACTTGGTAGTAAGGGATGATTCTATATGTGATATCTAAGACACACTGTATTATTATTGTATGATCCAGTATGTATAAATACAGTGAATCTTTAAATCACTACAGAGAGCTCGATGTATAATAAACTTTTTAGATTATATACAGAGCAATATTTATCTTTGAAAAGAAGGAAAAACTCAACACCGTTATTCCATAATAAATTTATTTCGACCAAAATTTCGGTCAAAATAAATTTATTATGGAATAACGGTGTTGAGTTTTTCCTTCCTTTCAAAGATAAATATAAAAGAAAGTTTGGTATGTATGTGTCGACCCATAACTCCTAAAAGAGATATCACTCAGATCCGAAATCTTGCATACACCCTAATATCCTTCTAAGAAACACACCAAATTTGGGTATTGATTTTTACTGATTAAGGGATATAATTAATTAAACAAAAATCAAACAATTTTTGGAAAGTTTCGTATAGCTGATCCTGCTGCTGGGTGTATCAGCAGGGCTTGCCTGCTGCCTATATCAGCTGCCTGTTGGCTAAATGTCAGCTACAACTATGACTAAATTTTAACGTAAAATCAAATTCTTTTTTTTTATCCAATCTTTAAAATATTTATTTGGTTAGAAAGAAAATAAAAAAATCTTTCTAAATATGGAATTTGTATGTGTTTTTATCCATTGAATTATTTTTTACAGCGTGTTAAAAAATATTTTGCTTCGGACAGCCGATAATACGGGTACTTTTGCTAGTATATAATATAATATATATAATCCTCAGAGTGTTGGCGTTTTTTCATATAAGGCGTGTGTTAAATGCCCATTCTTATTTATAGACTCGGAGATCATCATGTGACTATAATCTTGGCCAATCACTGGCAGTACTCTGCTGCTGATATTGTTATTTATACTGGCTGTTCTGGTCATACCTGCAAATTGCTGTGACCCTTCGTGGACGACGGAACATAGGATTATATAACTGGACCTTTGACACTACGTAGGATTCCAAAACTTAGGACTTATTCACTTACCAAAGGATTCTATAGTTCAGGACTTAATTACTTTAAGTCCTTTTCAACTGGCCAAGGATGGCGGTCAGAAACTTAACACAGAGTTCTTGGTGAGGTCGGACACAGGGATGGGAAGGAAGGAAAGGATTCAGAGAGGAGTCAATGAATGTATGTAAGCAGAACAATAGCGACCCCATGATCAAATCTGTGTACGGGTAAAGTTAATCAATAGCGCCCACACGGCCAAACTAGGGTACAGGATAAATTGATCAATAGCACCCTCTTACTACCAAGCCAGAGTGCGGGATAAGTTGATCAATATCGCCCCCATGACCAAACCTAGGTAGAGGATTTGTCTCTGTAATTTTGGGTAAGTTGTGCCAATGATTTGGACAAAAATTCTTTGACAATTTAAAAAAAATTTATATTGGTTTATGAAAATTATTTTAAAATCACGAGTTAATTTTTTTTTCTTTTTTTTTTTTTTTAAAATCTTCAGGACAGCTTTGTAGTTCGCACATATGACCCCTACCATTCTCCAATGACCCTGGTCAGTGAAGTCCCTCTCAAATTGGCCAGAAAATGTATGGATGTTTTTGGCCTTTCTGGATTTGATCCTGACATTCACCGACATTCTATCAGTAAGTTATTTTTTATTTTTTTTCTGTTTCACCTGACTCTCATCAGAGGATTACCATAGGAAGAATATATATTAATATATATTATCATTTATTAATATTATGTATTATAAAATATCATATTATCCAGATTGATATTATGTATTATGAAATATCATATTATCCTAGATTATATTATATTATGAAAATATCATATTATCCTATATTGATATTATGTATTATGAAATATCAATTATCCTATATTATATTATGTATTATATATCATATTATCCTATATTTATTATGTATTATGAAATATCATATTATCCTATATTGATATTATGTATTATGAAATATCATATTATCCTATATTGATATTATGTATTATAAAATATCATATTATCCTAGATTGATATTATTTATTATAGAATATCATATTATCCTATATTGATATTATGTATTATAAAATATCATATTATCCTATATTGATATTATGTATTATGAAATATCATATTATCCTATATTGATATTATATATTATAAAATATCATATTATCCTATATTGATATTATGTATTATGAAATATCATATTATCCTAGATTGATATTATGTATTATAAAATATCATATTATCCTATATTGATGTTAAATATTATAGAATATCATATTATCCTATATTGATGTTAAATATTATAAAATATCATATTGTCCCCATCTATGGGTTAAATAGAAAAATGTATTTATAAAAAAATTCATTATCCATTAAGAATTGATTTATTTCAAAACTTTATCGGCATTAAATAACCCACTGAGGTTGATATGCCGTAAAACAAAACAAACAAAACAAAAAACAAAATATCATATTATCCTATATTGATGTTAAATATTATAAATATCATATCATATATATTAATGTTAAATATTATGAAATATCATATTATGATGTTAAATATTATAAAATATCATATCATATATATGATGTTAAATATTATATATCATATATATTGATGTTAAATATTATAAAATATCATATCATATATATGATGTTAAATATTATAAAATATCATATCATATATATTGATGTTAAAATATTATAAAATATCATATCATATATATTGATGTTAAATGATGTTAAATATTATCATATCATATATATTGATGTTATATATTATAAAATATCATATATATATATGTTAATATATATGATGTTAAATATTATAAAATATCATATCATATATATGATGTTATATATTATAAAATATCATATATATATATTGATGTTATATATTATGAAATATCATATTATCATATATTGATGTTATATATTATAAAATATATATTAATATATTAATGAAGTTTGGCTTTTTGGAGTTTGTCATTTATTCCAAATTATTTTATGTTATTTAATTTTTTAATTTTTTATTATTTAACTTTTAGATACAGGGTTTGACGAAGATGCAGTGACGATATCAGCTGGTCGAGAATTTGCTCTCATTAGGACTGTCAGTGGCAAGGTAAGTCTGGTACAAGGATGGAACTCCCCACAGCAGTAATACTGTGCAAGATCGACATAATGTTAACTATTTCTCCATATGAGATGCTTAATTATTTACTAAACTTTGATTAACAAAGTGCAAGGGCGCACAGTGCTAATCAAATTCTATGCAAATAATGGTTTTGAGACTAGCTTGCTGACCACTACTCCATGGTTCCTATGGAAGGTTCTTTAGCATCCAAATTATGAGTAAATCAGACTGGGTTCTCTGGTCTTGTTAGGCAACCAGTCTAGGAGAAAGACAACTTGCCAACATATGGGCCAGCAAAGCTCATTACTCTTTCTATTAAATCAATATTAACTACTGAACTTCTGGAAATAAAATTTAAGCATTTTTGTTTATTAATATCATTAGCATAATACAGTGGTTCTCAAACAGTGCGCCCCAAAGCTTTTTCAGGTGCACTCCGTGTTACATAATTATTAGATCCCTAATACTTATATAAGGTAGTATAGAAACATAATGGTGATTAGTGCAGCTGATGGCCTTGAGAGTGAGTGATGGCGCTTGACCTCACTCTCACCTTGCCTTCCGGGGATAAATCATGAGAACCGGAAGGCATAGAAGACCCTGTCTTCCGGTTTAAGGATAGTAAGTAAGTCTCAGTCAGTTAGCAGGTAGGAGCCGAGCCCGATAGGATGTAAGTCGATCTGCGCAGATGTCTGGTGGGGATTTAACAATAAAATAAGATCAAAAGTAAATCGAAGTCTTGTGTTTATTATCTAAAAACTAACAATGACACAGGGCTTCTGATAACGAGAAATCCCTAACAGAAAACCAGACCGAAGTCCCCAAGTCAACTCCAGACGCAAGATCTTAGAAGATGCCAGACCAAGATAGATGATAGAAATACCAAAGACGATCAGAAGCAAAGCCGGCCAGAAGAAAAGACGACCAAATATAGAAGAAAGAAAGAGATATATAACATTGAACGATTTAGTGCCAGTGAGGAAGGGTATGCAACATCCGTAGTATTCCGGAAAAATCCACCTCATATTTATGCGAACTGGGATTTTCAACCCTCACAACAATTAAGTGTAAAAAGAGAGGAACTCTTCAATGCATTGATGAGGAAATGAGAGTTTGTCTCTCAAACATAAGACCAAACATTGAAGAAATCGCAAGTTCTCATCAAGCTCATGTTTCTCATTAACACAGGAATGAATAAACTTCATAGGAGGTATGTTAAGTTTGCTTTTGTTAAATGTGTTATTTTTTATATATTTAACAGTTAATGTAATAACATATTAGTCCTATTTTGTATACAGTGTGCTATCAAGTATCTGTAGTACTGTAAGTGCGGCCAGACTGAATAAAGTTTGAGAACCACTGACTTAACAAGATATTAGTCCTATTTTGTATACAGTGCGCTATCAAGTATCTGTAATACTGTAAGTGTGCCCAGACTGTATAAAGTTTGAGAACCACTGAGTTAACTTAATAAGATATTAGTCCTATTTTGTATACAGTGCGCTATCAAGTATCTGTAGTACTGTAAGTGCAGCCAGACTGTATAAAGTTTGAGAACCACTGAGTTAACTTAATAACATATTAGTCCTATTTTGTATACAGTGCGTTATCAAGTATCTGTAGTACTGTAAGTGCGCCCAGACTGTATAAAGTTTGAGAACCACTGAGTTAACTTAATAACATATTAGTCCTATTTTGTATACAGTGCGTTATCAAGTATCTGTAGTACTGTAAGTGCAGCCAGACTGTATAAAGTTTGAGAACCACTGAGTTAACTTAATAACATATTAGTCTTATTTTGTATAGTGCGCTATCAAGTATCTGTATAAAATTTGAGAACCACTGGCATAATACACGGGGAAAATAAAAGCACTACCTATGAAACACCACTTTTTTCTCCCCACTTGCATAAAGATACTACATTTAGAAATGGTTAGGGATCATAGTTGAAAGCATTATACTATTGAAAATTTATACGGGTAGTGAGTGGGACAACAGCAGGCTCACTATCTGTACAAATAATGTGTTATCAGCACCCTCATGTATGGAAGTGAAATTGATTAGCAAAATAATTTTTTTCATTCATTTACAGATGAATATAAGAGCAAAGGTTTAACTATTAATCCTCATCTTTAAAAATTAACAAGTATTTTTGTTCTATTTAAAAATGAATAAGAATTTAAAACAAAACAAATAAAAAAAAATATCAAAGAATTGTGAATATATTCAATGACCTTTTTTTTGTTCAATCTATAAAAAGCCAGTCTCAGATATACACCAGCCATGCAAGGTTAGAAAAGTTCAAATACTTTGAGCAGAAAAATCTAACTTGGCTTTTTCCCACCTACTTTATCTACTTTCCCTAACAGGAACTCCCACTAAGAGTGGCGGCTAAATAGCTTCTACTTTTGCTACCATAGATGTATACAGATGCTACATAGATGTATATATATATATATGTATATAGATGCTACATAGATGTATAGATCACTAACACAGGAGTTCTAGAAAAAGCTCAACTTCCCAGCTTGTGTTCTCTACTGAGACAGCGTCGTCTCCGATGGCTGGGCCATGTCCGCTGGATAGATGATGGATGAATCCCGAAGGACATCTCCTATGCAGAGCTTTCGTCTGGTAAGAGACAGATTGGTCGCCCCCAGCTGCATTTCAAGGATGTCTGGAAGAATGATCTTAGGTGCTTTGGCATTACCCCTTCCAGCTGGTAAAATTTGGCTCAGGACCACCTTCGGTGGTAGCAGGCTCTCCATAGCGGACTGTTCATAAGCCACCCTGATGCAATACCATGAAGCCAAGAGGTCCAGAAGAAAGCAGCGGCAACAAAGAACCTGCATATCAATATCTTCAGGGACAGCCTTCACATGCGACATCTGTGGTTGAGAATGTTTTTCTAACATTGGACTTCACAGTCACAGGAGGCGCTGTAACTATGGGGGCACAAAAAGTATATTATAGTCTTCTGAGACTGAAATGCCAATGGAATGGAATTGAAACTAGAATGGGCATCCCATCATGGTTAGCAAGCTAGTCTCACAGATCTATTATTACCGAATAGCGATCTCAATCCTAACTGTATGCCCCATAATTGCAAGTTTATGTCACATCCTACCTGTGTCTAACGGGTTAAGTAAATACTTACCTTGTATATTAATGTTAAACATTTCTATCAACTCCTCTATGGGTAATTCTATGTCAAATCATCCAGGCCATGTCACCCACCCCCTTCAAATTTTCTGAAATTTTGTCCAAGTGTAGATTATGATAAAGTTATCCAATTCCCAAAATTTGAACTTCCAATTCCAAAAATTGGTGGAGTTAGCTTGATTTTTAGCTCTCCAAATTTGATGGGGTTGGTGAAAAATGGTGACTTTTTGTAACCTATTTTTGTCTGTAAATAAAGTTCTAGAGCTTCCCTACTCTTAAAAATTGGTTTATTAAACCATTTTTGTCCAAGGAACCCAAAAATACTATCAAAACAGTCTTAAAGTCAACCAATTTTAAGTTATTGATCATAGCAAGATCAATACCCTGATGTGGCACTGTGTCTATGACAACAATTCTTTCTATTATTATTTCACATATATTGAATTGGGAAAGGTATGAATTCTACTCTCCCTCCAGCTATGGGTAAATAGTAGGGCAGACTGGGCTCTTTAACCTTGGTTAGGCAACCAGTCTAGAAGGAAAACTCTGAATTCAAACCTGTTAAACTCCGCTTAAGAAATTGACCTTGTGTCACATCCTGCTCATGCGGAGGAGTTGGTAAATATATATATATTGAATTGGGGATCGTCTAATGTTAACATAGTTCACACCTGGAAAAAAATTCAGAAAAATTGAAGTGGGTGGGTGACAATTTTACTTTTTTTCTGGATGATTTAACATGGAATTACCCCTTTGTATTGGTAGTATTATATTAAACTAATTCTTTTGAGATAATTTTTTTATGAATTAGGCAATATATTATAATATTTCCAAAAATTGTTCCGAGTAATGAATTTTCAATAATTTTTTTTAGGAGGTTGATTTAGAAGGCTATCACAATGCAGTTTGGAATAAATAAAAAATAATAATACGGTAACAATGGTGTTGTGTGTTGACCTGTATTTTTTTTATTATTTCTTGAATTTTCGAGGTAATACCTCTTTATCAAAAGAATTGAACTGAAGCAGTCCAGCTATGGCATTTCTTCCCAAATGAATTTTTTTTTTTGTTGTTGAAAATGATGTTATTTTTTGAATAACTGTATTCTCATGTGAACGTGAATGCGTTTATTTTTGTTTGTACGTGTGCGTATGTTGTAATGCGCGTGACATTGAAAATGCGTGGTGGTTGTGACGTTAAGACTGTCTAACCGTATTATTTTTTTTTATTTATTCCAAACTGCATTGTGATAGCCTTCTAAATCAACCTCTTAACCAATACATACACAATGCTTCAAGCAAATTATGAAACTCTCTTAATTTTTAAAAAATTTTCTATTTTTTTCTTTTTTTTTTCAACTGGGTAATTTATTTGCATTTACAAATATAATTTTAAATATTACTAGAAATTCAAGCTTAAACGTAAATTTGAAAAAAGAATATTCAATGTCAGAATAATACTATTCCCAATAAGTAAGTAAGTAAAGTGGTCGGGGTGACCTAAACTTGATATCAGCCAGAGAGCGAGGGAATATATCCCCTTTGCACTAGCGCTAGACCAAGGAGATTGCTTTTGGCATCTGAGGTGGATCGCCAAACCTACCATCAGCTCCTCACTTTACCACATGAAATTACCCCTTTGTATCTTGAATTATTGAATTTAGACCAGATTCTAAAGAGTCATTCAAGGAGAAAAGAGTCTTCTTATTTATTGCTTTATTAATTTATTTTCAATTTTAGGTCCTTTATTGTGGCAAATCGCAAGCGTTGGGTATCAAACAAGGTGGCCCCACAGCAGGCAAATGGGCTGAGCTACCCATTACAAAATCCCCTAAAATAGTCCAAGTAGTCACGGGTCATGATAGCCAGCACGCCCTTCTCGTTTCGGATGATGGCAGTGTGTTTTTTGTGGGAACACCTCGGCGTGGGGAAGATGGTGACAGCAGTATTGGTGAGTTATACATTATATTGTTTTTATTTAAAAATTTGAGAAAAAAAAAAAATGTTATACTACTATGCCATTGCTTGTGTGTGTGTGTGTTTGGCCAAGGTGCTGGGGTCTCATACCCATCCACCAGAACATTTAAAAAAAAAAAATTTTTAACCGTCTCTAAACGGCGTCTGCATTCATAAACATTTTAAAAAAATATTCTTTTTCGAACTTTTTGAAGTTCCATTCTTGTCTCCAACTCAAAAAATAAAAATTCCACTCTGATGAAGGTCGGCAAAATCTGTGTACGGAACATTTTATGCATTTTTCCTATTATTATTATCATCATCATTTCAACTCCATCTGATTATTTTAATAATAATAATAACGTAAATCTGTATACATTTTGATAAACAGACCGAAACACATGTGTAAGTGATATCGATTAAAAGTGATATCGATAAAATTCATTTTTATCCATCTACATTTCTTTTCTTTACTCATTTTTTCCTCATATATATATATATATATATATATATATATATATATATAATCCAAAAGTCCAGTTTAAAAAAAAAAACATGTCGCAGTTTGAGAGCTCAAAGTGTGCTCTTAATGCTAGAGTCACAGAGCAAATATATAAATAAAGAAATAACAAAAGACTTAGAGATTCAGCATTATAGTCTATTTCAGGGAGCTTAGACAAATAGTCTAACTCTCCCGACTCATCAGATGCGAATGATGAAATTTTTTATTACTTTAAAGGCATTTGAAAACAGATTTTTGTTTTTTTTATATATTTTTAAAATTTTTAAAAATTTTATAGTCCTGTGATATGAATTCCGAATGAAATCCTTGATGTTGCAAAAAAAAAGAAAAAATTTTATGTTGTAGTTTCGCTTCTGTCACAAAAAAACTCAGTCAGCAAAAAATGTCTTTAAAGTAATAAAAAATTTCATCATTCGCATCTGTTGAGTTGGGAGAGTTAGACTATTTGTCTAAGCTCCCTGAAATAGACTATAATGCTAAATTTCTAAGTCTTTTGTTATTTCTTTACTTAAACTAGCAAATATATGCACCCTTCGGGTGCAAGTATTTAAGTTTTAATATAATAAAATATCATATTAAATTAGAAAGGCTAATGAAACTGAATAAGAATACAGATAAAAAGATTTGAAACAGAGGGGGTATGATTACAAAACAGAACAACTTTGAAACTAACTCTTCCATCAATTTCCGTTACTCCCGTCTTTCATTGGTAACTTTTCCTAATTTAACTATTTAGTTAAAATAGGAAGTAAAGAATAATATTACAGTTATTTCTTCTTGTTCAGGGATTTCTTTTAAGATTTATCCCCGAGATTTTTGCTTATATTCATTAAGATAAAACCAAACAATTAGAAATCAATAATACTAAGCATATATTTATTAAAATCAAATTTTTAAGATCAATATGCAAATTAGCCTTCCTATTCATACTGTAAACCGCTATTTTGTTGTATATATAAATACAATTGCATGTTTTTAATATGTAGACATAGTCAACAGTATTAATAATGTAAAACAATTTTATTAATAACTGAGGTTTAAATAAAAATAAAATCATGGAAAATATGATGTAAATAACAAAGGGAATTGTGACTTGTATAGTAATATAGTTTTGGTTACAGACAGAAAAACACACAATCTCCATTATAATAAGATATATATATATATAAACAAAAAACCCACAAGATTTTGCATTAAATAGCATTGACCAAAATAACCAACTAATCTAAATCATTTGTGATTTATTTTTCTTCTTAACATTAATTTAATTTTCTTTTTTTCTTTTTTTTTTCCCATTCCTTTTCAGTGAAAGTTCGCAGGCAACCAAAGGCAATGAAACCGAAAAAGCTGATCCGCTTGGAGAGCAAAAATGTGGTCTTTGTTGCTTGCAATAATGGCAGCAGTGCAATGGTAACAAAAGAGGGGGAGGTGTTTATGTTTGGCAAGGATACAACACACTGTGACCATGCCAGTGGTAAGTAGCTTAAAATTCTAGTTACCATTATACGAGTTCAATTGTTCTATTGTTCACAGATTCCACCCGCCCTGTCGGTGGGGTGTTAGAATGCATTGATTGCACCTCTGCAGAGGGGTAAGACTCCCTCAATGGGGCCACCTGTTGGCCGTGGGTGGCGACTTGTGATGCTTAAGGATAGAACCGAGGTGGTTGAGCAGTCCATGACTTGCAATACTCCACTTTGGCCCTATCTTGGGCTAGATGGGCGGTCGGAGAGGCCCCCTCCGATCAATCGGCTGGTCATGTCAAGCCCTAACACCTACATGATTTTCCCAACCCTATTGCCCTTATGGCAAGCCCCAACACTTTTTATCATATGGGTGCTAGAAGGCGGTGACTGAGGGTCTACATGTCCTGGGAATGACGTTAAACTCTATCTGATGGTGAGGTTCCAGTTTTGGAGGTTTGGGGAATGTGGAGCACCCCTTCATCACCATTGCTACCTGGTCCACTCTTACCCGGAGTGGTAGTACCTGTTAGGGTCCCATCTATGGGTTAAATAGAAAAACATGAGTTTATAAACAAAATTGTATTATGCATTAAGAATTGATTTATTTCACAACTTTGTCGGCATTAAATGACCCACTGAAGTTGATATGCCATAAAACAAAACAAACCAAACAGATTCCACTGGGTTAATCCTAGTCTGTAGGTTTCCCCTGTGATATATATAAGTCCAAGTCTGTAGTGTTCTCTGTAATCCTAGTCTGTAGTTTCCTCTGTGATATATATAAATCCCTGTCTGTAGTGTTCCCTGTAATCCTAGTCAGTAGGTTTCCACTCTGATATATATAAATCCATGTTTATAGTGTTCCATGTAATCCTAGTCTGTAGTTTCCTCTGTGATATATATAAATTCCTGTCTGTAGTGTTCCTTGTATAGTGTTCTCTGTAATCCTAGTCTGTAGTTTCCTCTGTGATATATATAAATCCCTGTCTGTAGTGTTCCCTGTAATCCTAGTCAGTAGGTTTCCACTCTGATATATATAAATCCATGTTTATAGTGTTTGTAATCCTAGTCTGTAGTTTCCTCTGTGATATATATAAATCCAAGTCTGTAGTGTTTCTTGTAATCCTCGTCTGTAGGTTTCCCCTGTTATATATATATATATAAATCCATGTCTGTAGTGTTTCTTGTAATTCAAAAGATAGGCCTTCCTGGCAGAAACTTGCATTTGCAATTGATTTGGGCAAACGATCTTAAATGCTTTCTGTCATTGTCTCTGATTGGCCGATTTTTACTGAAAGTGCTTGCTGTTGTTGGGAAAGTTCATAAATAGGAATGGCAATTTTGTGTACATCTTATACCCAGATAGTCCAACAAAGTAGAACACTTGGCATTTTGTTGATAGTTTTTTTGGTTTTTAATGTATTCTATTGGAAGTTTTATCTCACTGATAAGATCAAGCATGAATTCTTCTAGTGCTAGTGAAAAGGGGATAGGTTCCCTCATTATTCAGTGGATACTGACAATAGGCCACTCCACCAACTTTACTATTTCAAAATGTTCTAAAGTTAAAAAAAAAATAGATAAATTTTGAATTTAAAAAAAAATTCAAACCACTCATTAAATTTTTTTGTCAACCAGATTTTAACCTCATACTTTAAAACTGAATTTTAGACTCCTAGCTGCCACAGGTTGCAGTCGTTTTGCCTCACATTGTGTTCTTATTAAATCCATGAACAGCTCCATATCGCCACGTATACACCTTAAGCGATTGTGAATTTCTGATTAAATTAAATAAAGAAAAGACGAAAAAAATGACAAAGGACTTTTTTTCCCGGTAAAAGTGAAAAGAAGTTAAAAAACGGAAGAGAGGGTTTCCGGTCAAGGAAACAGGGAGAGGATATTAAATTTTTTTGTCAACCAGATTTTAACCTCATACTTTAAACAGCATAATCAGGTTAACACCTTTTCATTTAATCATAAATTTAAGATTTCCGATAAAATCTATATATTAATACTCATATGCCTTAAAAGTATGACTGTTATGCATCCAACTACTCTCCCTCCAGCTATGGGTAAATAGTAGGGCAGACTGGGCTAGGTAACCAGTCTAGGAGAAGGAAAACTCTGAATTCAAACCTGTTAAACTCCGCTTTAGAAATTGACTTTTTGTCGCATCCTGTTTGTGCGGAGAAGTTGGTAAATATTTGAATTGATAGCTTGCTGCTATGGCAACCGGTCTAGGAGAAGGAAACCTCTGAATTCAAACCTGTTAAACTCCACTTAAAAGATTGACCTTGTGTCGCATCCTGCTCATGTGGAGAAGTTGGTAAATATATATAAAAGTACAACTGTTATAATCTGTTTAAAAATGAAACTGTCCAAGATGAAATGCAAAAATGTAAATCCTGATTATCTGGTGTTGCTAATTTGTTTGAATAAAACATGATGAAAATAAAGAAATAAAAAAATGAGAGAGTGCAGGCTGACCATGAACGGGTTAAAACTCTTCCTATTTGAAAAAGAGAATTTGTCTATTTTTGAATTTGAAATATGTCTCTTCTTTCAAAAACTGTTACAATAAGATATACATTATATCGTTGACCGAGAAACGCGTAGTGGATGTGCTAATGATGAAATGATTGCATGACTTGTACGCTTTTTGGAACATCAATGTTTTCGTTTTGAATTCAAATTATTTTCAGCTTCTCTTTCGATGAGTCTGGTTTAAAAACAAGCTCTGACGATGATTTTTATAAATCGAAATATTGTTCAATATTAGCTATGAATATGATATAAAATATTTTCATTTTAACAACATATTGTGTTGTTTTCATATCCTTTTATCTATACTTATACCGTCGGATTCATTTCCTTTCTCTTAACTTATATATATATATATGAGTATATATAAAAAGATATGAAAACACCACAAAATGCTGTTAAAGTGAAAACATTTTATAACATAGCTGATATTGAACAATATTTCGATTTTATGAAAATCATCATCAGAGCTTGTTTATATTCCGTGTTGTTAAGAGTGGAGAACACGGAATATAAACAAGCTCTGATGACGATTTTCATAAAATCGAAATATTGTTCAATATCAGCTAAGTTATAAAATGTTTTCACTTTAACAGCATTTTGTAGTGTTTTCATATCCTTTTATCTATACATATATTGAACTATATAGAAATAGCTCTTAAGTTAATATATCAAATGTTGTAATAACCAAATTATCATACTGTAGTATATCCACAGTGAAGAATAATTAAAGTTCCAATTACCGTCGAACTGGGAAGACAAGGCAACAAACGATTTAACTCAAATACAAACTCGAATGCTACAAAGTCCATTGCAAAATGACAAAGTATATATAAGACTCCACAATGTCATTCAAATCAAGCAGCCAATCAGAACTCAAGGAATGGAATGACCCAAATCACCCAGATTCATGGATGGATCATTCTTGATTCCTATTTATACCAGCTGTCTTGGACACTGCTTGAGTTGTGCTTGGTTAGCTGCTGTTATTAAAACCAACAGTAGACTATCTGACTTCAATATGGCACTGCGAACAGGATTTTTACCCTTATTGGTCTGTGCTGCACTGTTCTTCTGTCTGTCTGCTAGTATCAATAATTCTCTCAATCAATTTCCTCTTGATTTTCAGGTCATGTGACAGACTTGAAAGATGTGATAATTAGTCAAATTTCCCTGGGTAAAGCTCATGCTGTGACCCTGACCAACAAAGGCCTTGTATATACGTTTGGAATAAATAACAAGGGTCAGTGCGGGCGAGACTACTCTCCTGGGGCGACCAAAGAAGGTAAGTTTGTTTTAGAACCTTGACAATCTCTTGTTTTTTATAACCTTTAAAAAAGTAGCAATTATTATGAAATAAAAGTAGGGGGCTCTTCGTAGAAATGTGTCCCTGCCTTCTGCCTTAAGAAAACCTCTAAGCGGTGCCAGCTCAAAAAAAGGCCCAGCTGAAGTGGTGCCTGCTGAAAAAACAAGCCTTGCTTAAGGCGTTTTCCTGAAAAGTTAATGCAATATCTTATCCCCCACTTCCACTCAAGTCTTTTTTTCGACAAGTAAATGTAAATATTTTAACCTCCCCCTCTTTAAAATATTTTAAGGGGGGTGGGGGCTAAATATTTATATTTACTTGTCGATAAAAATATGGCTCATTTTTAACACATTCAAACTACTAAAACAAAAGTAATTTGTTGATAAAAACGCCTTCAATCAATCAAAATATCTACTTTTTTTTTTTTTTTTTCAGTATTTTCATTTTATTTTAATATTTTTTTTTTTTTCAACATCAATTACAAATAAAAAATAACCTATTTAAAATACTAAATGCAAAAAAATCCATGTTATCATTTAAATTTCATTTTTTAATCATCTTCATGAATATAAGTCAAATCTCTATTATTTTTGCTCAAAAACCAAGCCCTTGTGATATTTAATGTGTATATATATTTACTTTGTTGTTAATTGTTTTATCTTCAAAGTTCCCTCCGGACATACATACACACAACTGCCCTTTATATATGTATAGATAGATTACATTCGGACATACATACACACAACTGCCCTTTATATATGTATAGATAGATAGGGAATACTTGAAAGCATATAACTGTGCAAACCAATGATTATTATTAATGATACAAATAATTTTTCATCTGGGTTTACTATTTTCTTCCATACATGTTATGAAAATACGATTTTGTCTTTTCAGGAAGCTCCAATGTAACAATGGCTGAAGAAGAAGATGAAGGAGAACCTGAGGAGATTGTCTGCCCTCAAGGTTAGTAACTCTCTTTACCAAAACAGGATTTATTTATTTATTTTGTATATGTAATGGAATTATACCTGGAATGCATTGGAAATTATTTTTTAATATAAAAATGTATTGGAAATTATTTTTTAATATAAAAATGCATTGGAAATTATTTTTTAATATAAAAATGCATTGGAAATTATTTTTTAATATTGGAAATTATTTTTAATACAAAAATGCATTTGAAATTATTTTTTAATACAAAAATGCATTGGAAATTATTTTTACCACAAAAATGCATTGGAAATTGAGTGGTGAGACAATATCTAGTTTTGAGTAGTTAATGTTTTTAAGTACAAGACTTCATCTTCTTTAGGCTTTTCCATCTTTCCGATGTTGTTGCTTAATACACTGATTTATGTGAATACTGACGTGTCTGAAACTTTATTCCTCTATTTTCTTTCTACTTTGATTACAGGGAAACACCGGTGGAGACATGACCAGTGTATGGTGTGTACAGTATGTGGAGAATGTACGGGTTACGGTGTCAACTGTATTAGCAGTGGACGATTTGATCGCAGTCCTGGCTTGTAAGTATTTTCAAACTATGTAAAAATAAACAAAAAACACCCCTCTCCGCCAAAAAAAAAACTAAAAAAAATAAAGAGTTGGTGAGGGCTGGTATTGAACCCGGAACCTTGTGGTTACTAGTCAAACACTCTATCGACTATGCTAAACTGGCCCTTATATTTGGGCAGCATTCCTTCATTTATACATGTAGAATTAAACAAAAGGCAAATTTTCCTGTTTAACGATTTTATGGATGATCATTTCAAGCTTTTTCTGGCCAACTTTTTAATATTTTGATGGAATCCAGGATATGAACTTCGGTGGACTAATCCACGGATTCCATCCAGATATAAAAAATAAGGATACGTGCCTTTTGTTTAATTCTACATATGTGTGTGTCATATATATATATATATATATATATATATATGAGGTAAAATAAAGAATGAAAGAATGAAACGGATTCTATCCAGATATAAAAAATCAGGATACGTGCCTTTTTGTTTAATTCTACATGTGTGTGTGTGTATATATATATATATATATATATGAGGTAAAATAAAGAATGAAACTCAGACAAAAATGTGTAGTATATTTCGCTGGAATGTTAAGTTCCGCTTCCTCAAGCCTTTATTGAATCATTAGGATCATAGAAGTGTTTTATAGAAGGGGGAAGTACATGGTTGGGTAAGTTTTGTAGTGAGGGAAAGAATTTAATTGGTTATAGGAGACATCTTAGGGGAGATAAGGGGAGAGATAGAAGGGAAAGGAGTAGGTAGAAAAAATGAATGGTGAGGACATCAGATGGGGGAGGAAAGTAGCCATTTCATGGAAAGAAATTTGAGTAAAAGGAAATAGTAAATGAGAGTAATAAAAGGGGGGGGGGTAGATGACCATAAAATCAAAATCAAACCACTAAATTATGTGCAGTTTAACTGAAATATATATATAAGATGGGCAATTTAACTGAAATATATGTATATATATATATATATATATATATATATATATATATATATATGTATATTTATAAGATGGGCAGTTTAACTGAAATATATATATATGTATATATATATATATATATGTATATATGTATATATATATATATATATATATATATATATATATATATATATATGTATATATGTATAGATGGGCAGTTTAACTGAAATATATATATATATATATATATATATATATATATATATATATTTATAAGATGGGCAGTTTAACTGAAATATATATATATATATATATATATATATATATATTATATATAAGATGGGCAGTTTAACTGAAATATATGTATATATATATATATGTATATTTATAAGATGGGCAGTTTAACTGAAATATATATATATATATATATATATATATATGTATATTATAAGATGGGCAGTTTAACTGAAATATATGTATATATATATATATATATATATATATATATATATATTTATAAGATGGGCAGTTTAACTGAAATATATATATATATATATATATATATATTATATATATATAATATATATATATATATATATGAGCAGTTTAACTGAAAAGCAGATTTTTGTTTTGTTTCATCTGCACAGCCGAACCACACAGAGATCATTTTACAAAACTGAAACTGTAGTGATATTACTACTGAGTGACCATATCCAATTAAAGACAAGTTGAAAAAGGCTTTCAGATTTTAAGAAAATTAAATTTTATCAACATTTGGGCTTTTATCATCATCATCATAATGTCACGCTGGCAGCAAGGATATCCATGACAATCTCTCACCAACCTTCCCTATCATTCATTGCTCCTGAAAAGGGTTGAAGGTGAGGTCGACCTATTATTTTTCTGATTGTCTTTTGGTATTTTATGTTCTTCTAGTGTCTGGACTTCATCTTAGGGACTTCATGTCTGGTCTCCTATTGGGGATTTCTTGTTTATCAGAAGCCCTGGGTCATTAGTAGTTTTTAGATAAATAACCCAAGACTTCGATTTTCTTTAGATCATATTTTATTCTGAAATCCCCACCAGACTAACCTGCGCAGATTGAGTCGGCAGCGCGCTTAACGCGACTTACTCGCTCCGTGGTTTTTGGCCAATCTCAACTAACTCTTTCTAATCTAAACCAGAAGAGGCTTTCTCTACCGATTCTCACGGTATCCACTGGAAAAAGTTTGAAGGTGAGGTCAACCCTTCAAGACCACCGGCTGTAACTCATTCAGCCATTTTGGTTTCTACACTAACTGTACATAAGTGTTAGAGTACTAACAATTATGTAACCTATGGTGTCTGATGATTGGAGTGCTGAAGAATTATCTGGAATAAGTTTGAAAGAGAGTAATAGATATAGAGATATTTATAATTCTTTTAAAGATTTTATATACAACTGAAAAATCTAATATAAACCATACTTGATTTGTCATATTTACCTGAAACATCTCTAAAACATGATATGTATTATATTTATCTATTCGATTTCTCTTTTTTTTCTGCAGACCCTGCGGCTGTGGAGCTGGTGACTCAGGATGTGCAGAATGTGGGGTGTGCAAAAGCTGTGCCGGGGAAAGTGAAATAACAGATCAACTCAACGAACGAGGTCTGAAGGAGGTTTTCAACAAATCTGATCACTTCATTTCATTTGATCTCACCACTGGTAGGCCATGTACAATGATTTAGACCCTCAATTGTGATGATGATGATGATTATTGTGGGCTTAGGTGCAGAGACCGTGCCCCCACTTTCTCGTCCGTAAAAGAAGTGTCTCAGACCCAGACACATACACACACACACCATTGTTTTGCGATATGTGGTGTTGCTTAATATTTCTTATCCTATAAAACCTGTTGTATACGCAAAAAAGAAAACAAACTTCTTCGCTCTTGGTTCGCATCCTTTCTGTTTTTTGTTCTTGTGTAGATGTCTAATTGTTAAAAAAGTTGGCTGAAAAGTTCATAGACTCACCAAGATGCTACCATAGAATATGACCAAATGAGGTTTATTTTTCAATACAGTCTCCCTTGAAGTCCACACACTTCATTCATCGGGAGTGGTAGTACCTTGTAATATATTAGGGCTAACTCTGAATCTCTCGCTCTACGAACCCTATTGCCCTTATGGCAAGCCCCAACCCCATTGCCCTTATGGCAAGCCCCAACCCCTTTTTATCATGACTTGCAATACTCCACTTTGGCCCTATCTTGGGCTAGACGGGCGGTCGGAGAGGCCCCCTCCGATCAATCGGCTGGTCACGTCAAGCCCTAGCACCTATATGATTTTCCCAACCCT
This sequence comes from Doryteuthis pealeii, assembly GCA_023376005.1. Classification (NCBI taxonomy): domain Eukaryota; kingdom Metazoa; phylum Mollusca; class Cephalopoda; order Myopsida; family Loliginidae; genus Doryteuthis; species Doryteuthis pealeii. The sequence continues at coordinate 52,202,661 of CM042169.1, forward strand.
ATTGCCCTTATGGCAAGCCCCAACCCCTTTTTATCATATGTGTGCTAGAAGGCGGTGGCTGCGGGTCTACATGTCCTGAGAATGACGTTAAACTCTATCTGATGGTGAGGTTCCAGTTTTGGAGGTTTGGGGAATGTGGAGCACTCGTTCATCACCATTGCTCCCTGGTCCACTCTGACCTGGAATGGTAGTACCTTTTAGGTGGGTGCGGGTCTACATGTCCTGGGAATGACGTTAAACTCTATCTGATGGTGAGGTTCCTGTTTTGGAAGTTTGGGGAATGTGGAGCACCCCTTCATCACCATTGCTCCCTGGTCCACTCTGACCCGGAGTGGTAGTACTTGCTAGGGTCCCATCTATGGGTTAAATAGAAAAATGTATTTATAAAAAAATTGTATTATCCATTAAGAATTGATTTTTCAAAATTTTATTGGCATTAAATGACCCACTGAGGTTGATATGCCGTAAAACAAAACAAACCAAACCAAATCATCACATGTGGATCTCAGGGGAATGTGGAATTCTCCCTTGCTGTCCACACACTTCCTGGTTTTGACCGGGGAGTCCGGTGGCTTCGTACTGGACTGCATAAGTTGACATTGTTGATCCCAGGGGGCCATCCCCCCAGGCAACACCTACCCCTTCGATTTAAAGGGACAGGGCTGGGTTTTTTGCCCGGTGCCTGAGGCGCCCCCCTTGAGGGGAATGATAAAAATATCGTTCTGCCTGCCAATTGTCTAAAAATCAACCCCACCCTTCTCTAGAAGATCACAAGTATGAAGTATCATGTTAAACTCTGCTTAAAAATTGACATTGTGTCATATCTTGCTTGTGTTGAAGGGCTGCTAGATACCTTACATTGAGCTACCAACAGAAAATATCATACTGCCAACCAATGGGCTAAGAATCGACTTCCTCCCTTCTCTAGAAGATCTGTTATTTTAATAATATATTTAATGTATGTAAAGTCGACGGGGAGGCCTAAAGTCTGTATCAGCCAGGCAGCGAGAGAGTCTATCCTCTTTTTACTAGTGCTAGACCAAGGAGATTGTTTTGACGTCTGAGGTGGAGTGCCACACCTACCACCAGCACCAGCTACTCATATGCTGAGTTGGCGAGCGATGGTATCAAACCAGAAACCATGTGGTTTCTAGTCGAATGCTCTACCAATTGTAAATGTTTTGGCTTTGCTATATTCTTGTTATATTAAGAGAAAAAAAAATAGAATGCATAGATATTTACCCAACCCATTCATCATGGGTAGGATGTTCCACAAATTCTGTTAAATTCTGCTTAGAAATTGACCAGGTATCATATCCTGCTTGTGTGAAAGGGTTACTAAAGTGCCTTACATTGAGCTACCAACAGAAAAATATCATTCTGCCTGCCAATGGGCTAAGAATTGAATTCCCCTTTCTCTCTAGAAGATCTGCTATTCTAATAATATTGTTGGTATCCTTCTGTCTGCTAAAGACGATAAATTGTAAATGTTTAAGATATTGGACCATATGACCTTTAGGCACCCCTTTTGCTTTGCTGATTCATAAGTACATTTTTTTTCATTTACACCGTCAACATCCGGTTGTTTATTAGGGTTAGGATGCAAGATATGATGGATAGTTATCTAGCACCATAATACAATAATCACCATTGCAGTAGGATTCCAACTACCGTCAAGTTGGCAGACAAGGAAGCAAGCTATAACTCAATACAGTCTCTGCATTGCTGGAACTATAATGCAAGATATGATGGATAGTTATCTAGCACCATAATACAGTAATCACCATTGCAGTAGGATTCCAACTACGTCAATTGGCGGACAAGGAAGCAAGCTGTAACTCAATACAGTCTCTGCATTGCTGGAACTATAATGCAAGATATAATGGATAGTCATCTAGCACTAAAATTGTCTGTTAACAAACAACCGGATGTTGATGGTGTAAATGAAAAAAATGTACTTATGAATCAGCAAAGCAAAAGGGGTGCCTAAAGGTCATATGGTCCAAGATATTCTTATTTTTTCAAGAAAAGAAAAAGAGAAAAGTGTCTAAATCATTGTTCACTATGCTTTTCAGGCTTGCTTGCTTTTGCTTCATTTGAAAGTAATTCATTTTTTTTTTCGGGGGTGGGGAGTCCTAATCTCCCCCTCCCCCAGAAACTCTCATCCTTAATGCTTTAAATATTCCGCTTTGATGTTTTGTTGTTTTTTTTTTTTTTTTTTTTTTTGGTTGTTTCCTATAACTCAACAAAAAAAGGGGAACCACTCTGATTGACTGATAAATCATTTATTTATTTATTTATTGATCTACTAGGAAAAAAGAAGACGGGGTTTGGGTTTAGGGTTAGTTTAATGGGAAAATAATGGGTAGATTAATTAATAGATAAAATTCATTCAGAGTGGTTCCCCTTTTTTAGGTTGGAGTTATAGGAAATAACTTCCGATATTTTTTTTTTTTTTTTTTTTTATTTCCTATAACTCGACCTAAAAAAAAGGGCAAACCACTCTAATTGACTGATAGATTATTTATTTATCTATTGATCTACTAGGAAAAAAGATGACGGGGTTAGGGTTTGGGTTTAGGGTTAGTTTAATGGGAAAATAATGGGTAGATTGATTAACTCTTAATGTCCTATACCACCTCATTCCACCCAGCCCGAAGTCACATTCATTTTCCTAATCTACCGCAAACAATAGCCTTTTTTAAAATGTAATATTAAACATATTTAGGAGTCTTTGATTTAAGTGAAATAACAGCTAACTTAAGATGCAAAGGCCATTTTTAGCCATCTTTTGATAAATCCTTATATGAATGGGGATCTGGACTTAAAAAATTCTCAACAGGATTTTAAGAGTTAACAGATAAAATTCATTCAGAGTGGTTCCCCTTTTTTTAGGTTGGAGTTTTAGGAAATAACCGTTTTTTTTTTCTATTCATAATTTCATATTAGCAACCCTACGTTCCCTTATTCATTTGTTTTTATCATATACTGATATCTTTGAAGTGTTTTTATGGTGGTATATATATATATATACATTCCAGTTGTTTAATGTACGTGTCATTTATTTATATACTTGCAAATCCTGTGACAGTTGAAGTTACCCCCTGATATTGTAGAAATAATACAATAATCTCCATTGCAGTAGGATTCCCATTACCATCAAGTTGGCAGACAAGGAAGCAAGCCATAACTCAATACAGTCTCTGCATTGCTGGAACTATAATGCAAGATAGGATGGATAGTTATCTAGCACCATATCCATACTGAGACCAGCAGCCAATTTGGACTCAAGAAATGAGATCACCCAGATGCAAGTATGGAATATTTTGTAAATAAAGCAATTGCTATTTATAGTATTCCATACTTGCAACTGGGCGATCTCATTCCTTGAGTCCTGCTGGTGTCAGTGTGGATATGGTGATACATAAATATCCATCATTCTGCATCATAGTTTCAGCAATGCAGGGACTGTATTGAGTTACAGCTTGCTTCCTTGTCTGCCAACTTGATGGTAGTTGGAATCCCACTGCGACGGTGAGTATCATATTGCTTCTACAATATCAGGGTGATAACTTTTGCAGTGACTTTCTGAGACTTAAATTTTAGCCTAATATTAGGGGGGGTGTTGCATCATATGCAAGATATACACTTTGTGTCTGTGTGTAAAGAGTTGGCTAGGCCTAGGCCAACTAGTATGCCTAAAATTTCCTGCTGCAAATTTAGGTCTCAGAAAGTCATATGATTTGTGAGTATTTACAGTAATTCTGGGTGACACTGTTTGACTGTGTAGATGATTATTTAATTGTAATTTTTTTATTTTTGTTTTTTTTGTTGTTTTTTTGTTGTATTATTTAGATTTTTCGGACAGTTGTCCTCGTCTTTATTCTTGTATACACACAATGTTTTGGGCAATCTGCTCTCTGGCCTTCTTTGAGTGTTTCTTGTTGAACTGAGGAACTTTCTTGTGAATCTTGGGAGCCTTCATGTCATAATTGGGAACCTTAACCCTTACCCAGTCATGGATTAAGTAAAAGATTCAGAGTTCTGAGATGATTCCCAATTATGACATGAACGTTCCTGAGATCGACCGCCCTGTCAGCTGGGGCGTTAGAATGCACCGACTGCACCTCTACTGAGGGGTAACACTTCCCCAAAGGGGCGACCTGTGATGCTTAAGGATAGAACACAAGTGGTTGAGCACTCCATGACTTTCAATACTCCTCTTAGGCCATTTTTTTGGGCTAGACGAGCAGTCGGAGAGGCCCCCTCTGATCAATCGGCTGGTCATGTCAAGCCCTAGCACCTATATGATTGCCCAACCCTATTGCCCTTATGGCAAGCCCCAACCCTTTTTATCATATGGGTGCTAGAAGGCGGTGGCTGAGGGTCTACATGTCCTAGGAAATGACGTTAAACTCTATCTGATGGTGAGGTTCCAGTTCTAGAGGTTTGGGGAATGTGGAACACCCCTTCATCACCATTGCTCCCTGGTCCACTCTGACCCGGAATGGTAGTACCTGTTAGGGTCCCATCTATGGGTTAGATAGAAAAACATGAGTTTATAAACAAAATTGATTATGCATTAAGAATGACTTTATTTCAAAACTTTATTGGCATTAAATGACCCACTGAGGTTGATATGCCGTAAAACAAACCAAACGAAACCAAACTAATCCTGACATTGATGAGGAACACCTGAAGAAAGCCGTGAGGTAGATCTTACGAAACATTGTATATATAACAATAAAGATGAGAATGAAAGTCTAAAAATTTTTAAATAATACAAATTATCAAGCCTCATCTTGAAAATTAAGATTAATTTTTTTTTTAATCTATTTATTTTGTTATCTTTTTTATTTTAAATTTTCAAAGTAGCATTATTCAAGAAGACCTTTACAAAAACTAAATATACCACCTTAAAAAAATATCTGAGAACTATTGAAGTCAGTTAGTCTACTGTTGGTTTGAATAACAGCAACTAGCTAAGTACAACTGAAGCAGTGTCCAAGACAGTTGGTATTTATAGAAATCAAGAATAGTCCATTCATGCATTTGGGTGATTCCATTCCCTGAGTTCTGATTGGCTGCTTGGTTTCTATGATATGGTGTACTTTTATAAATACCCTGTCATTCTGCAGTGGAATTGTGACAGGACGGGATTGTATTAAGTTACAACCGCTTGTTGCCGTGCCTTACCAATTCGATGGTAACTTGAACTTAGCTTGATTATTCTTCAAGAACAAGAAATAAGTATGTATTAATTAAATTTTTCAGACTATTGTCCACGTTTCGGCTAATATACCCTCCAGCTTTCTTCAGGTGTTTCTAGTCAAAATCGGGAACCTTCTTGTTGAACACGGATTAAATAAAGGATTCTTTTTGAAGTTCTATGAAGGCTCCTGAGTTCGATGAGAAACACCTGAAGAAGGCCTGTTGGACACATCTGCCGAAACGTGTATTTAACAACAAAGATGAGGATAATCTGAAAAATCTAAATTATAAAAAAATTATCAATCTTCATCACAAAAATTCAGAGCTTATGGTCAAGTCACATTGAAAACACTGGTTCCCGCTAGATCACCGAAGTTAAGCAATGATGAGCCTGTTTAGTACTAGATGGGTGACCATTTAAGTAACTTCTCTTACTGTAAGAAACCGAATATCAAAATAACTTGATTCGGTATTAAATGACCCGTAAATGGTGTAGAGGTTAGTGTTGTGTGACCAATATTCAGCTGTGTCTGTTCCTCTCAACACGAGAGTATGGATATTTCTATCCATTTATACCAGACACTTGGTTGTGTTCTGGCAGTTTGTACAGAGTGTATTCGGTTAAACTCTGTCATTTTTTTGTCTGGTGACTGGACGCCAGTCACAGCCTTCCTGTGAAGGTGAGTATGATGCTAATTCTACAAATGGTTGATATAAACAAAACAACCAAAATTTCAGACAAGAGATAAGTATTCAGTATGAATATATATATATATATATATTTAAAGTCATTTTCTTTTTTGTTATTTGAGTTTTTTTTTTTTTTTTTTTTCTTAGTTTAAATTTTTTTTTAATTATTATTTATTTGAATGAATGGGTGTTAATAATTTCCAAGTTGTGATTTCTGCTTAATAGGGGGAAAAACTGGCTTGAAAACAATTTTGGATTTGGACAAAAAGAAAGGTGATTTCTAACTTTTTTATCAATGTTTAACTGTGGTTTTTTTTCTTCTCCTTTTTCCATTTTTTTTCCTCCTTTTTTTTTTCTCTCCCTTTTTTTTTCTCTCCCTTTTTTTTTCTTTTTCTTCTTTTCTTTATAAATCACAAATGTTGGGATGGATTGAAGCATGAGTCCACTTAGACACAGAATCTCTGTAGCAATCCAAATCTAAATTTCACTGTGTTCAAAACTTTGATATTTTATAGATGTTCCATATAGCATAGAACACCACAACTTGCACAGTTTGTAGATACACAGCTAAATGCCTTACATTGAGCTACCAACAGAAAATATCCTTCTGCCTTAGACACAGAATCTTTGTAGCAATCCAAATCTAAATTTCATTATGTTCAAAACTTTGATATCTTATAGATGTTCCACGTAGTGTAA
>CM042169.1:52221760-52226760 GCA_023376005.1 Doryteuthis pealeii
ATCTTATTCACTTTTGGTATTACTTGTGTGCATGTTTCTGTGACATAAGCAAACTTTCATAGCGGACCTTTAGATTTAAATTGTACAGGAAATTTGTTTTAAAATCTTTTCATTCTCCTTCATTCATTTTGTTTTCTTTATTGTTTCTATTTTGTTATTTGTGTCTTTTGGTGAATTTGTGTTGTAATTTTGAATCATTGTTTGGTTGACTAAACAATTTCGTCTTCCCAACCCCTCCTTTTCTGATTGTTCTGATAATGTTCTTTAAATTGGTCTTATAGCACCCCCCCTTTTCATTTAGGTGTTAGAAGGCAGTGGCTGAAGGTCATCCACCAGTATTAATACACATAAAGTTAATGAACATTTTTTTCTACTAATCTAACAATACAAATGAAGTTAAATCACGTTTGTAATTGTTGTATACTCTCTTTCCTTACTTTCTTACTTCTATTCTTCTAGCGTCTCATCTAGCGTCTGGACTTTGTCTTGGGGACTTCGTTTCTGGTCTTCCATTGGTGATTTCTCTTTATCAGAAGCCCTGTGTCATTGGTAGCTTTTAGATAATAACACAAGACTTCGATTTACTTAGATCATATTTTATTCTGAAATCCCTACCAGACTACCTGTACAGATTGAGACAGCATCGTGCATAACATGACTTACCACTGTCGTGGTTTTTGGCCGATCTAACTAAAATCTGTTTCTAATTTAAACCGGAAGAGGGTCTTCTCCACTGATTCTCACGGTATCCACCGGAAGAGGATCAGGACTGAGGTCAAGCCTTGTCATTCAATCCTTCAAGGCCGCCGGCTGAACTTATAACAGCCATTTTGGTTTCTATACTACTGTACATAAATATTAGGAATCTAATAATTATGTAACAGTAATGTGTGCCAGTTTTGGGACAGATACAAAGATTGTTGCAAGGTTGAAGGTGGACACTTTAAGCACTTGAGTAATTAAATGTTCAATGTAAAATGTCTAATATATAAATATAATGTATGTATGTATGTATGTATGTAAGTAAAGTCGACGGGGCGGCCTAAAGTCAGTATCAGCCAGTCAGCGAGGGAATCTATCCCCTTTTCAATAGCGCTAGACCAAGGAGATTGTTTTTAGCATCTGAGGTGGAGCGCCACACCTACCATCAGCTCCTTACTTTACCGCACAGATCCCTGTGCTACTCATACGAGTTGGCGAGGACCAGTATCGAACTAGGAAGCTTGTGGTTTCTAGCCAAACGCTCTACCGACTGAGCTAAATAAATGTATAAATTTCTAATAAAGGTAAAATGTTTAAGTGTTAACTGTAACCCTTGTCCCACCCTGTGTATATATATATATATATATATATATATATATATATATATATATATATATAATCAAAACAAGATATGGTATTAGATAAACCACAAGGTTTGATATGCCATTAAACCAACCAACCAATGATGGTTATGATATGAATTGTTTATTGTTTGATTCTTAATTTTCTTTATTGTTTTTGTTTGTCTGACTTAATTTTCTTGAATATTTTTAGTTGGACGTCCTGGGGTGAAACCTCTTGAACAAATTGGCAAGAGAATGGAACACAAAATAGAAAAAGTACAAAAGGCGAAGAATAAAAGCCTCAAACAAAATAAATTTAAAGGTAATTATTCTTGCATATTATGGCACCCGAGGCACATTTTTTTTTTTTTCATTTATTGTTTCACTCTAAAAAATTTGTTTTGCATATGAAAATGTGTGTATTTACCTAACCCCTCCCCAGGATGTATTGGAGGGGAGTCCTCATGGTATGATGGCTAATGTGCTGGACCGTGACATCATCATCATGTTGTGCCAGCAGCGCGGATATCCATGACAATCTCTCGCCAACCATCCCTATCATTCATTGACCCCGGGAGGTCCTCCACACAGCGTGCTGTATCTGCACATAGCTGGTCTATGTAGGTCTTCGCTGTAAGTGAGTTCGAACTCTAGTCACGCTATTGCATTCACTTTTGGACTAATACCCATGAGAAAGTTATGAACCCCCAAATCTCCCCAGTTATGGGTTAAATAATATCACTAGTGTTCTTCTACAAGGATGGCTTTGGCATTAAATAACCCAACGGGGTTGATATGCCATTAAACAAAGAAACAGTTTTTTCCATTTCACTGTTCTGTTAAATAGATATAAAAAATGGGTTTTAAAATGTATTTAAAAAAGACTTAAAAATTTTTTAATACCCTACAAATATTGGATAAAACAAAAACGTCTCCGGCATAAAATAACCCGAGGGTTGACATGCCGTAAAATTCAATTTATCAACCAACCAACCAAACCAAGCATACTATTACTACTGCTTACATGATCGTTTCCAGTCCCATTATTGGAGTGTTCATACTATCCTGGCTGGGAATCTGAGTGTCCGCGCTCTCCTGGCTGGGAATCGGAGTGTCGTGCTCTCCTGGTTGGGATCGGTGGCTCTATTCTCTCCTAGCCGGGATCAGAGTATCTATGCTCTTCTAGGCGAGGTGGGGTGGGGGTGGGTGGCTATGTCTTCACTCTCCAGCCTGGGCTTGAATGTTTGTGCTCTCCTGGCCTGAATTGAAGTGTCTGTGCTCTCTTGGCTGGAATCGGAGCACTTGTGCTCTCCTGGGTGGGATCAGAATATCCCTGCCCTCTTGGCCGGAATCAGAGTATCTCTGCAACTATTGAAACATCTCACTATGATGTTCTATCTTTGCTGTGTTATGGTAACATATATTAAAAAAAAAATCAACTTATTATCATTGCATAAATATATGTTGCGTTTTATTCTAATCTTGTGAAATTTTTATTTTTTATTCATCTTTATTTTTAAAAATTATCTAAAAAAAACCCCTTTGTATTTCATTTTAGGTGAAGTTGATGAACAAGAGACAGATTATGCAAAAATGGTTAGTCTCCCCCCAGCAGAAATAGTTGTTGGGGAGGGAGACATTCCAGTTACTCAGGTGTCCTGTGGACAGCATCATACAGGTATGTTAACGAGCGACATCGCATTACCTGGGATAAATTACTTTTCATGGTATTTTTATTCCATTACCATTTTTTTGAAGTCCACATTTCTTCTTGTTGAAAAGATTTAAAAAATTCTGCATATGGGTAATTCCATGCCAAATCATCCAGAAAAAAGTAAAATTGTCACCCAATATCAAACTATCTTAAGCTTAATTAATCCCGGAATTACGGGATTTATTGAAATCTGTTATCACATAAATACTTGAAAATTTAACTCGCATATCTTAGATATACTTAAAGACTTAGACTCTGGGGCATTCCCAGATTTATCTCGCCTTAGCTTCCTAACAATATTTTATTGCAAGAGATTAACAATGAACCAGCAGGGAAGTATGTCCAATATAGCATAAAGGAGATATTGTATAGATAAACAATTATGAATTGGCACATTACTAAATTTTATTTCACAGAACTTTCAATAGAGGGCATACTTGATTTGAAAATCAGCAACTAAAATCCTACACTTTGATTAGACTTGAACTACCGGTGACTACATGAAAAATACTTACGGTATAGGTCAGTCGGAAGAGTGTCCGACTAGGAACAACAAGGTTCCTGGTTCAATACCGGCACTCGGCAACTTAGCGTATGAGTAGCACATGTATATGTGCGGTAAAGTGAGAGGCGGCTGATGGTAAGTGGGGTGCTCCTCCTCAGACGCTTACACAATCTCCTTGGTCTAGTGTTAGTGAAAAGGGGTATGTTCAATATATGTGTTGTACCGGCCGTTCCTACAGTGGAGAATATACACCGGTTCTCACTATAAATAGTGAGACACCGAGTGAAAAGGTTGTACTGTTACCGTTTAGCGGCAAGCTAGCCGTTCTTGTACCTTATTGTAAATACACTTGTCTCATTTTACCCTACCTTGACTTGACTTCTTTTTTTACTGTTGAACTAACATCACAACAATATGTGAAATAATAATAGAAAAAATATCTGTCATAGATGCAGTGCCACATTGGGATCTTGATCTTGATAGGAAAAATCAGAAATCAAAACTTTAAAACTTTTTTTAGTATTTTTGGATTTCATGGGCAAAAATATTATTATAAACCAATTTTTAGTAGTAGGGAAGCTCTAGAACTCATTTTACAGACAAAAATAGATTACAAAAAGTCGCCATTTTTCGCCAACCCCATCAAATTTGGAGAGCTAAAAATCGACATAACTCCACTTGGAATTGGAAGCTAAAATTTTGGAGATTGTCTAATGTTAACATTGCACACCCGGAATTTTTTTAGAAAAATTGAAGTGGGTGCGTGACATGGACTGGAAGATTTGGCATGGAATTACCCATATACGAAAGTCATTCAATAAATAAGGTGAATTTTGCCTTTGTAGTAGGCAATAGGAAACTGTACAGTTGCACCTTTTTCATAATTTATTATTATTTTACTATATATATATATATATATATATATAGAATTAAACAAAAGGCACATCTCCTGTTTAACAATTTTATTTTTGATCTTTTCTAATTTTCTGGCCAACTTTTTAATGTTTGGGTGGAATTGGTGGATAAATCCACCAAAGTTCAGTTCCTGAGTACTTTCGGCACTTCGAAGTGCCATCATCAGGGTATTCCAGTTTTTTTTTTTTTTTCTATGATGGCACTTCGAAGTGCCGAAAGTACTCAGGAACTGAACTTTGGTGTATTTATCCACCAATTCCACCCTAACATTAAAAAGTTGGCCAGAAAATTAGAAAAGATCAAAAATAAAATTGTTAAACAGGAGATGTGCCTTTTGTTTAATTCTACATGTATAAGTGAAAGAATGCTGCCCAAATACACACATATGAGTAACAAAAGGTGGAATGAAAACATCACACAATGCTGTTAAAGAGAAAACAATTTATAATATAATCATAGCTGATACTGATCAATATTTCGATTTTACAAAAATCATCATCAGAGCTCATTTACTCCGTGGTGTTTGGGTCGGAGAAAAATA
>CM042169.1:52229260-52244260 GCA_023376005.1 Doryteuthis pealeii
TCATATATATAAAAATCAAAATTTGGAAGTAAATAGCCCACAAGGGTTGATATGCCATTAAACAACAGTAAACAATATTAAATTTTCAGCTTAATAATCTTTCTATGTTGATATTTGACTGACAATATAAATTGTATTTTATTTTTAGTGGTATTGCTACAGAATGGAGATGTATATACATTTGGCAGTAACCAATATGGGCAGCTCGGAGTTGGTGATACAGTGGTCAGGTAAGAATGGCACATCCATTTTGATTATTTCTCTTTCTCTATTTCTTTTTTAAACTTAACTCTTTGCCTACTTTAATCTGCTCACAGCTGCTCTCCATTTATGTGCAAGGATTTGTTTCTACACATACTGTAACAATTCTGGTCTCCATTTTAGGCGTTTAGATCTCCTTTTGGTAAATCCAGAGGTAGAAAAAGGTGTAATCTCTGTAGAAGAACGTTTGTTGCATTCCTTGAAATCCTAGGGTCTGATACGATTCTGGTCTCCATTTTAGGCGTTTAGATCTCCTTTTGGTAAATCCAGAGGTAGAAAAAGGTGTAATCTCTGTAGAAGAACGTTTGTTGCATTCCTTGAAATCCTAGGGTCTGATACGATTCTGGTCGCCATTTTAGGCGTTTAGGTCTCCTATTGGTAAATCCAGAGGTAGAAACAGGTGTAATCTCTGTAGAAGAATGTTTGTTGCATTCCTTGAAATCCTAGGGTCTGATACGATTCTGGTCGCCATTTTAGGTGTTTAGATCTCCTATTGGTAAATCCAGAGGTAGAAAAAAGGTGTAATCTCTTGAGAAGAACGTTTGTTGCATTCCTTGAAATCCTAGGGTCTGATACGATTCTGGTCTCCATTTTAGGCGTTTAGATCTCCTTTTGGTAAATCAGAGGTAGAAAAAGGTGTAATCTCTGTAGAAGAACGTTTGTTGCATTCCTTGAAATCCTAGGGTCTGATACGATTTCTGGTCGCCATTTTAGGCGTTTAGGTCTCCTATTGGTAATCCAGAGGTAGAAACAGTGTAATCTCTGTAGAAGAATGTTTTGTGCATTCCTTGAAATCCTAGGGTCTGATACGATTCTGGTCGCCATTTTAGGCGTTTAGGTCTCCTATTGGTAAATCCAGAGGTAGAAAAAGGTGTAATCTCTGTAGAAGAACGTTTGTTGCATTCCTTGAAATCCTAGGGTCTGATATGATTCTGGTCGCCATTTTAGGCGTTTAGGTCTCCTATTGGTAAATCCAGAGGTAGAAACAGGTGTAATCTCTGTAGAAGAACGTTTGTTGCATTCCTTGAAATCCTAGGGTCTGATACGATTCTGGTCGCCATTTTAGGCGTTCAGGTCTCCTATTGTTAAATCCAATAGTAGAAAAAGGTGTAATCTCTGTAGAAGAACGTTTGTTGCATTCCTTGAAATCCTAGGGTCTGATACGATTCTGGTCGCCATTTTAGGCGTTTAGGTCTCCTATTGGTAAATCCAGAGGTAGAAACAGGTGTAATCTCTGTAGAAGAACGTTTGTTGCATTCCTTGAAATCCTAGGGTCTGATACGATTCTGGTCGCCATTTTAGGCGTTTAGGTGTCCTATTGTTAAATCCAATAGTAGAAAAAGGTGTAATCTCTGTAGAAGAACGTTTGTTGCATTCCTTGAAATCCTAGGGTCTGATACGATTCTGGTCGCCATTTTAGGCGTTTAGGTCTCCTATTGGTAAATCCAGAGGTAGAAAAAGGTGTAATCTCTGTAGAAGAACGTTTGTTGCATTCCTTGAAATCCTAGGGTCTGATACGATTCTGGTCGCCATTTTAGGCGTTTAGGTCTCCTATTGGTAAATCCAGAGGTAGAAACAGGTGTAATCTCTGTAGAAGAACGTTTGTTGCATTCCTTGAAATCCTAGGGTCTGATATGATTCTGGTCGCCATTTTAGGCGTTCAGGTCTCCTATTGTTAAATCCAATAGTAGAAAAGGATGCCTCAGTAGTAGATAGGGTTCCTACACATCCTGGAAAATAAAATGTAAAATTTTCAATACTCTGCTCAGACAATAAAGTCTGTATTGTTATAACTATTTGTTGGAATTTGTTTTATATAAAAATGTAAATGTCCTTCGTTTGGTGACCTTCTGAGATCACCTAGCGCATTATAAGAAATTGGTGTTAGATACAGAAGTTAACAGCACCTTTTAACAGATTTAAAGATTTAATCAATTTGGATTTAAAATTTGATTATGTATAATTATATATAATATATAATATTATGTATAATTATATAATATTTTTTTTTTAAGGCAAAATAATGCAAATTTATGTTGAAAAACATATTTATTTAATTTTCTTTTTTTTTTCCACTTAATATTTTTATTTCATCTGTGAATGTTGAATGTAATAATTCAAATTTAATTATGTTATTGATTAAAATCATGAGAATAAAGATTTATTATCATTAATTAAATGTGATTGCAAATTTAAAGATTTTATTAATTACAGTTAGATTGTAGTTGTTGTATTGTGTGTTTTGGAATTTGCTCAGACAATAAAGTCTGTATTGTTATAACTATTTGTTGGAATTTGTTTTATGTAAAAATGTAAATGTCCTTCGTGTGGTGACCTTCTGAGATCATCTAGCGCATTATAAGAAATTTTTTGTTAGCTACAGAAGTTAACAGCACCTTACTTCTTATATGACCATTAAATTTGAATTGCATAATCTGTTTTTTAAAATTTATTTTTTTTGTTTATTTATTTGCAGAGGAATTCCTACCAAATTACAATTACCAATGTCTGCTGTTCAAGTGGCGGCAGGAAGTAGTCACACTGTGATATTGCTAGCTAATGGCCAGGTTTATACCTGTGGCAGTTACCAGGTAAGTTAAATTTTAGAACCCAATTTCTCAATAATAACCTCTTATTAAAATATGGTTCAGTTTTGTTTATTTAATGAAATAGACTTTCAAATTTCCTATAACACTGGCCAGCAGTAAAAGATTTTTTTCCGAAGTTCAAAGGTTTATCAAGTGATATATGATCGCCATTTTATGCTTAATTCAAAAATACCATTCATTGTGTTTAGTCAGGTCTGGTTTTTAAGATGTGCTTAAATAATGAAATAAACTAGTAAATATTCTGTAGTCAATTGTGTAGTAGTTTGGTTGCGAATGGTATGAGTGGGGTGCCCACATGGTGTAGTGGCTAATGTGCGGGATATCATAGTAAGCAAGTTCAAACACCAGTCACACTATTACATTCATTTTCTGACTAATACCCTTGGGAAAGGTATGAACCCTTTCATCCTCCCAGCTATGGATTAAATAGTACCACTACTGTTTTTCTATAAGGCTGGCTTATCTCTAAGATATTGATTTGTTTTGTTTTACGGCATATCAACCTCAGTGGGTTATTTAATGCTGATAAAGTTTGAAATAAACCAATTCTTAATGGATAATCTAAGATATTGAAAACCAATAAGTTGATTATGGTTATTCTTCTATGAGGAAATTACTTTGAAATAATTCATAAGCGTAAAAAGTATGAATATTGTTATCCAAATTTGTTCCAAGTTAGAAACAAAGTTATAAGAACATTAAAACAATATATAAATACATATATTCCATATATACGCATATCCACATATAATCATACATAGACCTATATATATATATATATACACACATATACACATACATATATATACATACGCGCATACATATGTCTGTGCATGCATGTATGCATTTTGCATATTTATGTATGTGTACGTATGTGTATGTGTATATGTGTGTGTGTGTGTATATATATATATATATATATATATATATATATGTCTATGTATGATCATATGTGGATATGCGTATATATGAAATATATGTATTTATAAACAAAATTATGTCACACAATTTGAATGGGGATGCCAATGTCTTTTTCTCATATTTGAGAACCAACAGAAGCCACCACTCACTAAAAACAAAGGATCACAAACTTCTGTTTATTAATAATTTCTTTTTACACAAATGATGGCCCCGATGATGGTTTAATAAACAAACCGAAATACTGTAGCGCCGGCTAAATATTTATCACCCTTCAATACTTGTTTTTTCATTTTTATAGACTTATATACGGTCAGATTCACTTCCAATTTTTTCCTGATATTATGATCTGTATTTATCCTATCTATTTTTCAGAAAGGAGCTTTGGGTCGTATTTGTCCTGAAGAAGGCGGTGCTAAAGAAAAAAGTCATCCTTGGTATACACTTCCAGGCCCAGTGCCTGGCATTGGTAAGTTATTACTCTTCTGTTTATCAAAGAGTTTCTTGTGTTCTTTGAAAAATAGTTTGTTAGCATCTTGTATTCAATTTGGATGTGAGTCAGATATAAAAAACGTTAAAAGTGGTTCGGATATTTTAAAATTGTCTAAATGGCTTGTAGTTAGATTTGATGAAATTTTAAACTTTACTAATTGTATAAATTTGTATAAGGTGATCTGTATTCAGCTGTGTTGCAAATTGAATCTATTCTGAGAATTCTGACTCGGTAGGTGGTTTAAATAGCAGGTTGGGCTATTCCACTGTGTACCTTGGCCAAGCCCATTTTCAGGATTCTCATTGGCTGCTGGTTTTAGTGTGGATACTTTTATCCATATATACCCAACACTTGACTGCTAGCATCTGGTGTTCAATTTGGATGTGAGTCAGATATAAAAGACGTTGAAAATGGTTGGGATATTTTAAAATTGTCCAAATGGCTTGTAGTTAGATTTGATGAGATTTTAACCTTTACTAACTGTTGAAATTTGTATAAGGTGATCTGTGTTTAGTAAAAGGATTTTACTGTCTGCAAACGTCTGTTTATTTTGTAAACACTGTTCTGATTGGCTGATTATAAAATGACAAATAAAATCTCTAATCTCATTGGCTAATCTTTATTTTGGAGCTACATATTCTCGAAAAAGAATGCATTGAATTTAATGAATAATGCAGAGGCCTAAAACTTTGTTTAGTCATATGACTCTTTTTCAAATAAGTGACAAAGGTTTTCACGTGGGCCGGGTCCTGGTTGTTGGGTACGGGTTACCAACATGATCTAAATACACAAAATCTTGGCTCTCCTGTTGGCTGGGACATTAGAATGCACCAACTCCACCTCTGCATAGGGGTAAGACTCCTCCCAAATGGGGTTAACTATTGGCTGTGGGTGGCGACCCGTGATGCTTAAGGATGGAATCTTGGTGGATGAGCAGTCCATGACCTGCAAAACTCCACTTAGAACCTTAGGCTAGATGGGTGGTTGGCTGGTCACATCAAGCCCTAGCACCTATATAAATTGTCCCAACCCTATTGCCTTTATGGCAAGCCTCAGCCCTTTTTATCATATGGGTGCTAGAAGGCAGTGGCTGAGGGTCTACATGTCCTGGGAATGACGTTAAACTCTATCTGATGGTGAGATTCCTGTTCTGGAGGTCTGGGGAATGTGGAGCACCCCTTCATAACCATTGCTCCCTGGTCCACTCTGAGCCGGAGTGGTAGTACCTGTTAGGGTCCCATCTATGGGTCAAATAGATCTTTCAAAATTATTCATATTTCTCAAAAGAAACAACTCTCCCCAAAAATGTAAATAGGAACACAATTCCCTAACCTCTTGCTTCAAAATAAATCTAGATCATTTAACATGCTGTTAAAATCAATCAATATAACAAAAACATATATATTGATTATAGTGTACTATACATTTAAGGCACTATTGTTACCATTGGTTTCAAAGCAGCATGTTAGCCACTTATCGCCAGGACAACGCGCCCGTTAAGAAAAGCAGGGAATGTCAATTCATTTATATATGTGTGTACTTGCGTAATCTGGTTGAAAATAGTGCATATATATATATATATATATACATATATATATATATATTATTATTATTATTATTTCTATTATTTTTTTAAATAAATAAAAATTATATTTACTAGCAAATGTATGCACCCTCCGGGTGCAAGTTTTTAAGTTTTAATATAATAAAATATCATGTTAAATTAGAAAGGCTAATAAAACTAAATAAGAATGCAGATAAAAAGATTTGGAACAGAGGGGTATTATCGAAAAATAGAACAGCTTTGAAACTAACTCTTCCATCATTTTCCATTACTCCCATCTTTCATTGGTAAATTTTCCTAATTTAACTCTTTACTTAAAATAGGAAGTAAAGGATAATATTACAGTTATTTCTTCTTCTTAATGAATTTCTTTTAAGATTTATCCCAGAGATTTTTGCTCATATTCAATAAGATAAAACCAAACAATTAGAAATCAATAATACTTAGCATACATTTATTAAAATCAATTTTTTAAGATCAATATGCAAATTAGCCTTCCCATTCACACTGTAAACATCTATTTTGTTGTATATATAAATACAATTGTGTATTATTAGTATGTAGATAGGGTCAACAGTCTTAATAATGTAAAACAATTTTATTATTCATTGAGGTTTAAATAAAAATAAAATCATGGAGAATGTGATGTAAATAACTAAGGGAACTGTGAATTGAGTAGTAATATAGTTTCGGTTACAGACAGACAGACAAACACACAATCTCCATTATAATAAGATTTGCACTAAACATAATAATCTTATAGATAATCCTTATAATTCTTATGAATTATTAAAGCAATATGGAATATGTCATTTTTTTTTCTATGTTTGGGTAACATATATACGAAAATTAGATCATTGTAATATATATAAAGTGAAAAGAATATTGTTATCATTTTTTTATTTTTCATTTTTTTTATTCAGGTGCTCGTTATGGTCGACGAGCCACATGGATTGGTGCCAGCAGTGACCAAACATTCATGAGGATTGATGAGTCTTTAATTAACGCTCATACTTTAACTGGCTGTAATATTTTTGCAAACCAGTCCTGTATAGGCTTGATTCCAGCTGAAGAGGACAGTGGTTGCTCTATGAAGTGTCTGATGATTAGCAAACATGATGGAAGTTGTAAAAGGTTTGTAGATATTTTTGTTTTTGTTTTATGGCACATCAACATCTGTGGGTCATCTAATGCAGTTTTGAAATAAATTCATTCTTAATGGATACTCAATTTTTTTTATAAACACATTTTCCTATTCAACCCATAGAAGAAGAAGACAAAGGTTTATTTTCACACATTACACAATATAAATAATGTCACATAAAACAAAACAAAAACATAATGTTGGTTGTAGTAATGTGTGGAGGATGATCACTAATCTATATATATATATGCACTATTTTCAACCAGATTACGCAAGTACACACATATATAAATGAATTGACATTCCCTGCCTTTCTTAATGGGTGCGTTGTCCTGGCGATAAGTGGCTAACATGCTGCTTTGAAACCAATGGTAACAATCGTGCCTTAAATGTATAGCAAACATGATGGAAGTTGTAAAAGGTTTGTAGATATTTTTGTTTTGTTTTATGGCATATCAACATCTGTGGGTCATCTAATGCAGTTTGAAATAAATTAATTCTTAATGGATACTCAAGAATTTTTTTTATAAACACATTTTCCTATTCAACCGATAGAAGAAGAAGACAATGGTTTATTTTCACACATTACACAATATAAATAATGTCACATAAAACAAAACAAAAAAACAAAAACATAATTTTGGTTGTTGTAGTAATGTGTGGAGGATGATCACTAATCAGGAATTCTTGTACTAACTGTTGATTGTTTTCTTTTAATTTAAAAAATTTCTTTTTAGTCCGAAAAATCCAAATAATGCAAATTATCAAGCTTCATTGTTACAAATAATATAAAAGTTGTTTGAACATAAAAGATGATGGATGCATACCTTTACCAGGGGTATTAGCGCTATGTAAAATACAAATAGTCTTGTCCGGGATTTGAACTCTGGTAGACGAGTCTATTTCCCACGACTCTAACCATTACATCACGTATATCCATTTATTTTTCTGTCTAATCTTCTCTGTCAATGCACTTAATTCAGTGATGAATATTAATTAATTCCATCAATCGAAAGTGAAAGCCTAATATATTAAAATCAAAACTTAGTCGATAACTACACATCAGGCTACACAAAAATTGATATATGACGCTGATAGATAGAGAGATTGATATATAGGGACACACTGAGATAGATAGATAGATAGAGAGAGAGAGAGAGAGAGAGAGAGAGACTGGGATAGATAGGGATATACTTAGAAATACATGTAGAGACATACTGAGCTATCTAGCTAGCTAGCTAGAGAGAGAGAGAGAGAGAGGAGAGAGACTGAGATAGATAGGGACATTGTTTGAAAGTTGATTATAAGTTTACTTAGTATTATCTATGTTATTCGGACTATTGTCCTCATCTTTATTGTTATCTGTACAATGTTTCGGCCGATATGCCCTCCGGATAATACTAATTATCTGCAGATAATACTAATCATCAAGCCTCATCTCAAACATTCAGAGAAATAGTATAAGTTTACTTATATGTACTAGCAAATATATGCACCCTCTGGGTGCAAGTATTTTAATTAAATTTTATAATAAAATATGATATTAAATTAGAAAGGCTAATGAAACTGAATAAGAATGTAGATAAAAAGATTTTGAACAGAGGGGGTATGATTGAAAAATAGAACAACTTTGAAACTAACTCTTCCATCATTTTCCGTTACTCCCGTCTTTCATTGGTAAATTTTCCTAATTAAACTGTTTAGTTAAAATAGGAAGTAAAGAATACTATTACAGTTATTTCTTCTTGTTAAGGGATTTCTCTTAAGATTTATTGAAGAGATTTTTGCTCATATTCAATAAGATAAAACCAAACAATTAGAAATCAATAATACTAAGCATATATTTATTAAAATCAATTTTTTAAGATCAATATGCAAAGTAGCCTTCCCATTCATATTGTAAACCTCTATTTTGTTGTATATATAAATACAATTGCATGTTATTAGTATGTGGATATGGTCAACAGTGTAAGTAATGTAAAACAATTTTATTAATAATTGAGGTTTAAATAAAAATAAAATCATGGAGAATATGATGTAAATAACTAAGGAATTGTGACTTGTATAGTAATATAGTTTCGGTTACAGACAGACAAACCCAAAATCTCTATTATAATAAGATTAAGAATTTCTATTTTGTTAAATAATTTGAGTTGGTGAGCAAACATTTTGGTGAAATCAATGTTTGGAAATTTTTTTTGTTAGTGTATTCTAATCGTTGATGCAGGTCATCTAATTCCGACAAAGTTTACATTTTTTTACAAAAGTGTGTGGCAAAAATTAATTTTTATACCACACGGGGGCGTTTTTTTATCCTCCAACATTTTAAAATCGATCATGAATGATTTTATATAGAAACCAATTAAATCATAATTGAAATAAGTGTAATACTTTAATATGTGTTCTTATTTAATTTCATTAGTCTTTCTAGTTTGATATATTTCATTACATTAAAACTTAAATATTTATGCCCGGATGGTGCATATTCTTGCGAGTAAAATATAATTAGCATTCCCAGTTGATTTTTTTTTTATTTGAGGTTATTATTATTTAATCATATTAGTTATATAGAGCTTTGTAAATGGGGTTCAAAACTGTTTGAATTGTACAAATATCCCCAGTGGTTCAAAAGTTATGAGAATTTAAAGCCTCGAAATTGAGGTAAAGTGAACATGATTTTGATCAAAAGAATCTGTCAATTCATGGACCATTTCAGAACAAGAAATTCAGTATTTTCTTCACCATTTCTTTATTTTTGAAGCAATTTTGATAAAACTTTGCATTCTTATGTAAAATTCTATGTTCTTTCTGATTCTGGTCTTAGATTTTATGTATCTCCATGCTAGAATCCATTATTTGGGGAATAAAAAGTAGGAATGTCAAGATTTTTTTTTTTTTCAAGTTTGCCACAACATTTTCATTTTTATACTGCATGTATACACATATATAATATTAATTTAAATATATAACATCACTTTGAATTTAAAAATACATTTCTAAATGCTTATGTTGAATTACATAAAAGAAATAGATTACCTATTTACATATGTTTTCACACAAACCCGGTCAGTGTGTGTCGTGTTTTGTTTACATCTCTTGTAATTTCAAGTTATTTTTTTTTGCAAAATTGAAACGGACGTAAGGATGGTGCATATTCTTGCTAGTAAAATATAATTGTGCTTATCTTAAGAAATGGATCCATGCCTGGAAGGTGCATATTCTTGCTAGTAAAATACGGTTTTAACTCGCTGTAAAAATTAATTCAATTGATGAAAACTGATAAAAATTACATATTTAGAAAGATTATTCTATTCTCTTTCCAATCATATAAATAGTTTTAAGAAATACTCGAGAAATTGCAAATTTAACTGATTAAGGTCGCAAATTTGAAAATGTCAGCGTTTTTCAGCTAAATGCTTGTAATGCTAATAGGATATGACATAAGGTTGCAAATATAGGGCATCCAATGAGTTTGATCCTCACTGGATGCCCCACATTTGCAACCTTAGTAGAATTCATACCTTTGCCGAGGGTATTAGTGCTAAGTGAAATGCAATTACAAGATCCAAGATTTGAACTCGGGGTGACAAGTCCATTTCCCATAACTTTAACCATTACACCACACGCATCCATAATAGGTTATGACATAAGGTTGCAAATATAGGGCATTCAATGAGTTTGATCCTCACTGGATGCCCCACATTTACAACCTTATCCATTAGCACTGCTGCAGATTAGCAAACATGTTATGCAGTCAATTTTGTCTATCATAGCAGTGAAGGTTTTACTAAGATTGGTTAAGAAATACTGGAGAAATTGCAAATTTAACTGATTAAGGTCGCAAATTTGAAAATGTCAGCGTTTTTCAGCTAAATGCTTGTAATGCTAATATAATTGTGCTTATCTTGAGAAGTGGATCTAAAAATCTTCTATTAATTTTCTTTTGTTTCTTTTTCAGTTTTATTTCAAGTGACCAAGAGAATCTGTTCCACCATGCTGTTTGTTTGGATCCTGTTTATGACACTTTATGGAGGTAAATTCAATGGATTTCTTGTCTCTTTTGAGGATTGACAATTACTTCATTTGATTGTGTATATGTATGTATGTGTGTGCATAAGTCCAGAGTAAACTACATAATTAAATATATATATATATATATATGTTGAAAAAAAATGAATAAAGGAAAGAAAGTATAGAATGGATAATATAGGATATTTTAATCAATTTTACTTACACGTGTTTCGGTCAGGAGTTTATCCATGTGTATATTATTCAAACTATTATTATTTTTAAATAACCAAATGAAATGAAATAATAATAATAGAAAAAATGTTAAAAATATTATTGATTAAATTATCCTATATTATCCATTTTATACTTTCTTTCCTTTATTCATTTTTTTCAACACACTGTTGGATTCACTTCCAGTTTCATTTTACATATATATATATATATATATATATATACATATAAGTTAAAAGAAAGGAAATGAATCCGACAATATGAGTATGAAAAGGTGGAATGAAAACATCACACAATGCTGTTAATGAAGAAAACAATTTATAATATAATCATAGCTGATACTGA
Organism: Doryteuthis pealeii; assembly: GCA_023376005.1. NCBI lineage: Eukaryota > Metazoa > Mollusca > Cephalopoda > Myopsida > Loliginidae > Doryteuthis > Doryteuthis pealeii. The sequence continues at coordinate 52,240,837 of CM042169.1, forward strand.
TCAATATTTCGATTTTACAAAAATCATCATCAGAGCTCATTTACTCCGTAGTTGTTTGGGTCGGAGAAGAATGTCAAATCAGTTCACAAAAAACCTTAATACTGCAACAAAATATGGCGACAGGAAGTCAAATGAGAAAAAAGAATACTTTTAAGGTCCAAGTTTTTTCAGGGTATGGTAGTCAGACAAATTAACAACTATGAAAATTAAATAAGTCTGAAAAAAGTATGAAGCAAAGATAAAACAAAAAAAATATAAAATCTGAAAAAAATATATATGAAGATAACTTACAGAGGAATAAAATATCAGGTTAATAGCAACTTCGACTGTCAATACAATAATTAACTGAATAAGTTGGAGTTATAAAGAATAGAAATGTGCTCACTACATTAGTAGTGTAGAATTAATAGAAATATGTAGATATATAACCTACTTAAGTTTCACCAAAAATGGATCATCAGGGTTAATCGTATTTTTTTTATTAATTCATTACGATCAACCCTGATGGACCATTTTAGGTGAAAGTTAAGTCGGTTATCTATATCTTTTTACTATATTTTTATTTTTATGTTTTTACTTCTAAACTGTACTGGTGTGGAAAAAACCTAGATAATTCAGTTTTTCAAAATAATTTAATTTTTTTCAAACTGAAAAAAAAAAAACAAAAAGAAAAAAAAGACACATCCGTACTTTCTGAAAATAATCATCAGTACCATATGTAGTGGCCAAAACAAAAAACACCGGAGGAGTTTTCTAAGTTATATATGTAAAAAGTGCTCAATACATTAAGTAGAGCATGATCTTTCTACTATATATACATGATTGTCTTTTTTCATTGAAGACTTGGTATTTCCTATTTTATTGAACATTGTATTTTTTTCTTGTTTTAAAATCTAAACTTTCTTTTTTTTCTATAATGGGATTATAAACAATAGAAATGTGCTCAATACGTTAGTAGAGCAGATTTAATAGAAATATGTACACATATAACCTACTTTAGTTTCATTAAAAATGGATCATCAGGGTTAATTATATATTTTTTTATTAATCATTACGAATATGTATATATATATATATATATATATATATATATATATATATGATTGTCTTTTTTTATTGAAGACTTTGTATTTCCTATTTTATTGAACATTGTATTTTTTTATCTTGTTTTAAAATCTAAACTTTATTTTTTTGTTTTATTTCTCCAGTTACAATCCGAGTACACATACGGTGAATTGTTACATGGTGCTTCTACCTGAAGTACGTCTTTTGCAGACTGTTGACAACAGTTATTGCAATATCCTCAGTCCTGAAATGTTTGTACCGACGAGAACCAATTCTTATTCAACCAGGTCACATTGCTCACTGCATATGCTTGGTAAGTGTTATTAAAAATTATTTGATCTATTATCCTTATTCTTGTTATTTTGATCAAGTTTTTTTTTGTGCTTCCAACTCTTATTTTTTAAACTGATGATTAGTTTACTCCAACCCTGCTATTTAGCAGGTGGTACGACATTCTTGGTTAACAATCTAGCACTCCTTTTCTCCACCCCTACATTACCATACATGAATATAGAATTAGTGACAGTATAGTAAAACTACAGAGAAGAGGTATTTGCTTTTGTTCATTTAAATTTGTTTTTGCTCATTTGAAATAAATAAGTGCAATAAATATTAGCAGAAGGACTCAATTTACAATAATAATTGGATTTTATTTGAATAGAATGAGTTCTGAGGTGAATATATGGTGAACTTTGAAATATACCCTCATACAGGTGAAAAATACCTAGAAAATAGGTAGAAATTTGGTAGGCAAAGAGTTAAGAGACGAGACAGTTTAGCTGTGATCCACACCCAAGCAAAGTATAAAAACTGATGGTTAGTTCATTATAATTGAGCAGAAGAACTCGGATTACAATAATAATAGTTCTTTATTTGATTAAAATGAATTCTGAGGTGAATAGATAGGGAACTTTGAAATATCCCATCATACAGGTAAAAAATACCAAGAAAATTTGGTACAACCATGTGGGAAATTTGGTAGGCAAAGAGTTGAATATTATTTTATGGCTCTCCCACTGCTGCGGTACCCCTAGTGAATCGGATATTTCTGGAACAGCTCCTGTCAACATTCAGGAAACCTTCGAAGCAGCCTGCAAAAAAATAGTGAAATCCAGATAACAGTATCACCCTTTACATTAGTGTCTACATAGCCATAAATACAGAGCAGTCTAGACGTCGTACTATTACTTACCTGCTCGATTGTACCACTCTGTTACCGTGGCCCCACCACTCTGCTACTTCTACTAAATATATCCCTTCCCAGGACATATCAGGTACTCATATGTCTATCCATTATCTATCATATGTAAATTTTCTTGTGTGACTCAAAAATAATGATTTGCATTATATGACCCATATATGTGTTAATGTGTCAATAATTTCTCTTTTTTTGTTTTTGTAGCCTGTCTTGATACATTGACCACTGCCCAACAGTTACATTTAACTGTGTATGAAGAAGCAAAGGAAAAGCTTGCTGCCACCAAGGATTATACAAAGGAAGATTTTTCTGTTGTTAACAGATTTGACAGTAAGTATTCATTTATTTATATTGTAGGGACCCCGTTTGTTTGGTTAGTGTGTGGTTGAGGAGTTGAAGATCCGAGTTATGGGTCCCTACAATTTATATGTATAAGGACTACGGAAAATGTAGTTTCCATAGGTAACAAAAGAAGAAGACATTGATAAAGGAAACAAACTTTATATACATAAATACAATTAATATAGTTTCATTGTTCTTTCAGTGGTGTTGCAGTCTGATTGTGTCTGTGTATACTTGTGTGTGACAACTGTGACATGGTGTTTATATTAGTGTGATTGCTTGTGTCAACATATTAGTAGTTTGTCTGTGATTGGAACTTGTGATTGAAAGTTGTTGTTGTTGATCGAGAGAGAGAGAGAAATAGGAGACGAAAAGATAGACGGACCTGTTGAGTCGTATTTGATGTTTTCGGACGTTCCCACTGTCGAGTTAGGAGCATCCTCTCCAACTCTGTTGAGTCAGGAAGAGCGAAAGCTCCTCACTGTCTCTGTGTCTCCTCCTGGTCTTTCAACTAAAAGGGTCTTTTTATAATTTTCCTATTGTCTTTGTCTACGTGATGATTAAGCTAAAATATTCCTCAAATATCAGGTGATTTGCAATGATGCAATATCAAATGATTTTGGTATCTGTGGAATTCTGGTGACATAAATTATCGGATGAATTTAAACCATTGTTTCTATTGTTCCTAAAATATTTCTAAACTAATATTCATTCGATTTTCTTTTGTTTACCTAATTCTAAACTCATGATATACCATTGTCAAAACTAGTTATTTAAGAAAACTTAATTATTTTAATTTGGTCAATTCCACATGCCGTA
>CM042169.1:52249260-52311760 GCA_023376005.1 Doryteuthis pealeii
TATATATATATACATATACATGTATAATATTTCGTGTTTCATGTAATATAAATCAATTTAATCATTTATTATTAATATTATTATTATTAATATTAATATATAATCAATATTATTATTATATTATTATACATCACCATGACCACCAAACACAAATACGCTCTTTAATATGCACATACATATGCACGTGCAATCCCGTGCTAGGATACAGTCATAATGTCACAACCAACACGCATTTTCATGGACACGCGCATGACAACAAGTACAAAAAAAACAAACCGCATTCACGTAAACATACAACACGAGTATACAGTTATATAAAAATACCATCATTTTCAAAAAAAAAAAAAAAAAATTCATTTAAAGATATGCCATAACTAGACTGCTTCAGTCTAGTTATGGCATATCTTTAAATGAATCACTGGAACTGAAGCAGTTCAGGTGATCTTTTGAAAAAGAGATATTATCTCGAAAATTCAAGAATAAAATACAGGTTAACACACAACACCATTGTTACCCTATTATTATTTTTTCTTTACACCTGCATTGTGATAGCCTTCTAAATCAACCTCCTAACCAATATATATATATATATATATATATATATATATATATATATATATATATATATCAGTTGAAATTCAAATAATTCTTTCTGCATGTTTTTTTTTTTTTTTTTTTCTTTTTTAAGAAGGAAACTTTTTTTTAAATTAATTCAACATATTTGATGCTTAATGGCAATATTTAAAAAAACCTCCTTATATTTTTCCTTTGCAGAGTGGTGTTCAAATTTAAGAGTTCCAAAAAGTCCAACAATGGAACCGATGTAAACGCTGGACAAATTCCTCAATTACTCTACAGGTAAAAATAAACACACCTCACCCCCTTTTGTTTTCATTCATTGATTGCACACATGATCAGACTGATGAGATATGTAGATGTGAAGGAATTCTGGTTATGGTTGTTGAGACAATAAGGTTAATAGTGTTTATCTATAGAAAGAAATAATCACCATTTAGATATCACCTGTGAAATATTAGAAGAACTAAAGTCATATATTGAATAATCTTCATACAATGACATTAGATAAGCAAAGGTTTAACATGCCGTAAAACCAACGAACGAAACAATTCATACGGTGGTAGTAATGTAAAGACAACGATGCTTTTGAAAAGATATTATTTCCCATTTTCTCTTTGGTAAATAAACGCCCTAAGTACAGTTTGGAATTTATCATTGTAAAAACTTCAATTGCTTGTTGTTTTAAATTCTGTTAATCTGATTTTTGAATGTACCATTTCATAAGTCAGTCAGGGTTTCGCTCCCGGTCAGAGGTAATTGTTGTGTCTAGCCATACTGAAGAGACGTGTAACATCGAAACACTGTGTCTGCGGATGACTTATATATATATATATATATAAAATGGTACATTAAAAAAAAAGTCTTAATTTACTAAAGCTAGATTAAGATATAAGTTGCTATGCTGACCTCCCTGCCTCTTTATCTGTGTATGTATGTATATATATATATATATAAACACACATTTGCTTACTTAGAAGTAATTATGGAGATTTTTGTCCCCTGTTTTGATATAGGCCTCCCAGGTTAGATAGCCACACTGAAGAGACGTGTAATGTCAAAACACTGTGTCTGTGGATGACTTTTATATATAATCTTCATACAATGACTGCTATTTACACAGTAGCATTGCAACCAACAAAGCCTTCATCAGATGATGACTCTGGGTTCAGGCATGGTTTTGTGGCCGAAGCATCATTACCACTAACCCAGAGCGCCCCAGCAGTATCTCACGATACCACCAGACTTTGTCAGTTTGATGTCACAATATAGGACTGCCATATCCATGCTGATGCAGTTAGATCTTTCTCTTGAATCTTTTTTAAGTATTTCCTCTTGTCTGTATAATTATTGCAGGTTTTAGTAGGTGCAAATACAGAGATTTTTATAAATCCCTAAAGAGAGCTCAATGTATAATAATTTTTTTAAGATTAAATACAGAGCAATATTTATTTATCTATTTGTGCTGTCTGTCTGATGGGACTAAAAAAATTTTAAAGAGTTTTAGAAATTTATTTAAATTTCTAAAAGCCTTTTAATTTTTGGTCGAAATAAATTTATTACTGAATGACGTTTTTTTTAGTTTTTCCTTCCTTTCAAAGGTATATATATATATATATATATATATATATATATATATTTATTTATTTATTTATTTATTTATCAAATATAACTGTTTTTAGTAGGCGTCTACCTAAAGTTTCAAGCTTTTGCTTTCGTCAGTTATATTTAATAAATAAATAAAGCTCTTACATTTGTAATTGAGCACTTTATTTTCCTTATTTCATCTTGGAAAAATTACCAATATATCTATCTATATATATATATATATATATATATAATATACCAAGCGTGTTGGTAAATCCTCGCAGTGAGAAAAAAACCAACAAATAGTTTAATTGTAAAAATATACTACCAAACATCAACTGTGGAGAAAAAAAATTTTGGAAAAAAGAAAAGACCAAGATAGTCGTACCAACCAAAAGTAATCTATTGGTACAGTATTTGGCCAAAAGAAAAAACAATTTATATGTATATATATGTATATAAAATATATATATATTCATACAACCGCTAGGAAAATAAGCTAATAAGTAAAAAGTGCTCAATACCTAAGTAGAGCAAATAATAAAGATAAATCTAATGAGTCAGACGAACCTACTATTAGTTTCGCTTAATGCTCTTCAGGGCTAAGATCTGAGTTAGATCTTAGCCCTGAAGAGCATTAAGCGAAACTAATAGTAGGTTCGTCTGACTCATTAGATTTATCTTCATATATATATATATATATATATATATATATAGTCAAGTTTGAGAGACCTACACTTTGATGAAATTTAGAAAGGGAACCATGATATCTGGTATCTTCTATTATCTGTCCTCTAAGATTAGCTTCTGAAATCATTTTTTGCATATTATACCCCAAAGGAAATACTGATAGGGGAGATAACTCATCGAGATAGCTAGTGGCCCCCAAATGCTGTTGGTCAGAATGACCCTAGAATGAAACATTCAAAATATTTAAAATTAACGATGATAAAATTTACCTTTGTGAACTATGAAGATGATGAATATGTAATTAAATTTTGTCTTTTATTTATTTTTTTTCAAGATTGCCTTCTCCAGACAGACAAACAGTTCCTCGAAAGTCTGAATATATGGAACCAGCTCATGTGTTGACACATGACTTCAGTAGAACTGTCTCTCCTGTAAGTTGTTCTTCTCTTTTTTTTATATTCATTTTTTTATATTTCATATTCATTTAATATTCATTATTAGATTATTTTATATTCATTTTATATCCTATTATTCATTATTTTATAATTATATTATTCATTATTTTATATTCATTTTTTTATTATTTTATATTCATTTTTTTATTATTTTATATTCATCATTTTATTATTATATTATTCATTATTCATATAGATTATTTTATTATTCATTATTTGATCATTATATTATTCATTATTCTATATTCATTATTTTATTATTATATTATTATTTTATATTCATCATTTTATTATTATTTTATTTATTATTCTGTATTCATTATTTTATTATTATATTATTTTATATTCATCATTTTATTATTATATTATTCATTATTTGATCATTATATTATTTATTATTCTATATTCATTATTTTATTATATTATTTATTATTCTATATTCATTATTTTATTATTATATTATTCATTATTTGATCATTATATTATTTATTATTATATATTCATTATTTTATTATTATATTATTTTTATATTATTATTTCATCATTATTTTATTCATTATTTTATTTTCATTTTTTCATCATTATATTATTCATTATTTATTATTATATTATTCATTATTTAATATTCATTTCTCTTATTTATACAAAACTAATTTTTATCAACATAAATTTCTTACTCTGGATCATCATCAGCTTCATCTGAAAATTTGACTCCAGATTGATATCTCTCATTTGTAAACAATCCGTTGACACATGGATTGTTTACATTCCAAAAAATTTTCTCTAAAAATATTTTCCTTTCTTTTTTCTTTCCTTCCAAATCCAAAAACCTAAATCATAAATTACAAACTCCTAAAGTAATTACTTTAAATCCCTAATTATTTTCAAAATAATTCTAAATTCTTCTTTCATTGGTGATAATTTAAAAAAAAAAAATTCTCCTCCTCCTGTTTTTGTTATTTAACTGAAACTTTTTTTTTTTTTTTTTTTTTTTTTTTCAGGACTGCTTTGATGCCTTACTAAGTTTATTAGAATGGGCATGGTCATCGTTCCATGCCTCAGCTGTGGAAGTTGATGGTCTAAAAGGAATCAGTCGTACGGCTGTTGTGTTGGACCTTCAAAGATTTGTTTACATCTGTAAAGCTTGCCTTCGATTGATTAAGATTTACATTAATGAAGTTTATTCTGATGGAGGTGAGGACCTTTTTTTTTATTTTCATTATAAAATTGATTTCCTTGCCTTGACCTAAACTCCAGTTAAAAGCCACCCTGTCGGCTGAAGCGTTAGAATGCACTGGCTGTACCGCTGCAGAGGGGTAAGACTCCCCCCAATAAGACCACCTGTTGGCCGTGGGTGGCGACCCGTAATGCTTAAGGATGGAGTCTTGGTGGATGAGCAGTCCATGACTTGCAACACTCCACTTAGATCCTTACTTAAATGGGTGGTCGGAGAGGCCCCGTCTGATCAATCGGCTGGTCATGTCAAGCTCTAGCACCTATATGATTGACCCAACCCTATTGCTCTTATAGCAAGACCCAATCCCTTTTTATCATATGGGTGCTAGAAGGCGGTGACTGAGGGTCTACATGTCCTGGGAATGACGTTAAACTCTATCTGATGGTGAGGTTCCAGTTTTGGAGGTTTGGGGAATGTAGAGCACCACTTCATCACCATTGCTCCCTGGTCCACTCTGACCCAGAGTGGTAGTACCTGTTAGGGTCCCATCTATGGGTTAAATAGAAAAATGTATTTATTAAAAAAATTGTATTATCCATTAAGAATTGATTTTTTAAAGAATTGTGCTTAACATTGTTTTAATATTTTTCTTCTTTTTACTGTTCTAACAAACCCAACCAAACCATTGTGGGCCAATAATGTATAGTATAATAACAATTTTTTAAAGAATTGTGCTTTATCATTGTTTTAATATTTTTCTTCTTTTTACCGTTTTAACAACAGCTGCTGGTCGAAAAAATGTTCCAGAGAATGTGAAATTAGCTGAAGGTGTTGGAAATTCCCGGGATCTTCTGAGAAAGATCCTGGCAGAAGAAGTTCGTCCATCCAAAGTGAGAATTTTCTTGCCCACTCCTCCTACCAGTCCAGAATTCCAACAAATGGAGGAAGAGATCCTATCCGCTTGCCATGATACTTTCACTGGATGTTTCCATGCGTTTTACCCAACAGCCAACCTCAAGTGGCTTTGTCTATGTGACTTGCTTGTTATGTTAGAACCGGTAAGTTGTCTCTTGTTTAACACCCCCACCCCCGCCCTGCCCCTCAATTTCTTGAAAACTTATGTCTAAAGCAGGGCTTCTTAAAATTTTTACTTGATGCACCCCCTTGTAACCAAATTTAATTGGTAATCTGAACATTAGTTACATATATGAGAGTAGCCTCCCCTTGTTTGTTTCACTTTGAGGAAGCCGTATGTTTTGGTCGGTCATTTTCATTTCACTGTAAATTGGAACATCGACTAATAAATTTCCATCAATTGTAACATCCTGTGTGTTCTACATTTTCTCCTCACACAGAAATAAACCAATGGTTAATATGCCATTAAACAATATAACCAACCAACCAACCAGATGATCTATGAAACAGGGGTAATCTGAACATTAGTTACATAAATGAGAGTAACCTCCCCCTTATTTGTTTCACTTTGAGGAATCCGTATGTTTTTGTCAGCCATTTTTATTTCACCGTAAATCTACACTAAAAATACAAATTTGTTTGAATCAATACAACTGCATGTTTTAACATGAAAATATCATAAAATGTGTTCTTAATAACGATTAAGTTCATTTCAAATAATGTGTAAGCACAATTAAGAACACATTTTAAGATATTTTCGTGTTAAAACATGCAGTTGTATTGATTCAAACAAATTCATATTTTCAGTGTAAATTTATGGTGAAATGAAAATGGCCGAACTAAAAAATCACCCCTCTACTCAGGCAACGCCGGGTAGCCACTGCTAGTCTTTAATAAAAGTGACTCTACATCTCTTATTTTCAATACTGATCATCTTACAATCCATATGTAATATGGGTTAGTACTGCCAATTATTTTAATGTATATTGTGAGACTACCTGTTCTGCACTCTGCGCTTTCGATGTACTTTGTTTAGTTCCCCAAGCGTTGTGAATTATGTGCTGGCTGAATTTAAGGCACGAGTCAGAAAAACAGGCTCACAAGGATTAAAAACAAAACAACAACTACAAGTGTAAACAAGACACGGATGGAAGAAGGGTGTGTTTGATACTTCGCTGGCTGCTACTGTCTATCCCTACCGGCGATCTTAACACCCCAACGGCCGAGTTGTAACTGCTTAGTGCTCGAGTTTAGCTGTATTTATGTCAAATTCCCCTTCCCCAACCATCTTCTCCGGACCACACAGATGGCCAGTACTTAAAATAAATCGCAGACTTCTAGTCGTCATTAACCCTTAAAATTAAAGTACTTAAATATTTTTTCAGACAATACGTCTTCAATACGTTGATCATTAATTTTTTTTCAAAAGAGAATTTCTCCTAAAAATCCCTTTTGCTTTTAATACCTGGGTGCCTAAGATATTATCACCAAGTGGTCCCATTTCATGGTGGGCATACAGGTCTCTTTAAACTTTACGACCTAATCTTTGGATTCGTAAAAGGGTCAGCCACCCACCCCTTTTACTTATGCCTGGCTTTAACCTATTCTCTTTCTTATTCATTCATTTATTTATTTATTCTGACCATGTTCGTCTTCAACCATAGTATCACAATATCCAATGTTTTTTATTTTTGTTTTCTCCCCCAGGGTATGACAAATATGGAAGGTTATGGTCGTCTTCTTGATGAAGAGTAACCTCCCCCTTATTTGTTTCACTTTGAGGAAGCCGTATGTTTTTGTCAGCCATTTTTATTTCACCGTAAATCTACACTGAAAATACAAATTAGTTTGAATCAATACAACTGCATGTTTTAACATGAAAATATAATAAAAGGTGTTCTTAATAACGATTAAGTTCATTTCAAATAATGTGCAAGCACAATTAAGAACACATTTTATGATATTTTCGTGTTAAAATATGCAGTTGTATTGATTCAAACAAATTCGTATTTTCAGTGTAGATTTATGGTGAAATGAAAATGGCTGACTTAAAAATCACCCCTCTACCCAGGCGACGCCGGGTAGCCATTGCAATAAAAGTGACTCTACATTCCTTATTTTCAATACTGATCATCTTAAAATCCATATGTAATATGGGTTAGTACTGCCAATTATTTTAATGTATATCCAATGTTTTTTATTTTTGTTTTTTTATTTTTGTTTTCTCCCCAGGGTATGACAAATATGGAAGGTTATGGTCGTCTTCTTGCTGCCATTATGGAAGCCCTTACCCACCCCACAATCAAATTAACCAACATCATGCCCATCAACTGTGAACCTGAAACAGAGGAGATTCTTCGCAGGCAATCTATAAGCATTGATGACAACACAAACAGTGTAGCCCGACTGGCCGAGTCGTATCGTTTTCCCCTGCTAGTTGATCACATGACCTATCGTACAGAGTTGGAGGGCATAGGAAGTGGGCATACATCATTTAAGGAGGTGCTTGATCGGCTGCTCATGATCAGTACCGTTCCTGTCCGCCAGGCGCTAAATAAGGAATCTCCCAGTTACCCGCATGTACTGGTATCAAACACCTGTGCCTTGCTATTGTGCCTCATTAGTGAGCTGGCTGCCTCCGCGACTGGGTCTGAGGTAAGTTTATTCCACTTCTCTTACAATATCTTGGGTTATTTCCTATAACTCCAACCTAAAAACTGGGGAACCACTCTGAATGAGACGCAATTTTTCCACCTGCCACCCATGAGTCTCAGCTTGTGGGTGGTCCCACGTAAATAGGGCCTTTGTGCCTGAACTTGTACAAGTGGGTTACGAGGAAAATATCCACTCTGAACGAATTTTATCTGTTAATTAATCTGCCCATTATTTTCCCATTAAACTAACCCCCTAGCCCTAACCCGTCTTCTTTTTTCCTAGTAGATCAATAAATCAATAAATAATTTATCAGTCAATCAGAGTGGTTCCCCTTTTTTATGTTGGAGTTATAGGAAATAACCATCTCTTGGCTTCCATATTGTTGTAAAAGTAGATAATTTCGGGTGTAAGGGAGATAACTGCAAAAAATCAACATGCTTGTAGAATAAATGAAAATCTATGGAAGCCTATATTGTAAAATTAATGTTTTTCACAGAATAGACAAGGTTTTTGTAAAATAAATAAATGAAAAACTATGGAAGCCTATATTGTAAAATTAATGTTTATTTCATAGAATAGACAAGATTTTTTGTAAAATAAATGAAAAACTATGGAAGCCTATATTGTAAAACTAATATTTATTTCATAGAATAGACAAAATGTTTTGTAAAATAAAGGAAAAACTATGGAAGCCTATGTTGTAAAATTAATGTTTATTTCATAGAATAGACAAGATTTTTTGCGTGTAAAATAAATGAAAATTTATGGAAGCCTATATTGTAAAATTAATGTTTATTTCATAGATCCGTATTATCAGGGGAGATAAGTTTTTAACAATATGAAACAAGTAAAGAAAAAAAGATTTCTGTATCCATCATCTTTTTGACAACAAGAATCTTTTTTCCTTTACTTGTTTTATATTGTCCTGGAGAAGGTTTCTATATAAACCGAAATGTTTGAACATCGACATTATGACCAATAATACATTTCTATTCAGTGTAATATCCAGTGTTTATCTACATTTCTACTCACACACACATACACAAATATATGTAAATATATATATATATATATATATATATATATATATATATATATAAAAACAAATATAGCTATTTTCAGCCGACAATATTTGGGAGAATATGTGCTTAATTGAAGTCAAACCTAATTTTTTTGAAAGTTAATTCATTAATGATTAAATCCCACCTAATTAATCATTAATGAATTAACTTTCAAAAAAATTAGGTTTCACTTCAATTAAGCACATTCTCCCATATATATATATATATATATTTCAAATTAAAATATATTAACAGATACAGAAAGGTGTTATAGGCATTTTAAAATGTGCGTACTGCATTGGAAATTAATTTTGTTTAAGGATGGTTTGTATTGTTTTATGTATAAAGCTTTCTCATCAATTCTTCTCCTTCCAGCCTCCACATTAATTTAATTTTTTAAAAACTGAAACACATCACCCCTGATGATGGCACTTCGAAGTGCCGAAAGTACTCGGGACATAGACTTTGGTGGACTAATCCACAAATTCCACCCAAATATTAAAAAGTTTGCCAGAAAACTTGAAAAAATCACAAATAAAATTGTTAAACAGGAGATGTGTCTATTGTTTAATTCAACATGCATAAATGAAAAAATGCTGCCCAAATATATATATATATATATATGAGGAAAGAGGATTGGAATAAATCCAACAGTATGTAGTAGAGATATGAGGAACACAAGGACAAAACTCAGACAAACTCCTAACTTTACCGCACAGATCCCTGTGCTACTCATACGCTAAGTTGGCGAGGACCGGTATCGAACTAGGAACCTTGTGGTTTCTAGCCGAACGCTCTACCGACTGAGCTAACCCGGCCCATGAATATATATAAATGATATAAAATCCTTTAAAACACCCTTTTTCTCTCTTGTAAATAATGTTTGTTTAACTTTATTATTTCTTTCTATTCCAGTTGGATTTGACTAGCACATCTCGTCCATTGCTAGTCACTCCAAATCGTTTCACACGCACCATCCACGGTGCTTACTGGAATACAGGAAATGGCAGTCCTGATGCTGTGGCATTTAGTGTTGATCGTCCCGGGATCCTGATCGCTGGCGTCTGTGTCTACGGAGGCAGTGTCGTCGGTGGACAGTATGAATATGAACTTGAATTACTAGATGATGTAAGTCTTCTTTTCTTTTTTTGTTGTTGTTTCTCTTTCTTGCTTATTCACATCTATTGAAGTCAGTTAGTCTACTGTTGGTTTGAATAACAGCAACTAGCTAAGCACAACCGAAGCAGTCAGTCAGTCTACTGTTGGTTTGAATAACAGCAACTAGCTAAGCACAACTGAACCAGCCAGTCAGTCAGTCTACTGTTGGTTTGAATAACAGCAACTAGCTAAGCACAACTGAACCAGCCAGTCAGTTAGTCTACTGTTGGTTTGAATAACAGCAACTAGCTAAGCACAACTGAACCAGCCAGTCAGTCAGTCTACTGTTGGTTTGAATAACAGCAACTAGCTAAGCACAACTGAACCAGCCAGTCAGTCAGTCTACTGTTGGTTTGAATAACAGCAACTAGCTAAGCACAACTGAACCAGCCAGTCAGTCAGTCTACTGTTGGTTTGAATAACAGCAACTAGCTAAGCACAACTGAACCAGCCAGTCAGTCAGTCTACTGTTGGTTTGAATAACAGCAACTAGCTAAGCACAACTGAACCAGCCAGTCAGTCTACTGTTGGTTTGAATAACAGCAACTAGCTAAGCACAACTGAACCAGCCAGCCAGTCAGTCTACTGTTGGTTTGAATAACAGCAACTAGCTAAGCACAACTGAACCAGCCAGTCAGTCAGTCTACTGTTGGTTTGAATAACAGCAACTAGCTAAGCACAACTGAACCAGCCAGTCAGTTGGTCTACTGTTGGTTTGAATAACAGCAACTAGCTAAGCACAACTGAACCAGCCAGCCAGTCAGTCTAGTTGATTTGAATAACAGCAACTAGCTAAGCACAACTGAACCAGCCAGCCAGTCAGTCTACTGTTGGTTTTAATAACAGCAACTAGCAAAGCACAAGTGAAGCAATGTCCAAGACAGTTGGTATTTATAGAAATCAAGAGTGATCCATTCATGCATTTGGGTGATTCCATTCCTTGAGTTCTGATTGGCTGCTTGGTTTCAATGATATTGTGGAGTTTTATAAATACCCTGTCATTCTGCAGTAGAATTGCAACAAGACGGGTTTGTATTGAGTTACAACCGCTTGTTACCATGTCTTACCAATTCGACGGTAATTGGAACTTAGTTTGATTATTCTTCAACACCCTATCAGCTGGGGCTTTAGAATACACTGACTGCACCTCTGCAGAGGAGTAAGACCCCCCCCCTCTCCAACAGCGCCACCTGTAAGCCATGAGTGGTAACTTGTGATGCTTAAGGATGGAATCCTGGTGGCTGAGTAGTCCATGACATGCAACGCTCCACTTTGGTCGTTACTTAGGCTAGACGGGCAGCTGGAGAGGCCCGCTCTGATCAATCGCCTGATCACATCAAACCCCAGTACTAACCAAGACTAAAGAGTCCTGTTAGTCCTACTATTCACAAGTCTATTAAATCTATGGATTTAATAGAAAATGTAAAACTATACTTTGCGGGATTCCAGGTCACATCGGAATCCAAGGAAACGAAATAGCAGACTCAGCAGCAAAAACAACTAAAAACAACCCACTTGATACACACTTTAAAAGAACTATAAACATCTTATTATAATGGAGATTGTGTGTTTTTCTGTTTGTAACCGAAACTATATTCCTACTCAAGTCACAATTCTCTTAGTTATTGACATCACATTCTCCATGATTGTATTTTTATCTAAACCTCAATTATTAATAAAATTGTCTTACATTATTAATACTGTTAACTATGTCTACATACTGAAAACATGCAATTATATTTATATATACAACAAAATAGCGGTTTACAGTGTGAACGGGAAGGCTAATTTGCATATTAATATTAAAAAATTGAATTTAATAAATTTGTGCTTAGTATTATTGATTTCTAACTGTTTGGTTTTATTTTAATGAATATAAGCAAAAATCTCTTCAATAAATCTTAAATGAAATCCATTAATAAGATAAAATAACTGTCATTTTATTATTTACTTCCTCTTATAACTAAATACTTAAATTAGAAAAAATAACAATGAAAGACGAGAGTGATGGAAGAGTAAGTTTCAGTTGTTCCATTTTTTATTATACTCCCTCTGTTTCAAATCTTTTATTATACCCCCTCTGTTTCAAATCTTTTTATCTGTATTCTTATTTAGTTCCGTTAGACTTTCTAATTTAATATAATATTTTATTACATTAAAACTTAAATACTTGCACCCGGAGGGTGCATATATTTGCTAGTATACACAAAACAAAAATGGCAAAATTATTGGAATAACTTCCAAAACAACAAACTACATGAAATAATGCCACAAATAGGAAAACTTCAAATAAAGTACCTATATGATTGTCCCAACCCTATTGCCTTTATGGCAAGCCCCAAACCTTTTTATCATGTATTAAAACAACCACTTTAGTTTCCTTTGTTTCACCATATGGTCAGTTTTAGATCCTCTGGAGTGACAGGCTGTAAGCAATTTCTATTTTTTTCCCTAGATTAGGTCATTTGCAATGGTGTGCAGTTATTGAAAAAATATTGCATTATCCGTGTTTGCATCAGAGTTTTATGCCCAGTCTTCAAAATTCTCACCTCTTACTCTTCCTTT
Source organism: Doryteuthis pealeii (assembly GCA_023376005.1). Taxonomy (NCBI): domain Eukaryota; kingdom Metazoa; phylum Mollusca; class Cephalopoda; order Myopsida; family Loliginidae; genus Doryteuthis; species Doryteuthis pealeii. Next base: position 52,262,100 of record CM042169.1, read on the forward strand.
CTCCCCTTCGCCACGTATCATTCCTCGTCCAATCAAAACCATGCCACGCGTCTATGCTGACATCATCATAAAAAAATTTCCGTTACAACACACACACCACCACTCAAACTTTACTGTAACTAATCACTCGGACCACCCTTTATGGTTCCACATCATTCCCATTGTGTCAACTACTGCTAACAGTCTCAGCTGTTGATTAGTAGTCCTATGGCCATTGTCTGTGATGGACTGTACTCCAAGTAAGCGTATTGCTGCACGAATACACTGGCAACCCTTACAGAGAGATTGTGGATATTATGATAATAACATAATTATTCCCACCCTATTGGCTGAGGCGTTAGAATGCACCGACTGCACCTCTGCAGAAGGGTAAGACTCCCCGAATGGGGCCACCTGTTGGCTGTGGGTGGCAACCCATGATGCTTAAAGATAGAACCTAGGTGACTGAGCAGTCCATGACTTGCAATATTCCACTTTAGGCTTTTCTTGGGCTAGACGGGCAGTCGGAGAGGGCCCTCTCCAATCAATAGGCTGGCCATGTCAAGCCCTAGCACCTATATGATTGCCCCAACCCTATTGCCCTTATGGCAACCCCCAATCCTTCTTATCCTATGGGTGCTAGAAGGCGGTGACTGAGGGTCTACATGTCCTGGGAATGACGTTAGACTCTATCTGATGGTGAGGTTCCAGTTCTGGAGGCTTGGGGAATGTGGAGCACCCCTTCATCACCATTTCTCCCTGGTCCACTCTGACCCAGAGTGTTAGTACCTGTTAGGGTCCCATCTATGGGTTAAATAGAAAAACATGAGTTTATAAACAAAATTGTATTATGCATTAAGAATGAATTTATTTCAAAACTTTGTCGGCATTAAATGACCCACTGAGGTTGATATGCCGTAAAACAAACCAAACCAAACCATAATTATTCTTTTTTTTTCAATTAATTTGTGTAATGTGCATAGCTGATCCCCCCGATGTAAGCGGCAAAGAATCACCTGTGTCATGCACAAGAGAACCTGACGAGACGTAATTTGCATGAAACCTGGGTGAGCCATAATAAAAACAGGCGGTTGCTGAAACTGACAGAATGAACCAAGTGAGGGACAGTGAAAGTGGTAAAATTCGGTACAAAGGAGGACTACTATGATTGTTGAGGGCAAAAGGACTATTAGACGAAAGGGATTACTGTAGTGGCAGACAGACTGTTGCAGGAAAGGGATTACTGTTGTTGATTGAAAGAAAAAAAACTTTTGCAATTTGTATAAGATGTATATATATTTAAAAATAAAAATATTGTATTGTTTTTGCAGCAAAGTGAAGGTCACAGTGATCCAACCCAGTCGCATACCAGTAGATGGAATAGCTTGGAAATTGTGAAAGGCTCCTATGGTCCTGATGATTGCGTTAATGATATTGCAGAAATTAAATTTGATAGACCTGTTCCTATTAAGGTTTGTACATTCATTATTATCCTTAAATACAATTTTAAAATATTTACTTTTCTGTGCATATATATATATATATATATATATATATATATATATATATATATATATGTCTTATTAAGGTTTGTACAATCATTGTTCTTTTAAAAAATTTCCTTAAATACAATTTAAAAATATTTCTGTTGTGTGTGTGTATATATATATATATATATATATATATATATATATATATATATATCCTATTAAGATTTGTTCCTTCATTATTTTCCTTAAATACAATTTTAAAATATTTACTTTTCTGTGCATATATATATATATATATTAATCAATAATTATGATATTATGGATGTTATAAACTTATAGTTATAAGTTTTATGACAATACTTTTCTCATTTATTCTCTATTCATTCTATATTATATATATATATATATGTGTATGTATATATATATATATATATATATATATATATATCCTATTAAGGTTTGTTCCTTCATTATTTTCCTTGAATACGATTTAAAAATATTTATTATTTATTTATGTTAAGAAAGCAATTTCAATGTGTATAAAAATAAAATAATGTTCAGTCGATTTCAAAGAAACTTTATCCTCAGAGACTTTTTCTGAAAATATTTACTTTTCTGTGCACATATATATATATATATATATATAGTCTTATTAAGGTTTGTACAATCATTGTTCTTTTGAAAAATATCCTTAAATACAATTTTAAAATATTTCTGTTGTGTGTGTGTGTGTATATATATATATGTATATCTTATAAAGGTTTGTACCTTCATTATTTTCCTTAAATGTTCTGTGCATATATATATATATATGCTTCTATAAAAAAACAAACATCCAAAAATCTTATTCACTTCGTCGAAGAGCTTACGGACGGGTTTGTTTACTACTCAATAAACGTCCACTTACCTAATATGGTAGAGGCGTGTAGTATCATTGACAAGGTTAATTTCGCAGGGATTGTTCGCCATGTACCGGCGGCCGAACGGATATGGTCTCTGACTATGCCTGCTGAGGTCTCGGTTTCGATTCCTGTCGGAGGGGAGTCGTTAGTATACACCGCTGATGAGACTTAATAAAGTCGAAACAGTCTGTACGGTGTTCTGCATGGTGAGCCATCCTTTGCCGGGATTCACTTGTCAAGATTATTTTCTATAATTATCGAATTTTATGCGATACATGCATTATAATTGCCTTCAAGCAAAATATAAATAATATATATATATATATATATATATATATAAAATCCATAATTATGATATTATGGATGTTATAAACTTATAACTATAAGTTTTATGACAATACTTTTTTCATTTATTTTCTATTATATATATATATATATATATATATATGTCTTATTAAGGTTTGTACAATCATTGTTCTTTTGAAAAGTTTCCTTAAATACAATTTTAGAATATTTCTGTCATGTGTATATATATATATATATATCTCCTATTAAGATTTGTTCCTTCATTATTTAAAAAAATTATTTTCTTTAAATACAGTTTTAAACTATCTACTTTTCTGTACACATGTGTGTGTATATATTATATATATATATATATATATATATATATATATATATATATATATATAAGTGTATTTAGGCAGCATTTTTTCTTTTATACATGTTTCATTGAATTGAACAGACAATTCCTGTCTGACAAGTCTTTCGCTGATCCGTTCTAATCTTCGGGCCATCCTTCTGGTGTCAGGGTGGAACTGGTATACCAGTCCACCGAATGTTTCGTCACAAGCGCTTTCGGCAATGCACTTTGCCATCCTCAGGTGGATGTAATGGATATATATATATATATATATATATATATATAAAATAGAAAAAAAGCATTTTTTGCATAATTAATGGTCAGAATATTACATTTCCATAGCAAGAGCAATATCCCCCCCCCCCCAAAAAAAAAAAAAAAAAAAAATCAGAAAGTTGGTTGACTTTAAGACTTTTTTTTATACCATTTTTGGATTCTGTGGGCATTTTTCTCGCCCCACCCCCCTCAAATTTGGAGAGCTAAAAATTGCCATAACTCTGCCGATTTTTGGAATTGGAAGTTCAAATTTTGGGGATTGTCTAACTTTATCATAATCCACACTTGGACAAAATTTCAGAAAAATTGAAGGGGGTGGGTGGGTGACATGGCCTGGATGATTTGATATGCAATTACCTAATTGTTTAAATAGTTTTTTTTCTTTACTTTTCATTGTTTATTTTTCATATTCCAAAAAATATTATTTTCTTTGAATTTTTCAGGAAGGAATGAAATATGCAGTTTTGTTAAGAAACCATGGTCCTCGTACCCTAAATGGCGATGGCGGTTTGAGTAGGGTAAAATGTCCAGATGGAACAACTTTTACCTTTACTTCGTGCTCACTCAGTAGCAATGGCACCAACCACATGCGTGGACAGTTACCACAGATCATCTATTACAGGTAATATATGAATAGATAGAAAGATAGACACTATTAGATTTCAATAAAAATAAATAAATAAATGAATAAATAAATAAAATAGATTAAAATAAAATAAATAATATAAGAAAAAAATATATATATATAGAGAGAGAAATTAAAATCTTATTATAATGGAGATTGTGTGTTTTTCTGTCTGTAACCGAAACTACTCAAGTCACAATTCCCTTACCTTGCCTAACTTCACTTGCACCACAAAGGTGACTGTTTAAAATGTGAGAAGTATTTCTGCCACATTCTGTAGTGTGAGTAATGAATGATAATTAGACTAGAATTGGCGATAGTGTTATATTCACTTGGTATCACACGTATCTAAAAGTGAGAGATAGAAAGCTGTAGAAATTTCTTTGCTCTAGAACTGCTTCTAACAATTTTTGTCTCATGATTTATTGTTAAAGTAAACACAAAAAAACCTAGAGATTGACAAGTCAGAGGGAAACAAACATTTTAGACTTTGATTATCATTGAAGCAAAAAAAGGAAAAATGTAGAGACTATCTCAGTAGCATTATTAATGACCACTCACTTTTTATATATTTATTTTGCTACCCTTACTTATATGAATGTCTATATATATTGGTTATATTACTTTAGAATTTAAAAAAAGAAAACAGTAATACACCTACGACTAAAGTACTGGGAAGTATCAATTTGATCCTTATTCATGGTATCAGCCGGACAGCAAGAGAGTCTATTCCCTTTCCACTAGCACTAGATCAGGAAGATTGTTTTTGTGTCTGAGGTGAAGCGCCACACCTACCATCAGCTCCATATATATATATATATATATATATATGGAAGTGCATGGTGTAATGGTTAAAGTCATGGGAAATGGACTCGTTGCCCCGACACATTGACGACACATTCACCATGTTCATCATTTATCCTTATTTTAACCTCAATTATTAATAAAATTGATTTACATTATTAATACTGTTAACCATATCTACTTACTTACAACATGCAATTATATTTATATATACAACAAAATAGCGGTTTACAGTGTGAACGGGAAGGCTAATTTGCATATTGATATTAAAAATGTAATTTTAATAAATATATGCTTAGTATTATTGATTTCTAACTATTTGGCTTTATTTTAATGAATATAAGCAAAAATCTCTTCAATGAATCTTAAATGAAATCCATTAACAAGAAAAGATAACTGTCATTTTATTCTTTACTTCCTATTTTAACTAAATACTTAAATTAGAAAAAATAACAATGAAAGACGAGAGTGATGGAAGAGTAAATTTCAATTGTTCTATTTTTTGATTATACCCCCTCTGTTTCAAATCTTTTTATCTGCATTCTTATTTAGTTTCATTAGCGCTTCTAATTTAATACGATATTTCATTACATTAAAACTTAAATACTTGCACCCGGAGGGTGCATATATTTCTAGTATAAATAAAATAAAAATAAAATTAAAAACAAAAAAAATAGAAAAATAAGAATCTAGATATTATGATGTATAGGTAGATCATAGGCATACAAACAGACAGACATATGAATAGATAGAAAGACAGACACTAATGGATTCTAAATAAAATTTAAAAAAATAAATAAACAAATAAATAGAATAGAATAAAATAATATTACAGGTAAGAAAATGACTCTCTTTGTAATAGTGCCCTATCAGTAGGCCCTATAATAGGCTGATTATAAGAGTTTTTTCTGCCCTGTTGGTTGGGGCAGTAGAATACACCTACTGCACCTCTGCAGAGGGGTAAAATCCCCCAGTGAAGCCACCTTGTGGCTGAGCAGTCCATGACATGCAACAGGGCCCCTACTTTGGTTAGACGGGCAATTTGACTGACTTCTGATTTAGGTCGGAAAATTGAAATGGAAAGTTTTTTGGTGGTCCCCAATGACAGTTTAACTACAGTGTATCAATTAACATTTTGTGAATTGGGTTACAGTTTTAGGGGATTAAGGTTGTTCTTAATTACGTATTGCTTTAAAAAAATAAATAACAAAAAACTCAAATTACTATACATTTAATGTTGAAAAATATTTTTTTAAACTAAGTTTAATTGAAATTATACATTGCAATACTAACACAAACAGCTGGTTCCTAGTTCAATACTGGCCCTCACCAACTCAGCATATGAGTAGCACAGTGATCTGTATGGTAAAGTAAGGAGCTGATGGTAGGTGTGGTGCTCCGCCTCAGAAGCTAAAATAATCTCCATGGACTAGCGCTATTAAAAAGGGGATAGACTCCCTCGCTGTCTGACTGATACCGACTTTACTTTATATCCATCTCGGTCTAGCATCTACTCATAAGATATGAAGATGCACTTGTGTAATGAATAATGAGAAAATTGTGCAGCACCAGTCATAAAATCTTATTATAATGGAGATTGGATGTTTGTCTGTAACCAAAACTATGTCACTACTTATAATACCCTCAGGAATTGTGTAAGTCTATTAATGAGTATTTAATCGTAGTCAAATCATTAATACACAAAATAAATCTTATTTATTAACAGTGTCTATTTAAAATCTGAGTTAGATTTTCCTCAAAACAACCCACATTATTAGCGTGATTAAAATCTTGCAATGTTTCTTATATATATAAGAATATTATTCTCCAATGTATCAAAATCAATCCTATGAATGATTTTATATAGAAACCAATTAAAATCCTATTAAAATGGAGATTCAGTGCCTGTCTGTCTGTCTAACCAAAACTACATCACTGTTTAACATCACAATACCTTCAGGAGTTGTGTAAGTTTATCAATGAGTATTTAATTTACGGTCAAAATCATTAATACACCGAATAAATCTTATTTATTAGCGATGTATCTATTTAAAATCTGAGGGCTAAACTTGCAAATCGGTCAGAAAATTAAAACATATTACAGGGTGACCCAGAAAAAACAGAACCCAAATTATTTATTTATTTTCCCATTAAACTATCCCTAAACCCCAACCCTAAACACTAACCCTACCCCCCTAGTTAAAATTAACAGTTTTATTACAAAATTTGTGGGTTCTGTTTTTTCTGGGTCAACTTAATTTTCCGACCATTTTTCAAGTTCATCCAATCTGAGTTAGATTTTCCTCAAAACAACCCCTATTATTAATGCATTTAAAATCCTGCAATGTGTTTATCACTAAAAAATAAAGGTTTACACAATATATGGTGTGGTTAATTTTCATACTGGTTTTAACAAAACAGGGTTTAATCAATAATTCCTTTTTTTGTTACTGTTATTGATCTCTAATATTAATATTAATTTTATTCTCCAACGTATTAAAATCAATCATATGAATGATTCTATATAGAAACTAATTAAGATATAATTAAAATAAGTGTAATCTTTTTATATGTGTTCTTATTTAATTTCATTAGTCTTTCTAATTTAATATATTTCATTATATTAAAACTTAAATACTTACGCTCAGAGGATGCATAATCATGTTTAGTTAATGTGTAATCTTTTTATATGCGTTCTTATTTTAATTTCATTAATCTTTCTAATTTAATATATTTTCATCACATTAAAACTTAAATACTTATGCCTGGCATAGGGCACATATTCTTGCTAGTATAAGTAATAGTTTTATGTATAACTTTTACTAGCAGGACCTGTGGATATACCACAGTATGATAATTTGATTAAAATAAGTAATCATTTTATATGTGTTCTTATTTAATTTCATTAGTCTTTCTAATATATTTCATTACATTAAAACTGAAATACTTATGCTTGGAGGATGCATATTATTGCTCGTTTGATTAAAGTTTCTATTTTTAATATTTTCTTTTCAGTGCTTCACAAGATGGAGAGTTCCAACAACAGCAGACTAAATTCCTTGCAGAGATGCAGGCGCGCAAAGATGCCATTGGAATTACCAATGCCATTTGTCGATCAGCCATTGATATACTACATAGAGCTCGAGGAATTGCACGTAAGATTTTTCTTCTTTTTCTTTGGCACCTAGTGAGAATCAAACTCACTGAAAATAGTCTTAACTGGTGTTGTATACTGTCATGATATTCTGAGATTTCTCAGAATATCATTTAATAATAGCAAGGGGGGGTTGACTATTTGTTAGAAAAGAAAACGGAAAAAATCTAAAAGTTAAATAAATAAAGAGAAAGGTAAGAGTTGCTGCCCTTGGCAGAAAAAAAGGGGTTAATTCCCTTAGGTTTGTTTTGATTAAAAAATGACCGGGGAAAAAAATTGACTAGAGCAGACGGTAATTCAGGCAGACGAGACAGCAGATCAGACAGTTGAGAACGGGTTTTGGAAGTGACGGTTGAATCAGAGATATTTGAAGAAAAAAAAAACTGAATTAATTTGAAAAGGAAAGAAAACGAAAGAAGTAATTGTTTTGGAAACGGATTTGAAGAAAAAAAAGAAAGAGAAAGGAGGAACTTATATTTAATGAAAAATAAGGAGAGGAAAGAAATAATAACAAAAGAGGAACTTATGTTTTAACGAAAAAGAAGGTATTTCTTTTTACTGTTTATTTACTTTTATGTATTTGCACCCGTCTGTTTAAAAAAAAAAAACAAAGTAAATAATAATTATTTTTTATAAAATAAAATAATTATTAATCACTCACAAATTGTCTTAATGACTAATATTTTTTAATATTTTGTTGAAAGAAAACATTCCGTGTTTTTCCCCTGAACTATCTTTCCTTGGAGAGTCAATTGCCTAGTCACTTAGGATCACACGACTTGACGAAGGGTTTAACAAAAATAAATAGACACTTTGTGACAAATACTCTCTTTATTCTTCTTCTTATTCTTCTGTAGCTTCTTCAAGTGTCTGGACTTCATCTTGGGGATTTCATGTCTGGTCTTCCATTAGGGATTTCTCATCTACCAACTACCAATGACCCAGGGCTTATGATGTCCTGGGTCATTGGTAGTTTTTAGATAATAACTCAAGACTTTGATTTGCTTTAGATCATATTTTATTCTGAAATCCCCACCAGACTACCTGCGCAGATTGAGTCGGCTCCGTGGATTTAGCCAATACTGACTTATACGCTTACCAAAGGATCACATAACATAGGACTTTCTTTAAGCCCTTTTCAACTGGCCAAGGATGGCACTTAAAAACTTTACAAATGGCCACAAAAATCATAACAATCTTCTAAGTCATGTCGCTCAGGAATGCCCTTACTGTCAGTCATCATTTTTGTATCCTCTCTTGACTCCTATTATTCTTCTGCTCATCTTTGGTATCTTATGTTCTTCTTTTGGCGTCTGGACTTCGTCTTGGAGACTTCATGTCTGGTCTTCCATTGGGGATTTCTCTTTATCAGAAGCCCTGGGTCATTGGAGGTTTTTAGATAATAACCCAAGACTTCGATTTGCTTTAGATCATATTTTATTCCGAAATCCCCACCAGACTACCTGCGCAGATTGAGTCGGCAGCGTTCTCAACGCGACTTACTACTCCGTGGTTTCAGCTGATACTGACTAAAACTAACTCTTTCTACTCGAATATATATATATTCACTTTATTATGCTTGTATTCTGAATTCTTTTTTTTTTTTATTTCTTTTATATCTTCAGCCGAAGAAGCTAAAGAGATCTTGGGTCAATCTCCAATGTTTTCATCCTTACTCCCACTTGTTTTAGCATACATTGGACCTGTTGCAACACAAGACCCAAGGGTAAGTTGATTTTGATTCACTTCTGGGTAGATTATTCACTAGCTTAAAAGCCGCCCTATCAGGTGGCATTTAAGTTAGTTCCTGTGAAAAACATATACAAATTACATATTTAGAAAGATAATTTTATTTTCTTTCCAACCATATAAATATTTGGTTATTTCTTATAAGTCTAAGGGAACCACTCTTGACTGATAAATTATTTAATTATTTTCCCATTAAACTAACCCTAAACCTAACCCTAACCTTCTTTTTTCCTAGTAGATCAATAAATAAATAAATAAATAATTTATCAGTCAAGAGTGGTTCCCCTTTCATCATATTACACTTATAGGAAATAACTAAAAAGATTAGATCAGAAATACCCGAGAAATTGCGAATTAAACCGTTTGCTAATTACAGGGTAGTACAATAGGTTGCTTTTAAATACAGCAATCATAATGGTTCATTAATAAAGAAAGCTGAAACCTGTTTACATATTAAAAATGACTAAATTTTAAGATTTCCCCTCAACATTCAATCTTTGACATTAAAGCCTGATGGTTACCTGTCATCATATTGTTACATATTATATATGAAAATAATTCTGAGACTATCTTCCATTAAGGATATAGTGCTTTTTTTGGGGTTTTATTAATGTTTATGGAGTTGGCCTGATTTCAAAATGGTATGATATGTTGGGCTCTGGCCTCTAGGAGCAGATTTGAAAAATGTGACATAGGTCTAATTTTAAAATTAATGAAATCTACTTTTTTACTGATAGGACATTTTAGAAAATAACTTTTTGACTGACTTCTGATTTAGGTTGGAAAATTAAAACGGAAAGTTTTTTGGTGGTCCCCAATGACAGTTTAACTACAGTCTATGCATTAACATTTTGCGAATTGGGTTACAGTTTTAGGGGATTAAGGTTGTTTTTAATTATGTATTGCTTTAAAAAAATAAATAACAAAAAAAACAAATTAACCCAAATTACTATGCATTTAATGTTGAAAAATATTTTTTAAAACTAAGTTTAATTGAAATTATACATTGCAATACTAACATAAACAACTGTCTCAATAATAGATTCAATAATTAATTTCAATGGTTAATTAAATATATAGTAATTTGGGTTTTTTGTTGTTTATTATTTTTAAGCAATACGTAATTAAAAACAACCTTAATCCTAAATCAGAAGTCAGCCGATGTTTTTTCTAAATTTGTTTTTGGTAAAAACTATACTATTTAGTATTAATTATTCTGTTTTTTTTAAAGATTTTTTATTGGATTCAGCCCACAATGGTTTTATTTTGTTCATGGAGTTGGCCTGATTTAAAAATGGTATGATATGTTGGGCTCTGGCTCTAGGAGTAGATTTGAAAAATGTGACATAGGTCTAAAATTAATGAAATCTACTTTTTTACTGATAGGATATTTTAGAAAATGTTGTTTTTTTTCTAAATTTGTTTTTGGTAAAAACTATACTATTTAGTATTAATTATTCTGTTTTTTTTGTTTTTTTGTTCAGGGAGCAGTACAAGTGTTGGGCCTGATTCATGAGGTGTTGCCTGCTGTGGTGGCCATCAATAACCAAGGATTAATCACCTCTTATGGTGGGAGTCATCCAGATGCAGGGTCTGTGGATTCAGAATTTGGGGGTTCGAGTCAACATTACCGAATTGTTGAGAGTGACCACCCCTATAAACCAGCGACTGTTGCTAATTACAAGGTAAGTACAATAGGTTGCTTTTAAATACAGCAATCATAATGGTTCATTAATAACGAAGGCTGAAACCTAAAATCTTCCCACTCTGCCAGGTGGGGATGTAGAATACACTGGCTGCACCTCCACCCTGTTGGCTGGGGCGTTAGAATGCACCGACTGCACCCCTGCAGAGGGGAAAAACTCCCCCAATGGGGCCACCTGTTGGCCGTGGGTGGTGACCCGTGATACTTATGGATAGAACCCAGGTGGTTGAGCAGTTCATGACTTGCAATACTCCACTTTGGCCCTATCTTGGGCTAGACGGGCGGTCGGAGAAGCCCCCTCCGATCAATCGGCTAGTCACGTCAAGCCCTAGCATCTATATGATTTTCCCAACCCTATTGCCCTTATGGCAAGCCCCACCCCTTTTTTATCATATGGCTGCTAGAAGGCGGTGACTGAGGGTCTACATGTCCTGGGAATGACGTTAAACTCTATCTGATGGTGAGGTTCCAGTTTTGGAGGTTTGGGGAATGTGGAGCACCCCTTCAACACCATTGCTCCCTGGCGGAACCCCTACTTCCGGGTTCCCAACAGCCTCCTACTGATCAAGGGGAATTTAGGTCTGTTAATTTCGATTTAACCCATTTTATTCATATTAAAAAAATCTGTACAGTTTGCAGTTTCTAAATATAAATAACAACACAATTATATCACTTGATATATAATAGGGTGGACAATATATCTCTTTATCAGATCATAAATATACAATCACAGAAAAACCTGCAGAATTTGGTTTTACCCCTGGCGTTATTTCCATGATGTCTTACTGTTGTGTTTTAACATACAGATAAAATAGGGAACACTGAATGATAATGCCAGATTGTTGGAAAATTAACAAGGTTTTATTTAACACAGGGTAGAGAATGCTTCTATCCTAAAAGTGACTTAATTTACTCTTTCGTTAGTTCTGTACAAAACAGCTGTCACTTCCTAATATTGTACGTTTTAAATATAAATAACAAGACAATTATATCACTTGATATAATCGGGTGGACAATATCTCTCTTTATCAGATCATAAATATACAATCACAGAAAATCAACAGTGTTACTGTTATGTTTTTACATACTGATAAAATGAAGACTGAATGATAATGCAAGACCAGGTTGTTAAAAAATTAACAAGGTTTTATGGTAATCTGAACATTAGCTACATAAATGAGAGTAACCTCCCCTTGTTTATTTTACTTTGAGGAAGCCTAATAACAATTAAGTTCATTTCAAATAATGCGCAAGCACAATCAAGAACACATTTTATGATATTTTTGTGTTAAAACATGTAGTTGTATTGATTTGAACAAATTCGTATTTTCAGTGTAGATTTACAGAGAAATGAAAATGGTAAACCAAAACATAAGGCTTCCTTAAGGTGAAAGAAACAATGGGAGGTTACTCTCATTTATGTAGCTAATGTTCAGTTTACTGGTTTTATTTAGTACAGGGTAGAGAATGCTTCTACTCTAAAAGGGACTTAACTAGCTCACATGTGTTGTGAGCTGATCCACTCAGTACGAACCCAATCCAAAAGTGTCATGGCAGAAATCCCCACTTTTGGGTTCCCATCAGCCCCCTATTGATCAAGGGCAGTTGGAAATTAACAATGTTTATTTAACACAGGGTAGAGAATGCTTCTACCCTAAAACTGACTTAACTAGTTCATACGTGTTGTTAGCTATGTCCACTCAGTCCGAAACCCAATCCAAAAGTGTCATGGTGGAAAACCCCATTTCTGGGTTCCTATCTGATCAAGGGAAGCAACTCTATTTTCTTTAGGTCTGAACCTAACAATTACAACCGCCCTGTCGGTGGGGCATTAGAATGCACCAACTGCACCTCTGCAGAGGGGTAAGACTCCCCCAATGGGGCCACCTGTTGGCCGTGGGTGGCGACCCGTGATGCTTAAGGATAGAGCCCAGGTGGATGAGCAGTTCATGACATGCAATACTCCACTTTGGCCCTATCTTGGGCTAGACGGGCAGTTTGGAGAGGCCCCCTCCGATCAATCGGCTGGTCACGTCAAGCCCTAGCACCTATATGATTTTCCCAACCCTATTGCCCTTATGGCAAGCCCCAACCCCTTTTTATCATATGGGTGCTAGAAGGCGGTGGCTGCGGGTCTACATGTCCTGGGAATGACATTAAACTCTATCTGATGGTGAGGTTCCAGTTTTGGAGGTTTGGAGAATGTGGAGCACCCCTTCATCACGATTGCTCCTTGGTTCACTCTGACCCGGAGTGGTAGTACCTGTTAGGGTCCCATCTATGGGTTGAATAGAAAAATGTATTTATAAAAAAATTGTATTATCCATTAAGAATTGATTTATTTCACAACTTTATCGGCATTAAATGACCCACTGAGGTTGATATGCCGTAAACCAAACCAAACCAAACCAAACAGTTACAAACATGTATTCCTGTTTAATTTTGTTTATTTTGTTAACTTTCAGGTCCAATTCACGGAGAGTGTGAAATGGATGGTGCTAGAGTTCGATGCCCAATGTGGGACGGCTCAAGCTGAAGATACTCTCCAACTGTACATCCCATGTCACTTCAAGGAAAATTCTTTGTGTCCACTCACTGGTCAAGAGGAGGAAGAAGACCAGCAACCAACATCTGTTCTCTGGCCAGTTTTAAAGAAATTCCATGGTACCAACTGGCCAAAGTCTGCTGTTGTTTTACCAGGTAAATTTTCTTACTCCTTTTTTTATGCCAAAATGTAGAATTCTCCTTTTGATATTTCATAAAATGAGTTTGTACCATAGATACTTGAATATTATCCAATCAAAATATAGAATTCTCCTTTTGATATTTCATAAAATGAATTTGTACCATAGATACTTGAATATTATCCAATCAAAATATAGAATTCTCCTTTTGATATTTCATAAAATGAGTTTGTACCATATATACTTGAATATTATCCAATGCTATCGTAGACTATTTGCTGACTTTTGCACTTTGAAATTGGAGGCCTATGAGTTGTCCTATGCCTAAACTTGATCAACTATTTAGACACACAGTTTGTATTTTGTATATAGTATGACCCCCTAATATTTGGCTTAAGTTTAGGTCTCAGAAAGTTGCAGAATACATGAGTATATATAGTATATACCGTAAATCCTCGAGTATAGTCCACCCTTGAATATAATACACAGGAGATTTTTAGGTGCTGTACCTCTGAAAAACCTAAACCTTGTGTATAATACGCACCCCTTCTCTAACTTGAGTCAATGAGGTCTATATAACGTCCTTGGTTTGTAAAAATGTATACAGTAACGTCCTTTATTATTATTGTATATATAACATAATGCAAACATGTAGCTTTTTTGTGCATTTTGTTTGCAGAAAATAAAGAAATAACAGTAATAACGTCAGTGAAAAATAAATATTAAGTAAATTGTCTTTACATATTTATCACTATCAGTTATAAAAGCAAAAAAACATTTATTCAAATCCTTCAAATTCAACGTCACTTTCAGCATCAAATAAATGTTCCATTTGTTCCTCTGTAAACATGTCAGCATCATTGAAGTGTAAATCTCCGACATCACAAAATGCGTCTGAATAAACATTGCCGGACAGCAAATAGACTCGGACATTACTTAGAAAATATTTTTCATTTTTAACCTTGTATATAGTACGCACTAGGGATTTTGACCTTTGAATTTTGGGAAAAAAATGCGGATTATACTTGAGAATTTATGGTACATGTTTATAATTATTTGTTAATTTTATTGTTTGTAATTTAAAATAAATGATTAATCTATTAATAATGGAGATTCGCTTCCGGTTTTTGTCTGTAACAAAAATTACGTCACTGCTTACGTCACATTACCCCAAATTGCCATAACATAGAATAAATCCACTCAAAATTTGAACATGCAACATTAGACAGTCTTCATTGTTTTTTAAAACAAGTTTTAATAAATACATGACTGGTATTATATATCTATATATAGTTTGTTTTATTTTAATACATATTTAAAGTTTACATTTCAAATTGTTTTATTTTTTAATCCTTTAATAAATTTGATGATTTTACTTACTTGGGTACAAACTCACTGACATTGAATTTTTAACTCCCACTCCTCAGGCAATATGTTTTTATTTTGTACTAGTTTTTTTAATGAATTGAAGTTAATGAACCCCCAGGTATGAACCAGCAATGGTTTAAATAGTTTAAATGCCCCCCCCCCCCCAATCGAAGGGATTAAATTTATTTTGTAAAATACATTTGGGAGGCCAAAATTAGCAGTACTTAATATTTTAAATTTGAATTTGTGTTTTGTAAAAATTCATCGAAAAATATTTTAAACTAGGTGGGGTGGGGCATAAAATATCTACATTGAGTTGCTGATAAAAGGCTGGAATGGAGGCAGATATTGTAAAATATCTACATTAATTTACCGATGAATTGCATGACTCAGGCAATGTTTCAATATTTTTACATCGCCCGGAAGGTGTTTTTTATTTTGTACTAGTATTTATAATTACTAGCAAATATATGCACCCTCTGGGTGCAAGTATTTAAGCTTTAATATAATAAAATATCATATTAAATTAGAAAAGCTAATGAAACTGAATAAGAATACAGATAAAAAGATTTGGAACAGAGGGAGTATGATTGAAAAATAGAACAACTTTGAAACTAACTCTTCCATCATTTTCCGTTACTCCCGTCTTTCATTGGTAAATTTTCCTAATTTAAGTATTTAGTTAAAATAGGAAGTAAAGATTAATATTACAGTTATTTCTTCTTGTTAATGGATTTCTTTTAAGATTTATCCCCGAGATTTTTGCTCATATTCAATAAGATAAAACCAAACAATTAGAAATCAATAATACTAAGCATATATTTTGTTGTATATATAAATACAATTGCATGTTATTAGTATGTAGATATGGTCAACAGTATTAATAATGTAAAACAATTTTATTAATAACTGAGGTTTAAATAAAAATAAAATCATGGAGAATGTGATGTAAATAACAAAAGGAATTGTGACTTGTATTGTAATATAGTTTCGGTTACAGACAGACAAACCCACAATCTCCATTATAATAAGATTTGTTAATTTTATTGTTTGTAATTTAAAATAAATGATTAATATTTTTAATGTATGTTTATTTTCTATTTTCTAAAGGAAATGAAGTAACATTTTCCTTGGAAAGTGCCTCTGACTACGTAAAGGATGAAAAAGCTTGTTTTTACGGCTTCAAATGTATTGTAACTGGTTATGAATGGACAAGCAGACCAGAAGAGGTAAGATTTACTGGTGTATATTCTTTCTCACAGTATCCACTGGAAGGAGGATCAGGATGAGGTCAAGCCGTGTCACTCAATCCTTCAAGGCCGCCGGCTGCAACTTATAACAGCCATTTTGGTTTCTACACTACTGTAAATAGCTAGAAGGCGGTGGCTAAGGGTCTACATGTCCTGGGAATGACGTTAAACTCTATCTGATGGTGAGGTTCCAGTTTTGGAGGTTTGGGGAATGTGGAGCACCCCTTCATCACCATTGCTCCCTGGTCCACTCTGACCCGGAGTGGTAGTACCTGTTAGGGTCCCATCTATGGGTTAAATAGAAAAATGTATTTATAAAAAAATTGTATTATCCATTAAGAATTGATTTATTTCAAAACTTTATCTGCATTAAATGACCCACGGAGGTTGATATGCCGTAAAACAACACAGACCAAACCAAAACCAAACCAAACCAAACTACTGTAAATAAGTGTTAGGGTTCTAACAATTAAGTAACATTATTAATATCTTAATCAACAAAATCTTTTTTTCTTTTTGTTTAATTTTCATTTACAAACCTACTATTTACTTATAAATCATATATAAAGTAAAGTCGTCGGGGCGGCCTAATGTCAGTATCAGCCAGACAGCGAGGGAGTCTATCTCCTTTTCACTAGCGCTAGACCAACGAGATTATTTTAGTATCTGAGGTGGAGTGCCACACCTAGCATCAGCTCCTCACTTTACTGCACAGATACCTGTGCTACTCATATGCTGATTTGGTGAGGACCAAATAACAATTAAGTTCATTCCAAATAATGTGCAAGCACAATTAAGAACTCATTTTATGATATTTTCATTTTAAAACATTCAGTTGTATTGATTCGAACAAATTCATATTTTCAGTGTAAATTTACGGTGAAATGAAAATGGCTGACCAAAACAGAACGGCTTCTTCAAAGTGAAACAAACAAGGGGAGGTTACTCTCATTTATATAACTAATGTTTAGATTACCCATTTTGTCTGGTGAGAAAGGTGGCTAGACACCTTGCAGAATGAAAAACCCCACCTGTAAAAGGCCGTAGGAAGCTCTTTGTTCAACGGCTGTCTAACCCATTGTTTATAAAGTCCAACCCCTCCTCATTGCAGCAGGGTCATGTAAATTGGTAGTGTTGAGCCGTGCCATCAGGAACTTAAGTTCCTGGTAGGGTCACTTAAGGCAGACAGGTGTGGCTCCCAGTGGTATCAGGTCCACAACCCGGCCAAAGGGGTTCTGGTGACAATCCAAATAATACAAATATCAAGCCTCATCTCAAAAATTCTGACAAATAGTATTCCTATCTAACACTAATAATTTCTACCTCAGATGACC
Source organism: Doryteuthis pealeii (assembly GCA_023376005.1). Classification (NCBI taxonomy): domain Eukaryota; kingdom Metazoa; phylum Mollusca; class Cephalopoda; order Myopsida; family Loliginidae; genus Doryteuthis; species Doryteuthis pealeii. The sequence goes on from CM042169.1 coordinate 52,280,063, forward strand.
TTGGGGATTAACCTTACATAGTCTATGTTAGAATTGAAGTTTATTAATATACACACACACACCCTCTTTGTCATAATAGTATAGATTTTATGAAAAGATTGATTTTGTTGTTAATATTAAAAATCCTTCATAAAATGGATTGAATATTAAACCTTTTATTTTAATAAAATTGTTGTTGTTCTATTTCAGACCACCTTACATTTAGAATTGAAATTAAAAAAACAGGCATACACACACATACACATACACAAATTTTTGCATAGTAGTATAGATTTTCTGAAACAATCAACTTTGTTGTTAATATCATAACTCGCTCATAAAATTGATTGAATATTAAAACTTTTAAGTCTTAAGAATATTAAAACTTTAAGTCTTATAAATTGAATATTAAAACTTTTTTAAGTCTTATAAATTGAATATTAAAACTTTTTTAAGTCTCTTATAAATTGAATATCAAAACTTTTATTTTAATAAAATATTTGTCCTTGTTCTATTTCAGATGAACCTTACATTTAGAATTGAAGTTAAAAAACAGGCATGCACACCTACACACACACACAAAAATGTTTGCATTGTAGTATAGATTTTCTGAAACCATCAACTTTGTTGTTAATATAACTCGCATATAAAATTGATTGAATACTAAAACTTTTATGTCTTATAAAATGAATATTAAAACTTTTATTTTAATAAAATATTTGTTGTTTTTCTATTTCAGACCACCTTACATTTAGAAAGAGAATTGTCGTACCTTGGTGGCATGTGTGCCTCAGCATTAATGAAAAAAGATTTAACACTTCCTGTTGGTAAGTTCCTGTTTACTCGATACATGTAAGACTCCCCTAATGAAGCCACCTGTTGGCCGTGGGTGGCCACCCGTGATACTTAAGGATAGAATCCAGGTGGTTGAGCAGTCCATGACTTGCAATACTCCACTTTGGCCCTATCTTGGGGCTAGACGGGCGTTCGGAGAGGCCCCCTCCGATCAATCGGCTTGTCACGTTAAGCCCTAGCACCCATATGATTGTCCTGACCCTATTGCCGTTATGGCCAGCCCCTCTTTTTATCATATATGCTAGTAGGTGGTGGCTGAGGGTCTACATGTCCTGGGAATGACGTTAAACTGATGGTAAGGTTCCAGTTTTGGAGATTTGGGGAATGTGGAGCACCCCTTCATCACCATTGCTCCCAGGTCCACTCTGACCTGGAGTGGTAGTACCTGTTAGGGTCCATTTATGGGTTAAATAGAAAAAAAAATGTTTATAAAAGATTGTTTTAAAAAAAACTTCCTACCAAACTATCACTTATAACAAACTTTATCCTATAAACTCATCCCTTAAACTGATTCCCAATCCACTTAGCAACAAACAACCTACTGTCAAAATCAATAAAAATCATTGAAAAAAAGACATAATAAATTATAGACCATCCCTCACAACCTACCGCTTGGCATAAAATAACCCTGGATGGGTTGACATGCCATTAAAATCAATCAATCAATCAGAATAATGCAGAATCAATAGAGGGCATGAGCTAGTTTCCCTGCAAGTAGATGGTCCCATGTGGTGGGAAACGGTGAAACTCAAGTGTGTTCCTTACGTCCAGGATTGAATTGAAGTCTGTCATTAAATTTTTAGTAGCTGAGAAGTGCAAACCATTTAGAATTTACAGAAGAATATGTGATGTATATGGAGAAACATGTTTTAGTCAAGAAAATGTTTACTCATGAGCTAATGGGTAGTCCGATTAATCAGCCGGTCATGTCAAGCCATAGCACCTATATGATTGTCCCTACTCTATTACCCTATGGCAAACCTCCAACTCTTTTTATCATATATCTATTTACCAACTTGAATACCTATCAAGAATGAATAAAACAAAATGTTTTCAGCATTAAATAACCCAACAAGGGTTGATATGCCATAAAAGTGTGTGGAGTAACCCTTTCTTGCCATTACTCCCAGGTCCACTCTGACCTGGAGTCTGAGTACCTACTAGTGTGTCATCTATGGGTTAAATAGAAGAAAATTAGTTTAAAAAATTGAGTTTAGAAAAAATGTCAATACCCATCAAGAATGAATAAAACAAAATGTCTTTGGCATAAAATAACCCAACAAAGGGTTGATATACCGTAAAATCCAATCAGTCAATCAATCTAAAATAAATATTTTATGTTTTATTTTTCTCAGGAGCTGAGGATGTTGAAGAGGATCTAGATTCTGTCGAAGAAGGCGCTCAGTTGGTACGTAAACTCTTTGCTATTATTTTTTCCTTATCTTTTTTAAAATTATTTTTATTGTAAAGCTAACAAAGAGAATGTAAATGCTATCAATATTCAAATAGATATTCTTAAAACTAATCAATTGAAAATCTCTGAGGAAATATTCAAAAAATTTTTCCCGCCATTAAACTCCTTTTTTCCATGTTTTTGATGTTAATAAAATGTTTTGGCTGATTTGTTCTTCAGCCTTTATCGGGTCTATAGCTCATAAGAAATTTTGAAAAAAATTTCTGCAGAGAAATGACATCTGGGTCCCCCAGCACCTCTATCAAAGGATAATTGCATTATTTGGTATTTATCACCTGTAAACAATCTGTTGACAATCGGATTGTCTACATTCCAAAAAAAATTTCTCTAAAAATATTTCTTCTAAAATTATTTTGCTTTCTTTTCTCTCTCCTGAAATCCAAAACCTAAATCCTAATTTACAAAACTACTAAAATAATTGTTGAGATCCCTAAGTATTTTACACCAGTTCATCTGTGAGATGTGCCTTTATGAATCAAAGATACGTTTCATTTTGTGTTATTTCATATTGTTACAATATAATTTTTTAAACTCTGGTGTAATGTGGTACTTGTCATACTTGTTTAAAAATAGAGCTAAAAGAATTAACAAGTCTATGAATAGTTAAAAAAAAAAAAATGATAATAAAAAAAGGCAATTGACAATATTTGTTTATTTTTTAATTTGTGTTATCTGCATTATTCGGACTATTGTCCCCATCTTCATTGTTATTTGTACAACGTTTCGGCCGATATGCCCTCCGGCCTTCTTCAGGTATTTCTTCTTGGACTCTGGAACCTTCTTGTCGTAAACGGGAGCCATCACGGAACTTTGAACCTAACCCTTTATTTAGTCCACGGGGGTATCCTGTTCTCATTCCGCTAACCATAGCTGGGGTAGGAGTTGTGTTAATTATTTTTCTATGTTACTGCCTCTACTGTTCAAAGTTCCGTGATGGCTCCCGATTACGACAAGAAGGTTCTCGAGTCCGACAAGAAATACCTAGAGAAGCCGGATGGCATATCGGCCGAAACGTTGTACAAATAACAATGAAGATGGGGACAATAGTCCGAATAACGCAGATAATACTAATCATCAAGTCTCATCTCAAACATTCAGAGAAATAGTATTTTTGAATTTAATCAAATCTAAAATTAACAAGAGTTGTCTCCCTTTAACTTACCCAATGAACAGCCAGGAGGGAATATTCAATTGAATGAAAAAGAAAAAAGGCAATTGACAATATTTGTTTATTTTTGAATTTAATCAAATCTAAAATTAACAAGAGTTGTCTCCCTTGAACTTACCAATGAAAAGCCAGGAGGGAATATTCAATTGAAATCGCAGATGACCATTTACAGGGATTGAGTGTAGATGAAAAAAAGAAGAAAGTGACAGTTTTGAGACTGTTGGACTGGAAATTTCTTGAAGCAGGAATTATTTTACTGATGAAAATTGAATATTTAGTATGATTTTACAAGAAAAAACCAACTAAGGTATTTTTCTTTTTCTTTTTCTTCTTTTAGGTTTTCAATGCTCATTCTTCTCTTCTGGATAAAGGTTTTGCACTTTCCCACCCCCCCACAATTATGCAGGCATTAGAAGGCAACCTACCATTTTGTTGGCAATCCAACGAAAGAGCTTTTCTCAAAGATTTTGTAGCTTGCACCCCTGGAACCAGTGGAGGACGTTTGGCACGGTAAGAGAACCTCTTGAAGTTTTTTTTTGAGTTTTTAATTTCTAATTTTTTTCCTTTTGTTTTAAATTCTTTTTTTTTTTTTTTAAATTTTTGAAAGTTTTTTTCTTTTTTTTTTTTTAAATTTTTTTTTTTTTTAATTTTTGAAAGTTTTTTTTTTTTTTAAATTTTTTTTTTTTAAATTTTTTTTTTTGGTTTTTTTGTAAAATTTTTAAGTGTTTTTTTTTTTTTTTTAAATTTTTAAATGATTTTTTTTTTTAAATATCTTATTTCTTTTTTTTTCTTTTAAATGTTTTTTTTCTTTTATTATTTTGAATATGTTTTTTCTTTCTTTAATTAATTAAATGCTGCATTTATAATTGAGCAGAAGGACTCAGATTACAATAATAATAGGATTTTATTTGAATAGCTTTGGATTGAAATTAATTCATTTTATCTTGTCTTTTTGCACATCAGCTGAAACGTTGTGTATATAACAATAACAACAGTCTGAAAAATCTAAATGATACAACGCCGTGTTGGCTGGGGCATTAGAATGCACCGACTGCACCTCTGCAAAGGGGTAAGACTCCCCCAATGGGGCCCCCTGTTGGCTGTGGGTAGCGACCCATGATGCTTAAGAATAGAACCCAGGTGGATGAGCAGTCCATGACTTGCAATACTCCACTTTGGCCCTATCTTGGGCTAGACGGCTGGTCATGTCAAGCCCTAGCATCTATTTGATTTTCCCAACCCTATTGCCCTTATGGCAAGCCACAACCCCTTTTTTATCATATGGGTGTTAGAAGGCGGTGACTGAGGGTCTACATGTCCTGGGAATGACGTTAAACTCTATCTGATGGTGAGGTTCCAGTTTTGGAGGTTTGGGAAATGTGGAGCACCCCTTCATCACCATTGCTCCCTGGTCCACTCTGACCTGGAGTGGTAGTACCTGTTAGGGTCCCATCTATGGGTTGAATAGAAAAATGTATTTATAAAAAAATGGTATTATCCATTAAGAATTGATTTATTTCAAAACTTTATCGGCATTAAATGACCCACTGAGGTTGATATGCTATAAAACAAAACCAAACTAAATAATACAAATATGAGGTTTTTGTGCTTTATTTTTAATCTTTTTGAAGAAAAATCATTACTTTTTGATTTTTGTCATAACCTGAAGGTGTCTTTAGCTGTGGAGTGGGATTAATTAATTTTATGATGTCTTTTTTTTTTTTAATATTTCAGTTGGTTGCAGCCAGATTCTTACATAGATCCTCGTCAGTGTGAAGTTATCTATAACAGAGACGAATTGAAATGTAGCTGGCCAGCCATTCTCACTGTACTGACAAAAGACCAGTATGGACAGGTAGTCCATGTACCTAACCTCAAGGTAAGTCTTTCATATTAAACTTTATCCAACACTGGTGTGTCCATGGGTAGGAGTCCATAGTCCATTTGTTGGATTATTTTGTGATATAGTTATTTACTAAGCTTAGCTTAGATGTGGCACAAGGCCAGATGTATGGGCACCCAATGAGAATCGAACTCACTAACAATTGTCTGCGAGTCTAGCTTGCTAACCATTACACCACACGAGTGATATAAACCATGCTACAATACGCCACTTAAATTTATAGACTAAGCTAGGTCATGGTTTAAACCTCAGCCAATCAACAACCCGAATGTGTGACTGGTTGACTACTTATTCACTGATACTGAGAGACATCCATTTGCAATCATTGACGAAGGACTTGCAAGAGTGAGGAGCACCAAGGAACAACCAAAGGATTCTTTGCCAAGGATCGTGCTCTGTTTAACACAAAGGGTCTCCGATGGACAAGCGCCGTTGCTTGAAGCCTAAAGGATGGCCACTAAAATCGTAACACCATTCATATTAACCTTTTGTCCAAATCTAAATATTTGTACATTCTGTAATTGGGGTCTAGAATATGTGGCGAGAGAAACCACGAACGTAGTAGTTCGAAGCGTGCACGACTGTGTTTGGCATGCATAATGAGATCAGAGGCGAATGGGGAGATTGAACTCGCATTCTCCTGATCGTGAGTCGTGGCCCGACGCATGGGAATGGCTAAACTATCCAGAGTGGCCAGGATGTGAAGGATTGACGCGTGCTGATTAGTGTCACACGTGCTGGTCAGAGGAAGGAGCCCGGATGAACACTGTAATTATGTATTTATTTGACCAGCTCTGACGAACCGGGAGAAAACTTGCAGTAGCATTTTGGCTGTTGTGACGAGTGGACGAGAGACAAGACCTTGTGATATTATTGGTGAGAAGAGTGCAGCATTGCTGGGAGAGTAAAATCGTCGGACTTAACTGTGCCCCCCCCCCGAGAACATTCTTATTACAGAAATATACCAACTGTATCACCTGCTGTGGAGTAAGACTCTTCCCATCAAAGGTGCCCCAGGTATAGCACTAAACTGTACCTGGTGGTGAGGCTCAACTTCTGGACCTCTGGGAGTGTAAAGTATTCCATTATTGTCTTTATTCCCAGGTTCACTCTGACCTGGAATAGTAGTAACTGTTATTCTCATCTATAATTTACTAACTTATTTTTAAAATAAATGGAGACTTGATTTTGGCATTAAATAACCCCACAAGGGTTGAGATATAGGGCAAACTGGTCTGAATTTGAACCCCTTATCAGTCCAAAAAATCAGAACAGTTCTGGAATAGGGATATTTTGTCTTAAATTAGCCTATATATATATATATATATATATATATATATATTTGTATATGTATAAGTATTAACTTACCGGTGGGTATAAGAACGATCGTTGGAAGCGCACAATATCCAGAGGTTAAGGTTGAGAAAAAACAAATACAAAGTGCTCAATACAATGTAGAGCATAAATTTATTTAAGAATGGAAATGAGTAACCTACTCGAGTTTCATCGATGGATTCTTCAGGGTTACTTTTAAATTAATCGAGTTTACGATTAATCTTTGGTGTTATAAACATGCCCGTTGGAATGGGACTTAAATTTAAGTCCCATTCCAACGGGCATGTTTATAACACCAAAGATTAATCGTAAACTCGATTAATTTAAAAGTAACCCTGAAGAATCCATCGATGAAACTCGAGTAGGTTACTCATTTCCATTCTTAAATAAATTTATTTATATATATATATATATATATATATATATATTATTATAAAATGGGTACAAGAGATAACCTACTCGAGTTTCACCATAAGGATCTTCAGGGTTAAATCCACTGAATTAATTGACACTTACTAATCATCGTGACCAAATTCACCGGTAAGTCACCTTTTCCTTTATAAATATATAATATAATAAAATAAATATATTCAATGACATAGTGACTGTTCCTATGTTATTAAATATATAAAACATTTATATATTTATTTTATTATATTATATAATTGCTCTATTTTTTTTTATATTGAGCACTCTCCCAATAATACTGCACTTTGGCACACCATTCCAGTAAAAGCTGAACAGTGCCAATCCCACGCTATAGTTATATATATATATATATATATATATATATATATACTACGCTCTCTGCAAGACCAGGATGCGACACAATGTCAATTTCTTAAGTGAAGTTTAATAGGTGTGAATTTAGAGTTTTTCTTCTCCTAAACATGGTTGCCTAACTAAGGTTAAAAAGGCCAGTCTACCCTACTATTTACCTATAGCTGGAGGGGGATTAGTTGGATTCATACCTTTCCCAAAAGTATTAGGTATGTATCCACATACTCTCCCTCCAGCTGTGTCACATCCTGCTTGTGCGGAGGGATTGGTGTAAAAAACAAAACTTTAAAAATAAATTAATGATCGAAACAAAATCTTTAAAACGTGAATTTGGCCAAAAATTCCAGATTAAGAATATATGCATATATAGCAATAGCATAATCTTTACAGATCGCTGGCGTCCCTTACAATCCTATAACTCCAGCACCAGAACCTTTCCTCTCATGAGCCCTCACATGATTCATCAAACCAACTGCAGATCCACAAAGTTTGATGCAAATATGACATAGGAAGGATGTCCTTCTCATTGTATCAGATGATAAAATTTGATGCGTATGCACCACCATATGTCTCTTAAGACATATGTGCTGTTACACTAATGATCTTAAAAAACTAGCCAATGTCCAGCCTTTGCCTGCTGTGGTATAGTTATATTTTCCCCCCCCCCTCACAGACACACCCAAAAAATTGACTCTTTTTTTTTTTTTTCTTCCTCACGTAGAAGTTAAAGCCCTACTCATTGATAGCTTTCCCGGGAAATTGACGTTCACCTTTTAATTTTTTTTGATAAAACTGTCCACATCAAAATCCTATAACTTTAAAAGTAAAAGAATGATAGAAACAAAATTTTAAAAACTTGAGTTTGACCAAAAAATTCCAGATTAAGAATATGTATATGTGCTGTTACACTAACGATGTGAAAAAACTAGCCAATGTCCGGCCCTTGCCCACTGTGGTATAGTTATGCTTTCATTTGACCCCCAACCCCCTCAAAAAAAAAAAAAATTAACTCATTTAAAAAAATTTTTTTTTTGTTTTTCTTTTTCCGCAGGTGGAAGTTAAAGCCATACCCATTGATCAGAAGGACTCTGTTGGAGAAGATTACAAGAAGATGAGACGTCTGAGTAAACACGATGAAGGGGATATGACATTTGGAGGTCATGCACCACCCCCTCTCGATATACTTTATGAGGTGACTGTCAAGGACAGGAAAGATGTATTCCATTCCATCTGTATGATGAAGGTAAGTAACTTTTTGAAAATTGGGTTTGATATTCTTTAACTGCCCTGTGGGCTGGTGTAATATATTGCCTGGTTAATGAATTCACACCTGGGAACCAGGTGTTGCAAGCAGGAAATGCGTAGGTGTCAAACATGGGTCTGAAAACAAAACCAAAATATGGCCTGTAGCCAGGTGCCAATGGGTCTGAAAACCCAGAATATGGCCTGTAACGCATTAATATATATGTAATATATTGCCTGGTTAATGAATTCACAACTGGGAACTGCTGCAAGCAGGAAATGCGTAGGTGTCAAACATGGTCTGAAAACAAAACCAAAATATGGCCTAGTATTATCTCCGTTATTCGGACTATTGTCCTCATCTTCATTGTTATTTGTACAACGTTTCGGCTGATATACCCTCCGGCCTTCTTCAGGTATTTCTTCTCGGACTCGGGAACCTTCTTTTCAAACTCGGGAACTTTCTTGTCGAAACGTTGTACAAATAACAATGAAGATGGGGACAATAGTCCGAATAACGCAGATAATACTAATCTTCAAGCCTCATCTCAAACATTCAGAGAAAAAAAATATGGCCTGTAACGCATTTAACTGACCTTGAAAATGCAGGTGTACATTGACACTGCATAGACACAGAAAATGTGTAGGTGTAGCCCATAACCAATGAAAACAGGCTGCATGGGTGAGGAGGTGTATCTACAGGAAAACTGCATAGGTGTCATGATCAAAGAGGCGTGAATAAATACCTACAAATTTGTGTAAAATATTCAAAATAATTATTTGATTAATAGATGCCCGCAACATTTTATTTGAGGAGGACAGAACTAAGTTTCCATTTCAAATAGTTTTATTTTTTTACTCCTTTAATAAATTTGATTTTACTTATGATACAATTTGCTGTTAAAGACATGCTGTTATTATTTTACATTGACACTGCGTAGGCACAGAAAATGTGTAGGTGTAGCCCATAATCAATGAAAACAAGCAGCATGAGTGAGCAGGTGTGTCTACAAGAAAATTGTAGATGTCATGATCAAAGAGGTGTGGCCTTGTGAATTGAAGAATTATAAAAGCCCTTAGATTCAAGCTGTGCTATTCATGTGCCCAGCTGGCAAGGGCCGTCATCAAACCCGGAACCTTGTGGTTCCTAGGTGTATGTTCTACTGACTGAGCTAAACTTGTCCTTCTAGAAGTAAATCGAACCATATGATCTTAAGTCACCCCTCCCGCGATCTCGAATCATGGGGACACTTTTCTCATTTACACTGTAAAAATCTGGTTGTAGGGGTTAAGGTTAGGGGTTAGTTTTATAATTAAAAAAAAACTTTAAAAATCTTCTGTAAACAATTAACTGGATTTTGACGGTGTAAATGGAAAAATGTCCCCACGAATCGCAAAAGGGGTGCCTTAAGGTCATTATGGTCCAGTAAATCTAAATTATTGGGTCTAGGGTTAGGGGTTAGTTTCTAATTAAAAAAAAAACTTTAAAAATCGTCTGTAAACAATTAACCGGATTTTGACGGTGTAAATGGAAAAAAATGTCCCCTCGAATCGCAAAAGGGGTGCCTTAAGGTCATTATGGTCCAGTAAATCTAAATTATTGGGTCTGGATTAAAATTAAAAAAAAAGCCCCTAAAACATTATGCATTTTATGTATTTAATATTAAAATTAAATTCTGTTGTTGTTATTTTCTTCTTTTTTTTTAGGCCTATGAGAATTACTCATTTGAGGAGTTACGCTATGCTGCCCCTGCAGTCCCACGCCCAAGTGAAAATATGCTGGTCCGTTCCAACAATGATGGTTCCTACAATTGCAACTGGACCCCTGGAAGTGTTGGATTTTATAACATTTATGTTACTATTGATAGCTTTGATACTGGTAAGAAGATAAAGAAAAAGAAAAACATTTATTTTAAAAATTTTGATTTAGAAAAAAAAAGAAGAAAGAAAACAAGAGAATTAGTTACTTTTAACTCTTTCTCTCTCTCTCTCTCTCTCTCTCTCTCTCTCTCTCCTCTCTATATATATATATATATATATATATATATATATATATTATATATATTATAAAAAGAGAAGGTTCAAAAAATGGATTATGTTTAAAAAAAAAAAAAAAAAAAAAAAATTAATCATTATTTTACATTAGCGCAAATGTAAAATAATAATAAAAAATTAAAAAAACAAACATAATCCATTTTGCAGACATTCTCTTTTTATAAAATATTTAATTTTCTCCCGTTGGACCCATAACAACACACACATATATATATATATTATATATATATATATATATATATATATATATGTAGTATATTAGGAAAGAATGAAAAAACAGGTTTAAATGAGTTAAGTGGTGAGTTTATTGGCCGGCACTGCAGTGTTTCGATCTATTAATTAGATCATCTTCAGGGCATTTGTTGGTATATGGAAGGTAATAAGAAATTTTTATCACAGAATAACGAGAGTAGTCCTTGTTATTTAGTCTGTTTAAAATTTTAGGTTTGAAAACAGACTAAATAACAAGGACTACCACTCGTTTTTCTCGTTATTCTGTGATAAAAAATTTCTTATTACCTTCCATATACCAACAAATGCCCTGAAGATGATCTAATTAATAGATCGAAACACTGCAGCGTCGGCCAATAAACTCACCACTTAACTCATTTAAACCTGTGTTTTTTCATTCTTTCTTAATATACTACATACCGTCGGATTCACTTCCTTTTCTTCATATATATATATATATATATATATATATATATATTATTTATATATATTATTTATTCATATTCATTATTCATATATATATATATATTTATATATATTATTTATTCATATTCATATTCATATATATATATATATATATATATTATTTATATATATATTATTTATTCATTTCATTTATTCATATATATATATACATATATTTATATTATATATATATATATATATATATATATATATTATATATTTATTTATTTGTTCATTTTTGTTCTAAAAAAAATTTTGACATCACACGGTCGCAACATATTGCAACATCATACAAGGCTGACATCCGGTCAGCCTTGTTCTCAACAAACTTTTGAAAAAGAAAAAGAAGAGAGAAATAAGAAATTACAGTTATTCGCCCATTCATAAAGGAGGAGAAGAAGAAAGAGAGAAAAAAAAGGAGAGGAAAAGGAAATAAGAAGAGAAATTATAACCACACAAATAAAAAAACATAAGCACGTCATTTCTGAAAATAAACTCTGAGGATGAAGCTCTAGCTTTGAAATCGATTAGACATATAAAACATCTTTTTGTCTTTATTTTTTACGCATTGTATTGCCTTCGAATTTTATTATTTTATAATATATATATATATATAATGTGTGTGTGTGTAGAAAAACACAAAGTATTACAAAAAGATGAATTTATTTTGATGGTGAAATTGAAGTTATAACATTGTTTTTGTTTTTTAACAAACCTTCATCAATACTTGAGGTGGATGAAGTGTTGAGTGGTAAGGGTGGATTATTTTTGAAAAATGGAAGAATGGTTGGTTCTATGTGAAGAAATGGCCATAACCTATCTTTCTCTGTATGTGTGTGTATATATGATATATATATATATATATATATATATATGAAAGGTAAAATGGATATGAATCCGGCAATATGTGTAGAAAGTTTTGTAGAAAAAACAACAAGATGTTTAAAGTTTTGCTGACAGAAATCTGTTTCAACCTGATCGAGAGCGTTCTGTGCCTCGTGATTAATGATATATTTATTTCGTTTTTCCGTTTACAATGTTGCTTTGATAAAGACCGCATATGGTCGAAACAGATTTCTGTCAGCAAAACTTTAAACATCTTGTTGTTTTTCTACAAAACTTTCTACACACACACACACACACCACATATATATATATATATATATTATATATACACACACACATACACATTTTGCCTCAATATTGAGGGATTTCATATTATTGAGTGATTTTCCATTTTTACTCAATATATATAAATTAGCCTATATATATATATATATATATATATATATATATATAGGCTAATTTAAGACAAAATATCCCTATTCCAGAAATGTTCTGATTTTTTTGGACCTTGTGTTGCATCCTGCTCATGTGGAGGTTTTGTAAATATATATATATATATATATATATATATATATATATATATCTTAGATATATATTATGATTTCAGTGAGAGAAGAGTTAAGATATTTGTTAAATGAAAAGGTATTGTGAGTGGAAAAAACAGTTATATATATATATATATACACACATACACATTTTGCCTCAATATTTAGTGATTTTCATATTATTGAGTGATTTTCCATTTTACTCAATATATATAAATTAGCCTATATATATAGGCTAATTTAAGACAAAATATCCCTATTCCAAAAATGTTCTGATTTTTTTGGACCTTGTGTTGCATCCTGCTCGTGCAGAGGGGTTTGGTATTATATATGTGTGTGTGTGTGTGTATATATATATATATATATATATAAAATCTTAGTACGTATTATTATGATTTCAGTGAGAGAAGAGTTAAAAGATATTTTGTTAAATGAAAAAGTATTGTGAGTGAAAAAAGTTAGAGAAGACTTGATTGGTCATTTTCTTTTATATCTTTTCAATCATTGATTCATTTTTTGTTTTATTTTTCAGGAGATACACTTAAAGTGGAAGTAAAAGAACCTCCACAAGGTGTAACTCCTCCATTACAAGCTGCAAAGAAATCACATCAGCCCAACAAGGTAATTATATTACTTATAGATAAATTTTGATCACTTTATAACTGAACATTACTTTCCTTTAGGCCAGCACTTTACTGTATATTGCTATTAATATTTTCTGAAGATTGTGGACTCTCCCTTTCTGTTCGGAATTATCAATAGAAATAATTTCCCATCTAAAATAACAACACAACTAACAACCACACCATACAAACAAGGAATAAAAGAAAAAACGCCTTTGACATAAAATAACCCAACAAGTGTTAACATGCTGTAAAATTCAACCAACCTTTGTATTTAATTTGTTATTTTTCCATATTTTAGAACTAGTATGAAGTTAATGAAAATCATTTCTACCAATCTATTAATACACATGAAGTTAATGAAAATTATTTCTACTGATTGATACACATGAAGTTAATGAAAATTATTTCTACTGGTTTATTGATACACATGAAGTTATTGAAAAACCTAAAATAAAAATAATTTCTACCTGTTTATTAATATACATGAAGTTAATGAAAATCATTTCTACCAGTTTATAAAACCAAACCAAACCAAAATATTTACCTATAAACTATTCAAAGTTAATGAAAATTATTTATACCAGTTTATCGATACACATGATACACAGTTTATTAATATACACCAAGTTATTTCTTGATATACATTAAGTTAATGAAAATTATCTCTACCAATTTAACCCAACAAGGGTTGACATGCCATAAAATTCAACCAATTCACTTCTGTTTTAAAATTGTTTATTTTTTCTTATTTTTCACATTTTAGAACTAGTATGAAGTTAATGAAAATTAATTCTACCAATTTGTTTATAGAATGCCTATGGCATAAAATAACCCAACAAGGGTTGCCATCTGTGTGTAATCCAGAGTTGTATTTAAGTTTGTTCCAAATTTTCTTTCTTTCTTTTAGATGCGCAGGTTTGTTGGAAAAAATAGTGCTGGTCTCCGGATCCGGATCAATCCATCATTACAAAGTGAACAGATTGGAACTATCAAACCAGATGGCACCATCTCTTTTACGGATGAGGTATGTGTTCCATTCTTCAAAAGGAAATAATATATATAAAAAGCATACCTACATAATAAAACCTACCTACAATAATGAGCTTATACATTTCTATTTCCGCCCTGTTGGCTAGGGTGTTAGAATGCACCGACTGCACCTCTGCAGAGGGGTAAGACTCTCCCAATGGGGCCACCTGTTGGCCGTGGGTGGCGACCCGTGATGCTTAAGGATAGAGCCCAGGAGGATGAGCAGTTCATGACATGCAATACTCCACTTTGGCCCTATCTTGGGCTAGACGGGCGGTTGGAGAGGCCCCCTCCGATCAATCGGCTGGTCACGTCAAGCCCTAGCACCTATATGATTTTCCCAACTCTATTGCCCTTATGGCAAGCCCCAACCCCTTTTTATCATATGGGTGCTAGAAGGCGGTGGCTGCGGGTCTACATGTCCTCGGAATGACGTTAAACTCTATCTGATGGTGAGGTTCCAGTTTTGGAGGTTTGGGGAATGTGGAGCACCCCTTCATCACCATTGCTCCCTGGTCCACTCTGACCCGGAGTGGTAGTACCTGTTAGGGTCCCATCTATGGGTTAAATAGAAAAATGTATTTATAAAAAAAATGTACTATCCATTAAGAATTGATTTATTTCAAAACTTTATTGACATTAAAGATTCTATTTAAGGACCCTTAAAATTTGAGTCCCCTAATACAGCGGTCCGCAACCTTTTTTTGCACCACGGACCGGTTTCATCTAAGACAATATTTTCATGGACCGGCCTTCATATGCTCCGGCCTACATTTGCTCAATAATCGTTAATTACGTAATCTAATAATAAATCATCCGCATTGGTCTTATGTCAAATGCAAACATCAACAGACAATAAACAATCTTTTTGCTCATAAATTAATAATCAACAACATCTCTGTAAACGAAAATATTTATTTTAGAACGAAAATCCTTTCTAATAAAATGTTCTGTGCAGCCCAGTACCAAGGCTAAAGAAGCCAGTCTGCCCTACTATTTAACCAAGGCTACAGAAGCCAGTCTGCCCTACTATTTAACCAAGGCTACAGAAGCCAGTCTGTCCTACTATTTAACCAAGGCTACAGAAGCCAGTCTGCCCTACTATTTAACCAAGGCTAAGAAGCCAGTCTGCCCTACTATTTAACCAAGGCTAAAGAACCCTGTCTGCCCTACTATTTAACCATAGTTGAGGCAACAGCATTGGCACAAACTGAATGCAATCAGCCTGGTCCAGAATTTGAACTCCAGTCGCCAATTTGAGTTCCTGGTATGGCCACCCTAGCCTAAGTAATGGTCTAAGTGGAGTGTTGCAGGTCATGGACTGCTCATCTACCAAGACTCTGTCCTTAAGAATCACGGGTCGCCACCCATGCTGGATAATTTGTGACCACTGCCCTAATAGATAAATGACAAACAAAGATAGATTATCCATAAATGATTTCTGAGTTGAAATCTAGTTCAAGGAAGTTCCAAGCAGTATAAATGCCAGCAGACTTATTGACAGAAATGGGATTAGATATAGAAAAAAAAATAAAATGGAAGAAGTTACTTATTCTAAAACAGAAATTTCAAAATGTCGTAAAGAATGCTATTACTTACATAACCACCTTAATCTAACCAGAAAATACAGACAAGTCATAAAAAAATAAAATAAAAACCCCAAAAAAACAAAGAACTAATGTTTATTTTTAATTATTAAAAAATATTGAAAATTTAAAAAAAATTTCTGACTGTAAGTAAAACCGGACCATACGACCTTTAGGCACCCCTTTTTGATCTCGATTAAGAAAGGACATGTTTTTCATTTACACCGTCAATATCCGGTTGTTTTAACAGATAATTTTTAGATTTAAAAAAAAAATTATAAAACTAACCCCTAACAAACAACCGGATATTGACAGTGTAAATGAAAAACATGTCATCTCTTAATCGATATCAAAAAGGGGTGCCTAAAGGTAATATGGTCCGTAAAACCTTTTATTTCATTGTCAGTACTTGTCTTAGTCCTCTTCTTGAGTTAACCGGAGTTATCTCCCTTGAGTTTAGACTTGAGTTTGTTTCATGAAACAGATTGTATATTTTTTTTAGTACAACCATGCACTAAACAATATGTCGTAAAAAATGTTATCACTTACCTAACTATATTTATCAATTACAAGTCTATAACATTTTGTATATTAACTCTTAACATCCTAAACCACCTCATTCCGTCCGGCCAGAAGTCACGTTCGTTTTCCTAATCTACCCCAAATGATAGCCTTTGTTTAAATGTAATATTAAACATATTTAGAAGTCTTTATTTTTAGTGAAATAACAAAACTTTAAGTGAAAAGGACATTTTTAGCCATTTTTGATAGATCATTATAGGAATGGGACTCTGGACTTAGAAAATTCTCAACAGGATGTTAAGAGTTAATGATGTTTGTTAAGAATGTTTATTAATTCATTCATTTATTTATTTGTTTGTTTGTTTAAATTCAGATTCACAATGATGATGGTGTGTGGGTGAGACTAAGTACAGACAGTATCAAGGAATGGTGTTCCAATGGTTTTACAGAAGCATGGTGCTTGCAATACAATCAGCATCTTGGTAAAACTCTTTTGGTACCAATTGAAGAACCAAAGTCAATCCTTGATGAAATCATCAAAGAAACCCTTCTTAGAAAATTACCAGAATTTGTTCAGGATTCAAGAACCCGAAAAGGTAGACAAAGAAATTGGTGAAAATTCTTAGAATTTTTTTTTTTTTTTTTTTTTGCTTTCATCAAATTGAACAGAACAGTTTCTTTATATATTTATAGGGGGTGGGATTCCTTTCTTTTTTGTATTTATTAAAATTGAACAAAATGTTTAGTTTCTTATATATTTATAGAAGAGGGTTTTTTTTGTTGTTTTTTTTTTGCATCCATCAAATTGAACAGAACAGTTTCTTTATATATTTATAGGGGTGGGGATTCCTTTCTTTTTGTATTTATTAAAATTGAACAAAATGTTTAGTTTCTTAATATATTTATAGAAGATGGTTTTTGTTGTTTTTTTTTGCTTTCATCAAATTGAACAGAACAGTTTCTTTATATATTTATAGGGGGGATTCCTTTCTTTTTTGTATCTATTAAAATTGAACAAAATGTTTAGTTTTAATATATTTATAGAAGAGGGGTTTTTTGTTGGTTTTTTTTGCATCCATCAAATTGAACAGAACAGTTTCTTTATATATTTATAGGGGGTGGGATTCCTTTCTTTTTTGTATTTATTAAAATTGAACAAAATGTTTAGTTTCTTAATATATTTATAGAAGAGGGTTTTTTGTTGGTTTTTTTTGCATCCATCAAATTGAACAGAACAGTTTCTTTATATATTTATAGGGGGTGGGATTCCTTTCTTTTTTGTATTTATTAAAATTGAACAAAATGTTTAGTTTCTTAATATATTTATAGAAGAGGGTTTTTTTTTGTTGTTTTTTTTGCATCCATCAAATTGAACAGAACAGTTTCTTTATATATTTAAAGGGGGTGGGGATTCCTTTCTTTTTTGTATTTATTAAAATTGAACAAAATGTTTAGTTTCTTAATATATTTATAGAAGAGGGTTTTTTTTTTTTTTTTTTTGCATTTACCTAAATTTAAAAAAGTTTTGGTTTTTAATAATATATTCACAGGGGGATTTTTTTTTTTTTTTTGGCATTAATCAAAACTGAACAGAATGTTTAGTTTCTTAATATATATATATACAAAGGAGGCAGAATTTTTTTTTTTTTTTTGCATTTACCTAAATTTAAAAAAGTTTTGATTTCTTAATATATTCATGGGGGGGGATTTTTTTCTTTCTTTTTTGCATTAATCAAAACTGAACAGAATGTTTAGTTTCTTAATATATATATATATATATATATAAGGAGGCAGAATTTCTTTTTTTTTTCTTTTTTTTGCATTTACCTAAATTTAAAAAAGTTTTGATTTCTTAATATATTCATGGGGGGGGATTTTTTTTTCATTCATCAAAATTGAACAAAATGTTTACATTCTTAATATATTTATAGGGGAGTGTGGATTTATTTATTTTTTTTGCATTTACCTAAATTAAAAAAAAGTTTTGTTTTCTTAATATATTCATGGGGGTGGGGTTGCATTCATCAAAACTGAACAAAATGTTTAGTTTCTTAATATATTTAGTGTAGGGGGCCTTTTTTTGAATTTACCTAAACTTTTGATTTTTTAATATATTCATAGGAGGAATTTTTTTTTCATTCATCAAAATTGAACAAAATGTTTAGTTTTTTTTATATATTTATAGAGGAAGGGGGATTTCGTTTTTTTTGCATTTACTTAAATTTTAAAAAAAAATTGATTTCTTGATATATTCTTGGGGGGATTTTTTTTGCATTCATCAAAATTGAACAAAATGTTTAGTTTCTTAATATATTGAAATGCCATTAAAAAAAAGTTAAAATGCCGTTAAAATAAAATGTTGAAATGCCATTAAAATAAAATGTTGAAATGCCATTAAAATAAAATGTCGAAAGGCCATTAAAACAAAATGTCGAAAAGCCATTAAAACAAAATGTTGAAAAGCCATTAAAACAAAATGTTGAAATGCCATTAAAACAAAATGTGAAATGCCATTAAAAAAATGTTGAAATGCCATTAAAACAAAATGTTAAAATGACATTAAAATCAACCAACCACTTAATCTTTCCTTTTTTTTTCAGTGGGTGGACCAGGTTGTTATCAAGTTATCAAGTGTGGTTCTTCTGGTCATAATATCCGATGTCGACCGAGTAAGAAAGCCACACCTGTTGGAATGTTGGTTCTGGGCAGCCAGCTTACGGCCACCGAAGATGTAAGTAATTTCAGTCTATCCTTCTTTCTCTCTCTATTATTCTCTTACTCTCTCTCTCTCTATCTCTCTCTATCATTGTTCTCTTTTTATCTTGTTATTTCTAGTTTGCAACACCATTGAAAACATTTGTGCATTTTACTTCATAAGTTTTTACTGCTAGTTTAAACCCATTATATTGTTGAATCTGTTTTTCTTTACTTTTCTTAATTGAGTTTAAAACCAAATTGAGTACCCATCAAGAATGAATAAAACGAAATTTCTTCAGCATAGAATAACCCAACAAGGGTTGACATGCCATAAAATCCAACCAACCTTATGTTGTTATTTGTAGTTCAAGACACCATTGAGAACTATTTTGCATTTTGCTTCATAAATTTTTACTGCTAGTTTAAACCCATTATATCACTGAATCTGTTTTTTTTTCTCAGATTAGCACTTACCC
Source organism: Doryteuthis pealeii (assembly GCA_023376005.1). Taxonomy (NCBI): domain Eukaryota; kingdom Metazoa; phylum Mollusca; class Cephalopoda; order Myopsida; family Loliginidae; genus Doryteuthis; species Doryteuthis pealeii. The sequence continues at coordinate 52,299,877 of CM042169.1, forward strand.
TTTCATTGCTATTTTTTACCTTGTATTTTTAGTCTGCAAAACCATTGATGATTTTTTTGCATTTTACTTCATAAATTTTTACTGCTAGTTTAAACCCATTATATTGTTGAATCTGTTTTTCTTATCTTTCCTCTGATTAGTACTAACCATTTGCATTGCTCTTTTTTGTCTTGTTATTTCTAGTCTGCAAAACCATGGAAGACTTTTTTGCATTTTACTTCATAAATTTTTACTGCTAGTTTAAACCCATTATATGGTTAAGTCTGTTTTTTTTTTGTTTTTTTTGTCTTTTCTCAGATTAGTACTGACCCTTTGCATTGCTCTCTTTTTGCTTTCGGATTTAAAAAAAAAAGTTACTATTTTTTTCTGTTGTCTAGACAACCAATCATGATGGCACTTGGGTGAAGCTAGATGCCGAGAGTATTTCCCACTACTGTGACTTGACTGAAGGAGAAGCATGGTCCCTTGCTCGAGACCGAGAGGACATTGTTTATCTAGAGCATGAAGCCAACATGGGATTCAGTGATGGATTTGGCAGGAGAAATCCTTTTTCTTTTAACACTTTCCCTACAAATTCAGCCAAAGGATTTGACTTTTCCATGGCTCAGTATAACACTCTGCCAATGTTTGGCCAGAAGAGTGATGGTAAGTGATGCCTTTACTCGTTGCTTGAATCTTCGGGGGTTTTAATTTAGAACAGGGGTGCTCACATTTTTTCAGCTTGCAAGCCTATGCAATTATTCAAACCAAGTGCCACTGTTTAATATATTATGGACTCTCTCGTCGATTTTCGACGTATGAGGGTTCACACACACAATGAACACCCACATAGTGATTTGTTTATAGTGGTGAAGGCTTGTGTTGGACCATCCACATTTTTTGGCACAGTCGATAGGAAAGAATTGGTGCATCAAGGGTTGCCACAAACCCAATCAACGACCGACCTCAGGAATTTTGAATTCAGAGTTATCCCTCTCCTAGACTGGTTACCTACCCAAGGCTGAAGGGCCCAGTCTGCCCTACTATTTAACCCATAGCTGGAGGGAGAATATATGGATTCATACCTTTCCCAAGGGTATTAGCGCTATGTGAAATGCCAACAGCTTCGTCTAGGAATTGAACTTGAATTGACAAGTCCATTTTCCATGACTCTAACCACTAGCCCACGCGCCTCCATATATATATATATATATATATATATATATATATATATATATATATATATATAAAAGAATAATACTGCCAATGTTTGGCAAGAAGAGTGATGGTAAGGGTATCTTCTTTAACCCATTATCTACCAGAGCTCTCCAAACTGCCCGATGATCAAAATACTGAACCACCTGAAAACAATAGATAAAAGTATTAAAACATCTTTATAAATCATCATCCTACCTTATTAAAAAAAAACTTCTTCAAGAGAGGCAACTTTTGGTTAATTACATTAGTTACTTCCCTTGATTTTGTAGAAAATTAAATTCTAAATAGTGGTAGATAAAGGGTTAATAGCTTTATTCATTGCTTGAATCTTGGGGGTTGGGGTTAGCTTAGAATGTGGGGTGGGGGGCTCACACTTTTTCAGCTTGCAAGCTACTTTTAAAATGACCAGAAAACATTCGAACCTAAATTCCACCATTGTATGTCACCCCGCCGAAAGAAAAAAAAATCAGGAAATTAACCGAATTTAATGAAATTTTCAGTGTTGATATATCAATAAATAAAAGATATAATGTACCAGTTATTTTATTCAAAATCTTTTACATTTTTTTTCAGGTCAGTTAACTTTGAACCACATATCTTTGAAGCGTAATACAGATTCTCAAAGATATGTTGTTCAAAGTTAACTGACCTGAAAAAAAATGTTAAAGTTTTTAAATAAAATAATTGGCACATTATAGTTTTTATTCATTAATATATCAACACTGAAAATTTCCTGAAATTCGGTTAATTCCCTAATTTTTTTTTTTTTTTTCCTTCGGTGGGGTGACATACAATGGTGGAATTTAGGTCCGTTAAGTTTGATTTACCCACATTTTGACTGTCTGTTGTTATAAATCTTTTTTTTTTACTTTTCAATTTTTCAGGCTTTGGACGAAGTTCAAGTTGGCCTGCTCGAATGTTCTCATTTGGTCCAGCCAGTAAGTAATTTATTATCTATCCTTTTTTTATTTTATTAGATGAGTAAACGCCTATGACTGTAATTCAAATTATCTCCCTAGTATTTAAATATTAAAAATAAAATCTACAAACTTTCTAGTTTACTCAGGCGTTTACTCATCTAATGGTGAAGTTTCAGTTCTGGAGCTCTGGCGAGTGTGGAGTACCCCTTCATCACCATTACTACCAGGTCCACTCTGACCCACTCGTTATTTTAAAATTCACCGGGCAGCAATTTTGGAGGCAGGGGACCGGGACGCACTTCCTCATAAATTACCAAAAAATCAACTGGGAATGCTAGTATATAAAAATAAAAAAGTAAAGTCGTCGGGGCGGCCTAATGTCGGTATCAGCCAATCAGCGAGGGAGTCTATCCCGTTTTCAATAGCGCTAGACCAAGGAGATTGTTTTTGCATCTGATTTGGAGTGCCACACCTACCATCAGCTCCTCACTTTACCGCACAGATCCCTGTGCTACTCATCACGCTGATTTGGCAAGGACCGGTATTGAACTAGGAACCTTGTGATTTCTAGCTCTACTGACTAAGCTAACCCGGCCCATTCTTTTGTTTTATTTTAACATATTTTAAAGTTATCAGAACTAAGTTTCCATTTCAAATTGTTTCATTTTTTTACTCCTTTAATAAATTTGATGATTTTACTTTACTTATGATACAAACTCTCTGATATTAAATTTTCAACTCCCTTCCCCTCAGGCAATATTATTTTACGTCACCCAGAGGGCGTTTTTTTATTTTGCTAGTTTGTTTAATGTCAATATAAAATTTTTTAGGATAATTTCCAGTTTTCTGATAATACAGGTCAACACACAACACCATTGTTACCGTATTATTATTTTTTATTTATTTATTCCAAACTGCATTGTGATAGCCTTCTAAATCAACCTCCTAACCAATACATACACAATGCTTCAAGCAAATTATGAAACTCTCTTTTATATATATATATATATTTGGGAGAATATGTGTTTAAATGAAGTCGAACCTAATTTATGAAAGTTAATTAATTAATAATTAATTAATTAGGCGGGATTACCTATTAAATTTAAGGCTAAACAAATCGAATAAATTTAATAGGTAATCCCGCCTAATTAATTAATTATTAATTAATTAACTTTCATAAATTACGTTCGACTTCATTTAAACACATATTCTCCCAAATATTGTCGGCTGAAAATAGCCATATCACAAACATCGTCTGTTTGTTTACTTCTCATATATATATATATATATATATATATATGGGAGTACGTAAATAAACACTGTTTATTTGATATGGCTTTTAGCCAACAATTTTTGGAGGATATGTGCTTAATTGAAGTCATACATAATTCTTGAAAATTAATTAGTTAAAATATAAAAGAATTTAATTTTACTTGTTCTTATCGTTTCAGATTCTTGTAATGATGCCTCGGTATTTGGCCAGCCTGCCCCGCAGGCTCCTGAACGTAGTTCCAGTTTTGGACCATCATGGTATGGCCGCTCACCTAACCAGACCAATGGTCCATTGGTAAGCAGCCACGGTGGAAGTATGGGTAGTGACAGTAGACATGGTGGGGGTAACCCTTTCATGATCTACAATGATCTTACTTACCCTCGTAAAAGTCCAAGTGCAAGTAGTAAAGGTGGCCCCTCAAAATCTGTAAAGGCGTGCGAAACTAACGGAAGCATGCCGACTCCAGGCTCCCAGAAGTCAACGAAAAAAGAAGGAATGGGTATTGCTTCAGAACTTCAGGGTTTTTCCGTGAAGGAACTTGTCAAGGCTCTGGGTATGTATTAATAAAGTTTTTATATATACGTATATATATATATATATTGAATTTTTTGATATTGAATTTTTGATAGAGGAATTATATATATAATTGATAATTTTTGAATCATATTACCACGACCAGACAACTCGGCAAACACCATTTGCGACATCCGGAGCACTGGACAGCTGTTTCGACCTCCTTTGGTCTCATCAGCAGTGCATACCACAATGTGGTCCACGAGTTCAATCTCTAGTGGCGGAGATTGTGGTATGCACTGCTGATGAGACCAAAGGAGGTCGAAACAGCTGTCCAGTGCTCCGGATGTCGCAAATGGTATTTGCCGAGTTGTCTGGTCGTGGTAATATGATTCAAAAATTATCAATTTATATATATATATATATATATATATATACTATAGTGTGAGATGGTCACTGTTTCAGCTTTGCTGGAATGGTGTACCAAAGGCAGTATTATTGGTAGGGTGCTCAATATAAAATAGAGCTGTTATATAATATAATAAGATAAATATATAAAGGTTTTACATTTGAAATTTTTTCGATTTTCCTTACATTTGAAACATCTTCACCTGATGATTGCATCGCATGAAACCAATATGGTTGTGAATGTTCCTTTGTCACCTAATAAATAGATATGTAAAACCTTTATATATTTATCTTATTATATATATATATATATATATATATATATATAAGGAATGACTTACCGGTAAAAGTATTGGGTTGGTCTTAATATTTGGTTAGTACAAATGTTACTTGGATAAGTCAGCATTATAAAAAATATAAAGTGCTTAATACGTAAGTAGAGCGGATTTATTATTATAGTGTGTACAGAAATAACCTACTCTAGTTTCACCATAAGGATCTTCAGGGTTAAATCCACTGAATTAATCAAGATATTAATCAGGTGGATTTAACCCTGAAGATCTTTATGGTGAAACTCGAGTAGGTTATTTATGTACACACTATATATATATATATATATATATATATATATATATATATATCCAATAACTATTAGGAAAAAATTATAATTTATTTAGTTAAAATGGTAGACCCTTAACTTTTTTATTTTACTAATATTATATATATATATATATAGCAAAGAAAAAGGCCTGATTACCAATCATATAAGAAGTTATGAATTAATTTCCACGAAGTTATATATATATATATATATATATATACGATGGAACTAAATTTATAACTGCTAATATCGCTGATATATAAGCCTTTTTCTTTGCTAAATATATTGCTCTGTATATAATTCCCCAATTATTATACATTGAGTTCTCAACCTAGACTATATCAATTTTAACATTCTGAATTTGAAAAAAGGTCCTGCTTAGAATTATTCCTAACACCAACTAACCTGGTTATATATATATATATATTTATTTATTTTGTTTTGTTTCTATTTCCAGGAATTAATGATTTTCTTTTTTTTTCTTTTGGCATTGATTTTTTTTTATTTGTTACTAACTTTTCACTAATAATTTTAAATTCTCTTCTTTTTTTAAAGATTTAGTCTTCTTTTTTCGAGGCATGTTGAACCAATTACTTGATTCATACCGATATTGCGGATATCCTTTAACCCTTTATCTACCAAGCACCCCAAATCACCCAACAATCATTTGTTGATACCAGGTGTTTTCAGGCGGTCCGGCATTTTTGATCGTCAAGTGGTTTGGTGGGTGCACTGATAGATAAACCTTTTATTTACCAAAATACCCCAAACTACCTGACAATCATTTGTTGATGTTGGGTGTTTTTAGGCGGTCCGGCATTTTTGATTGTCGAGTGGTTGGTGGTGGTGGGGGGTCGCTCTGTTGGACAAACCTTTTATCTACCAGAGCGCCCCAAACTCAAACTGCCCGACAATCAAAATGCCGGATCACCCGAAAAACCATAAATCCATAGCCGGATCCACCGTGTTTAACTGACTTTTGACCTTTTTAGATTTCGCTCTATAACGCTCGATCTGTGCGATTGATGTTTATCACTGAATTAAGTGCCTTGACAAAGAAGGAGACTATGTTAAAAATATTTTTGTAAAATAATTTTTTTTTTTTTTTTTTTTTCCATCATTAGGATCCAGATCTATGAATATACCTGTGTGTGTGTGTGTGTGTGTAGATATAAGATCCATTATTATGAGTTTTCCACACCAGCATAAGCTGATAGTATTTTACTGGAGTCTTAGTGACAACAAGTCTCCTCAGGTGTCCCGGACTCTTCTGAGTATTCCAGCTGATTTCAACAATGCAGTTGTCTGGATGGTCTCAATTCTTCTTCTGATTTCCAGTTCCTCTAACCTTTTTTCTAACCTTTTGGGGACTGTTCCAAGTGCACTAACTACAATTGGTATCACTTTCACCCTCATATTCCACAATTTTTCCAATTCTCTAGCAAGGTCCTGGTATTTGTCTATCTTTTCATTTTCTTTCGTTTTCACCCTGTGATCTGCTGGAACTGCAAAAATATACCAGTTGACAAGTTCTCTTTTTCTTGTTAATCAATACTAGGCCTGGTCTTCTGGCTGGGATAAGGTGATCTGTCTTTATCTCAAAGTTCCAGAGAATTTTATGTGTTTCATTCTCAAGAACAGATTCTAGTTTATGCATATACAATTTTGTTGTATGATTAAAATTTAGTTTTTTGTACAATTCCCAGTGGATCACCTTTCCAACCCAGTCATGCCTAGCCTTGTATTCTCATTGTACTAGTTTGCTGCATTCACTTAATACATGTGTAATACATAATTATTATTTACTCCTTTTGAGTTTTCACATCAGCATTAGCTGATGGTCTTTCACTGGAGTCTGAGTGACAGCAAGTCTCCCCAGGTCTCCAGGACTCTTCTGAGTATTCTGGCAGATTGCAGCAGTGCAGTGTTCTGAATGGTTTCAACCCTTCCTCTGATTTCCAAACATTCCAGAACCTTTTCCAATCCTTTTGGGACTGTTCCAAGTGCACCAACTACAATTGGTATCACCTTCACTTTCATATTCCATAACTTTTTTAGTTCTCTGGCAAGGTCCAGATATTTGTCTATTTTTTCATTATTATTATTATTATTATTTCTCTTTGTGATTTTTTTCAAACCAGTTTTAATGGGTTGTTTTTCATTAAAATCTGAGTGACAGCAAGTCACCTCTGGTCTCCAGGATTCGTATAGGTAGTCTAGCTAATCTTAACAATACTGTGGTTTGGATGGTCATGATTCCTCCTCTGATCTCCAATTCCTCTAGTCTCTTTTTCAAGCTCTTGGGGACTGTTCCAAGTGCTCCAACTATAATTGGTATCACCATCACCCTTGTTTTTTAAACTCTCTAGCCAGATCTAAGTATTTGTTTATCTTTTAGTTTTCTCTTAGTTTCACTCTGTGACACTAGATGATGAATTCTTTTCCTCTTATTAATTAACATTAGGTCTGGTCTTCTGGTCACAGGATTTTATGTTTTTATGAGGACTTATAAGTTGATAAATATCATTGAGAGGATAACTTTTATGGATGTCTGGTTGTCAATGCTTATACTACAAATATAAACTCAACTACACAATTTTTTAAGTCTTGATTTTATTTTTTGAGATTTTAAAAACCAGTAGTTTTTTAGCATTTATATAAACGTGAATATATATATATATATATATATATATATATATATATATATATATATATAAAGATAATCTAATGAGTCAGACGAACCTACTATTAGTTTCGCATAAAGCTCTTCAGGGCTAAAATCTGACTAAAGTCTGACTAAAGTCATTCCAAACAGATTGAAATATTGCAATATAAGCCAATAAAACAACATTCCAAACAGATTGAAATATTGCAATATAAGCCAATAAAACAACATTCCAAACATATTGAAATATTGCAATATAAGCCAATAAAACAACATTCCAAACAGATTGAAATATTGCAATATAAGATTGAAATATTGCAATATAAGCCAAAAATATTGAAATTATTGCAATATAAGCCAATAAAACAACATTAATTAACAATATCTGTGTGTTTTCAAATTTCTTACTCTGATATACTGTCGGATTCACATCCTTATTTTAATTGATATATATATATATATATATTATATATATATATATTATTATTTATATATTTTTTTAAGGCAATTAGAATGCGTATATCGTATAAAATTCGATAATTATTGAAAATAATCATGACAAGCAAACCCGGTGTTTGCTTGTCATGATTATTTTCAATAATTATTGAATTTTATACGATATACGCATTCTAATTGCCTTAAAAAAAATATAAAAAATAATATACTTTACATAACAATGCTTCAAAAGCAAATTATCAAATTCCATTATATATATATATATATATATATATATATATACACACACATATATACACACGCAGATGCTGATAGGTATGCATCCTGCATCTCTGACGCATAAAAATCTAAAAGGATGCACTAAAATCATATCCATGCATCCCAGTATTTTTCTTTTTTCTTCCCTCACCATTTCAAGCTAACTGTAACTCCATTTCAATAGTTTCTTAGAAATGAATTACACAGGATAGGTTACAATGTAGGGGTTAGACGGCTTTAATTGTTTCCCCAGATTATACTGTCGGATTCACTTCCTTATTTTAATTGATATTATATATCTATATGACAAATACCAATGACCTTAAATGTGTTCTTTATTATTTCTGATTGGCTAATTTTTACCGGAAATGCATGCTGCTGATGTTGGGAAAGTTCATAAATATAAGTGGAAATTTGTACTTGCGAGATAGTCCAACAGCCTGGTTATGCTGCAGTGTTGTTTATTTATTTATTTTTTTTTCTCTCTCTGCATTTCTTTGCTTCTTGATTCAAATTGTTATGAATAACGCAGCATCTGCAGTAATTGAATTAATGTCAATTTCATATTTAGCATGTGCTCAAAACACGGAGGACTCTTTCTTAATCCTTGGCTTATTTTGCATCGAAATAGCACGTTTTATTTTTCACTTGCATCTTTCTTGCATTGGCTGCATTAGGAACGGGGTGGAGAAAAAAATCTTAAAAAACAAAAACATTTCGTCTGAATTTTTGAGATGAGGCTTGATAATTTGTATTATTTGTATTATTTGTATTTTTTGGACTGTTGTCCTCATCTTTGTTGTTATATACACAACATTTTGGCTGATGTGCACTCCGGCCTTCTTCAGGTATTTCTTGTGAATTTTTGAGATGAGGCTTCATAATTTGTATTTTTAGATTTTTCAGACTGTTGTCCTCATCTTTGTTGTTATATACACAATGTTTCGGCTGATGTGCCCTCCGGCCTTCTTCAGGTGTTTCTTGTCAAACTCAGGAACATTCTCAAACTTTTGTATCTTCTCTTTGAACTCGGGAACCTTGTTGTCATAACTGGGAGACTTCAAGGAACTTTGAACTGAATCCCCTATTCAATACACGGGTAGACTATTCTTATTCCGTTAACCATGACCGGGTACAAATGTTAAGCATTTTATCTTTTCACCCTTGGCCAGGATTGAACCTGCAACCTAAAGATGATTGTCACTTAGAACTGTATTGAGAGTATTTACTGTTTTCGAAGGAGCTCTTATTTCTCAGTAGTTGTAGGCAAATTGTCGGACAAAGAAAGAACAAACACGAAAGTAAATGCAGACACTTGTATTGACAAAAATTACATAAAATTGTTGCAAATTTTAATGGTATTTGCTACGAGACTTATCTGAATTAGTAATTTTCTTGGAGTAGTGGTGATAACAGGGTATTCTGTTCGTCGGTAGTAAATGTTGATAAGACGCTTTGTCTCGGTAGTTTCTCGTCCTTCAGTAAGTGTGCTATTGTACCGCCTTTTAATGTATGCTGATACAGTGCATTAGAAGTGAGCTGGTTGTAGAGTTCTGTGATAAGTGGGCCCTGTTTTGGGCTTGGTAATGAGAGCTTGGTGTTTTTACGTCTCTCCTCCAGTACTGTTATGCGATAAGTAAGCCCTGTTTTTGGGCTAAGTGATGAATGAAGTGTAGGGACCGCTTATTTACGTGCCTACCCTCATTGGGTGCTCTGTGATAAGTAGGCCTGTTATTTACGTGCCTACCCTCATTGGGTGCTCTGTGATAAGTAGGCCCTATAAGTAGGCCCTGTTATTTACTTGCCTACCCTCATTGGGTGCTCTGTGATAAGTAGGCCCTGTTTGGGCTAAGTGATGAGAGTGATTGTTTTTACGTCTAGTAACTGCTTTTCGATAAGTGAAGTTTTTGGTTTTTGGCGCCAACATACGATGTTGGTGACCCGCCCCCTAGCGGCAGGGGGAGATAATTGGTTATGGAATTTCCAATAGTATTAACTAAACCCTTATATCCATTGTACCATGTCTAAAAAAAAAAAAAAAAAAAAAAAATCAGTTGAACTTCAAATTAGGTATTACATTTTTTTGATTTCTTGTATTGAAAATAAAAAAAGACCTCAGTTGAGAATAACAGTTCTTTTATTGGTAATTATGAACTTTTGTTTAGTAAATTAGGGTGTAAATATATGTTAACAAAAACATCTAAAAGTTTCATTCACAAAAGAAAATATGTCAAAAAAAAAAAAACCTTTAGAAAATTAAACATTATCACCAATCCATTTCAAAAACGTATTCAGCATTAAATGAACCATTGAGGTTGATATGCCGTAAAACAAGAACAAATCAAATCAAATTAGGGTGTCCCAGAAAAAACAGAACCCACAAATTTTGAAATAAAATTGTTAATTTTAACTAGGGGGTTTAGGGTTAGTTTAATGGGAAAATAAATAAATAATTTGGGTTTTATTACAAAATTTGTGGGTTCTGTTTTTTCTGGGACACCCTAATTTACTAAACAAAAGTTCATATTGTATTTTTTGGACTGTTGTCCCCATCTTTGTTGTTATATACACAACATTTCGGCTGATGTGCCCTCCAGCCCTCTTCAGGTATTTCTTGTGAATTTTTGAGATGAGGCTTCATAATTTGTATTATTTGTATTTTTTGGACTTTTATTTTAGGGTTGTAGCTGTAGGTCCCTTATCTATGTGCGTTACCAAATCTAAGAATGTGATCTGCTATACCTGATTTTTATAATTTGTGTTTGAATCTGATTTTGAGACAATGATTTGATTTACCTTTACCTCTCTTGGATATTAACGTGATTTAAAAGTTTTTTTGTTTAATAGAAAGTCATTGATTATAACTCGGAGAGGCTTTTTTTTTTTTTTTCACATATGTACATTCAAAGTAATTTTGTTTTTCCTTGTTATAATGTCTCAATATAATTTCAACATATGTCAGTTGGTTCATGTGAGACATGATGTTGCTTTTTGTTATTTCAAAATATGCTAGTTGGTTCATCTTCAATGATACTATGTGATCTGCTATACCTGATTTCCACTTTCCTAGTCTACATTCTCTTGTTATAGTAAATAGCATTAAAAAAAGAATCTTGTGTTCTTTCGGTGATTTAAGATAATAGTTCTTATTAAACTGTCTTTTCTATTTTCTTAATTGGTACATCTTAAATGATACTATGTGATCTACTATACCTGATTTTTATAATTTGCATTTGAGTCTGGCTTTTTAAAAAAATTCTGACTTTTAGACAATGATTCGTTTTACTTTTACCTATCTTGGATATTAATATAATTTAAAAGTGTTTTTGTTTTTTTCTTTTTAATAGAAAGTCATTAATTATAACTAGGTGAGGCTTTTTCTTTTCTTTTTTTTTTTTTTTTAACATATGTACATTCAAGGGGATTTGGCTTTTCCTTGTTATAATGTCTCAATATAATTTCAACATATCGTTTGGTTCATGTGAGACATGATATTACTTTTTGTTATTTCAAAATATGCTAGTTGGTTCATCTTCAATGATACTATGTGATCTGCTATACCTAATTTCCACTTTCCTAGTCTAAATTCTCTT
>CM042169.1:52316760-52401760 GCA_023376005.1 Doryteuthis pealeii
TATTATTATTCTCACTTATCAACATTATTATTATTATTAATTATTATTATTACTTATCAACATAGTAATTTTCAATATTATCATTTTTATAATAATGCTAACAATAATACAGAGATGTTATATTATTACTTCTGATCTATCTATCTATCTATCTCTATATCTATATATCTATATATAATATGCACATGTACAAACAAAAAGCGCATTCGACATCACGTAAACGCGTAACACAAGAATACAGTTAAAAAACGCACACATTTAACCATTATTATTATTATTATTATTATTATTATTACTTATCAACATAGTAATTTTCAATATTATCATTTTTATAATAATGCTAACAATAATACAGAGATGTTATTACTTCTGATATATCTATCTCTCAGTCTCTCTCTATATCTATATATATCTATATATAATATGCACATGTACAAACAAAAAGCGCATTCGACATCACGTAAACACGTAACACAAGAATACAGTTAAAAAACGCACACATTTAACCATTATTATTATTATTATTATTATTACTTATCAATATAGTAATTTTCAATATTATCATTTTTATAATAATGCTAACAATAATACAGAGATGTTATTACTTCTGATCTATCTATCTATCTCTCAGTCTCTCTCTATATCTATATATATCTATATATAATATGCACATGTACAAACAAAAAATGCATTCGACATCACGTAAACATGTAACACGAGAATACAGTTAAAAAACGCACACATTTAACCATTTCTATCATCTAAAAAAAAACTATTTCGTTTACCTGACGAATGCGTTAGCAGGAAACCATTGGTTGTAAATATTGTTCCCATGTAAATAAATAAAAGCTAAACCTTTTATTTGTTCATTCATTCATCATATATATATATATATATATATATATATATACAGGGTGTCCCAGAAGTTACAAACCACCCTGGTTTTCAAAAATATACCTTTGTTGATTTCAAATCACTGTTATTGAGAATAATTATAATAAATCCTCAAATTGAGAGATAGTAATTGACACAATTAATTTTCTATCTATGAATATGTTTTTGAAATAAATAAAGGTGTTGTTTTTCAAAACCTGGATAATACATGACTTCTGGGACACCCTGTATATATATATATATATATATATATATATATATATATGATAAAGAAGATGACTTACCAGGGAATTGTATATCGAGTTAATCACAACATCCACAGTTGATACAAATATTAACCGTATAAGTCAGGGTTATAAAGAATATGAAGTGCTCAATATGTTAGTAGACCGGATTTAATAGAAACATATATATATATATATATATATATATATATATATATATATATATATATATAACCTACTTAAGTTTCAACAAAAAAAGATCATCAGGGTTAATTATAATGAATTAATCAAGAAATTGATGAAAGACAATTGCGGAAGTGAATAATAGAATTTTAGCCGTTGTAAACAATTTCTTGATTAATTAAATTAAATACCATTTTCGGAAAGCCCTCCATACTAAATACCATTTTGGAAAAGCCCTCCATACTACATACCATTTTGGAAAAGCCCTCCATACTACATACCATTTTTGGAAAGCCTCCATGCTAAATATCATTTTTAGAAAGCCCTCCATACTAAATACCATTTTGGAAAAGCCCTCCATACTACATACCATTTTCAGAAAGCCCTCCATACTACATACCATTTTGGAAAAGCCCTCCATGCTAAATATCATTTTTAGAAAGCCCTCCATGGTAAATAACATTTTGGGAAAGTTCATCCATGCTAAACACCAAGCATTATTGACTGTGTCTACACTATTCTTAGGGCTACATATGCTCTATCACTGGTACTTATGGGAATCCAGAATAGTCCACCAATGCATTTGGGTGATTCCATTCCTTGAGTCCTGATTGGCTGGCTTTGGGAGTTTCTAATGATGTTATGAGGTTTCTTTAATACTGCATTTTTGCAGGAAGTTCATCCATGCTAAACACCAAGCATTATTGACTGTGTCTACACACTATTCTTAGGGCTACATATGCTCTATCACTGATATTAAATTGAGCACTCTTTATTTTTCGATATAGAAAACCCATATTGCTTTATATACAGGAAATGCCTGAAGAAGGCCAGAGGATACTGCAGCCGAAATGGCATTTCACATACCACAATAAAGATGGGTGTTGAAGTTACCGATACTGTTGGTTTGAGTAACAAGCTAAGCACAACTGAACGAGTCCAGACAATTGGTACTTTTGGGAATCCAGAATAGTCCACCAATGCATTTGGGTGATTCCATTCCTTGAGTCCTGATTGGCTGCTGATTTCTATGATGTTATGAGGCTTCTTAAATAACCTGGCCATTTTGCAGTAGTATTTGCAGCAAGACAGACTATTGAGCTCGACTACTTGCTGCCTTGTCTTACCAATTTGACGGTAATTGGAACTAGTATGATTATTCTACAAGGGGACAAGTCTGAAAAATCAAATTATATACATCAAGTAAAAAATTCAGACAATGATTATATACATCTAAAACAATTCATTCCTTTCAATGTGTGCCCTGTCAGCTGGGGCGTTAAAATGTCTGCAGAGGGTAAGACTCTCCAATGGGGCCTCCTGTTGGCGTGGGTGGCGACCGTGATGCTTAAGGATAGACCCAGGTGGATGAGCAGTTCTTGACTGCAATATTTCCACTTTAGGTTTTCTTGGGCTAGACAGGCAATCGGAGAGGCCCCCCTCCAATCAACCGGCTAGCCACGTCAAACCCTAGCACCTATATGATTTTCCCAACCCTATTGCTCTTATATCAAGCCTCAACACTTTTTATCAAATGGGTGCTAGAAGGTGGTGGCTGAGGGTTACATGTCCTGGGAATGACTAAACTCTATCTGATGGTGAGGTTCCTGTTTTGGGGGTTTGGGGAATGTGGAGCACCCCTTCATCACCATTGTTCCCAGGTCCATCTGAGACCGGAGTGGTAGTACCTGTTAGGGTCCCATCTATGGGTTAAAAAATGTATTTATAAAAAAATTGGTATTATCCATTAAGAATTGATTTATTTCAAAACTTTATCGGCATTAAATGACCCACTGAGGTTGATATGCCGTACAAACCAAACACCAACCAGTCCAATTGGACACATGGCGCAATGAATAAAGGTGTTAAGTTAATACAGTTTTAAGTGACAGTCATCTCTGGCTGTGGGTTCAATCCAAGTTCGAAAAGGAGGTCCCTGAGTTCGACAAGAAATACCTGAAAAGTCTGTTGGGCACATCAGCTGAAACGTGTAGGTAACAATAGCGATGCGGACAGTAGTCCGAGATAATCCAAATAATCAAGCCTCATCTCAAGAATTCAGAGAAAGAATATATATATATATATATATATATATATATATTATAAAGATAAATCTAATGAGTAACCTACTAAAAGTTTTGCCTTAATGCTCTTCTGGGCTAAGATCTGACTCTAAGGTGTCAGATCTTAGCCCTGAAAAGCATTAAGCGAACTTTTAGTAGGTTCATCTGACTCATTAGATTTATCTTTATTATTTGCTCTACTTAGGTATTGAGCACTTTTTACTTATTAGCTTTAGTTTCCTGGCGGGTTTGTATTGAATATATATATTCTTATATATATATATATATAAATTGTTTTTATTTTGGCCAAAATATTGTACTTATAGATTATTTTTGTTGGTACGATTAATCTTGGTCTTTTCTTTCTTACAAAAAATTTTTCTTCCCAGTTGATGTTTGGTAGTATATTTTTACAATCAAACTATTTGCTGGGCTTTTCTCAGCCGCGAGGATTTACCAACAGTTTGGTATATTTAATTAGTATATATAATATTATATATATATATATATATATATATATATATATATATATATATATGGAAGCGCATGGCATAATGGTTAGAGTCGTAAGAAATGGACTTGTCGACCCGAGTTTAAATCCTGGATATGGCTGTTTGCATTTCACATAGCGCTAATACCATTGGAAAAGGTATGAATCCATATATTCTCCCTCCAGCTATGGGTAAATAGTAGGGCAGACTGGGCTCTTTAACCATGGATAGGTAAAACAGTCTAGGAGAAGGAAAATTCTAAATTCAAACATGTGTAGGGTAGTAAATATATATATCACTGTTTAGCGTAACACATTTTACTCGGCTGTTGTTTACAGACTTGAGTTCTCTGGTGATTGTAAACCATATATCCTGTAAGTCTGTATCAATTAATTGTTTGCCCCTGACTGAAAGTCTCTGAAAGCCAAAAGGGTAAGAAGCTTGGCAGACAAAAATTCTATCGGGTTATGCCCCCAGCTGTTTAAAAAAAGTCGAGCCGCACTGACGAGACGTAAACATCGAAACACGTGTATGTGGATGACTGGTATATATATATATATATATATATATATATAATGATAAACCTAATGAGTCAGATAAACCTTACTAAAGTTTTGCTTAGTGCTCTTCAGGGATAAGATCTGACTCAAGAGATTAGGAGCAAACTCATATTTATACAACACATTCCAACTAGATTCAAATAAACTAGCATAGACTAAACTAACCAATAAAAAACAAACAAGTTTGGATATTATTAAATATATATATATATATATATATATATATATATAGCGCACGTGCGGCTAGTGAGAGTCGTGGGAAATGGACTCGTCGATTCGAGTTCAATTCCTAGACGAAGCTGTTGGCATTTCACACAGCGCTAATACCCTTGGGAAAGGTATGAATCCATATATTCTCCCTCCAGCTATGGGTTAAATAGTGGGCAGACTGGGCTCCCTCAGCCTTGGGTAGGTAACCAGTCTAGGAGAGGGAAACTCTGAATTCAAAATTCCTGAGGTCGGTCGTTGATTGGGTTTGTTGGCAACCCTTGATGCACCAATTCTTTCCTATCGATTGTGCCAAAAGGTGTGGCTGGTCTAACACAAGCCTTCACCACTATAAACAAATCACTGTGTGGGTGTTCATTGTGTGTGTGAACCCTCATGCGTCGAAAATCAACGAGAGAGCCCATAAAATATATTATTATATATATATATATATACATATATATTAATCAATAGTAATGTATTATGGATGATTTGGACTCATAACTTAAAGCTTCATGGTTATGCAATCCTCAGATAGTCAAATGGTTGCGATCTTTAAAAACAGTAGTCAAACTTTCTCATTTATTCTCTATTCATTTAATATATATATATATATAACTAAATAAGCAAAACTATGTATTTCTCTCTCAATCTCTGTATTATTGTTAAGCACTTTTCTCTCTTCATATGTGCTGATACGTCATAGATCTTTAAGTTGGGGGTATTAAATTTACTCACCCCAAAGGAATTTCTCTTTATTATTATCTTTTGTTGTTTTTTCCGCGTATATATATATATTCTCTTGATTTAAATTCTCAGTTGGTTTTCTCCGTCTTTTCCGTCTTTTTTCCTTTGGCTTCCAGTCAACTTTTGTCCAGTCGATAGTTTGCATGTTTTTATGGCAACTTTTATATATATGGCAATTTTATATATATATATATATATATATAAATATATGTATATGTATTACTTGGGCATCATTATGCTCTTTATGCATGTTGTGTTAAACTCACCAGACATCTCATGTCTGACAAGTTTCTTTTCGATCTTTTCCTTTTTCTGGCAAGTTTTTTTAACATTGTGGTGGAGTTAGTTATTTCCCAAATTAGACTACATTCATATGTGCGATTTTCAAATCGCACATGAGGTGAAGCCATACAGAATATGTTAGCACCCCTACCACCTACAGAGGGTAATACCATTTCTTGAATGATTTTCCCAACCCTATTGCCCTTATGGCAAAGCCCCACCCCTTTTATCATATGGGTGCTAGAAGGTGGTGGCTGCGGGTCTACATGTCCTAGGAATGACATTAAACTCTATCTGATGGTGAGGTTCCAGTTTTGGAGGTTTGGAGAATGTGAGCACCCCTTCATCACGATTGCTCCCTGTCCACTCTTGACCCGGAGTGGTAGTACCTGTTAGGGTTCCCATCTATTGGGTTAATAGAAAAATGTGTTTATAAAAAAATTGTATTATCCATTAAGAATTGATATTTCAAAACTTTATCGCATTAAATGACCCACTGAGGTTGATATGCCATAAAACAAACAAACCAAAACCAAACCATTTCTTGAACTGCTTCAATCACATGAGATATGTTTCTGCAAAATAACACGTTCCAAGATATTGCAAAAAGATTGAATCAACCTTGTGTGTGTATATATATTATAATATATATATATTATATATATATTTTGGGGAATATGTGCTTAATTGAAGTCATACCTAATTTTTGAAAATTACTTAATTGATAATTAATGAATTAGGTGGATCGACACATTTTTTGCACCCGCCACATCATGAGCTTCGGTTTATGGGTGGTCCCACATTAATAGGGCCTTGTGCCTAACCTGTACACATGGGGTACATGGTAAATAAAATCTCCATGAACCAATGTTAAAAAAAATGCGCACGAAAACTG
Source organism: Doryteuthis pealeii (assembly GCA_023376005.1). Classification (NCBI taxonomy): domain Eukaryota; kingdom Metazoa; phylum Mollusca; class Cephalopoda; order Myopsida; family Loliginidae; genus Doryteuthis; species Doryteuthis pealeii. The sequence goes on from CM042169.1 coordinate 52,323,307, forward strand.
GAAAAGATCGAAATGAAACTCGTCAGACAGGAGATGTCTGGTGTATTTAACACAACTTGTGTGTGTATATATATATATGTATATATTATTATATATATATATAAAATCTTTAATTTTGTTTTTTTCCATTCACGCTATGTCAGTGCTTTCTTTGCTATTTTGTTTCTTCACACTTCTCTTATTTATTAATTATTATTATTATTATTGCTGTTCTGTCACTGATTTGGATATTGCTGCTTTTGCAGTCCTACAAGTGTGTGCATTTTTCTCATATGTTTATAATTTTTTATATTAGTCGTTACACACTAATTTATCTCGGTTATTATTATAGTCACAAAGGGTTAAATTGAACTTAACGGACTAAATTCACCATCGGTGTGTCACCCATCTAAGAAAAAAAAAATACAAAAACCAGGGAATTAACTGAATTTAATGAGATTTCAGTGTTGATATATTAATGAATAAAATATATAATGTACCAGTTATTGTATTTAAAAAAACTTTTACATTTTTTCACGTCAGTAACTTTGAACCACGTATCTTTGAGAATCTGTGTTATGCTACAAAGATACGTGGTTCAAAGTTAACTGACCTGAAAAATGTAAGAGTTTTCAAATAAAATAACTGGTGCATTATATTGTTTATTCTTGATATATCAACACTGAAAATTTCATTAAATTCGTTAATTCCTTGATTTTGGTATTTTTTTCTTCTCGACGGGGTGACATCAATGGTGGAATTTAAGTCCGTTTAGTTCAATTTAACCGTCACAGTGTTTATGACTTGTATACACTCACTTTTTTCAAGTGTTACTCATAAGTAATATGCTCTGAATATCAGCCCCGAATCTTGAGGGCGGGGGGGGAGAAGTTCCTGTGGTATAGTGGTAACATATTCAACTGCGACATCGTAGTAAGCAAGTTTGCACTGCAGTCATGCTATTACAGTACTTTGAAATAATACTCTTGGGAAAAGTATGAACGGCTTCAAACCCCAACCCCCCAGCAATGTCTACAAGAAAGGCTTTGGCATTAGATATCCCACAAAGGTTAAGTGCCATTAAAGAAGAACCAAATCTTTATTTAATCTGGGGGGGGTGTAGGTTTGACAGTCAGTCTATCGTAAACCTTTGAGAAATTGGTAAATATATTTGATTAAGAACTCAATTTTGATAATTTGTTTCTGGTCTTCATTCATTTTTATGCTTCTAAGACAACCCAAAAATATACTCATGATATATATATATTATATATATATATATATATTGTCACACTCTTGGTTTATTCTTAATTGCATTTTTTGTCGTTTTTTGAAATCATTATATCCTCTTGATACAGCGTGAAACTATATATATAAAATTAAAAAAAAAAAAAAAATGCAGAAATTTTAAAATTCAAAAATAAAATCCAAAGCATAAAGAGCGTCCCAATAATCAACCGACGTAATTTGCGGTCCAAAAACATAACAGCAAAAATGTCTTCGATAAACACCAGAAGAATTATTAGCAACCTGATGATGGCAAAATAGCCTGAAACCTGGGTAGTTGCCTATGAAAACAATTATATTTAAAACAATTCAACAAATAGTAAATAATATATATATATATATATATATATATATATATAATATATATATATATACTCACTTATAAAGTAATTAATATCAAAGGTTTTCAATGTTTGTATACATCTGTGCTATGCAGGAGAGCTCGACAAACTTGTACAAAGGAATATGAATATATATATATATATATATATATATATATATATAAAAACAAATAAATTAGAAATCCTTAGGTATTCATCAAATGATTATTTAATTTGGCTGTTGACCTGTTGTAGTCAAATCTGACGAGTCCAATAGGCTGAAATAAATTTATCATTTCATCAATACTTAGGGGTTTCTCGTTTATTATATATATATACATTGTGTCCAAAATAATGTATACACTCTTTTTTGTATTCTTTCTCTTGTATCAAAATATTTACAAGTCAAAATACATATACATATATAAGTTATAATATTTCAATGAGTGTATTCATTATTTTGGACACCATGTGTATATATATGTATATATATATATATATATGAAGTGTACAAACAATTTGTTTGAGATAGCGATAGCCGACAATTTTTGGGAGAATATTGCTTATTGAAGTCATACCTAATTTGAAAATTAATTAGTTATAATTAAATGAATTAGGCGTGCATATCAGTTTAAATGTAAGGTGTAAACAAATCAAGGAAAAAGTCAATCTCTGTATTTACTTCATACTGTCGTGCCATAAGTCAACCAAAAAGATGCGATATATATATCAGTTTTAAAAATACGGAGAAATCTGGATAAGCCAGCTAGTGTAATGGTTAGAGTCTCCGTCTGTCAACTCGACAGGTAGGGTTCGAATCACGCACAAAGCACTGCCCTGTCTATAACTCTGCTGATGAGGCCTAATATGCTGAAATGTACATACAGAGATTGACTTTTTTCTCGATTGTTTACGCCTTACATTTGAACCGATATGCACGCCTAATTCATTTAATTATAACTAATTAATTTTCAAATTAGGTATGACTTCAATTAAGCACATATTCTCCCAAATATACATATACGTACAATATATATATATATATATATATATATATATAGTATATATATATATATATATATGTATAGTTTTCTATATTTATTTAGTTTATTGGTCTGTTGGTTTCAATGTGAGAAACTGACAGTCACCAGACACTGTTGATTCTGTATGTACACTATCTTAGATTTATATCTTTTTTTTTGTAATTTTTCTTCCTGATTTTTTTTTGTATTCTTGATTTTTGTTGACTTTGTCATTTACTTAGGTTAGGGCAGGTTTAGGGTGGTAGTACCTGTTAGGGTCCCATCTATAGGTCAAAAGATCTGTTTGAAAAAAAATCTATTCGATATAAGTGTAAATTATTATATTTTTATATTATATATAGGCACAAATTATTATATATTAAGTATTATATCATATTATATATATCAGTATTCGTGTTCCTTAATTATACGACCCTTATCATTTTGCAACACCCTCTGGTTAAACATGAGACTGTCCAAATCATCCAAGATGAAATGCATAAATGTAAATTTAAAATAAAAAATTAAAAAAAGGAGTGAGAGAGTTAAATCAAGATCATTATACTTATTACATATTGAACTATTAAGCATTAGCTCTTAAGTAAACATAAAAATGTCATAATAATTAAATGGCAGTCACCAGACACTGTTGATTCTGTTGTACACTTCTTAGATTTATATTCTTTTTTTCTTTGTAATTTGATAGAATATTTGAAACCATACAACTACATAAAAATTATTTTGTATGAGATAGGAATACTTGAAAGCATATGACTGTAGAAATTATTTGTATTAGATAGGAATACTTGAACTTACAACTGTGTACAAATGTTTATATAGATAGGAATACTTGAAGTACAACTGTGAGCAAATTATTTGTATTAGAAAGGAATATCAGAGAGTTTATATCATAAGTAAAGTAAAATCATCAAATTTATTAAAGGAGTAAAAATTAATTCATTAGTATACATCACTGATGAGACTTAATAAAGTTGAAACATTTAATATCAGAGAGTTTGTATTTATTGAAAGTAAAAAATAAAATAAATTTATCCACAGGTCCTGCTAGTATTATATATATTATATATATATCATATATAGGCATGAATTAGATGTTCTCTATCATATGACGCAAACACTCAACATCCCTGAAAATAACCCTAGCTTTATATTTCGGAGTGAAAATAAATATAAGCCCTGTCTTATTTTCGGGAAAATTTGGTAGTATAGATAGGATACTTGATAACATATAACTATAAATTATTAAGAATTACTTGTTTTTAAGGATTATTATTAGTTACTTGAAACCTTAGAATGGTGTACGAAAGAATGGCTTTTAGAATAATTACTTGAAACCATATAATTAATACTAGCAAAATAAANCAGAGTATTTGCAGCAAGATCATTAGCTACGACTACTTGCTGCCTTGTCTACCAATTTGACGGTAATTGGAACTAGTATTGATTATTCTACAATGGGGACAAGTCTGAAAAATCAAATTATATACATCAAGTAAAAAATTCAGACAATGATTATATACATCTAAACAATTCATTCTCTTTCAATGTGTGCCCTGTCAGCTGGGGCGTTAAATGCACCGACTGACGCAGAGGGTAAGACTCCTCCAATGGGCCTCCTGTTGGCTGTGGTGGCGACCCGTGATGCTTAAGGATAGACCCAGGTGGATGAGCAGTTCTTGACTTGCAATATTCCACTTTAGGTTTTCTTGGGCTAGACAGGCAATCGGAGAGGCCCCCCTCCAATCAACCGGCTAGCCCAGTCAAACCCTAGCACCTATATGATTTTCCCAACCCTATTGCTCTTATATTCAAGCCTCACACCTTTTATCAATGGGTGCTAGAAGGTGGTGGCTAGCGTCTACATGTCCTAGGAATGACATAACTCTATCTGATGGTGAGGTTCCTGTTTTGGGGGTTTGTGGGAATGTGGAGCACCCTTCATCACATTGCTCCCTGGTCCATTATGACCCGGAGTGGTAGTACCTGTTTAGGGTCCCATCTATGGGTTATCTCTCTCTTTCCAAAAACGACCTTGGGCGATGTAAAATAAATATTGCCTGAGGGGATGGGAGTTGAAAATTTAATATCAGGGAATTTGTATCATAATTTGATGATTTTACTTTAAATCATCAAATTTATTAAAGGAGTAAAAAATAAAATAAATTCATTAAAGGAGTAAAAAATAAAAAAATTTGAAATGGAAACTTAGTTCTGATAACTTAAAATATATATTAAAATAAAACAAACTATATATAGATAGATAATACCAGGTATGTATTTATTAAAACTTGTTCAAAAAACCAATGAGGACTGTCTAACATTGCATGCTCAAATTTTGAGTGAATTTATTCTATGTTATGACGATTTTAAGTAGTGTGACGTAAGCAGTGACGTAGTTTTTGTTACAGACAAAAACCGGAAGTGAATCTCCATTATTAATAGATTTGATAGGAATATTTGAAACCATACAACTACATAAAAATTATTTGTATGAGATAGGAATACTTGAAAGCATATGACTGTGTTTATTTGTGACTTGAAAAGATCACAAATAGAATTGTTAAACAGGAGATATGTCTTTTGTTTAATTCAACATGCATATATATATATATATATATATATATATTAAGAAATTTGAAAAAACAAGTGTTCCAAAAATAAGATGAATTTATTTATCGACGCTTAAACGTTTCGATTTCTTTAAACCTTCATCAGGATGTATTATGGGGTGAAGAAATTGATGGATGTTTTATAGATGACAGGAGATAAAAAAATCTTTATAAAATTTTTTTTTTTTGTTGATAAATAAATTCATCTTATTTTTGGAACACTTGTTTTTTCAAATTTCTTAATATCGTCAGATTTATTCCATATTTACTCCTATATATATATATATATATATATATATATACATACATTTGGATGTTTGTTTATTTTAGAAGCATTGTTGAATAAAGTATATATTAATATTTATATTTTTGCTTGAAGGCAATTACAATGTGCATATCGCATAAAATTCGATAATTATAGTAGATAATAATGACAAGAGAATTTCGCAAAGAATTATTCGGTGTGTAGAAGGATAGTCAAAAACTATACTGCTTCGGCCATGACACAGCACGGAAAAATTCCTGTGAAATTAACCTGTCAATGATACTGAGACTATCCTGCTGAAGTCCCGGTTTCGATTTCTGTCGGAGGGAAATCGTTAGTATACATCGCTGATGAGACTTAATAAAGTTGAAACAATCTGTACGATGTTCTACACACCGAATAATTCTTTACCGAAATTCACTTGTCATTATTATCTTCTATAATTATCAAATTTTATGCGATATGCGCATTGTAATTGCCTTCAAGCAAAAATATAAATAATAATATATACTTTATCCAACAATGCTTCTAAAAAACAAACATCCAAAAATCTTATATATATAAAAAGGAGTCATATGTGTTTTGGTATGTATGTGTCAACTTATAACTTAAAAAAAGAATATCATTGAGCATTAAAATTGTGCATATACTTTAATATGTTTATAATAAGGAAAAGTACAAAATTTAGTTTTTGGGTTTTACTAATTAAGTGATATAATTCTATGATCAAAAATCAGTCAATTTGTGGAACACTTCACAGTTTTTCATAAGTAAGTACGAAAAGAAGACCTGCCATGTTTAAATAACACACAAATTACATAGACAAAATTTGAATGTAATGCTTTTTTGAAAATTGTTTTATTCAGGAGTCAATTGGAAACATTTTTAGTGCTCTTCCAATATTGAACACTGTGCTTTTTTTTACTTTTTTTTCTTTTTCTTTGCTTTTTAAAAAATTTTTTTCATTTTGCTTATTTTTTATTTATTTATTTATTTTTTTCAAGTAAATTATTTTTTTTTAATTGCATTTATATTTACCCCTTGCCCCCCCACTCTTTCTCTCAGCCCCACCCCCCACCATTAATAATCTGTTCATATCTGTCTGTTATTTCTTTCAAATCTTTGATCCCTTATTTGGATTATTGTAATCCGCTTTAAAACTGTAAACTAATCCTGACGTCTTCAGTTGCAAATCTCAGATCTTCATTACAAAACAAAATCAAACTTTATCCCTCACAACCTACCGCTTGGTATAAAATAACCCTGGATAGGTTGACAGGCCGTTAAAATCAATCAATCAATCATTCTCAAACATTTTTTAAATTTTTTATCTAAACTTTATTTATGTCAACAAAATAAAATCTCTTTCTGTAAATTAACATACATATTTATACTTATCTAAATACCTGTTATATATATTTTAATCTGTCCATCCACTCACTGGCACGAGGCACATTGAGCTCTCACAATGGTTAAACCACATATAGAAAGATCCTAACTACCAGGAAAAACACACACATATATATATATATATATGTAAAAATGGAAATTGGAAATGAATCCGACAATATGAGGAAGAATGAATAAAGAAAAGAAAGAACAGAGTGGATAATAAAAGATGAATTTAATCAATATCACTTACACATGTGTTTCGGTCAGTTCATCTGTGTGAAAATATTTCGCACACAGAAGATTTGACCTTCATCAGAGTGAAATTTTATTTTGAATTCAAAATAAAATTTCACTCTGATGAAGGTCGAATCTTCTCTGTGTGCGAAATATTTTCACACATATGAACTGACCGAAACACATGTGTAAGTGATATTGATTAAATTCATCTTTTATTATCCACTCTGTTCTTTCTTTTCTTTATTCATTCTTCCTCATATATATAATTAAAAGTTGAGGAACACAGTGGATAAAAGAACAAACAATTCCAATCAATTAATATTTCACCTCTGTGAATTTACAAGGCTTCTTTAGAAATTGTTATTGTTTTGAAACAGAACTGCTATATAATATATATATATATATATGTGTGTGTGTGTGTGTGTGTGGAGAAAATAGACAAACACGGGATGTTATGGAAACTGGATGTTTATTGTCAAATTCCATAACATCCCGTGTTTGTCTACTTTCTCCACATACTGTTGGATTAACCTCCTCAAATTTCTCCCATATATATATATATATATATATATATATATATATATATATAAGTTCTCTTTCAAAATATTAGAAATTTCTGAATGTTCACAGAAGTGAAATATTAATTATTCTGAAGTACCATCATCAGGGGCAGATGTAATTGAGTGTGTTCCCGGTTCTATTTAAACACGGAATGTAATTAGATGACCGCTTAGCAGTGGGAGTAAGTAGGAAGGGGAACTCACAGAAATGATATAAAATGTGGGGATTGGGAGGAGGAGAATTGCAGGGAAATGAGTTTTAGACAATTTAAGAATGTGGCTGTTGTGCAAATTATTTGTATTATATAGAAATACTTGATTCTATTGTTTTACGATATGTAAATAATAGGATATCTTGTGAAATAAAAGCCCTAGTGTTATATTTTGGAGTGAAAATTAATATAAGGCCTGTGTTATTTTTGGGGAAACACAGTAGTAATAAAAATTGGTATGGACTATTTTGATTAGGTCGAACTTATGTTGTTAAAATCAATCAATAAATGTTTAGAAGTTGACTTTTAGTATTTCTCTGAATTTTTGAGATAAGCTTTGATAATTAGTCTTATTTGGATTGTACAGATGGGCAATAAAGATGAGGACAATAGTCCGAATAAACCAAATAATACTAATTGACTTTTATTGATTAAAGATTTGGAAACTTTTTGAATCCAAATCTTTAGAATTCTTTGACTTCAGGATTGGTGTACAGTTCCACAAAATCTTTGGGGATTTTTTTCTCTCCCCTTTTCTTTCTTTCTCTTTTTTTCTTCTTCTTTTTTCTTTCTTTTTTTCTTTTTTTTTTTTTTCCTTTTTTTTTCTTTTTTTTTTTTTTTTTTCTTTTTTTTTTTTTGTTTCTTTTTCTTTCTTTTCTTCTCTCTTTTTTTTTTTTTTTTTTTTTTTTTTTTTTTTCTTTTCTTTTTTTTTTTTTCTTTGTTTTCTTTCTTTTTTTTTTTCTCTTTCATTCTTTTTTTTTTTTTTCTTTTTTCTTTTTCTTTCTGTTCTTCTTCTTTCTTTTCTTCCTTTTTCTTCTTTCTTACTTTTTTTCTTTTTCTTTTTTTCTTTCTTATTTGCATAAATTTCCACCACTAATCCCACCTTTCCTCTACCCCCTCTCCCCTGCTATATATTTTCTCACTCCCCCCCCCCCCCAAAAAAAAATGTGATTACTAGTCTATCCCACCTGAGCAAAGATACTAAGTACTAACACCTGCTGAGAATTTCAGGTAAGATAAGGATGGAAAGAGATGTACATAAGAGCCGGGATAAATCCGCGGAGAAGTCGACAACAGGCAATAAATCTTCCATGTTGGGTGCCTGTGGTATAAGCCCCCATAAACTAGCTTCTATTGTGGGTAAGATCCTCTTGTAGATATTATTATTATTATTATTATCATCCTCATCTTCTTCATTTACAACTAGACATGTACGACTCTTGCCAGCTCTTGTTGTATTCTAGTCAGTCAGTTGCATGAGACTTTTCTCTTCTTGCTCTTACCAAGTCTTCACTGACTTGTCTCTACTAATACGAAACTAATATTACCGATTGTTACTTATACAGATGCTCCTCACTTTAAGATCTTACATTATGTTGTAACCCAAGGTTTACTAAGCAAAGATACAAGGTGAACAGAGTGATTAGGATTTGCTAAGTTGAATTGAAAAGTTAACAGAAATAATAGGAAGAAACACAATGTGTATTAAGGGCTGGGAAAAAGGTTTACTAAGCAAAGATACAAGGTAGACAGTAATTATAAATTGCTAGGTTGAATTAAAAAAATCCTGTGTGGTCTCAAGATTACTGTTGTGATTTGAGTGTCTGAGTTAACAGAGAAGTAATAGGAAGAAACACAATGTGTATTAAAGATAGGGAAAAAGGTTTACTAAGCAAAGATACAAGGTAGACAGTAATTAGGAATTGCTAGGTTGAATTAACAAATTCTGTGAGGTCTCAAGACTACTGTTGTGATTTGAGTGTCAGAGTTAACAGAGAAGTAATAGGAAGAAACACAATGTGTATTAAGGACAGGGAAAAAGGTTTTCTAAGCAAAGATACAAGGTGAACAGAGTAATTAGGAATTACTAGATTGAATGATCAAATCCTGTGAGGTCTCAAGACTACTGTTGTGATTTGAGTGTCAGAGTTAACAGAGAAGTAATAGGAAGAAACACAATGTGTATTAAGGACAGGGAAAAAGGTTTTCTAAGCAAAGATACAAGGTGAACAGAGTAATTAGGAATTACTAGATTGAATGATCAAATCCTGTGAGGTCTCAAGACTACTGTTGTGATTTGAGTGTCAGAGTTAACAGAGAAGTAATAGGAAGAACACAATGTGTATTAAAGATAGGGAAAAGGTTTACTAAGCAAAGATACAAGGTAGACAGTAATTAGGAATTGCTAGGTTGAATTAACAAGTCCCATGAGTTATTAAGACTGTTGTGATTTGAGTGTCAGAGTTGACAGAGAAGTAATAGAAAAAAAAACACAAGATTAAGGATATGGGGAAAAGGTTTACTAAGCAAAGATACAAGGTTAACAGAGTAATTAGGAATTGCTAATTTTGAATTGAAAATTCCTCGTGAGGTCTCAAGACTATTGTATCTCGAGTATCAGAGTTGACAGAGAATAATAGGTAAAGACACGAATATTAAGGATATGCGGGAAAGGTATACTAAGCAAATATACAAGGTAGACAGAGTAATTAGCAATTGCTAGGTTGAATTAATAAGTCCCATGAGATATTATTTCTCTATTTCAAGGTTTTTTTCAGACATTAATTATAGAAAAAACAGATGATTCCATTCTCATTTATATGGTATCTATGTAGATCTCCCTTTTGAGATTTACCTCCTTTGGAGTCATACCTTTTTTCAGTTTAGATTTATCTAATCCTTGTTGCCAAATGTTGTAACTCGAGTATCAGAGTTAATAGAGAAATAATAGGAAGAAACGCAATCAGTATTAAAGATAGGGAAAAGGTTTACTAAGCAAAGATACAACAGAAGTAATTAACAATTGCTCGTGTTGAATTAACAAATCCCGTGAGATCTCATTTCCTTATTCTGAAGTTTCGCAGACATTATATATTGGAAAAACAGACAATTCTTTGTCATTATTTAGGTACATATGACATCTCCTTTTTAAATTTAATCTCCCTTGTAGTTATAACCTTTTTTGTTTTGGGATTTATCTCATCCTTGTTGCCAAATATTGTAACTCGAAATCAGAGTTAATAGAGAATAATAGGAAAAAACACTGAGTATTAAGACTACTAAGCAAAGATACTAAGTAATGATACAGACAGAAGTAATTAACAATAAAATAGACAATTCTATTGTCATTATTTAGGTACTATATGACATCTCCCTTTTTAAGATTTAACTTCCTTGGGAGTCATACCTTTTCGTTTTGGGTTTATCCTATCCTTGTTGCCAAATGTTGTAATTCAACAGTTAACAGAGAAATAATAAAAAACAAAAAGTTAAAACGTTTTATCATAGAAGCTTTTTTTTTTTGTGCTGTTTATTCATCATGTTTTTTAACCTTTTATCTACCAGAGATGCCCAAACCAGCCGACGATCAAAATGTACCCCGACCAAAAACAAAAAAAAAACGCACAAAAAACAAAAAAAACAAAAACAAACACCCAAGATCGTTAGCTCTAGAATGGTTTAGAGTTTAAAAAAAAAAAAAAAAGAAAGAAAGAGGGAAACGAATTTAATGAATATATTTCTATTCAGTAGTAAAGGATTAGATGATACTAGATTGTCAACTGTTTGGAATGTGGTATTACAGATAGCAGTGGTAGACAAAGGGTTAATTGATATTTTTTGAGATTCATCGTAGAAAATTGTCCCTTTCGAAATGCGGAAGGTTTTATTTAGAATTATTATGTGGTATATGAGGCCCCTGAAAATGCCTGAGATCGTCAGCTCTTAGAGAATAGGTTTAGAGTTTAAAAAAAAAAGAAATGAATTAAATGAACACATTTTTAATCGGTAGTAAAGATCACCAGCTACTACAGCTGCCACCCACCCGTCCTTTGGGACGGGGGTCCAGTGAGCTTCGGCCTCTGGACCGGTGGGTGCTAAAATTAATAGCGTCGATCCAGAGGCCCGTCTCTCCAGGCAATACCTGCCTCATTGCACTTAAAGGGGCAGGGCTGGTGTTTATTGCAGCGTACTGAGGCGGCCCCCTTGAAGGGGGAATGCCGAACGGGATTGACGCTAATTTTTCTACCTACCAGATTGTGGGTGGTCCCCACATAAAACGGCTCTTGTGCCATATCGTGTGAAAGTGGGACACATGTAAATAGGAGTAAAGATCACCAATACCATACTAGCTTGTCGACCATTTAACATGCTATTTCTGCTGTAGTTGAAGTGGTAGATAAAAGCGTTATATGTTGCATTACAACTAACGATTAACAGCAGATTGTATATTATAGGATCATTGGTTGTTTTAGGCCGACTCGGTTACAATAGGATACACTTTTACTGTAAGATTCTTTTTTTAATTTACGATGGGCTCAGTTTGGAATATACCCCCCCCCATCGTATAAGTAGAGGAGCATCTGTACATTGAAAGATATTTTTTTCTTTTTTTTTTTCTGCAGCCTGTTGCACCATGGTTAAATTTACCTTAGGGGCATTTAGGGGGTGGGGGGGGTGGGGTGGGGAATCAGTTGTTGAGATTTTAATTTTTTGTATCTAATTGGTAAATTTGGTTCAGATGTAGAAATTCAATTGTCCTTATTTTTGATTTTCTTTATTTCCTTTTTTGATATAGTAGAGATACATCTAAACCATATGAATATATATTTCTTTATATATATATATATATTATATATATATTTTATGTATCTATATCTTATAATATTATAAGATATTGTATATTTATATATCATTATATTATAGATATTGTATAATTATATATCATTATATTAGAAGATATTATATATTCATATTCTAGTCATATTACGGATATTAGTAGATATTTATATTTCTATTCTATCATAATTAGTATTTATGACATATTATAGATTATTATCATATAATTATAGATATTGTTATTTTTATAATCATGTCTATAGATATTCGGTCTGGCTCAGGTTGACTGGGTTATCACGGCCACGTCGTTGAGTGTGGGATGTATATTTATACTATAGCACCACGCGTCTTGTTGTTACGTTGGCGATTGGCGTGTATGTGGAGTTGAAGAATGAGTGAACGGAGGGGATTCGGTCGCGATAGGGCCGGTGTCCATGGTCGAAAATTATCTATTTTATAGAATTTATCGTATAGTTTATACTATAGTCTATTTTTATTTATTATGTTATATTGGTATGATTATCTATAATACTGGTTGCTAATTTGTTGGTATATTATCACATTTAATGCCAGGCTGGTGCTGCGGTGGAGGGGGCCCGATACCGACGGATGGCATTCTTGAAGAGGTTCTATCATCGAATTTGTTGTGTGTAGATGTTGGCGCAGTGTATATTATGGGCAATGGATGGTTCCACTGACTTAGTTAGGTTCTGTTGCTTTGGCTGGACTGGGGCGGCGGGTGCGCATGGCGTTGCCATGGCTCCGGGGGGGGCTTGCTCGTGCAGCGCCATTCTAAGTGCCAAAGTGGGGTTTAAATATACTGTGTATTTTCATTTCAACTTTTTTAGATAAATTGTAAAACTCTTTTTACTATTGTTATTCAACTTTTTATGAAATAGTTTTTAAAAATTGCTTTTAAGACATATTGTAGGGTGTATTCGTCATTACCCTGGGAGGATTTAGAAAGTTTTCTTTATCTTGAGGGGTCACTAAGAAATATGAAGATGAATAAAAAAGGATATTTTAGGTAACAATTAAATTGAAGAATTTATTAAATCTAAGTCAAAGTTACACACTTGCGCACTTCTAAAACTGTCTGTGCTTAAAAGATTAAAGAAAATTTGTTAGTCAGATTTGTTTTGTTTCTTAGTAAAAGAAATCACACGGCCATTTTTAAATGATTCCTAAATTTATCAAGACTAACCAAAAAGATATGCACGCCTCCTACCAGGTGCAAGTATTAAAGTTTATAATCAAATATTAGGTGAGTTAAATTAGAAGCCTAACACAAAAGCTTAAAAGTAAGAAGTGCATGATAAGAAGATTACACTTTTTCCTATCTCCTTACCATTGATGTTCTATACAAAATTAAGGTACATAATTTATCAAACTAGGCAAGACTTATCATAGTTAATGTTAATATGTGAATTACATGTATTAGAAATGTTAGAAAGACTTAAACTAAATAAGGAGAGGCATGATAAAGAGAATTACAAGGCTTATTTTATTGTTGATTGATTTTCTATATAAAATTATATATTTTAAGTATTGACGATATAAAAGTTTTTCCTTTTGAATGCGTACGAGTCCTGTGTCTGATTAATTTGTTTGTTGAAAAGACATTTTGTCGCTCACATATTGTCAGATTTGAATTTCGCTCATCGTATTCCTATAAAAATCATTACATAAAGTTTTCAAACGGTAACAAAAATATTGTGTATTAGCAGTTTTAATGTAATTAAAGTATAATTAGATATGTAGAAAGGTCTCAATGAAAGTAAATAATGCATATCAAAAGCCTTACTTATTTTAATTTAATTAGTTTTTTTATATCCGAATTATGACGCTTGTTTTTTGGTAATGTTTGATAATACCCAATAATATTAGGAATCAGATAACAACGAAATAACTATTTATCTTTAGAAACACCTAAGTTTTTTTTGGTTCCACCTCAGTATGCAAATTATCCACACCATATACTATGTAAATCTTTATTTCTTATAATACTAGCAAATTAATGCACCCTCCGGGTGCAAGTATTTAAGTTTAATGTAATAAAATATTGTATTAAATCAGAAAGGCTAATGAACACTAATATAAGAATGCAGATAAAAAGTTTGAAAGCAGAGGGAGTATAATAAAAATAGAACAACTGAAACTTACTCTTGCCATCACTCTCGTCTTTCATTATTTTTTCTAATTTAAGTATTAGTTAAAGAGGAAGTAAAATAATAAAATGACAGTTATTTTATCTTGTTAATGGATCTCATTTAAGATTCATTGAAAGGATTTTTGCTTATATGCAATTAAAATAAAACAAACAGTTAGAAATCAAAATACTAAGCACATATTTATTAATTCGATTTTTAATATTAATATGCAAATTAGCCTTTCCATTCACACTGCAACCACTATTTTATTGTATATATAAATATAATTGCATGTTGGTCAGTATGTAGACATAGTTTAACAGTATTAATAATGTAATGTAATTTATTAATAATTGAGGTTTAAATAAAAATAAAATCATAGAGAATGTGATGTCAATAACTAAGGGAATTGTGACTTGAATAGTAATATAGTTTCGGTTACAGACAGAAAACACAATCTCCATTATAATAAGATATAACCCACATTGTAAGATTTTGAATGCATTAATAACATGTGGCCTTTCGTGGCGCGCTGTGTTTGTTAATGTAAATTAACAGCGTTGATGCGGGGCTATCCCCCAGGCAACACCTGCCCCCTCGATTTAAAGGGGCAGGACTGGTTTATTGCCGCACTCTTGAGCCCTGCCTCTTGAGAGGGAATACCGACGGGATGTGACTGCATTTTTTGTGCCTACTACCCAGTGAGCTTCGGCTTGTGGGCCGACATAGAATGTTCCTATACCGTGTTAACGATCGCCTACCTGAGAATGCTCCGATAGTGCCGCCCACCTCATAAGTGGATGAGAGCAATACCATAATATGGACTGTTTTGAGGTAAATCAAACTATGACTTAAGAAAGAATATTATTAATAATAATAAGTGATCATCATCATCATGTCGCGCAGGCAGCACGGATATCCAAGACGATCTCCGTCGCAACCCTCCTATCATTCATCGCCAAGGGAGCTCCTCTTCGCTGCAGCCAGCATCTTTACATAGCTGGTCGATATAAGTCCTTGCTGGGCGGCCCACACTGGCATGTCCATGTGTTGGCTTCCACAGGAGAACATCACTTATGAGTTCATCCTTGCTTCTCCAGCAGTGCCCTGCATGCCTAGTCGCGTCTCACTCGAAAATAAGCTAGATGGGAGCTGCACAAGAATGCTGCGAGCAGTTCTGACAAGTCGTGGAAACAGCATCCCACAAGGGAGCAGCTGTATGGTCACCTGCCCCCTATCTCACAGACTATCCGAGTGAGCACGACTAGGCAAATAAGATATAATTAAGATTAAATAATCATTATTGAATAACTAAAGGTTGTGATGTTAGTGGTGGTGTAGTTTTGGTTACAGCCATTTGTGCCATCTATATTATTAAGTCTAGCAAAAACATGTTTCCTATGAGTACAATTATTTTGGTTTTAATGTAATTAATATCATATTAGATTTTTATTTAAAAAAAACAGACAAAAGTAAATATGAACACATATAAAAGACTAAACTTATTCTTATTTTATTTTAATTTCTATATAAATACATAGGATAGCTTTTAATACATTTGAAAATAATACACTAATATTAGAAATTAATAATAGCCAAGTAATAATTTATTAAATCTGGTTCTCTTAAAACTGGTATGAAAATTATCCACATAATTGAGAATATAATGTAAATATCTAAACAAATTGTGACATTGGTGGTGGCATAGTTTAGGTTAACAGACAGACAGATCAATATTTCTATTATAAGAAGATTAAATATTGATTATTAAATAACTAAGGAATTGTGACATCAGATACTATGTAAACCATTATTTCTTTGTGTATATATACACACTTTCTGCAGGATTCTAAATTCGTTTATAACATGAGCTAGACTTTAACTCTTAACGTCCAATACTGCCTCATTTCACCCGGCCAGAAGTCACATTTCCTAATCTGCTCCAATGATAGCCTTTGTTTAAATTATTATTAAACATATTTAGAAGTCTTTGATTTAAGGGAAATATCTCCGGTAACTTTAATGAAAAGGCCATTTTTTGATAAATCCTTATAGGAATGGGGATCTGGACTTAGAAAATCCTGAACAGGATGTTAAGAGTTAATAGACATCATTAATAATAAAATATTATTAAGATTACATAATGACTATTTAATTGAGAATATAATGTAAATATCTAAACAAATTGTGACATTGGTGATGACATAGTTTAGGTTACAGACAGACAGATACATAATTTCTATTATAAGAAGATTAAATATTGATTATTAAATAACTAAGGATTGTGACATCATTGATGGTGTAGTTTCGGTTACAAACAGACAAATGCAGTATCTCCATTATAATAAGATAGGATTAGAATTAGAAAAAAACATTTTTTTTCTTCTCCAAATTTCCCCCTAAGGTAGACTTAACCAAAATGTTTTTTATTGTGCTTTTTTTTTTATTTTTATTTTTAATTCATTGTTTGCCTTCACGTTTCTTTTTTTCTATTTTTAATTTATTTTTTATTTTTGAAAAAATTATTTTTTTAGTTTTCTAAAAGATCTGCCACTTTTCAGTTGCGCTCTGCTGCCTGCGTTGTTGTACAAATATTGTTGTATATTTTCTGTATATATCTATGTTTTTATTTCCTTTCTAAACCGGGAGGGGGGGGGGTCAATGTTTATGTATCAGACATACATGCCAAAATGGGGGGGGTCCCTTAATGAAAAATTCTGATATTGTGAAAAGTACCTGATACCTATATATACCAAAGAAAGAAAGAGAGTAGGGGAAGATAGAGAGAGGGGTGAGCGTGAAGAAGCGATAACTCTTATCTATTTCAATGGAACATAAGGAAAAGATGAAAAGAAAGAAAAAGAGTGAGAGAGAGTTAAATGAATATTATTATACTTTTTACATATTAAACTATTTAGCAATAGCTCTTAAGTAAACATATCAAACGTTGTAATTAAAATTATCTTACCGTTTTACAAATTTTTTTTTTTTTTTTTTAAGGGTACCCCGCTATTCGCATACCTTGTTCTGTACTAAAATTTGACCCCCTCTCTTTTCCATTTTAAATATATATACAGTGTGTTCATAAAATCTTGCAGCAGACTTAAAATTGAAAATATGATAACTCATGCAAATGATAGAATCATTTAATAAAAACCAAATGAAATGTTCAACTCTTATAGTTTTATTTTTTTATGAGCATTTTTATTATTGCATTTCAACAAGACTGCCATCTTTGTTGTTATATTTTGAATCTGCTGCAGGACTTTATAGACAAACAGTATATCTACACATGTTGTTTACTTTTATTTTTATTTTTAGAAAATTCTGCTTTTTTATCTGTTTTGGTATATGAATAGTCGGCCATTTTGATTTTTGTTATAACTTTTTATTTGCTGCATCAAAAAAAGATTTTAAATATAATTAATACTAGTAACTTTAAATATAATCTTATAGCAACTTAATTTTTTTTTTCACCAATATTATATACTGTTTATTGACTTGTCTTTACTTTTACATTTAGATTTTTATTACTATTCAAATTAAGAGTAAGAATTTTTAAAGCATTTGTTGTTTTCTTAAAGATTTTTATGAAGATGAAGAGAACATTTAAGTCAAACATGTGACCTCAGTCTCAGAGTTGTTTTGATAAAATTGTCACTAATATTTCATGCTTGAACAATAAAACTTGTATTACTTCAGTGACCAGTAAATTCCACCACATCAAATTCCCTCGGGTAAATTCCACCACATCAAATTCCCTCGGGTAAATTCCACCACATCAAATTCCTCGGGTAAATTCCACCACATCAAATTCAGCTACAGTCAAATTCAATATAAAAACAAAGAAATGATAAAGAAACAATAAATTGAAAAATTAAATTAATTTTTTTCCTTTTATTTTCAATATTAAGATAAAAATAAGAATAAAGAAAAAGAACCCAATATTTGTAATCATTTTATTTAGTTAGGGTTAGGGCTAGGTAAGTGTGCTTGTTCTGAAATATATTTCAAAATAATAGTTAAGTGATAATTTTAAACAAGAAGTGTAATCGATATTTCAAAATTTATGTAATATATAGATATTTTATTATATAATATCAACATCAGTTCCTGCTGACAGCATGGATTCCCTTTACTCACACTCCCTAAATTTTTTAAAATTCATTTTTCTGCTGGTGATTTGTATATACAGTGACACCTTGACTTAAAAGTGACCTAACTTACGAGTATTCCTAGTTACAAGTTGTCACTCGGTCAATTTTTTTGCTTTTTGTATTGAGAGCTAAAATTTGAGTTACAATTGAGCTTTAGATATGCTTATGTTAATAAGTTCACTTAAAATCATCCACGTTTCCAAATTTATTATGCCAAAGAAAAATATTATTTATAAAGAAAAAAATAAAAGTAATTGGTAATTTGCTTGAAGCATAGAACATAATATTAATTATGTTATTATATATTAATGATTTGAAGGCCAATACAATGCACATAAAAAATAAAAACAAAAAGATCTTTTTTAGTCTTACCGATTTCAAAATAAACTTTATCTTCAGAGACAATTTTCAGAAAAAAAGAAAAAAGAAAAGAAATAACGACAAAAAAACCGAAAAAAAAAACGCGTCCATTTCCGAAAATCGTCTCTGAAGATAAAGTTTACTTTGAAATCGATAAGACAAAAAAAGATCTTTTTGTTTTTATTTTTTATGTGCATTGTATTGGCCTTCAAATCATTAATAAAAAAATAAATATTAAAACATATTACAGCACATAAATCATTACATTCTATTTTAGGAGTTTTATACAATACAGTAATATTTTTCTTATTTAAAAATGTAAAAAAAAATTAGGATGTTTTTTTTTTGGGGGGGGAGGTCAGGGCTGGGATGGATTAATGGCATTTCAGTTTATTTCAATGGAAAAAATTGGTTTGATATAGAAGGAAATTGAGTTATGACCGTAATGAATTAAACTGATAAGTAGGATGGTCAATATCTTAATCAGAGTTTAATGGGTTTGAATTCATAGTTTTCCTTCTCCTAGACTGGTTTAAAGATTATATAAAAAAAAAAATTGAGTATCCATTAAGACTGAATTTATTTCAAAACTTTATCGGCATTAAATGACCCACTGAGGTTGATATGCCATAAACCAAACAAACCTTAATTGTATGAGAGTTATCATCTTGCAACCCCTTCTGGTTAAAAATGAGACCGTCCAAATTGCCCAAAATGAAATGCAGAAATGTAAATCCTGATTATCTGGCATTGCTAATCTGCCAAATTTTTATTTCTTATTTCTTATGGGTTCCGTCATCATCATTGGAATTTCAGTCTCAGAAGACTATGATAAAGTTTTTATGTGCCCCTGAAGTTACAGCGCCTTCTGTGACTGTGAAGTCCGATGTTTGAAAAATATTCTCGACCACTGAGTATATTATTATTCAAATACTTATTTCTTATGCGTTCCGTCAACTCAGCTAAATAATTGACCATTCCGTTTTAATTATGAAGAAAGAAAGGGAAGGAAAAGAACATGCTACACAGAAAAAATATAATAAGAAAGTGAGTAGGGGAAAGATAAAGGTGGTGAGCGTGTGAAGTGATAATCCTAATCTGTTTCAATTGAACATAATGAAAAGAAGGAAAGAAAAAAAGAATGCAAGAATTAAATCAAGATTATTATATGTTTTATACATATTGAACTATTTAGTAATAGCTCTTGAGTAAAAATATCAAACATTGTAATAATTTAATTATCATACTATGGTATATTCACAGGTCCTGCTAGTAGAGAGAGTTAAATCAAGATTATTATACATTTTATACATATTGAACCATTTAGCAATAGCTCTTGAGTAAAACATATCAAACATTGTAATAATTTAATTATCATACTGTGGTATATTCACAGGTACTCCCAATAGAGAGGGTTAAATCAAGATTATTAAACATTTTATACATATTGATCTAAATGTAATAGCTCTTGAGTAAATATATCAAACATTGTAATAATTAAATTATCATACTGTGCTATTAGGGAAGGTCGATTTTTCAATTTAAAAAATATCAAATTGTCTATCTATGTGAAAGTTGTGTGTTAACATACTGAATACTGATACCAAAAATTAGATCTTTTACTTGCATCATTGTTTGAGGAAAAAGCATCAAAGATCGTCTACTAAAATTGACTAAAAATCCTCGTTTTCACAAAATTTAGCCTTTAGAAAACGAGGGTTTTTAGTGCATTTTCGTAGACGATCTTTGATGCTATTTCCTTAAATATCATAGTCCAATGTATTTTTATAGTAAATATCATAGTCCAATGTATTTTTATAGTAAAAATCATTGTCCAATGTATTTTTATAGTAAAATCATTGTCAATGTATTTTTATAGTAAAAATCATTGTTCAATGTATTTTTATAGTAAAAATCATTGTCCAATGTATTTTTATAGTAAAAATCATTGTCCAATGTATTTTTATAGTAAAAATCATTATCCAATGTATTTTTATAGTAAAAATCATTATCCAATGTATTTTTATAGTAAAAATCATTTCCAATGCATTTTCATAGTAAAAATCATTAGACAATGTATTTTTATAGTAAAATCATTGTCCAATGTATTTTTATAGTAAAAGTCATTTCCAATGCTTGTTTATAGTAAACTCCAGAAGTTTTATTGTAAATTTGTGAATACTTGTTACTCAAACAATGGTGCAAGTAAAAGATCTAATTTTTGGTATCAGTATTCAGTATACTAACACACAACTTTCATATAGATGGACAAATTTGATATTTAAAAAAAGTGAAAAATCAACCTACTCTACTGTGGTATATCCTCAGGTCCTGCTAGTCTAAATATTAATGCAAATTCTTTCTGCATCTCTTTACAGTTTTATTCACAATTAATAATTATTTGTTGTTTTTATTGTTGTTTATGCTTGTTGTTGTTATTGCTGTTGTTGTTTTTTTGTTTTTTGTTTTACATTTTGATTTTGCAGACATACCATCACCATTTTTTTTCATTTTTTTGCTAAAATTTAATTTCTTTTTCTTTTGTTTAAGCTCTTAATATATTTTTTTCATTTACTAAATATATTTTCTTTTTATACTTAAATTCTGTTTTTATGAATAAATATGTTGTGTTTTGTTTTGTGATATATATTTTTATGCTTAATCAATATCTAAATGCTTTGCAGAAATAAAAATCAATATTCTATAAGTTTTGTGTAATATATATATATATATATATATATATATATATATATATATATATATATATATATAATCAAATGTGGTCCACTGACAGTAGAAATCCACTTTCCCACTTTCAAAATATAGTGACAAAATGTAAACCTTTGAAACCCACTTTCAAAATATAGTGACAAAATGTAAACCTTTGAAACCCCACTTTCAAAATATAGTGACAAAATGTAAACCTTTGAAACCCCACTTTCAAAATATAGTGACAAAATGTAAACCTTTGAAACCCCACTTTCAAAATATAGTGACAAAATGTAAACATTTGAAACCCCACTTTCAAAATATAGTGACAAAATTTATATATTGGTCCAAACACTATTTTACATTACACCATATTTTGGCTGTGTGCTATTTTATTATGTAGAATAAATTTGGTATTTTTTTATATAATCTTTTTAGATATCTGACATACACACACACACATATATATATATATATATATATAAAAAATCATAAGCTAATATCTGAAAATTACCGAATGAAACAAACTGCATAGAAATGTACACAATGAATGAATATTAAAAGATATGAAGAACTTGAAATATAGAAAATTTATCAAATTAACTTGATTCGGCACTAAATGCCTTGAAAAGGGTTGATATGCTGTAAAACAAACCAAAACGTTTAAGTCACATGTGAGATGATTGCTTTTGCTTGGCTAAAATTGCTTGCGATTGTTCATTTATTTTTTGATGACTGGCTACTCTCTATAATTAAACAGTTGGTGTAGTGGGGGGAAAAAAAACTTTATTTCTCCTTAACTCTTTACCTACTTTAAGCCACTTGCAGCAGCTTTTGCACCACAGCACACACCAGACCCAAGCAAAGTACAAAAACTGATGGTTAGTTTGTTATGATTGAGCAGAATGATTCAGATTACAATAATAATCCTACCATAAGCTTCTGGCAGCAGCTCTTCCCAAAGGACACAGATTACAATAATAATAGGACTTTATTTGAATAGAATGAGTTCTGAGGTGAATAGATAGTAAACTTTGAAATATCCCATCATACATCCTACCATAAGCTTCTGGCAGCAGCTCTTCCCAAAGGACAATAATAATAGGACTTTATTTGAATAGAATCAGTTCTGAGGTGAATAGATAGTAAACTTTGAAATATCCCATCATACATCCTACCATAAGCTTCTGGCAGCAGCTCTTCCCAAAGGACAGAGATTACAATAATAATAGGACTTTATTTGAATAGAATGAGTTCTGAGGTGAATAGATCGTGAACTTTGAAATATCCCATCATACATCAAACCAAACCTAGAAGAAAGTTAACATAGGTTTATTACCGTTTGATACAAAAGATATAAATAAGATAGTCCAACATGCAGCTTTTCCATAACAGTAATTAAATTCTCTATAGCAAACTATCTGCTATTCGACCACTCCCTTATGTAGTCCATATATTTTGTTGGACGAGTCCAACTTTTTGTAGGTGAAATATCGTCCTTTCAATACTAAGGAAAGCCTTTTTTACAAGATGAGATTTAAATGTGTCTGAGTTATCAAATAATAACATTGAGATCCAGAAGAAAGATTAACATAGGTTTATTACCGTTTGATACAAAAGATATAAATAAGATAGTCCAACATGCAGCTTTTCCATAACAGTAATTACATTTTCTGTAGCAAACTAGCTACTATTTGCCCACTCCCTTATGTAGTCCATAGAGATTCAAAATGTATCTAAGTTATCAAATAATAACATTGAGATCCAGAAGAAAGGTTAATATAGGTTTAAAAGATATAAATAAATAGTCTAACACGCAGCTTTTCCATAACAGTAATTAAATTCTCTGTAGCAAACTAGGTACTATTCGACCATTCACGTGTGTAGTCTGTATTATTTCGTTGGACGAGTCCAACTTTTTTGTAGGGAAAATATTGTCCCTTTCAGTACTAAGGAAAGCCTTTTTTACAAGGATGAGATTCAAAATGTGTCAAAAGTTATCAAATAATAACATTGAAATCTGGAAGAAAGATTAGCATAGGTTTATTACCGTTTGATACAAAAGATATAAATAAGATAGAGTCCAACATGCAGCTTTTCCATAACAGTAATTACATTTTCTGTAGCAAACTAGCTACTATTCGACCATTCCCGTGTGTAGTCCGTAATATTTCGTTGGACGATTCCAACTTTTTGTAAGGGAAATATCTTCCCTTACAAGCCTTTTTTTATTTAGGTACTAAAATCGTACCTTATAAGTTTGTGTCTGTCTGTAAAATACGAAATGTGTTTTTTTTGTTTTTTTTTTTTCACTTTATTTTTTTTGTTTTTTTCCAGCCTTGTATTGTCAGTATTTTTTGTTTACGTGGACTGTGGCATCTTTTTTTTTTTTTTTTTTTCATTTTTTTTTTTCATTTTTTTTTTTTTTTCATTTTTTTCATGCATGTATGTCTTTTAGTGCACAAAATTTCATTTTTTTTTTTAAAAAAAGCAAAACAAAAATTGCATTTTTTGAAAAATAATTTTTTAGAATATTTTTCTTTTTCTCTGTCCGTCTGTTTATACATTTAAAAATTGTTATTTTTGTGTAGGCTGTGAAAGTCGATTCAATGGAAATGGACCGACACCTGTTCCCTCTCCCCCTGGCACCCCAAAGAAGACACCATCACGTAGCTCAAGTCCCAGCCAAAGCACAGGTAATATTTCGGAATAATCAGTAAATAAGGTGAATTTTACCTCAGGAGTCGGCAATAAGAAACACTGTTTACATTTGCACCTTTTTCAAGGAAATCAATAGTGATGAACCCTTTCATGTCCCAGAAGAGGGTCATTCAATAAATAAGGTGAATTTTACTAAAGAGTTGGCAATTGGAAACACTGTTTACATTTGCACATTTTTCAAGGAAATCAATAGTAATGAATCCTTTTTACCCCAGGAATTGGCAATAAGAAACACTGTTTACAGTTGCACCTTTTTTAAGGAAATCAATAGTGATGGGTCCTTTCATGTTGCAGGAGACCTTATTTACTGACCACTCCACCCGGAACTTTTTACCGGAGAGTGTTTTCACTCCATGGACTTTATTTTTAACTGAGGCTTGTAGTCGCAAACCCATGCTTAACCCATTTGTAAACAAATTGTTTTTGCTAAAACATGCTTTCTCCACACACATCACACATTCTTTTGTAAATTTCACATGGTTTGCACTTCTAAGCCACCATAAAATTTGATGGCAGACCTCTGTTCAAGCCACCATTTTGAGTAGCCTCAACATAAATATTTTTGCTATAAATCAATTTCAAACAATGCAGAGTTTATCTTTATAGAAAAAAACATGAAACAAACTGCACAAAAATAAACACTAAGAATAAGGAATTTGAAGATATTAAACATTTGAAACATAGAAACTTTTATAAAAATGATTTGATTCGGCATTAAATAACCTGAAAAGGGTTGATATGTCATAAAACAGCCAACCAACCAAACATAGCATTTAACTGTCAAGTCACGAAGCTGACCCGGGGGATTTCAGCTTAGTTCCCTTTTGATATTTTTGTCCGAAGTTAAGCAGTGATGAGACTGTTCAATACTTAAGGGGATGGCCACTTAAGCAACAGCATGTACTGTAAGCAATCGGAGTCCTTTGTTTATCAAAATGACTTGATTCGGCATTAAATAACCCGAAAAGGGTTGATATGCCATAAAACAACCAACCAGCCTGTTCAACAAATAAACCAACCCAAATCAGATACCATAACTTTTTTAGCCATCTGTGTTTCTGGATGTAAAGTGAGGGATCATATTGGTATTATGTTCAAGTTGTAAACTGATCACCCATTTCTTGACCAAATTAGATTCATAAGGTTTTATGCTATTCAACAAATTATGGTCAAGTCACATTGAAAGCAACAGGTCCCACAAGATCACAGAAGTTAAGCAGAGATGAGCCTGTTGACTACTTAATTGGGTGACCACTTAAGCAACAGCAAGGACTATGCAACACGGGTCCTTTGTTTATCAAAATGACTTGATTCGGCAGTAAATGACCCGAAAAGGGTTGATGTGCCGCAGACCAACCAACCAACCAACCAACCTTTAATGACCATTCTGTCTCTTCTTTGGTTTATTTGAAACCAAATTTTTTTTATTTTCCAGGCTCTTCGAGGCACGGATCACCAGTACGAATTGCAAACAAAGCGGACACAACAAAGAAAGAAATAAAAGAAATGACTGTGGTAGCTAAGGACGAGTCTCCTCCTCCCCCCGTTCCTGTGAGTGCTTTTGCTCAGCGAGCTCTGCGTGGCAACCTCCCCAGGGAACCTAGTATGGAAAGAGATACTTCGGATGGTTCCCTCTCGGAGAATTCCCGTCAAGTTTCTCCCGTCAGGTCCAGGTAAAAGATGAATTTCTACTTTATTTAATATACAGGGAAGATGTGGCATAATTAATATTCTTTTTTTAAAAGAATACTGTTGGTTTGAATTCAGAGTTTTCATTCTCTTAAATAGGTTGCCTAACCAAGACTAAAGAGCTTATTCTGCCCTACTATTTAAGCAGAATATAACTGATTTTAATTCAGAGTTTTCGTTCTCTTAAATAGTTGCCTAGCCAAGGCTAAAGAGCCCATTCTACCTTACTATTGAATATAACTGGTTTGAATTTGAAATTTTTCTTCTCCTAAATTGGTTGCCTAACCAAGTCTGAAGAATCTAGTCTGCCCTCCCTGTTGGCTGGGGCAGAAGAATACACTGACTGCACCTCTGCAGTGAGGTAAAATACCCCCAACAGGGCCACCTATTGGCTGTAGGTAGCAACTTAACTCTTAACGTCCTATACCACCTCATTCCACCCGGCTGGAAGTCATATTAGTTTTCCTAACCCACCCCAAATGATAGCCTTTGTAATATTAAACATGTTTAGAAGACTTTGATTTATGGGAAATAACAGGTAACTTTTAATGAAAAGGCCACTTATTGATAAATAGGAATGGGGATCTGGACTTTGTTTAAATGTAATATTAAACATGTTTAGAAGTCTTTGATTTAAGGGAAATAACAGGTAACTTTAAATGAAAAGGCCATTTTTAGCTATTTTTTAATAAATCCTTATAGGAATTAAGCGGCTCTGGACTTAGAAAATTCTCAACAGGATGTTAAGAGTTAAGGACGGAATCCTGATGGCTGACTGTCCATGACATGCAACACTTGACTTTGGCCCTTACTTAGGCTAGACAGTCAGTCAGAGAGGCCCCCTCTGATCAGTCGGTTGGTCATGTCAAGCCATAGCCCTTATATGATTGTCTTGATTGTATTGCCCTTATGGCAACCCCCTAAAACCTTTTTATTATATATGTGCTATAAGGTGGTGGCTGAAGGTCTTAGTATCCTGGGTATAACATTAAACTGCATCTAGTGGTAAAGTTCCAATTCTGGAGCTTTGGGGAGTGTCCTTCTCCAGGGTCAGTAAAACAAGGGGATTAATGGGCCTTATTCTGACACAGAACCCATGGTTTCTATTCAGGTTTATCCTTCTCCTGGACTGGATTCCCTACCAAGTCTTGAGTGTCTTGTCAGCCTCATTATTTTACCTATAACTTGACAAGTCCTCTAGACGGCATCTAGTGTCCGTACAGAGCTGATGAATGTAAGTTTTTGCTGGTTGGGCAACAATCATGTTTAGGAATCCATTGGAGAATATCACCTATGAGTTCGTCCTTACTTTTCCTGCAGTCCCCAGCATATATTGTTTGTCTTATTTGTGGGTCATATCATCCAGAAAAAAAAGTAAAATTGTCACTCATCCCCTTCAATTTTTCTGAAATTTTTGTCCAGGCATGGATTATGTTAAAGTAAGACAATCCCCAAAATTTTGAACTTCCAATTCTAACAATTGACCGAATTATGTCGAAACTAAAAATTGACATAACTCAGTCAATTATTGGAATTAGAAGCTCAAATTTTGGGGATTGTCTAACTTTAATACAGTCCACACCTGGACAAAATTTTAGAAAAATTGAAGTGGGTGGGTGACATGGTTTTGATGATTTGACATGCAATTACCCTGGTATGGTTGTGTGAGATGGGAGGTAAGTGGCTGTACAGCTGCTGTTTTGTAGGATGTTTCTTCCAGGATTTGTTCCAAACAGCATGGGTAGTTCCCATCTAGCTTTTTTCTCCAGGTGTTTTGTTAAAGTCCAAGTGGTGCAACCATAGAGTAGTACTGACACAAGTATTTTTTTCTGCCAAGAAACACCATATCCACTTATGTTTTCAGACTAAAAGAAGTTGTTCTTGTATTTTTCTGTATTTGGTCAAGTTTTACTGTTTTTTGGTTGTTTCTACATGAGAAAGAAATTATTTCTCGGTTCTGGAGAGTTTTTTTTATGGGGATGTGCTGATAAGTTCTTGGTCCAACCAATAAAGGAATGACATAGAGTTGTAAGATCCACATATTATTCCACATATTCATCCTGAAGTTCAACACACCATGCACATTAAGTTTAAATTTTCTCCCAAAAATTTGAAAAAAATAATCTTTTCTTTCAAAAATTATAAAACAAACTTTTCTCTCAAAAATAATCCAAAAACGACTTTTCTTTCAAAAATTATAAAACAAACTTTTCTCTCAAAAATAATCCAAAAACGACTTTTCTTTCAAAAATTAAAAAAACAGACTTTTCTCTAAAAAAATAATCAAAAAACGACTTTTCTTTCAAAAAGAGAAAAAAATGTATCTTTCAAAAATAAGAAAAAACAACTTTTACCCCAAAATTAAAAAAAAAACAAACTTTTTTCTTAAAATTTAAACTGTCATTTAAACTTTTTCTAAAAAAATTGATGAATCGTTTTTTTTTAATTTTTGAGATACAAGTCATTTTTTAAAACTTTTCTCTTAGAAATTAAAAAAAGAAATAACTTATTTTTTCAAAAGTTAAAAAAAAAGTGTCCAAAACTTTTACCTCAAAAATGAAAAAAATGTAATTCCTTTCTTGGTTGGATTGAGAACTTTTCAGCAACTCTCATACAACAAAGCAAAACATGCTTAAAATATGGTAAGTTTAAAAGTATATATTTTTTTAATAATAAAAATGAAAACAAAAAAACAACTTTTATTACTACCTCTGTCCCATAATATTTGCTACACTTCATGAATGAAATTGATACACAAACGTAACAACTATTATGGGACAGACATAATAATAATTAATAATGTCTGTCCCATAATAGTTGGTACATTTAATGTAAGAAAGTTATATGAAAATGTAACAACTATTATGGACAGACATAATAACTAATAATGTCTGTCCCATAATAGTTTGTACATTTAATGTAAGAAAATTATATGAAAATGTAACAACTATTATGGACAGGTTCTTTCTTTTTTTTTTTTTTTTTTTTTTTTTTTCTTTCTTCTTTCTTAAAGCTACTAGCCATGGCTTAAAAACCAAAAAGACACAAAAAAAAAAGAAAAAAAAAAAAGTACTTTACGGTCTCCCAATTCCAATTCTATTTGCATGACCCCGAACAGAAAATAATTTCTTCACCACAAATGCATTTGCAAATGATTTAACACAGCATGTGAGACTGTTATGGTTCATGCCTTTGTGTTTTTTTTGTTTTTTTTGCATGTTTATTTTTTTAACTTGTCTCCACTGCTCATCATCATCATCATCACCATCATCGTCATCATCATTTGAAAAAGAGTATTTAACCCTTTATCTACCAGAGCACCCCACACCGCCCGTGCTTATGGTCAAGTCAAGTTGAAAGCACCAAATCACCAAAGTTAAGCAACAATGAGCCTGTTCATTACTTAAATGGGTGACCACTTAAGCAACAGCAGTTACTATAAATAAACAAACTGATATCTAAATGACTTGATTTGGCATTAAATAACCCATCAAGGGTTGCTATGCCATAAAACAAAATAATCAACCAACCTGAGTCCTTTGTTTATCAAAATGACTTGATTCGGCATTAAATGACCCGAAAGGGGTTGATATGCCATAAAACAAAATAATCAACCAACCTGAGTCCTTTGTTTATCAAAATGACTTGATTCGGCATTAAATGACCGAAAGGGGTTGATATGCCATAAAACAAAATAATCAACCAACCTGAGTCCTTTGTTTATCAAAATGACTTGATTCGGCATTAAATGACCCGAAAGGGGTTGATATGCCATAAAACAAAATAATCAACCAACCTGAGTCCTTTGTTTATCAAAATGACTTGATTCAGCATTAAATGACCCAAAAGGGGTTGATATGCCATAAAACAAAATTATCAACCAGCCTGAGTCCTTTGTTTATCAAAATGACTTGATTTGGCATTAAATGACCCGAAAGGGGTTGATATGCCATAAAACAAAATAATCAACCAGCCTGAGTCCTTTGTTTATCAAAATGACTTGATTTGGCATTAAATGACCCGAAAGGGGTTGATATGCCATAAAATAATAAACCAACTAGACTGCCTGATGATCAAAATGCTGGAACCCCCCAAAACGCCCAAGCTCTTAGAAAATGATTTAGAGTTAAAAATAAGGAATGAATTAAATGAATATATTTCTATTCAGTCGTAAAGGATCAGCGATGCGATAATAAATTTGTCAACCATTTGGGACGTGGCTATTGCGGACGGCAGTGGTAGACTAAGGGTTAATGATATTTTGAGATTCATCGTAGAAAATTGTCCCTTTGGAATGCAGAAGGTTTGTTTCTAGAATTATTACGTTGGTATGCTGAAAAGTTCTTTGCCAGACCAAGCAGGAAAATCGTCTCAAACTATGATATTCATATATTTATCTGAAAATTCGAAAATTTGACGCATCAGATAGAAAAATCACAGAAAATGCTGAAAAATGTTGAAAATTCTATCCAAAACATCATCATTCCACTGTAACATAAAATGAGCATAAAAAGCTCTCTCTGTAGCAATTGCAGATTTACCAGTTAAAATAAAAATTCACCAGCAAATGCACAATGTGCACTGGTCCAATTCATCATTATAACTGGAAAAAAAAAAAAATGAAAAAAAGTTCATTGTGCATATATAAGGTGCTGGAGGGTAAAATATAACAAAACAAATTTGTTGTAAGGATCTACACAGAGCTTTTTTGTGCTCATTTCATGTTGCATTTGAATAATGCTGTTCTGGATAGAAAATCAATACTGCTATGGGTTGAAAATTCTATCAGGAACATCATCATTCTGACATAACAATAAATGAGCATGAAAGGCTCTCTGTATAGCAATTACAGATTCACCATAAAACATGTTGCAACAGCAAATGCATGATATGCACTGGTCCAACCTGTGATTGTAACTGATCATATCAGGAAAAGACGTGGTAAGACATTAGCTTGATGGAGCTACCATTGCCACTTGCCTAAGTTTATTTACCCCATACAGGTGACAGTTTAAAATGTGGGAGGTATTTATACCAAGGCTAAAGTGCCCAGTCTATCCTACTATTTACCCATAGCTGGAGGGAGAATAGTTGGATTCTTACCTTTCCCAAGGGTATTAGCGCTATGTGAACTGTGGCTTCGTCCAGGAATTGAACTCAGGTTGACGAGTCTATTTCTCCTAGACTGGTTGTCTAACCAAGGTTAAAGAGCCCAGTCTGTCCTATTTACCCATAGCTGGAGGGAGAATAGTTGGATTCTTACCTTTCCCAAGGGTATTAGTGCTATGTAAAATACAAACAGCCTCATCCAGGATTTGAGTTCAGGTTGCCTTGTTCATTTTCCATAGCTGGAGGGAGAATAGTTGGATTCTTACCTTTCCCAAGGGTATTAGTGCTATGTAAATACAAACATCCAGGATTTGAGTTCAGGTTGCCTTGTTCATTTTCCATAGCTGGAGGGAGAATAGTTGGATTCTTACCTTTCCCAAGGGTATTAGTGCTATGTAAAATACAAACAGCCTCATCCAGGATTTGAGTTCAGGTTGCCTTGTTCATTTTCCATAGCTGGAGGGAGAATAGTTGGATTCTTACCTTTCCAAGGGTATTAGTGCTATGTAAAATACAAACAGCCTCATCCAGGATTTGACTTCAGGTTGCCTTGCTCATTTTCCACGATGATAGTCATTACACCATGAGTGTCTCCACTATTTGGTGAATGATGAAAGGAAAAGGAATAACGGATCACGTAGACACGAGGCACGGGTAAAAAACTGTCCAATTTTTTCAAAAATGAACGTTTCTGATGACGGATAATCACCTAAAAGTGATGTTCCGAAACCATTGGTAAGACGGACTTTTAAATGTATTGTTAAATATGAATAAATAAATACAGCTCTTACAGAAGTAATTGAGCACTTCATAATCATTTCTCCAATAATAATAACAAAAAATTAACTATATATATATATATATATATATATATATATATTAGTTGATATAGTTGTAAGTTGGCAGAGTGGCCTATTGTCGGTATCAGCTGAACAGCAAAGGACCCTATCCCTTTTTTGTGAGCGTTAGACCAGGGAGATTAATTTTGCTGAAGTGGAGCACAACTTCTAATCCAGATTGCTAACCATTGTGCTATGCTAGGTGGTCAGATCCTCTTATTTTTTTAGTTAGCTTATTTTAGATATGGCACAAGGCCAGAAGTATTGGGCGCCCAATGAGAATCAAGCTCACTAACAATGGTCAGCTAATCTAACTTGCTAGCCATTACACCACGTGAGGTGCCCTATTTAGCTCACCATATAAACCATCAACATCTTCTCATACCATTCGTATGATGCATCAACTGCACCTCTGCAGAGGGGTAAGAATCCCCCAATGGGGCCACCTGTTGGCCATGGGTGGCGACCCGTGATGCTTAAGGATAGAACCAAGGTGGATGAGTAGTTCATGACATGCAATACTCCACTTTAGCCCTATCTTGGGCTAGACGGGTGGTCGGAGAGGCCTCCTCCGATCAATCGGCTGGTCACGTCAAGCCCTAGCACCTATATGATTTCCCAACCCTATTGCCCTTATAGCAAGCCCTTTTTATCATATGGGTGCTAGAAGGCGGTGACTGAGGGTCTTCATGTACTGGGAATGACGTTAATCTCTATCTGATGGTGAGGTTCCAGTTTTGGAGGTTTGGGGAATATGGAGCCCCCTTTCATCACTATTGCTCCCTGGTCCACTCTAACCTGGAGTGGTAGTACCTGTTAGGGTCCCATTATGGGTTAAATAGAAAAACATGAGTTTATAAACAAAATTTGATTATCCATTAAGAATTGATTTATTTCAAAAGTTTATCGACATTAAATCACCCACCGAGGTTGATATGCCGTAAAACAAAACAAAACAAACCAAACATACCATTCGTCACTACCCTTCATCATCATTACCATTGCTTTTTACTCCTCTGTCATCATCATCATCATCACTACCATTGCTTCCTCCACATCCACCCATCCACCACCACCATCAGCATCATCATCCTAACCTGCTGCTTTGGGTTGCTGCTTGTTAGCTACTAAATTTGTCCTTAAAATGCATTTGCTTTGCTTCGGCCTTGCTTTATTGTTTTGTTCCATTCCGTTAAACAAACCTGATGGGAATTTTGGTACAAGCTCTTTTCCAGACATTGTGGGAAGTTTCTATATCGATTTCTATTTTTGAACACCCCTCCCCAATCCCCCCCAAATTCCAATTCACAGAACCCAGGCCTTCATTAGATGATGATTGATCTTGGCTGATCCCTATAAGGGTCACTCTTTAAGAGGGTGGGGTTGAAAGGTGACCATCTTAACCATATTCGAAGCAGCTGATGAGATATAATGATTGGGGAGTGATTGTTCTGTATCAACTGAAAACAGGCCTTCATTAGATCATGATTGACGGCTGATCCCTATAGGGGTCACTCTTTAAAGGGGAGCGATTGAAAGGTGACCATCTTAACCACGTTGGAAGCAGCTGATGAGACATAATAAGAGTATTTACGGATTCGAAGGAGCCCTTATTTCTCCGTAGTTGAAGGCAAATTGTCGGACAAAGAAGGAACAACACAAAAGTAAATGCAAACACTTGTATTGACATAAAATTACATAAATTATTGCAAATTTAATGGTATTTGGTACCAGACTTATCTGTGGAGGGATTTCTTGTAGTACTGGAGATAAGTTTTCTTCTCGTCGGTGGGAAATGTAGTTAAGACGCTTCGTCTCGGTATTTGTTCTTCTTTTGGTCAGTGTGCGGTTGTACCGGCCTTTCTGTAGTATGCTGATACGATGACTTAGACAGAATCTGGTTGTACGGTTCTTGTGATAAATGGACCCTGTTTTGGGGCTTGGTAATGAGAGCTTGGTCTGTGAGAGAACGTTAGTTTTACGTCTCTCCTACAGTAACGGTTCTTCGATAAGTAGCCCTGTTGTGGGGGTAAGTGATGAGAGCATTTCTTTTGTCGTCTCTCTCCAGTAACAGATCCTTGATAAGTGACGTTTTGGTATTTGGCGCCAACATATGCTGTTGGCATTCGACCCCTAGCGGCAGGGGGAGATAATTAGCTAAGGAATTTCCGACAATAATGATGGGGGAGTGATTGTTCTGTATCAACTGAAAATAGTGGAATTTAATTTTTATACATATTTACCAACCTCTCCGCACGAGCCGGATGTGACACAAGGTCAGTTTTTTAAGTGGAGTCTAACAAGTTTGAATTCAGAGTTTTCCTTCTTCTAGACTGGTTGGACATCAATCTGAAAGTACCAGTCTCCAGTAACGGTTCTTCGATAAGTAGCCCTGTTGTGGGGGTAAGTGATGAGAGCATTTCTTTTGACGTCTCTCTCCAGTAACAGATCCTTGATAAGTGACGTTTTGGTATTTGGCGCCAACATACGCTGTTGGCATTCGACCCCTTGCGGCAGGGGCAGATAATTTGCTAAGGAATTTCCGACAATAATGATGGGGGAGTGATTGTTATGTATCAACTTGATGAGTGATGGCTAATCCCTATAAGGGTCACTCTTTAAAGGGGAGGGGTTGAAAGGTGACCATATTAACCACGTTGGAAGCAGCTGATGAGATATAATGATGGGGGAGTGATTGTTCTGTATCAACTGAAAATAGTGGAATTTAATTTTTATACATATTTACCAACCTCTCCGCACGAGCCGAATGTGACACAAGGTCAGTTTTTTAAGTGGAGTCTAACCAGTTTGAATTCAGAGTTTTCCTTCTCCTAGACTGGTTGGACATCAATCTGAAAGTACCAGTTTCTACTAAATCACCAAAATTAAGTACCAATGAACCTGTTCAGTACTTAGATGGGTGACCATTTAAGCAACAGCTGGTACTGTAAGCAACCGGATATCAAAATGATTTTATTTGGCTTTAAATGACCCTAAAAGGGTTGATATGCCGTAAAAGAAAATAATAAACTAAACCGAATCTTTGTTTATCAAAATGATTTGATTTGGCATTAAATGACCCAAAAGGGGTTGATATGCCGTAAAACAAAAATAACCAAAATAGATTGGTTGCCTAACCAAGGTTAAAGAACCCAATCTTTCCTACTATTTACCCATAGCTGCAGGGAGAATAGTTAGATTCATACCCTTCCAAGGGTATTAGTGCTCTGTGACATGCAAACAGCCACATCCAGGATTTGAACTCGTCTCACCGTATTCGTTTTCTATGATGATAACCATTACTGCACAGACGCCTCCTCTCAAATTTAATTTTTATACCTTGGATTCTAGTTGAACGTATTTTCACAGATCACTTGGTAGAGCACCTGCCTCGGAATCACTAGGCTTCTAGTTTGATACTGGTCCCCGCCACATTAGTGCCTAAGTAGCCCAGATTGGGTAATCTGAGCTGTGCAGTAAAGTGAGGAGCAGATGGTAAGTGTGGCGCTCCACCTTAGCAAAAAGCCCCAAGCCTTTTTTATCATATGGGTGCTAGAAGGCGGTGGCTGCGGGTCTACATGTCCTGGGAATGACGTTAAACTCTATCTGATAGTGAGGTTCCAGTTTTGGAGGTTTGGGGAATGTGGAGCACCCCTTCA
Organism: Doryteuthis pealeii; assembly: GCA_023376005.1. Lineage (NCBI taxonomy): Eukaryota > Metazoa > Mollusca > Cephalopoda > Myopsida > Loliginidae > Doryteuthis > Doryteuthis pealeii. The sequence goes on from CM042169.1 coordinate 52,359,221, forward strand.
TCACGATTGCTCCCTGGTCCACTCTGACCCGGAGTGGTAGTACCTGTTAGGGTCCCATCTATCGGTTAAATAGAAAAATGTATTTATAAACAATTGTATTATCCATTAATCGGCATTAAATGACCCACTGAGGTTGATATGCCGTAAAACAAAACAAACCTTAGCAAAACCAATTTCCCAGGTCTAGTGCTAGCGAAAAGGGGATAGACTCCCTCGCTGTCCAACTGATACCGACAATAGGCCACTCTTGTCAACTTTACCTTTAATTCTGAATAAATCCATATAGAAACGGTGGCGCTCTTGAAGACATACCATACATATGTTTCTGATAAAATTTCCAAGAATTTCTTATATTCTCAGAATATAAGAAACTCAGACTGCAGGATTGAATTGGGTAGTGATGCAAGAGACTTTTTAAATGATGATGAAGAAAGTGAAAGCAGTGAGTGTTCTGGAGCAGCTGATGAGATATTTCACTGATATAGTTCTGATCACAATAATTGTCACCTATGAAATTTCAGTACATAATCTATAGAGTGGTCCAAAAGTCTTGTCACCTCTATATATTGTTTTAACGTTCATTATTTTTTGTTTTAATAAAATTAAATATAAGTTATGTAATTATTCTACTACTAAAGAAATATGTAGGGGGGTGACAAGACTTTCGGACCAGAGTATACATTAATCTACAGGGTGGTCGAAAGTCTTGTCACCTCTATATATTGTTTAACTTTCATTATTTTTTGTTTTTATAATATAATATATAAGTTATGTAATTATTTTAACTCCAAAAAGAATATCTTTAGAATTAAATTATTTTTCTAGAACTTCAGGTTGTATCATATTATTATATAATTATTTTACCCCTAAAATATATATAGGGGTGACAAGACTTTCTGACCACCCTGTAGATTAATGTAAAGTGTGGTCCGAAAGTCTTGTCATCCGTACACATATCTTTTAGTTAAAATAATTACATGACTTATATATCATATTTTTTTAAAGAATTTTATCAAAAAACAAATTAAGCAAATATAGGGGTGACAAGTCTTTCGGACCAGGCTGTGCATTTACAGGGTGGTCCGAAAGTCTTGTCACCCGTATATATTGTTTTAACTTTAATTATTTTTTATTTTAATAATATAATTCATTAGTTATGTAGTTATTTTAGCTCTAAAAATAATCTTTAAAAATTAAATTACTTTCTAGACTTTCGGGTTGCATTATGTAATTATTTTTACCTTTAAAAAAAAATATGTAGGGTGTGACAAGACTTACGGACTACCCTGTCTGTTAACCGCCCTGTCGGCTGGGGTGTTAGAATGCACCCACTGCACTTCTGCAGAGGGGTTAGACTCCCCCATTGGAGCCACCTGTTGGCCATAGGTGGTGACCCGTGATGCTTAAGGATAGAGCCCAGGTGGATGAGCAGAGTCCATGACTTGCAATACTTCACTTTGGACCTATCTTGGGCTAGACGGGCGGTCGGAAAGGCTTCCTCCAATCAGTTTGGCTGGTCATGTCAAGCCCTAGCACCTATATGATTGCCCCAACTCTATTGCCCTTATGGCAAGCCCCAACCCTTTTTTATCATATGGGTGCTAGAAGGCGGTGACTGAGGGTCTACATGTCCTGGGAATGATGTTAAACTCTATCTGATGGTGAGGTTCCAGTTTTGGAGGTTTGGGGGAATGTGGAGCACCCCTTCATCACCATTGCTCCCTGGTCCACTCTGAGCCGGAGGGGTAGTACCTGTTAGGGTCCCATCTACGGGTTAATTAGAAAAACATGAGTTGATAAACAAAATAGTATTATGCATTAGGAATGAATTTATTTCACAACTTTGTCAGCATTAAATGACCCACTGAGGTTGATATGCCGTAAAACAAAACAAACCAAACCAAATGTTCTAATAATTAAATCATAATACTGTAGTATATCCAAAGGTCCTGCTAATAATATTTGACCCTTACATATTTTATCGGCATGAAATGACCCACCAAGGTTTATATGCCGTAAAAAAAACAAAAACAACCCCAAACCCAAACCCTTCATCACCATTGCTCCCTGGTCAACTCTGACCCGGAGTGGTAGTACCTGTTAGGGCCCAATCTATGGATTGAATAGAAAAATATGAGTTGATAAACAAAATTGTATTATGCATTAGGAATTGAATTTATTTCACAACTTTGTCAGCATTAAATGACCCACTGAGGTTGATATGCCGTAAAAATAAATAAAAGCCAATGATAAAACAAGAAAAGTAAAAAGAAAAAAAAAATTTTTTTTTAAATTTCAAGAAGAGGAAAAAAAGAGAAACGAAAAAATTGTAATAAAAATAATAAAATAAAAAGTGATTAAAAATGAAGGAGAAAAAAGAAAAAGAAGAAAGAGGAAAAAACAAAAGAAAAGAAAAGAAAAAAAAAATGTTATTCAGATATTTAATAGGTTATAATTATAAGTGAGAAATCTAAGTGTGTGTATGTGTGCGTGTGTGTGTGTGTGCACGCACGCCTTTGTGTGAGTGTGAGTAACTATGCACACACACACGCACTCACAATATAGCTAGTAGAAATAGTTTTAATGTAGCTAGTTAAAGTAGTTCAATTTCAGGAATATTCATCAGAATTTGTTTTTTTTATAATCATCTCTAAGGATATAGTGCTATTTTTTTTCCCCCAGCTTATTCTTTTTAAAGGAACCTGCGTCAACTTTCATTGGTTGTGGTTTCGCTTCCGAAGGTTAAAGAAGAAAAAAACGAACTCCATGATGTAGTATAAAGTGTATTCTAATTAAGTGTTCAATTTCAAGAATATTGATAAAGATTATCCTCTTTAATTTTGCAATGCAAACTAATGACTAAAATTTAGCTGAAAAAAAAAATTCATATTTTTTGTTTTCGGCTGTTTGAAGCAAAATACTGTTTTAAATCGCTGTAAAAAATAATTCAATGGATAAAAACACATGGAAATTACATATTTAGAAAGATTATTTTCTTTTCTTTCGAACCAAATAAATATTTTAAAGATTGGATAGAAATATTGAGGAAATTTCGAATTAAACTGATTAAGGTCCCAAATTTGGCAATGTCTACCAATTTCCGATAAGTGCTGGTAATGCTATTATTATAGGATTCAAATTTTGATGGTGTTTGAACGAATTTGTTACATTATAGTTTTGATTGTTTAGCTCAGGCCGGGTTAGCTCAGTCGGTAGAGTGTTCGGCTAGAAACCACAAGGTTTCTAGTTCGATACCGGTCCTCGCCAACTCAGCGTATGAGTAGCACAGGGATCTGTGCGGTAAAGTAAGGAGCTAATGGTAGGTGTGGCGTTCCACCTCAGATGCTAAAAAACTATCTCCTTGGTCTAGCGCTATTGAAAAGGGGATAAACTCCCTCGCTGACTGGCTGATACCGACTTTAAGGCTGCCCTGTTGACTTTACTTACTTTTATAGTTTCGATTGTACTAACTGAAGAGTGTGGGGCTCAGTTGTAGTTTAAAATCAACAACTAGGTATAGCTCAGGTGCGTATTACTTAATTGTAGTTTAAAATGGGCAAATAGGTAGATATTTACACAACCTATTTGTCATGGGTAGAATGTAACACATTGGTCGCAAATATGGGATATCCTGCAAAGATTGAACTTGCTATTCAGTTGTATGAGTCTAGCTTGCTGTTACACCATGATGGGACACCTAAATGGATAAACAGGTATAGCTCAAGTGTAATTGACTCAGTTGTAGTTTAAAATAAGAAAATGTGTGTGCGACTCAGTTCTATTTCAAAAGCGACAAATAAGTATGGATCAAGTGTGTATGGCTCAGTTATATTTCAAGATAAGCAAGTAGGTATAGCTCAAGTGTATATGACTCAAATAGTGTGTGTGTGTGTTGTGTATATATTATATATATATATATATATATATATATATATATATGATGTAGTTTAAAATAAGCAAGTAGGTATAGCTCAAGTGTATATGACCCAGTTGTAGTTTTAAATAAACAAATAGGTATGGCTCATGTGTATATGACTCAAATAGTATATATATATATATATATGTATATATATATGATGTAGTTTTATATAAACATGTAGGTATGGCTCACATGTATATGACTCAATTATAGAAAGTGTGTGAGTCAGTTCTGTTTCAAAAGCGACAAATAGGTATGGCTCAAGTATATATGACTCAAATAGTGTATATATATATATATGATGTAGTTTTAAGTATAAACAATTAGGTATAGCTCAAGTGTATATGACTCAGTTGTATTTCAAAAGGGACAACAAATAGGTATGATTCAAGTAGTGTTATATATATATATATATATATATATATATATATATATATGATAAATAGATGAAATTAATCCGACAGTATGAAATTTAACATTTTTGAAAAAAACAAACAAATGGTGTTATGCAATTGTTGACAGAAATCTGTTTTGACCAAATCGATAAATTGGTCATCTTCACGAGCAACATAGATGGGAAAATAAAAAATAAAAATATCCGTTAGAAGACTGTTTACATACGAACGCTATATTCAACTGCTGAAAATTTTAAAAAATGCGTGTTAATTTATTTTTTAAAACAGAACACGCATTTAAAAAAATTTTCAGCAGTTGAATATAGCGTTCGTATGTAAACAGTCTTCTAACGGATATTTTTTCTTTTTCTTTTTCCATCTATGTTGCTCAAGAAGATGACCAATTTATCGATTTGGTCGAAACAGATTTCTGTTAGCAATTACATAACACCATTTGTTTTTTTCAAAAATGTTATATATATATATATATATTATGATGTAGTTTAAAATAAGCAAGTAGGTATGGCTCAAGTGTATATGACTCAGTTGTAGAAAGTGTGTGACTCAGTTCTATTTCAAAGGGGACAACAAATAGGTATGGTTCAAATAGTGTATATATATGATGTAGTTTAAAATAAGCAAGTAGGTATGGCTCAATTGTATTTGAGTCAGTTGTAGTTTAAAATGAGCAAATACACAGATGATCACCTTTCTTAATTATTTCAAGGCTGATGCAGGTATCATTGGGGAGGAGAGAGTGGATGCGAAGTTCTTACATGTTCTTAGATGTGTCTGTTTGGTCAGTGGTCATCTTCTTCTTCTGGGCTGATTCCTTCCTTCTGCTGGGCTTGGTTGTAGGAGCCCATTTCACTCTTTGTAATAAATAAGCAAGGCTTGATTATTTTACGTCTGTTTTAGTTCCCAAAGTTTTATAACTACGCAGTGAGAAGAAAGTGTGTGACTCAGTTGTATTTCAAAACGGACAACAAATAGGTATGGTTCAAGTAGTGTATATATATGATGTAGTTTAAAATAAGCAAGTAGGTATGGCTCAAGTGTATATGACTCAGTTGTAGTTTAAAAAGAGCAAATACACAGATGATCACCTTTCTTAATTATTTCAAGGCTGATGCAGGTATCCTTGGGGAACAAGAAAAGTTTTGGTAAACAGACTAAAGCCTGGCCTGTTTCCCAAAACTTTTTTTGTTCCCCAATGATACTTGCATTGGAAAAATAAAGTGTAAAAATGGTTGGCTTTGGGTTACCCTTACCTCTCCTTTAACCTGGACTCTATTTGCTTTAATCGAATTCTTACAAAACGACGAGGCCTTACGTTACTTTGCTAAACAACAAATAAGATTGTATATCTGTTTTGTTTTTATGTTATTTCTAAAATTAATTTCTCTGAATGTTTGAGATGAGGCTTGATGATTAGTATTATCTGTGATATTCGGACTATTGTCCTCATCTTTATTGTTATCTGTACAACGTTTCGGTTGATGTGCTCTCCGGCCTTCTTCAGGTATTCCTTCTTGGACTCGGGAGCTTTCTTGTCATAATCGGGAACCTTCTTGTTGTAATCAGGAGCCATCACGGCACTTTGAACCTAACCCTTTATTCAATCCACGGGGGTATTCTGTTCTCATTCTCCTACCCCAGCTATGGTTAGCAGAATGAGAACAGGATACCCCCGTGGATTGAATAAAGGGTTAGTTCAAAGTTCCGTGATGGCTCCCGATTACGACAAGAAGGTTCCTGACTATGACAAGAAAGTTCCTGAGTCTGGAAAGATGGTTACCGAGTCCGACAAGAAATACCTGAAGAAGGCCGGAGAGCATATCGGCGGAAACGTTGTACAAATAACAATAAAGATGAGGACAATAGTCCGAATAATGCAGATAATACTATTCTAAAATTAAGTTTTATATTTCTTTAACCCATAAAGAAAACGTCAATATTTATCAACATTTAAAAATCATAATCCATAAAATTATATCATAAATCTTTAGCAAACTTTCCACAATGTCATCTTAGATTTTTTTTTTTTGAGGGTTGGGGGTAATTTTTACATACAGATACACCAGTGATATTCCAGCAACTTTTCACTCGTTTTTTCTTAACTTTGAAAATTATAAAATGAAGACACTTTGAAATTCTGTGTCAACCAGATTAAATGAATTATCAACTTTAGCTTAGTTTTAAATCATTCAATAATTACTTGTATTTAACAGTCCGAGAGAAGGATGAACTGTTGAAATAACTGTTCTGCTTAATGGCATGCTAAACCTTGTGGGTTATTTAATGCCAAATCTTGTTTACTTTTGTTTATATATATATATATATATATAATATATATATATAAAGAAAAAACCAGCAGCCGGCAACACTACTGTCCTTACACAGTCTGAAGAAGAGAGAATAAAAATCCTGAAAATTTACTACTACTAAATAAACAAAACTCTACTCAAAAACAACTGAGGTTCTGAGATTTATTTCTTGGATGCTTCATACAAATTCCCAAACCTAATATATGTACCTCCCACAAACGGATACATATACCAAAATAATCTCATATATATATATATATATAACATTTCAAATGAATTTAATTAAAAAAGGTTATTTCACTTAATAGATGGACTTGCCACTTCTAATACATTTCTCTGCCCGGATTATAATGGCTTGTCAAACACTTTCACAAGAAATTTTCTCCTGACAATGACCTAAGGTCGAAACTAGTTGAGAAAAATAAATAACATAAAAGAAATATTCCTGTTTGTCTTATCATTTTTTGTTCATCTTGTATATATATATATATATATATAATTATTGGACCAGTTTAGCTCAGTCGGTAGAGCGTTTGGCTAGAAACCACAAGGTTCCTAGTTCGATACCGGTCTCGTCAACTCAGCATATGAGTAGCACAGGGATCTGTGCGGTAAAGTAAGGAGCTGATGGTAGGGTGTGGTGCTCCATCTCAGGCGCTAAAATAATCTCCTTGGTCTAGCGCAAGTGAAAAGGGGATAGACTCCCTCGCTGATTGGCTGATACTGACTTTAGGCTGCCCCGACGACTTTACTTTTTTATATATATATAATTTACTAACCCCTCTGCACGAGTAGGATGTATCACAATGTCAATTTCTGATACAGACTTTAACAGGTGTGAATTCTAATTTCTACTGGGTAGTGTGGTCTATACCATTTCTAGTCCGCCCTATTGGCTGGGGCAGTAGAATACACCGACTGCACCTCTGCAGAGGGATAAAATCATCCCAATGAGGCCACCTGTTGGCCATGGGTGGCGACCCATGATGCGTGTCAGAATCCTGCTGGATGAGCAGTCCATGACATGCAACACTCCACTTTCGCTCTTACTTAGCCTACCAGGCAGTCAGTGAGACCCCCTCCAATTAAGCTAGTCACGCCAAGCTGTAGCACCTATTTATATATATTTACCAACCCCTCGGCACGAGCAGGATGTGACACAAGGTCAATTTCTTAAGCAGAGTTTAGCAGGTTTGAATTAAGAGTTTTCCTTCTCCTAGATTGGTTACCTAGCCATGGTTAAAGAGTCCAGTGAACCCTGCTATTTACCCATAGCTGGAAGGAGAATTGGATTCATACCTTTCCCAAGGGTATTAACGCCATGTGAAATGCAAACAGCTTTGACGAGGAATTGAACGCCCCAACCCTATTACTCTTATGGCAAAACCCCCAACCCCTTTTATCATATATATATTTACCAACACCTCCTCACGAGCAGGATGTGACACAAGGTCAATTTCTTAAGCGGAGTTCAACAGGTTTGAATTCAGACTTTTCCTTCTCCTAGTCCGGTTGCCTAACCAAGCTTAACGAGCCCGGTCTGCCCTACTATTTACCCATAGCTGGAGGGAGAGTAGGATTCATACCTTTCCTAAGGGTATTAGCGCTAAGTGAAAATGCAGTTGCCGCATCCAGGATTTGAACTCGTGGCGACGAGTCCATTTCCCATGACTTTAACCATTACACCACACGCTTCCCCTTTTATCATATATGTGCTATAAGGTGGTGGCTGAGGGTCTTAGTGACCTGGGTATGATGTTAAACTGCATCTAGTGATGAGGTTCCAGTTTGGAGCTTTGGTGAGTGTGGAGTACCCCTTCATTGCCATAACTTTCAGGTTCACCCTGACCCGGAGTGGTAGTACCTATTTTGGTTCCATCTATGGGTTAAATATATAAAAAAATGAGTTTTAAAAAAATATTTGAGAATACCCCACAAGAATGAATAAAACAAAACGTCTTCAGCATAAAATAACCCAACAAGTGTTGACATTAGTTTTATCTGCGTTATTCGGACTATTAGGTCACCTACATATTCAAGAAATACAATTGACTTACCGGTTTTGTTTGGATTAATTGTGTACTAGTTTAAGGAGATTTATATAGTAACTGGCAGTAGTTAACTTCTGGTTTAGAAAGTATGGTAGCTAATTTTGACTTGATGTAAAATTTTTTTGTTTTAATGGATTTTGATTAGTTGTGTACTAGTTTAAGGAGATTTTATAGTAACTGGCAGTAGTTAACTTCTGGTTTAGAAAGTATGGTAGCTAATTTTGACTTGATGTAAAAAATGTTTTTTGAGTTAATGGATTTTGATTAATTGTGTACTAGTTTATGGAGATTTATATAGTAACTGGCAGTAGTTAGTTTCTGGTTTAGAAAGTATGGTAGCTAATTTTGACTTGATGTAAAAAATGTTTTGGAGTTAATGGATTTTGATTGTGTACTAGTTTAAGGAGATTTATATAGTAATTGGCAGTAGTTAGCTTCTGGTTTAGAAAGTATGGTAGCTAATTTTTTTTTTTTTAGTGTGATTTATGCCATTTCTACTGGATAGTGAGGAAAGTCCTGGTGGTGTAGTTGCTAATGTACTGGAATATGGCATATTATGTATTTAACTTCTCCACTACATAAGGTCAATTTCTTAAACAGAGTTTAACAGGTGTGAATTCAGAATTTTTTGTTGTTGTCCTAGACTGGTTACCTAACCAAGAATAAAGATCCTGCCTACCTACTATTTACCCATAGCTGGAGGGAGAATATTTAGATGCACACCTTTCCTAATGGTATTAGTGCTACGTAAAATGCAAACAGCCTTGTCTAGAATTTGAACTGTATTTTGGCTGATTTGGAAGGGGGGAGGGTCTTACCTGAAATTTCTCTCCTACCCCCCCAATCAACGTTATGTACCTTGTTCAAAATCGTAAAGCATAAGTTGCCAAATTAGAATACGTTGCACATTCATCTGTATGGCTTTCAAATCACACACAGAGTGAAGCAATGCATAACATGTCAGCACACCAACTAACACAATACTACCTTTCCATGGCTTAAACTTCTTTGGTCACATGGTATACACACCACAAACTAGCACATAGAAAAATATTGCAAAACTTTTGACTCGGACTAATATATAAATTTTGGATCATTAAAATATTTTTAATCATAATTGATACTTTTAATTTTGTAAAATTTGTAAATGTTTTAGAATAATGGTGCTGGGAAAATCATTGCTGTACCTGTAATTTTAAAAAGGCTTTTATCAATATATATATATATATATATATATATATATATATATATATGTGTGTGTGTGTGTATTTGGGCAGCATTCTTTCATTTATACATGTAGAATTAAACAAAAGGCACATCTCCTGTTTAACAATTTTATTTTTTATCTTTTCTAATTTTCTGGCCAACTTTTTAATGTTTGGGTGGAATTGGTGGATAAGTCCACCAAAGTTCAGTTCCCAAGTACTTTCGGCACTTCGAAGTGCCATCATCAGGGGTGATAAAAAAACTGGAATACATCACCCCTGATGATGGCGCTTCGAAGTGCCAAAGTACTTGGGAACTGAACTTTGGTGGACTTATCCACCAATTCCACCCAAACATTAAAAAGTTGGCCAGAAAATTAGAAAAGATAAAAAATAAAATTGTTAAACAGGAGATGTGCCTTTTGTTTAATTCTACATGTATATGTATATATATTATATATATATATATATATATATATATATATATTCAAACTAATTTGTTAAGAATAATGGAATCCTTATTGTTTTGAAGGTTTTTCTTTTTTCTTTCAAGTTTTCTAACAATCTTTTGACAGTATCATCTTGAAAGGTGTTAATGAGTTGTCCGAAAGAGTTACCATTATAAAACCAAGTACTTTCAGTTCTTTTCTGAACCATAACAACAATGGTTTAGGCAAGTAATAAACAATCTTGATAATGATAGTTTAGATGTATAATAAACAGCCTTGATAATGCTTCAGAAAAGAACCGAAAGTACTTGGTTTATTAACGATGACTATTCTGGACAACTCATTAATGCCTTTCAAGAAGATGACATCAAAATAATTGTTAGAAAACTTGAAAGAAAAAAAGAAAAAAATTGAAAATAATACGGATTCCATTATTTTTAACCAAATTTGTTTAAACGAAAAGAAGCTGCCAAAATATACTTTCATATATATATATATATATATATATATATATATGTGTGGTAAGTTGGAAATGAAAATTAATCCAACAGTATATTGAAAGGAAAAATAAATTAAGCAAGGAAAATGTTGAATGGATAAAATAGATTTACTAACACGTGTTTTGGCCAGGAGTTTGTTCATGTACATATGTATTCTATTTGTTATTATTTTAAATATAAAATAATAATAATAATAATAGAAAATTATAAAATCTTTAAGCATTCAAAGAATAACGGCCTTCATCGGAGTAAAATATTTGATATTTGAAGTTAAAAGTGGTCAAAATACAGAGAATTTTGGAGTATTCGAAAAAAGACTTCAAATATCAAACATTTTTCTCCGATGAAGGCCGTTATTCTTTGTATACTTAAAGATTTTATAATTTTTTATTATTATAATTTCATTTTATATTTAGAATAATAACAAATAGAAACATGTACATGAACAAACTCCTGGCCGAAACATGTGTTAGTAAATCTATTTTATCCATTCAACATTTTCTTTCCTTTATTTATTTTTCCTTTCAACATATATATATATATATATATATATGTAGTATATCAAGAAATTTGAAAAAACACAGGTTTAAATAAAATGAGTGGTAAGTTTATTAACCGACACTGCAGTATTTCGATCTATTAATTAGATATTCTTCAGGGCATTTGTTGGTATAAGGAAAGGTAATAAAAAAATTTTTTATCACATTATTTTTTTATTAACTTTCCTTATATCAACAAATGCCCTGAAGAAGATCTAATTAATAGATCGAAACACTGCAGCGTTGGGTAATAAACTTACCACTCATTTTATTTAAACCTGTGTTTTTTCAAATTTCTTAATATACTACATACCGTTGGATTCACTTCCATCTCTTCACACACATATATAAGTTCAAAGAAAGGAAATGAATCCGACAATATGAGTAAGAAAAGGTGGAATGAAAACATCACACAATGCTGTTAAAGAAGAAAACAATTTATAATATAATCATAGCTGATACTGATCAATATTTCGATTTTACAAAAATCATCATCAGAGCTCATTCACTCCTGAAGTTGTTTGGGTCGGAGAGGTGATGAATATTGGTGAATATTGTAACGTCTTTCGTTTTTTGCAGTATTAAGGTTTTTTTTTTTTTTTTTTTTTTTTTTTTTGTAAACTCATTTGACTTTCCTCTCCGACCCAAACAACTTCGGGAGTGAATGAGCTCTGATGATGATTTTTGTAAAATCGAAATATTGATCAGTATCAGCTATGATTATATTATAAATTGTTTTCTTCTTTAACAGCATTGTGTGATGTTTTCATTCCACCTTTTCTTACTCTTATATATATATTATATATATATATATATATATATATGTGTGAAAATAAAATGGAAATTAATCCGACAGTATGAATAAGATATAATGAAAAAACAAACGATGTTTACAACTGAAATAGGCTCATCAGAAGAGAAAGTGTGCAAACCGTTTCGGGGCCAAATCTCTTGACGGTTTATTAGTTGAGGATGGGCCGAGTGTTGCTTTTTAAACCGTCAAGAGATTTGGCCCCGAAACGGTTTGCACACTTTCTCTTCTGATGAGCCTATTTCAGTTGTAAACATCGTTTGTTTTTTCATTATATCTTATTCATATATATATATATATATATTTTTTTTTTTTTAAATCAAGAAAACAAAACGGTAAATCATTCCCCTCCCATCACTCAATTCCTGCTGCTTACCTCCCCTGCTTGGCACCGTCTACGTTTTGCAATTTGTGCCACAGACCTCTGCAAGTTTTAGCATTGAGCTCCTTCTAAACGATGTCTTTGTGTTTCTGTGTCATAGTAGGGCCCACAGCAGTAGTCCGAGGTCAAGCCCTGTTCAACAGCAGCAAAAACCTGGTGGCAGTAGCTTGGGTATTAGTCCCTCTACCTCGGGTTCAGCGTCACCCCAACCAGGTGGAATGCCTGTTGCCATAGCAGCAGCAGTCGCAGCAGCAGTGGCGTTCGTAACGACCGAAAACGCCATCAAGCCGACCTTTAACATCGGCTCGGCGTCCCCAAAGGATGAGACAATCAGGTGAGAGAATGGTTTTAGATTTTGCGATCCGAATGATATCACATGACTCTCCTTGAATAAATGAATTTGAGATACAAATGATATCACACGACTTCCTTAAAGAAATGAATTTGAAATACAAATGATATCACATGACAATCCTTAAAGAAATGAATTTGAGATCCAAAGGATATCACATGACTCCCCTTAAAGAAATGAATTTGAGATCCAAAGGATATCACATGACTCCCCTTAAAGAAATGAATTTGAGATCCAAAGGATATCACATGACTCCCCTTAAAGAAATGAATTTGAGATCCAAAGGATATCACATGACTCCCCTTAAAGAAATGAATTTGTTGAGATGTTAATTGCCTTTGTGTCCTGGGTATGATGTTAAACTGCATCTAATGCTGAAGTTCCAATTCCGGAGCTCTGGGAGTGTGTAGTACCACTTCCTTCGTCATTACTCCCAGGTCCACTCTGACCTAGAGTGGTAGTACCTATTAGGGTCCCATCTATGGGTTAAATAGTAAAAAAATGAGTTTTGAAAAATTGTTTTTTAAAAAATTGAGTTTGAATAAAAATTTTGAATACCCAACTAGAATGACTGAAATAAAATATCTTCGGCATAGAATAACCCAACAAGGGTTGACATGCTGTAAAATCCAACCAAAAACGAACATGATTGTCTTCTCAAAATCAGAAGAGTTTAGTTAGCATTCTTGGATCAACAAACAAAGAATTATTATTATTTTTTTTATAAATATACAATTCTTTTTTTTTTTGTTTTTTGTTTGTTTTGTCTACTCCAAATTTTCATGCCTTATTGTTTGTTTACACCCTCCTTTTTTTTTAAATTTTTTTTTTTTAAGTCCCAACTAATAGTCATGAATTGTTTTGAATCCTGAGAAGAAATATTTTCATTAATAATTTTATCAGATAATTTCTTTTTCTAATAGTTGCTATTGCCCTTATGGCAAGCCCCACCCCTTTTTATCATATGGATGCTAGAAGGCGGTGTCTGCGGGTCTACATGTCCTGGGAATGACGTTAAACTCTATCTGATGGTGAGGTTCCAGTTTTGGAGGTCTGAGGAATGTGGAGCACCCCTTCATCACTTTGCTCCCTGGTCCACTCTGACCTGGAGTGGTAGTACCTGTTAGGGTCCCCTCTATGGGTTAAATAGAAAAATGAGTTTGATAAAAAAATTGTATTATGCTATTAAGAATTGATTTATTTCAAACTTTATCGGCATTAAATGACCCACTGAGGTTGATATGTCGTAAAACAAACAAACAAACAAATAAGAGTTTCTACATGTCCAAGCTTTCTGCATTGGATATCATTTGACCCTTAAAAGTAGTTGGAGTTAGGAAGAACGTATAGGGTTCCACTACCCCACCCCCCAAAAAAACAGAACTTGGGTTCTGGTTTTTTTTTTTTTTTTTTTTTTTTTTTTGTAGTTGCTTCTGATGAGATTTTAAGGGTATATTCTCGGAGTTCCGTCCTGGCCTCCTGCCTCAAAAACTGCTAGCTGGTGGCTGCTGAAAAAAAAACCCAGCTACGATTGAAGTCCGTAGCAGAAGCGGTGTCACTAGGGTTGGGGTTAGTTTAATGGGAAAATAAATAAATAATTTGGGCTCTGTTTTTTCTGGGTCACTCTGTATACAGGGTGACCCAGAAAAAACAGAACGCACAAATTTTGTAATAAAGCTGTTAATTTTGACTACGGGGGCGGGTTTTGGAAAAAACGCCCTAAGTTGGTTTTTTTTTTTTTTTTTTTTCAAGTGACACCGCTTTCAGCTACAGACTTCAATCGTAGCTGGTGTTTTTTTTTTTTCAGCAGCCACTGGCCAGCGGTTTTTGATGCAGGGGACCGGGACAGAACTCTGTGAAGAGTACTGATTTCAAGCTGCTTTAATGGCCAAAAGTTAATAATTTAGATGTTTCATTTAGAAGGTGGTGACTGAGGGTCTTGTGAAAAGGGGATAGACTCCCTCGCTGATTGGCTGATACCGACTTTAGGCCACCCCAACGACTTTACATACTTATTTAGAAGGTGGTGACTGAGGGTCTTGGGTATGATGTTAAACTCTATCTGATGGTGAAGTTCCAATCCTGGAGCTCTGGAGAATGTGGAGTACCTCTTTATTGCCATTACTCCCAGGTCCACTCTGACCCGGAGTGGTAGTACCTGTTAAGGTTCCATCTGTGGGTTAAGTAGAAAAAATTTAGTTTATGAAGAAAGAATGGAGTACCCATCAAGAATGAAACAAATAAAACATCTTTGGCATAAAATAACCCAACAAGGATTGACATGCTGTTATTGCATAGCCCTTCTTTACTGGCACTAAATAGATATATGTTATATACTTCTCTTACTTCTTACTCTGTCGTCTATTCTTCCGGCCGGCTTTGGTATTCTGATCGTCTATCATCTATCTTGGCCTGGTATATCTTCTAAGGTCTCGTCTGGTCTTCTATTGAGGATTCCGGGTCTGGTTTCTGTTGCTAGGGATTTCTTGTTATCAGAAGCCCTGCGTCATTGTTAGTTTTTAGTAATAAACACAAGACTTCGATTTACGATGATATTACTTTATTCGTAGATCCCCAGACCAGACAATCGCGCGGATCCTTACATCTTGCTAGCTTGGCTTCTAACTTCTAACTGACTAAGTTACTTACTTAGTATCCTTAAACCGGAAGGGGGCCTTCTATTGCTTCCGGTTCTCACGTTCCATCCGCAGAACGCAAGGTGAGATCGAGGTCAAGCGCCGTCACTCACTCTCAAGGCCATCAGCTGTACTGATCGCCATAATGATTTCTAGACTACCTTAAAAATATATTAGGGATCCAATTATTATGTAACACTGTAAAACCTAACCAACCAACAAGTGGTGTATTCATCAAGTGTCCATGTTGTTTTCTAATTCTACACTTTTTTCAGTGAAGAGTTAAACATTCTGTAGGGGAGATAACTCTTGTAAACTTGTAAAAATGAGGTTTAAAAAATTTTGGCTTTGGGTTACCCATATTGCATTTTAAATCTGGATTAGTTAGTTTGCTGTTAAACCTGACCTTGCATGTAAAACTTAAGCCCTGAATAAATGTATATATATATATATATGTTGTTGTTGAGGGATCCACGAATGCTTCTAATTGATATATGTGTTTATATATATATATATATATATATATATATATGAGGAAAAATGAGTAAAGAAAAGAAATGTAGATCGATAAAATCAATTTAATCGATATCACTTACACATGTGTTTCGGTCAGTTTATGTGTGTGAAAATATTTCGCACACATAGAAGAATCAACCTTCATCAGAGGGAACATTTATTTTGAATGAAAAAATTTGTTGGGAAAAAAAAAAAAATTCGATTTTCGAATATTTCCAAAAATCTCTGTTGTTTTTTTTTCCCAACGAATTTTTTCATTCAAAATAAATGTTCACTCTGATGAAGGTCGATCTTCTATGTGTGCGAAATATTTTCACACACATAAACTGACCGAAAACATGTGTAAGTGATATCGATTAAATTCATTTTATCCATCTACATTTCTTTTCTTTACTCATTTTTCCTCATATTGTCGGATTCAATTCCTTTTCCATTTTCACACACACACACACACACATATATATATATATATATGGTAAAATAATGAATGAAAGAACAAAACTCAGACAAAAATGTGTAGTATATTTTGCTGGAACATTAAGTTCCGCTTCCTCAAGCCTTTATTGAATCATTAGGATCATACAAGTGTTTTATAGAAGGGGGAAGTAGGTGGGTAGATAAGTTTTGTGATTGGTTATAGGAGACATCTTTGGGGAGATAAGGAGAGAGATAGAAGGGAAAGGATTAGGTAGAAAAAATGAATTGAGAGGTCCTTTCCCTTCTATCTCCTTCCTTTTCTCCCCAAAGATGTCTCCTATAACCAATCAAACTCTTTCCCTCACCACAAAACTTACCCACCCACCTATTCCCCCCTTCTATAAAACACTTGTATGATCCTAATGATTCAATAAAGGCTTGAGGAAGCGGAACTTAATGTTCCAGCGAAATATACTACACATTTTTGTCTGAGTTTTGTTCTTTCATTCCAATCCCATTTTCCTCATATATATATATATATTGTTTGGGCTTTAGGGTGAAGCATTAGGAATGGAATATCAGAAACTCAGTTTTAAAATGTTAAGTTTAATTTTATTTCGTTTAATTTTCGAGAGAGCTTGCTTCTCTTCATCTCTGGTTCAGATGAAAAGAAGCAAGCGCTCTCGAAAATAAAACAAAAGTTAACATTTTAAAACTGAGTTTCTGATATTCCATTCCTAATGCTTAACACTAAATCCCAAACAATATATTATAAATATATATATATATATAAATACACACACACACACACATATATATATATTATAATATATATATATATATATATATATATATATATGCTTTATTTTAGATGTTTTTCTTAGTGTTCTTTTTATCTACCTTTCTCTTTGTCTGCCTTATTCTTAGTGGTTTTTCCATTTTTGGCACCTGTAGAGTTAGCGTTGGAATTCTTAGATTTGAATCATTCTTGATCTAGTTGAATTGTCAGTTTTCATTAAAAAGAAAGAAAAATTCTTTACCATACTTATTGAGTGATTACTTTATAGGAAAGTATCACTTTATCATTGGAAAAGTAGTCTTAATTACTGCAGTGTGGAGGACTAAATGAAGACAAGGTGCAAGTTTCCAAAAGGGGGATACTACATTATATAGCTTCAATGGAAAGAAAAAGTAGTTTTCATCAATTTGAATTGTCAGTTTTCATTAAAAAGAAAAAAAACATCTTATTTATCATACTTATTGAGTGAAAGCAAAAAAATATTACTTCATAGGAAAGTATCTCTTTATCACTGGAAAGATAGTTTTAATTACTGTGGAGGACAAAATGGAGATGAGGTGCAAGTTTCCAAAAGGGGGATACATTATATAGCCTAACTGGAAAGGAAAGATAGTTTTAATTACTGCTGTGTGTGGAGGACTATATGAAGATGAAGTACAAGTTTCCAATAGGCGGATACTACATTATATAGCTTCAATGGAAAGGAAAGGTAGTTTGAATTACTGCATTGTGTGGAGGACAAAAAGAATACAAGTTTCAACTTTCAAAAAGAGGGATGGTACTGGCATTATTGGAATGGTAGTTTTAATGACTACAGTGTGTAGAGGACAAAATGGAGACCATGTACAGCTTTCCAAAAGGGGGATACTACATTATATAGCTTCATTGGAAAGGAAAGGTAGTTTTAATCACTGTGTAACGTGGGTTTAAAGTTATTAGATACTTTGCATACAAATAACTCCGACGAAGGTTAACGGACAAAACATTTAATATACAGC
Organism: Doryteuthis pealeii; assembly: GCA_023376005.1. NCBI lineage: Eukaryota > Metazoa > Mollusca > Cephalopoda > Myopsida > Loliginidae > Doryteuthis > Doryteuthis pealeii. The sequence goes on from CM042169.1 coordinate 52,377,517, forward strand.
ACATGGATAACAGTAGATACAACGTACATAGTAAAAGAGTACATATAAAAAGGGGTACACAATAAAGATAAAGACACATTCATGAATGGTACATTATAACATAAAAGAGTACAGACATGAGACTAGCGATAGTCCATGCTGTGAAGACTTACAGTAATGTAAGGTGGGCGGAGCCCCAACGAGAGGGGTTAGATAAAATCTACCCCATGTGGCTCGTAGTTGCTGAAACAGGAAAAGAGAGCGAAAGGGTTTGAACCCGGCGCTTAAATACTATGGTGCCCTAGCAGGCACCAGCAAACTAAAAGGGGCAGACAACTCCACCAGGCAAATGCAAACTAAAGCTACAACTGCATTGTGTGGAGGATAAAATGGAGACAATATACAGATTTCCAAAAGAGGGATGATACATGGTTTAATATCACTGGAGGACACTTTTGAATTGTAAAAGTTTCATGTATGGTTCACATATTTGATGACAAGTTTATAAAAAATAAATGTACTGGGTTTTTTGAAGCATGAAAGAATAATGAAACTAAGAATTCAAATGGGATAATATTCAAGAAATACAGTTGACTTACCAGTTTTGTTTGGATTAATTGTGTAAGTTTAAGGAGATTTATATAGTAATTGGCAATAGTTAACTTCTGGTTTAGAAAGTATGGTATCTAATTTTGACTTGATGTAAAAAATGTTTTTTGAGTTAATGGATTTTGATTGTGTACTAGTTTAAGGAGATTTATATAGTAACTGGCAGTGGTTAGCTTCTGGTTTAGAAAGTATGGTAGCTAATTTTGACTTGATGTAAAAAATGTTTTTTGAATTAATGGATTTTGATTAATTGTGTACTAGTTTAAGGAGATTTATATAGTAATTGGTAGTAGTTAGCTTCTGGTTTAGAAAGTATGGTAGCTAATTTTGACTTGATGGATTTTGATGAATTGTGTACTAGTTTGAGGAGATTTATATAGTAACTATCAGCTTATAATCTCTTCAATTTTTTTTCATGTTTATTTCCCTATTGTTTGATAAAGAGCCAGTACATTTATACATAGTTGGGTCACACCATCTCTATGCCTGCAGCCAGACTCACCGTAAACTACTTTACAGTGAACTCACAGCACGCAGAGGACAGGAGCCCCTTTTGTGACTTGTCATTTTTTTTCTTTTTTTTTTCCTATTGTAGAAATTTGTTGGGTAATTAGCATCCAACTGTGTTGTGAGCTGAGTATGCTGTTGGTCTGAACAACAGTAACTAATCACTACCGACTGGTGCCCAAAACAGCTGGTATTTATGGAACTCAAGAATAATCCATTCACGTATTTGGGTGATTCCATTCCTTGAGTCCTGATTGGCTGCTTGGTTTCTATGATGTTATGAGGCCTCATAAATACTCATTCTGCAGTAGGATTGCAACAAGGTTAGATCGTATTAAGTTATGGCTCCTTGTTGCCTTGTCTTACCAATTCAACGGTAATTGGAACTTAGTATGTTTATTCTACAACTGTTACCCAAGGTTAAAACAAGTAGAGAACTATTTAAAAAAACATTAAAAAAATATTCCTGTTTGTCTTTATCAAAAACATTACTGTTTGTCTTATCACTTTTATATATATATATATATATAATATATTATATATATATATATATATATATATATATATATATATATATATAAAAGTCTTTCGTGTATGCTTCTAGATTATTTAGTTAAGAATTAATGGAAAAAATGAATGAATGGAATAAATGAAAAAATCTTTTCCAAAGGAGAAAAAAAATGATAATTTTTAAGAGAGGTCCCTAATGGAAAAGCCTTCTTCATTTTTACTGGACTCTTTATTGAAGCATTGAATCAATATAATCATTATATAAGATATTGGAGAGGATGAAATAGGTATCTTACCTTTATGAGGTTCTGTTGAGAAATTATTCAAATTTTGTAATTGTATCTAATGTTGTCTGTTCTATTTCCAGTAAAAATTGCAACAATGTATACTTTTGAATTTAAGATAAAAAAAATTTTTTTCTTTTTCTTTTAAGAGATTTCCTTTGGAAAAGATTTTTCATTTTTCATTAATTTCATTCATTCATTTTTTTTCATTAATTCTTAACTATATATATATATATATATATATATATATATAAAACTTTGATTATATCATGCATAAAAATATTCTTTTGCTATTTCTAAAATGATTTTTATACTTTTCTCCAGGCTATCACCAAAAGCAATTCGAAAGGACCGTGGCCGACAGTTGAGAAACAAGAGAGAAAGAGCGGCGTCTCCATCTCCCCGTGACACGACCCCAATCGGCCGGAGTCGGTCAGGCTCAACTACTAATATTCTGGAAAGACCTCGTGAGGCGGTCAAGGAAGCACTATCTCCATCGGTGGCCGAGTGTCTCCGGGCCGTTTATGCCGCTTTTCTTTGGCATGAAGGAATTGTCCACGATGCTATGGCCTGTGCCTCTTTCCTCAAATTCCATCCAAACCTTTCGAAGGAAATGTCGCAAGTCGATGATAAGAAGGTTGAAAAAATGCGGGTCCGCCATCCGACCGATTCTACGAACGAGCTTAAGGATGGATCGACAAAGCTCAAAGGCGATAACTTGAACGAGACCCGTGTTCGATTCTTTATTGAGCACCAAGACAGCAGGGATTCGGTGGAATCGGATACCAGCAAAGCCGAAGCATCCCCGCCGCCCAAACTGGAGATCGCCAAGACTGAGGTGACGAAGCTCGACCAGTCGAAACTGAAGCCAATCCTCGGTCGGCACAAATCCGAGGGGAGTGTCAACTACCAGGAGGATCCGTTGGTGATGCACTCGGAGAGCACTGCCTGCGAGAAGGAGGAGCCCAAGTTGCCGGCCACGCTTTACCATTTGGTCGGCTTCTGGGAAGAACTCGCGGTGTCAGTGCTGAATGTCATCTCTAAAGATATAATTTTTCCGAGCCCTGCACTCAGCCTAAAATCGAAAAAGGCTGAGAAGAAGGAGAAAGAGAAGAGTAAGGAAAAAAGGCCGAAGAAGAAGAGGGATCTGAAACCCATGGGACGTGGCAACCTGTTTGGGGAAGCTGCCGGGGTTCTTTTTGCAGGTGCTGCAGGTGCTGAACGAGAGACCATGTGTGAACTGTGCGGGGCTATGTACCCGCACCCTGTAACGTATCACATGCGTCGGACGCACCCTGGATGCGGGCGCCATGCTGGGGGGAAGGGCTACAATAGTGGAGGTAACTTCTGTGGTGGCTGGGCAGGTAACTGTGGTGAGGGGGGCGTTGGGGGTAGCAGCTGGTATCTCATCTGCGATCGTTGCAGAGACAAGTACATACGTGAACGCAGGCAGGCGCAGAAGGAGAAAGAGAAATCTAAAAAATATAAGAAGAAGGTATTATCATCCAAGCATCAACCTCACCTGCTTCCGATGGAATCGCACATTATCCTCAAGAATAACGCAATGTTTCTCTTGGACTTGGCCAGCGCTGCCGGTCTGAACATACCTTCGCATAGCCGCAAGCGGACGCCGAGTGGTGTCAATCGTTTTGACATGTTTCTGCCCAGCGTAAGTGAGGATATCAGTACGGACCTGAATCCGTTCCCTACGGCGCCGTTCCAGTACTTGATTCAGCAAGGGGCACAGGCGTCAGACTCAGCATTTGCCGAGGACATATTTATTGACACTGAGGAACGAGTCTTTGTGCGGTCTGGTTCACTCAGCTTGGCCCAGAAGCAACAACGTTACCGACCTCGCCTTCCCACAGAACCTCGACACAGTCCTCTTGCAAGATCCGGTTCATTGGGGCAAGAGCTCAGACCTCCTTCTCATATATCACCTCCAAGTCCACAGGTCAGTTATCAGAAATTTGTTAAATCAAACTTAACGGACCTAGATTCCACCATCGTATGACACCCCGCCAAAAGAAAAAAAATACCAAACATCTGGGAATTAACTTTAATTTTCAGTAATGATATATTAATGAATAAAAAATATAATGCACCAGTTATTTTATTTAAAAAACTTTAACATTTTTTCAGGTCAGTTAACTTTGAATCATATCTTTGAGGCATAACACAGATTCTCAATGATACGTGGATCAAAGTTAACTAACTTGAAATATGTAAAAGTTTTTAAATAAAATAACTGGTGCAAAAATCAGGGAATTAACCAAATTTAATGAAATTTTCAGTATTGATATATTAATGAATAAAAAATATAATGCACCAGTTATTTTATTTAAAAACTTTTACATGTTTCAAGTAAGTTAACTTTGAACCACATATCTTTGAGAATCTATGTTACGCCTTAAAGATACATAATTCTCAATGATACGTGGTTCAAAGTTAACTGGCCTGAAAAAAAGTAAAAGTTTTTAAATGAAATAACTGGTGCATTATATCTTTTATTCATTAATATATCAATACTGAAAATTTAATTAAATTTGGTTAATTCCTTTATTTTTGCACCAGTTAGTTTATTTAAAAACTTTTACATATTTCAAGTTAGTTAACTTTGATCCATGTATCTTTGAGAATCTGTGTTATGCCACAAAGATATGTGGTTCAAAGTTAACTGACCTGAAAAAATGTAAAAGTTTTTTAAATAAAATATCTTGTGCATTATATCTTTTATTCATTAATATATCATTACTGAAAATTTAATTAAATTCAAATTAAATTAAATTCAAATTTATGTCCGTTAAGTTTGATTTAACCCAGAAATTTTATATATTGACTTTCTTCTTGTTTTTGTCTTTGTTTTTATCTTAGATTTTTCTTAATGTCATTTTAAGAAATGTTGATTTGTGAATATAAATTTTGATTATTTTGATTATTCGGACTATTGTCCTCATCTTAATTGATATGTACGCAACATTTCAGCCAATGTGCCCTCTGACTCTCTTTAGGTGTTTCTTGTTAGAATTTTTTAGATGAGGCTTGATAATTTGTGTTACTTAGAACTTTCAGATTAGTATCCTCATCTTTATTGTTATACATACAACGTTTTGGCCGATGTGCTCTCCAACCTTCTTCAGGTATTTTGTATCGAACCCTGGAACTTGAGAGCCTTTATGTTATAATTAGGATCATTCACAGAACTTTGAGCCAAACTGTTTATTAAATTCATGGGAGTAGACAGTTCTCATTCTATTAACCATGACTCGGTTTGAATGTGTCCTACCTCAGTAAGAGTATATTTATAGATATAAGTAGTAGGCAATTTATTGAAACTAATTATTTTTCACATATATTCAATTTCAAGAAATGCAATTCAGTCATAAGCTGTATATAGTAATTAGGAATAATTAAAAAAGAATTTATCCATAATTTACATGAATCGGAGATCTATTTAATTCTAAAATATTCTAACAGGTTAGAGTTAACAGTTATTAATAATAACTGTTATGGTAAGCCACATATAAGACATGATTTTGTAGGCCACATTCAGAAGGTAGGCCACATACTATAATGGTACCCTTTGAAGTTTCCAGATTTATAACACCAAAGAAAAATATTATTTATAAAGATAAAAATTAAAACATAATTTATTCCATTCTATTTTATTATGTTTAGGGCCGGGTTAGCTCAGTCGGTAGAGCGTTCGGCTAGAAACCACAAGGTTCCTAGATCGATACCGGCCCTCACCAACTCAGTGTATGAGTAGCACAGGGATCTGTGCCGTAAAGTAAGGAGCTGATGGTAGGTGTGGCACTCCACCTTAGACGCAAAAAACAATCTCCTTGGTCTAGGGCTAGTGAAAAGGGGATATACTCCCTTGCTGATTGGCTGATACCGACTTTAGGCCACCCTAGCGACTTTACTTTTACTTACTTTATATACAATACAATAGTATTTTACTTATTTAAAAAAAATGTAACAATAAAAAGTATTGTGTTTTTGAGGGTCGTGCTGGAATATATTGCAGTGTGTAGAGGACATAATGAAGACGAGGTGCAACTTTCCAAAAGGGGGATGTTAAATAATTAACATTGCACTAATAACATGGGCCTTTCAGGGCCTGTGTCTATTAATGTAAATTAACAGCGTTGATCCCAAGGGGCTATCACCTCAGGCAACACCTGCCCCCTTGATTTAAAGGGGCAGGGCTGGGTTTATTGCCCAGTGCCTGAAGTGCCCCACCTTTGCGGGGGAATGCCAACGGGATCAATGCATTTTTTTGCATCTACCACCCATGAGTCTCGGCTCGTGGGTGGGCCCACATAAAAATGTCCCTGTTTCATGCCCTCATAAGTGGGATGAGAGGCAAATACCCTAATTAACATTGTTTTTTGTTTTTAACTTGAGATTTTATTTATTTTATTTTGTCATTGAAGTTTTTTTTTCCAATCTTGTTTTTGTTCTTTTTGACCCCCAGGATCCATTAAGACATGCCCACGACACGAAGCCATTGCCGAAAAGTGCAGGGACCAGCCCAGAAGCTGAGCAGGATCAGAAAACGTCAATATTCCAGAGAAGCATATCAGAGATTGATGGATGTATGTTAGATCAAGGTGATACACATTTCAATCGGGTAGTGATGAGACGCCGGAATAACAGTGGTGGTGTCTCAGGTGCGAACAAACATATCTATTATATCTACTATTTATCTACCTACCTACCTCTTTTCTACTCACTTATATATATAATAAAAAAAACAAAGGTTATTTCCTATAACTCCAACCTAAAAAAAGGGGAACTACTCTGAGTGACTAATATTATTTATTTATTGATTGATCTACTAGGAAAAAAAGAAGACTGGGTTAGGGTTTAGGGTTAGTTTAATGGGAAAATAATGGGTAGATTGATTAACAGATAAAATTCATTCAGAGTGGTTCCCCTTTTTTTTAGGTTGGAGTTATAGGAAATAACCAAAAAAAAAAATTCTCTCACTTTTAAAAAATTATTTCTAGTGCTTAAAAACCTACTTGATTTAACCAATACTAATTTAGTATCGAATCTAAATTTAGTTGGATAGGTCTATTATATCTACCTATCTCTTTTCTTCTTACTTATATAAAAAAAACAATTCTCTCTCTTTTTTAAAATTATTCTTAGCGATAACTTACTAGTGCTTAAAAACCTACTAGACTTAACTAATACTAATTTAGTACAGAATCTAACTTTAGTTGGATAGGTCGCTTATTTTTAATAATAAAATCAAAGCCTTGAACTAAATTAACATAGAATTATTTTTGCATATCTATCTGCCTATTTGTACTCGCTTCAATAGTATGTATACTAAAATTTATATCTACTTATCTATTCATCTATTTGCATTTATACTAATAGTAATTTGTTTAATTAATAATTATTTCATGTCTGACAATATATATAAGTATCTATTTCATTAGCTTATTCATCCACCTTTCTATTTTATCTGTCTGTCTATCTTTCTATCTATCACATTAAACTAACAGTAATTTATGCATTTAATAACTATTTCATATTTGATTTAAGTATTTTCTTCATTAGTTTATTCATCCACCTTTCTATCTTATCTGTCTATCTATCTTTCTATCTATTGTATTATCTGTCTGTCTATCTTTCTATCTATCACATTAAACTAACAGTAATTTATGCATTTAATAACTATTTCTTATTTGATAAAACCATTTGTTTCATGGGCTTATTTATCCACGTTTCTATTATTTTTATATATCTTTCTATCTATCGCATTATCTTTCTATCTATCTTTCTATCTATCGCATTATCTTTCTATCTATCTTTCTATCTATCGCATTATCTTTCTATCTATCTATCTTTCTATCTATCACATTAAACTAATAGTAATTTCTTTATTTAATAATTATTTCATGTCTGACAATAGATTTAAGTATTTATTTTATTAGCTTATTCATCCACCTTTCTATTTTATCTGTCTATCTATCTTTCTATCTATTGTATTATCTGTCTGTCTATCTTTCTATCTATCGCATCAAACTAACAGTAATCTCTTTATTTAATAATTATTTCATGTCTGACAATAGATTTAAGTATTTATTTTATTAGCTTATTCATCCACCTTTCTATTTTATCTGTCTATCTATCTTTCTATCTATTGTATTATCTGTCTGTCTATCTTTCTATCTATCGCATCAAACTAACAGTAATCTCTTTATTTAATAATTATTTCATGTCTGACAATAGATTTAAGTATTTATTTTATTAGCTTATTCATCCACCTTTCTATTTTATCTGTCTATCTATCTTTCTATCTATTGTATTATCTGTCTGTCTATCTTTCTATCTATCGCATCAAACTAACAGTAATTTCTTTATTTAATAATTATTTCATGTCTGACAATATGTTTAAGTATTTATTTTATTAGCTTATTCATCCACCTTTCTATTTTATCTGTCTATCTATCTTTCTATCTATTGTATTATCTGTCTGTCTATCTTTCTATCTATCGCATCAAACTAACAGTAATTTCTTTATTTAATAATTATTTCATGTCTGACAATATATTTAAGTATTTATTTTATTAGCTTATTCATCCACCTTTCTATTTTATCTGTCTATCTATCTTTCTATCTATCCGTCTATCTATTGCATTAAACTAATAGTAATTTCTGTATTTAATAACAATTACATATCTGACAATAGATTTAAGTATTTATTTCATTGGCTTATTCATCCACCTTTCTATTTTATCTGTCTATCTATCTTTCTATCTATTGCATTATCTGTCTATCTATCTTTCTATCTATCACATTAAACTAACAGTAATTTATGCATTTAATAACTATTTCATATTTGATTTAAGTATTTTCTTCATTAGTTTATTCATCCACCTTTCTATCTTATCTGTCTATCTATCTTTCTATCTATTGTACTATCTGTTTATCTTTCTTTCTATCTATCGCATTAAACTAACAGTAATTTATGCATTTATTAACTATTTCATAGTTTATAATAGAATTTGTTTCATTAGCTTATTTATCCATGTTTCTATTATTTTGATCTATCTTTCTATCTATCGCATTGTCTGTCTATCTATCTTTCTATCTATCGCATTGTCTGTCTATCTATCTTTCTATCTATCACATTAAACTAATAATAATTTCTCTATTTAATAATTATTTCATGTCTGACAATATATATAAGTATTTATTTCATTGGCTTATTCATCCACCTTTCTATTTTATCTGTCTATCTTTCTATCTATTGTATTATCTGTCTGTCTTTCTATCTATCGCATTAAACTAACAGTAATTTATGTATTTAATAACTATTTCATATTTGATAATACCATTTATTTCATTAGCTTATTCATCCATGTTTCTATTATTTTTATATATCTTTCTGTCTATCGCATTATCTGTCTATCTATCTTTCTCTCTATCTTTCTATCTATCACATTAAACTAATAGTAATTTCTGTATTTAATAACAATTTAACAAGTATTTATTTCATTAGCTTATTCATCCACCTTTCTATTTTTTCTATCTATCTTTCTATCTATTGCATTATCTGTCTATCTATCTTTCTTTCTATCTATCGCATTAAACTAACAGTAATTTATGCATTTAATAACTATTTCATGTTTAATAATAGCATTTGTTTCATTAGCTTACTCATCCACGTTTCTTTATTTTTATCAGTCTATCTATCTTTCTATCTATCGCTGCATGCTTCTCTCTATCTCCTTTATTGATTTAACTAAGAAAATTCACTTTGGGTGAATGGAGACAGGGTTATAAAGTGTCATGAAAGGAGCAGTTTGCCTTGTCTTGACTCTGTTTTGGCCACATGAGTATCATCCATTCGTTCCTGCTTGAACAAGAGGAGCTGCCATAGTGCCATGTTCGTCAGACCCCATACATGGAAAAGTGCTTCAGGATCAAATGTGTTGATTTTGCCCCTATATGACAAAGATGCTATAGCGTAAACTATGAAAGATGGAATGGTAGTACTTGTTAAAAAAAAATGATTTTACAAAACAGTTTGGGAACTTTGGGGAATGTGGAGTACCCCTTCATCGCCATTACTCCCTGCTCCACTCTGATTTGGAGTGGGAGTACCTGTATGGGTCCTAACTATAGGTTAAATACAAAAAAAAGATTAGTATTATCTGCGTTATTCGGACTATTGTCCCCATCTTCATTGTTATTTGTACAACATTTCGGCCGATATGCCCTCCGGCCTTCTTCAGGTATTTCTTGTCGGACTCGGGATCCTTCTCGAACTCGGGAACTTTCTTGTCGTAATTGGGAGCCATCACGGAACTTTGAACCTAACCCTTTATTTATTCCACGGGGGTATCCTATTCTCATTCCACAAATAAAGGTTTTTTTTCTCTCTCTCTCATTACAGACCTTTATCTCTCTCCCCTTCTCTCTCTCTCTCATTACAGACCTTTATCTCTCTCCCCCTCTCTCTCTCTCTCATTACAGACCTTTATCTCTCTCCCCTTCTCTCTCTCTCTCATTACCTTTATCTCTCTCCCCTTCTCTCTCTCATTACAGACCTTTATCTCTCTTCCCTTCTCTTTCTCTTCTATAAGGATTTATCAATAAATGGCTAAAAATGGCCTTTTCATTTAAAGTTACCTATTATTTCCTTTAAATCAAAGACTTCTAAATATGTTTAATATTACATTGAAACAGGCTATCATTTGGGGGAGATTAGGAAAATGAATGTGACTTCCGGACGGGTGGAATGAGGTGGTCTAGAACATTAAGAGAACATGGACCAGTGTAATAATATATCTGTCCTATAATACACAGTAGCCCATAAAAGACTGACCTAAAAAAATTCAATCATTTAGTCTTTTAAGTCATAGAATATAGACAATATATTTTTTTACCTATTTGTGAAAAAGAATATCTTGCAGATTACCTGTATTTTCAAGAATACAAAGAATTTCCCTCTTGTTGCACAACTGTCACCTGTGATCACATGACATTTTATGCACAAGCACATGCACAACACGTCTCCCACCTGCATCATGCAAAATGTGCTGCTGTAAATAAACACTGCTTTGTTATATCAATATATTATCATTTTAAAACCTGAAGATACCATGTCTGTTTCAGGTATTGAATGACAGAGATACAGAAAAAATAAATATATAAAAATAAATATATAAAAATGAATATATAAAAATAAATATATAAAAATAAATATACAATAAATAAATTACAAAAAAAAAAAGAAAAAAGAAGAAACGGTGCATTATTCATTAGATTGAAATAGAATTATTATTAATTGAATTTTAAATGATAACACTGGTTTACAAAGAAATTGAGGCAAGCACAAAAATAGCTGTTTTAACCTGATTTGGGAGTGTTGAATTCAGATTTGAAATCCGTTTTACTCATCACCTCTATATTTTTAGATATTCATACTGTACATATTGTACACATACTGTACATAAAGGCCTATATGCATTCAGGGTTAATTTCTAATATTGTGTGACTTATGTCTTCTTCTTTAGTTATTTTCTAATTACACTGGTTTACAAAGAAATTGAGGCAAGCACAAAAATAGCTGTTTTAACCTAATTTGGGGGTGCTGAATTCAGATTTGAAATCCGTTTTACTTCATCACCTCTATATTTTTAGATATCATACTGTACATTTTGTACACATACTGTCTATAAAAAATGCGTATATGCATCAGGGTTAATTTTCTAATATTGTTATGACTTATTGTCTTCATTTTTATATTGTGGTATTATGCTATAAAGTCATTAAATTATAAATCATTTGGTTTCTTACAAAATGGGAACCATATTGGAAAGGAAGTAAGGATTATTAAATATTATCCAGAATAATTGTGGTTCCTGTATTATAATTATAGCCTATATATCATGTAGATCGACATTGTATGGCTTATTTTGTGCTCTTAATCACGTTATAAGCATAGCCAACACGGTCTCAATCAAACAGCCAGTAGTACCCGAGGCCACCGAGTATAGAAGGGCCCGCGTTTGTGTCTTATATGGAGTTGGACTCCTTCGCTTTTGTGTGTGATGTACAAATGATAGTATGGTGTCCACAAATTATGTGTGAGCTTATACTTGCGTACATGTCTACTTTGTGCGATTGACGTTTGTCTCGTTATAAGACTAGGTAAATTAACCAAGTGGTATTTTATTGTTTCTAACTAGTGTCAATCCGTTGCATTATTTCTTTTATGAAACTTTGGACATAAGCTCTGTACATTACATTCGTTCTATATATGTTTATTGTACAATAGTTCCACAATACTATATGTAAAACAAATGCATATTGGCCCGTTTTCTTCTTTTTGAGATGAGTGTGATAGATACAAAACTTTGTTTGATTATGTGTCATGTTGTGTGCTTTATGTTATATTCTTCACATCCTCTCTCTTNGAGTGTATTTATTCTACGATTATGATGTTTTAGGTAGTGTGATGTAATAGTAACGTCGTTTTTGTTACAGACAAAAATCGGAAGCGAATCTCCATTATTAATAGATTACACTCCTGCATCTAATGATTACTATTTCTTTAAATAGCTGATCAGTGATCACTCTATTTTATCTTATCGTCAGGGTGGCCTAAAATCATTATCAGCCAGAGAGCAAGACAGTCTATCCCTTTTCAACTAGCGCTAGAACCAAGGAGATTGTTTTGGTATCTGAGGCAGAGCGCCACAATAAGATTAAATATGAAAGTCTCATTGGTATCTGTAAAATGTTAACCCTTACAGTTCAGAGAATAGACATCTATATAAAAATAACACTGGTTTACAAAAAAATATTTTTTGTCTGAGGCAAGAATGTGAATAGGTGTTTTTTTTTTTACTAATTTGGGTGTGCTGAATTCAAATTTATAAACAGTTTTGCTCTATCACCTCTAGTTTTCTGTCTTTTAAATAGTCTCATTTTAGTATATACAGAGTATATACGTGCTTATTTCAACAGTTGCAGCAGCTTATTACAGATAAAACAGGATAGATAAAGAACTTGATGGAATAAATATACTTGGATGACACAATGTACACAATTCATAGTACCAGACAGTTAGAAGTGTGTTTCTTAGATGATCTGCTGACTGCCAGTGTACACTGGCTGTTGATTGAGACGTGTTGGCTATGCTTAACTGCCAAAATCCGTCTTGAATATATAGCTATATATATAATGTAATGCTATCACTTACATTTATTGCATAATAACTAAAAAGAAGACATAAGTCATACAATATTAGAAATTAACCCTGAATGCATATACGCATTTATATACAGTATGTGTACAAAATATACAGTATGGATATATAAAAACTAGAGGTGATGAGTAAAAACGGATTTCAAATCTGAATTCAGCAGCACCCCAAATTAGGTTAAAACAGTATTTTTGTGCTTGCCTCAATTTCTTTGTAAACCAGTGTAATTAGAAAATAACTAAAGAAGAAGACATAAGTCACACAATATTAGAAATTAACCCTGAATGCATATAGGCCTTTATGTACAGTATGTGTACAAAATGTACAGTAGGAATATCTAAAAATATAGAGGTGATGAGTAAAACAGATTAAATCTAATTCAGCACCCCAAATTAGGTTAAAACAGTTATTTTGTGCTTGCCTCAATTTTCTTTGTAAACCAGTGTAATTAGAAAATAACTAAAAAGAAGACATAAGTCACACAATATTAGAAATTAACCCTGAATGCATATAGGCCTTTATGTACAAGTGTTACAAAATGTACAGTATGAATATCTAAAAATATAGAGGTGATGAGTAAAACAGATTTCAAATCTGAATTCAGCACCCCCAAATTAGGTTAAAACAGTTATTTTTGTGCTTGCCTCAATTTCTTTGTAAACAGTGTTAATCATTTAAAATTCAATTAATAATAATTCTATTTCAATCTAATGAATAATGCCCTGTTTCTTTCTCTTTTTTTTTTGTAATTTATTTATTTATTATATATTTATTTTTCTGTATCTTCTGTCATTCAATACCTGAAACAGACATGGTATCTTCAGTTTTAAAATGATAATATATTGATATAACAAAGCAGTGTTTATTTACAGCAGCACATTTTGCAATGATGCAGGTGAGACGTGTGTGCATGTGCTTGTGCATAAAATGTCATGTGATCACAGGTGACAGTTGTGCAACAAGAGGGAAATTCTTTGTATTCTTGAAAATACAGGTAATCTGCAAGATATTCTTTTTCACAAATAGGTAAAAAATATATTTCTTAGTCTATATTCTATGACTTAAAAGACTAAATGATTGAATTTTTTAGGTCAGTCTTTTATGGCTACTGTGTTTTATAGGACAGATATATTATTACACTGGTCCATGTTCTCTTAATGTTCTAGACCACTCATTCCACCCGTCCGGAAGTCACAATTCATTTTCCTAATCTCCCCAAATGATAGCCTGTTTCAATGTAATATTAAACATATTTAGAAGTCTTTGATTTAAGGGAAATAACAGCTAACTTTTATGAAACAGACATTTTCCACTTAGAAATTAATGATTTGATAAGAATAGAATCCGGTTTTAGACTTTGGAAATTTTAAGACCTGATTTTTATTTAAAAGAGTTAAAGAAAAACTGTTCGCAGAGACCATCCCGGCCTCATGTCTCAAAAACCGCTAGCCAGTGACTGCTGAAAAAAGATTGAAGTCCGTAGCCGAAGCAGTGTCACTTGAAAAAAAAAGCAGTGTCACTTGAAAAAAAAAAAAAAAAAAAATTAGGGTTAGGGTTAGTTTAATAGGAAAATGAATAAATAATTTGGGCTCTGTTTTTCAGAAAAAAACAGAACCCACAAATTTTGTAATAAAACTGTTATTTTAACTAGGGGTTTTAGGGTTAGGGTTGGGTTTCAGAAAAACACCCTAAGTTGGTTGTTTTTTTGGGTTTTTTTTACAAGTGAACTGCTTTGGCTATGGACTTCAATCATAGGTGGGGTTTTTTTCAGCACTAGCAATTTTGAGGTCAAAATTTGAGCATGCAATGTTAGACAGTCCTCATTGGGTTTTTTAAACAAGTTTTAATAAATACATACCTGGTATTATCTATCTATATATAGTTTGTTTTATTTTAATATATATTTAAAGTTATCAGAACTAAATTTCCATTTCAATTTTTTATTTTTACTCCTTTAATAATTTTTTTATTTTTTACTACTTTAATAAATTTATTTTATTTTTTACTTCTTTAATAAATTTGATGATTTTACTTTTACTTATGATACAAACTCTCTGATATTAAATTTTCAACCCCCATCCCCTCAGGCAATATTCATTTTACGTCACCCAGTGGGCGTTTTTTATTTTGCTAGTATGTTTAATAACATGATAGTATTAGAAAGTAATTTTATATAAAACAAGTAAACGATTTTTTGTTGCTTTTATTTTTTTTAAATCACTGTAAAAAATAATTCAATGGATAAAAACCATATAAATTACATATTTAGAAAGATTATTTTCTTTTCTTTCTAACCATATAACCAGTTTTTTATTTTGCTAGTTTTATTAATAAATCTAGTTTATCTATCTATAAAAACTGTTCCATTTTTAACCACGAAATATTATCATTTTAATTGATCTAAAATTATAGTCAATCACAAAAAATAAAAACATGAGGGGAGGGGTAAAAAAATCTGGAAAAATATCTTAGTGTTTTTTTTTTTTAAATTTTTAAATCACCCATTTTTACATAAGTAATGTAAACATGAGTACATAAGTATTCGAAATTTTATGAAAATTGAACGAATATTTAATTTTTTGTAAGAGAAAAATAAAATGAAAATGAAGCATAAAAAAATAAAAATAAAAATAAAAAAATTAAAAAAAACCAACAAAACACTCACCTACTTTGTGTTGACCATTGTTGACATGGCAATAACATAAAATTTCTTAATATAGTGAAAAATTAAATGAATATTTAATTTTTTGTATGAGAAAAATAAAATGAAAATGAAGCATAAAAAAAAAAAAATAATAAAAAAAAACAACAAAACACTCACCTACTTTGTGTTGACCATTGTTGACATGATAGTAACATAAAATCTCTTAATGTAGTGAAAGGTATTCGTTAACTTCCAGTTTAGAATAACTAGGAATTTTGTAGCTGTTAGAAACTATTTGAAATCATAAATCTAAATTTAGATTAAGAGTAGAAAAAGTTTGGTTTGAAAAGTTATTAATAGAAATAATTTGATTATATGTGTAGGAACTACTTAAATATATGTATATATATTTAATATATATAACTAATATATTTAGATAGTATATCATAATTATAAACCTGTAATAAGTATCTAAATTCTATTTGTAATTAAAGGTAGATTTTTTATTAGAAATGGCAAGATCGTTCATTTTTATATCAAAATGATGTATCTGTTCATGCATATGTACATATATATATATATATATATATATATATATATATATATTTATAAAAAAGAAGGTCCGCAAAATGTATTATGTTTTCAGAAAAAAAATTTATTCTTTTTATCTTACATATGCAACACGTGTTTCAGATCTTCTGGTATCTTCTTCAGGCTTTGATCAATAAAAGCCTGAAGAAGATACCAGAAGATCTGAAACACGTGTTGCATATCTAAGATAAAAGAATAATTTTTTTTCTGAAAACATAATACATTTTGCGGACCTTCTTTTTTATAAAATATTGAATTTTCTCCCGTTGGAACCAGAACAACATATATATATATATATATATATATATATATATATGAGGATAGGAGTATTGGAGTAAATCCGACAGGATGTAGTAAAGATAGAGGGAGAAATGTGGACAAAAGAACAAACTAAGAGAAGTATATGCAGGAGTTGATCTATTTCACCGTGCATTGAGCTTGGCTTCATCAGTTGCTTATAATGTTTAGATAATTGTTATAAATAATAAAGTTAAAACATTACATAAGGGTGATAAGACTTTGAGACCACTCTCTGTGTGTGTATGTATATATATATATATATATATATATATATATATATATATGATGTTCACAAATATATATATATGTAAAAATGAAACTGGAAGTGAATCCGATGGTATGTTGAAAAAATAAATAAAGGAAAGAAAGTAAGAATGGATAATATAGGATATTTTAATCAATTTTACTTACACGTGTTTCGGTCAGGAGTTTATCCATGTGTACATTATTGAAACTATTATTATTTTTGAATAATCAAATGAAATGAAATAATAATAATAGAAAAAATGTATAAATGTCCCACACACAAAGAAAATTTAACCTTCATCAGAGTAAATATATATATATGTATATATATGTATATATATATATATATATATATATAATATATATATACACACACACACACACACACTCAGGACATTCACAACGTCTGTGTGCACTTTAAAATTTAGAATCCTTTAAAGTGTACACATACTTTATGAACACTGTGTGTGTATATATATATATATGTATATATGTATATATATATATATTTAAAGTAAGAATTTTTAAAATAATGATATATTAATATAACATATTGCACACCTGTTCAAATGACACCACTTGTTATTTTAGGAATCAAACTGCCAAAATTTGATTTTTGGGAAAAAGAAAAAAAAAAAAAAAAATCCATTACAAAAACAGATTTATGTTCTTTAATTATGAATAATTTTTAGTTAATTCCAAGAAAAAAAAAAAATATAAAAAAAAAAAAAAAGAAAATTTGGCAGTTCTGATTTCTAGTTCTGATTACTACACATTTTGATTTCAACTGTTTTTTTTTTTTTTTTTTTTTTTTTTTTTGTTTAGTTTTTTTTTTGTTTAGTTTTTTTATATTCTATTTTTTCTTTTCATCTGATGATCAAGTGAAAATTGTCTCTGAAGGTTTTTTTTTTTTTTGTATTTCTTTTTTCTTCTCTCTTTCAAGCGCTGGACAGCAGAAAATTAGAATCGTTTATTCATTCAAAGAATGTTGTATTTATTTACTTTTTAATTTATACCTGGATGACGAGGTTCAAGTTCCTAGTTGTTATTTTGTCTAATCGGTTCCGGTTTAGCTCAGTCGGTCAAGCACCCACCTTGGAATTCCAAGGTTCTGGGTTTGATAGTGGTTGATAGTGGTCCCCTGCCAACTCTGGGCATGTATAGCATAGATTGGATAATCTGATCTGTGTGATAAAGTGGGAGCTGACAGTAGGTGTGGCACTCCACCTCTGAAAAAAAAAATCTTTTTTGGATTCTTCAGGCAAAAATGCTTTTATAGACTAATTTTAGGTGCAAGGAAGCACTAGGACTCATTTTACAGACAAAAATAGATTACAAAAAGTCGCTGTTTTTTGTGACCCCACCCCCTCAAATTTGGAGAGCTAAAAATTGACATAACTCCGCCAATTCTTGGAATTGGAAGGTCAAGTTTTTGTGAGAAGACCTGTTCTGTACTCTGCTCTTTCGATGTACTTGTCTAGATCCCAACGTTGTGAATTATGTGCTGGCCGAATTTAAAGCACGAGTCAGAAAAACAGGCTCACAAGGATTAAAAACAAAGCAACAACAACAAGTGTAAACAAGACACATGGAAGAAGGGTGTGTTGATACTCGCTGGCTGCTACTGTCTATCCCTACCGGCGATCTTGACACTTCAACGGCCGAGTTGTAACTAACTTGGGGCTCGAGTTTAGTTGTATTTATGTCAAATTCCCCTTCCCCAAACCATCTTCTCCGGACCACACAAATGGCCAGCACTTAAATAAATCGCCGACTTCTAGTCGCCATTAACCCTTAAAATTAAAGTACTCAAATATTTTTCCAGACAATCCGTCTTCAATATGTTGATCATTAATTTTTTCAAAAGAGAATTTCTCCTAAAAAATCCTTTTTGCTTTTAATACCTGGGTGCCTAAGATATTATCACCAAGTGGTCCCATTTCATGGTGGCATACAGGTCTCTTTAAACTTTACGACCTAATCTTTGGATTCGTAAAAAGGTCAGCCACCCACCCCTTTTACTTATGCCGGACCTTAACTTATTTCTCTTTCTTATTTATTTATTTATTTATTTATTCTGACCATGTTCGTCTTCAACCACAGTATCACATTTTGGGGAATGTCTAACTTTAACACAGTCCACACCTGTACAAAATTTCAGAAGAATTTTTTTTTTTCTGGATCCTTTGATATGAAATAGCCCATATATATATATATATATATATATATATATATATATATATATATATATACCAAACTTGTTGGTAAATCCTCGCGGTGAGAAAAAATCCAGCAAATAGTTTGATTGTAAAAATATACTACCAAACATCACCTGGCGAGAAAAAAATTTTTTGGAAAAAAAGAAAAGACCAAGATAATCGTACCAACCAAAAATAATCTATTGGTACAATATTTGGCCAAAAGAAAAAAACAATTTATATGTGTATATATATATATATATATATATATAAGATATATATATTCATACAAAACCGCCAGTAAACTAAAGCTAATAAGTAAAAAGTGCTCAATACCTAAGTAGAGCAAATAATAAAGATAAATCTGATGAGTCAGATAAACCTACTAAAAGTTTCGCTTAGTGCTCTTCAGAGCTAAGATCCGACTAAAGAGATTTGGAGCAAACTCACATTTATACAAACCTACCTCCTAGGTATAAAAGAATTAGCATAGACTAAACTAACCAATAAAAAAGACAAAAGACGGAAATCTATTATTTATTCATTTATTTAATTTTTATTTTTATCTATTTATTTATTTTTTTTTTATATTTTGATCTGTCTTTTTTCTTTTATTTTAGTTTAGTCTATTGCTAATTTGTTTAGGTAGTGTATAAATGTGAGTTTGCTCCAAATCTCTTTAGTCAGATCTTAGCCTGAAGAGCACTTAGCGAAACTTTTAGTATTTATCTGACTCATTATTATATTATATATTTAAAAATTTGTTTTGGGCTGAAACAAAGAAATCACAGTGCTCAACCACATATTTGTAGGAGCTTTATTTATTTGTTGAATTTTTTAAAATACAAAAGTTTTTCATAAGCAACTACCCAGGTTTCAGGTTATTTCACCATCGTCAGGTTGCTAAATCTTCTGGTGTTTATTTGAAGACATTTCTTGTTATGTTTATGGACCGCAAATTACGTATATATATATATATATATAGTAGTGCCCTCAGAATCTGAACTCCCCATTGTTCAAACAAATCTTGCCTAAAAGCTGAACACATTGTAGCTTTAATGTTTTTTTGGTTGTCTCATCAACCATTTCATCTACATATATTCTTTGTTCAGTATACCGATGGAAGACCCCATGAAAACATCTCATGTGTGTCATTCACAAGTTTACCTCATCTACTGTAGAATATGCCAACTGCACCTCTGCAGAGGGATAAGACTCCTACCCCCAATAAGGCCACCTGTTGGCCGTGGGTGGCGACCTTTGATGCTTAAGGATGGAATCTTGGTGGCTGAGCAGCCCATGACATGCAACACTCCACTTTAGTGTTTACTTCGGCTAGACAGTCGGTCAAAGAGGTCCCTTCTGACCATTTGGCTGGTCATGTCATGCCCTGGCACCTATATGATTGTCTCAACCTTATTACCCTTGAATTTTTTTTTGTACGCTTATCTTTGCAAAATAATCATGACTTGTTTCTATATAGTTTCGGATTTGTTGAGGGATACTTGAAAGATTCTAGAAGTGTTTGGACGTTCTTAAATGAATTTTTAAAAATCATTTTCACATATTTTCTTTGTTTTTTCTTTCTTTCATAGTTTTGTAGTCTTTCTATTGCTTTTTATCACAGTGTTTTTCACTTATCTATATCTCTTCGTATTAAATTAAAATAAATCTAAATTTAAAGCAATCCGATTCCTGAATTTGCATCCTGAAAACTCAGAGTTTGTTTTGGCTCATTATATTTCCAAGATGTTTTGGGGCACAATTGATATTGTTACCACATAATTTCAGCCAATACACTCTACTGCCTTCTTTAGATGTACAACCAGTAAGGAAAGAGAGGAGTTATTTTTCTTTCCCAGGTAGAGCAAACCAGAAAATGGTCACCATTTGAATAAATTTTCTCTAAAAAAAGAAAAGAATTTCCCTCCCAAAAGAACTACATATATTTACGTCCGAAAGTTTGTGTTCATAACTACCACAATAAAGATGTGTTGTGTTGAATTAATAGCGTCGATCCCAGGGGGCTTTGCCCCCTTGATTTAAAGGGGCAGGGCTGGGTTTATTGCCCAGCGCCTGAGGCGTCCCCCTTGAGGGGGAATGCTGAAGGGATAGACGCAATTTTTGTTCTTTCCCACCCATAAGCTTCAGCTTGTGGGTGGACCCACGTTAAAACGAGGCCTTGTGCCCAGCCCATACAAGTGGGGTATGAGGCAAATATCCACAAAGATGAGGACAATAGTCCAAAAAATCAAAAGTATTTTATCATATTTAATCATCTCTGAACAGATTAGCTAAAATACTGTGATAAGAAACAAAATTTAAAAAAAATGTGAAATATTTTAAAGAATTTATGATTTTTTTTGTTGTGAATTGTTAGATTAGTCATTTTGGTAATGTAGTCGTTATAGAATTGCATGAGTAACTAATTGTGTTTATATATTTGGTAATGTTTTCTTGTGTTAGTAAAGCTGTTTATACTTTAGATTTAGTTTCTTTGTTTAATGACATATCAAAACCTTCATGGGCCATTTAATGCCAAAGCCATTCTGCTGGGACAGAAGAATACACCTCTGCAAAGGAATAAAATCCCCTGAAAAAGAACCCACGAGCCTAGAAAGAAATAAACAACCCCTTTTTGACTATACAACTTTCGTATGTTGTTTTTCTGAATTAATAACAGCTACTCCTACTAATGACTACAACTTGACTTTGACCTGCTATGCAACAGTGACCCATGATGCTTAAGTATAGAACACTGGTGGTTGAGCAATTCATGACATGTAACACTCCATTTTGGCCCTTACTTAGACTAGACAGATGGTCGGAGTGGCCCCTCTGATCAATCGGCTGCTCATGTCAAGCCCTAGCACCTATATGATAGTCGCAACCCATTACTGAATTTGGGTGAATCTATTTATCAGTCTATTGCTCGTAAAACGTGAGCGTAGGATACTACATTGCCCTATATTACTAGAACTGAAGTTGTTGCTAGTGGCTGTTCATTTGTTCTGTCTCATGTCTTCCAAATTCTGTGCGTGTATGAAGACATGAGACAGAACAAATGAACAGCCACTAGCAACAACTTCAGTTCTAGTAATCTTCTGTAGAAGGATTTTTATCCCGAAATATTAAGAATTGAGAATAAATCACAGGTTAACAAACAACACCACAGTTACCTTCTTTTTTCTTTACACTTTAGCATTGTGATAGCCTTCAAAACCAACCAACAAACCAATATAGACACAATGCTTCAAGCAAATTACAAAACCCTTTTTCATATATATATATATATATATATATATGCATTGCCTTTTCAAGCCTTTTTTTTTTTTTGTCCCAAGAAATTGATTATTTGGCTAGTTTGCTTTTTATTGTGACTAATTTCTTTTCGCATACTAATATGGGTAATCCTTAACTTTTTCCTCGTAAATTCCTACCATAAAATAAACTGAACCCTCATTTTTTGTCCGTGTTTTTACAATAAATGTTTTATTTTTCTTGCACCCGTTATTTTACAATACTGAATATATTTTCTTTATTTAAAAACATTTATTGCAAACATATATATTTTCTTTATTTAAAAACATTTATTGCAAACATACTTAAAACATTTATTGCAAAAACACGGACATAAAATGAGGGTTTAGTTTATTTTATAGTAGGAATTTTCAAGGAACAAGTTAAGAATTACCCTAATATGATCTTCGTTTTATTTATACCAGATTTGTTGTTCCTGAGTGATACTAATCTGTATATACATAAAAATATTTACCTATTTACATATTTATTCCTAGATCTTCTAGTCTAAGTAAGAGCCAAAATGGAGTGTTGCATGTCATGGACATTATATATATATATATATATATATATATAAAGGGTGGCTTACCGGTGAATATGGGCATGATCGTTGGAAGTGCACAGAATTCAGGGGTTAAGTCCGCGATAAAACAAATACAAAGTGCTCAATACAAAGTAGAGCAAATTTATTAAAGAAATGGATACAACAGAAACCTACTCGAGTTTCACCATTAGGATGTAGCGTAACATCTTATTCAATGAACACACGTGTAATCGGCTGCAATTAATCGGTACCGCAATTAATTCAGTGGATTTAACCCTGAAGATCCTAATGGTGAAACTCGAGTAGGTTTCTGTTGTATCCATTTCTTTAATATATATATATATACATATTGTCGGCAGGTGTTATTGAACAACACGGAACATTTCTTTTTCATGATCTTGATTTGTATCTTTTCCAATCTTCTGGCTATCTTTCTAATGTTGTTAGGATCCAGTTGAAATAGGATTCTTCCCATATTATCAGCCCAAAAGAAGCGGTCGAAAGCGCTTGAGTGACTTAAAAATTTCTTATAGCCACTGAACAGTATTAATATTCTTCTGTTTTTAAATTTCTCATCAAAATGAGTTTACAGATCAACGTTGGAATTTTGGAATCACCTTCACGTCTTTGAGAGATTCTGGTATTTTTTTGCTTTGTGATAAAAAAAAAAATTCTTATATATGTTTTTCTCTTTGATTTGATGCTGCCTCTTCCTGGATTTTTTATTCCTTTTTTTTCTCTTTCTTTCTTGTGTGTTAACCTTTTTGGCATTATTTTGGTTCTTCCTTTCTGTATATGCATCTTTTGATAAAAAAAAAAAAAGGAATGCTTTGTTAAGATTGTTTGTGTGTGTGTCTACTTATTCGTATCCAATTGGCTTTTTGAATGAAACATGAAATTGAATTCTATTTACATGAAGATGTGCTTGTTTTTCTTCTTTCTACACAGACTTTTGGAATTGGTTAAATTTTGATTCTTCAATGGAATTTTGTAAAATTATGATTCTTGAATAGAATTTGGTTAAATTATGATTCTTGAATAGAATTATGTTACATTTTTATTCTGGAATCGAATTTGGTAAAATTATGATTCTTGAATAGAATTTAGTAAAATTATGATTCTTGAATAGAATTTGGTTAAATTTTGATTCTTGAATAGAATTTGGTTAAATTTTTTATTCTGGAATTGAATTTGGTTAAATTTTTTTATTCTGAAATTGAATTTGGTTAAATTTTTTATTCTGGAATCGAATTTGGTTAAATTTTTTATTCTGGAATCGAATTTGGTTAAATT
>CM042169.1:52411760-52424260 GCA_023376005.1 Doryteuthis pealeii
ATAGTTACTTGAAGCTATAATTGTTTACAAAGGATTATTATTATTAGTTATTTGAAAGTATATAATTGTGTGTGTGGAAATATATATAAAATGTTGTTCTGGTTCCAACGGGACAAAAATTCAATATTTTAAATCACACGCAAGGATTGAAAAAAATAACGTAGCATTCAACCGTTATTACACAGCCATTATAATAGAAAAGTTGCAGAAACACACACAACCTATCAAATATCGGACATATTCTGCCAAAATAATAATTCAATACCTGAAGAAGACAACAGATCAGAAACACGTGTCGCATATGTAAGATAAAAAGAATTTTAAAAAATTTTTCTGAAAACATAATACATTTTGCGGACCTTCTTTTTTAAAAATATATATATATATATATATATATATATAATATATATATATATATATATCCACATACAGTCCTGTTTCAATGTATCGCATCTCTTCAGTGCAGCTAGACTTTGTAAGCTGCTTCAAGCTGGGATTGAAACTTGATCGATTTTTCATCTGTTAAACCCTCTAACGACAGGGATATTGGCATACCATATATACACCTTGCATATATCTGTGTGTGTATGTTTATATATATGTATATATTTAGTTGTTATTTAAAATAAAACTTTTATAATCTAAATGTTCATTTTCATCTATTTTTAATTTTCAGTGCAATAATTTTTTTTTTTTTTTTAATTAGTTTGAATTTTAAAAACTTTTTTTTTTTTTTTCATTAGGGTTTAAATTGGCTGGTGAGGACAGTGACCCAACCGACGTGCATCCATGACCTGCTGTGGTTTTTCGTGTCCTCATTGTCCCCAACTTATGAAGAAGAGGAAGAAGAAGAAGAAAATAATGAACAGCAGGTAAAAGAAAGAAGGAAAAAGAGATCAAGAGGTAATTATAAATGTAAATTTCTAAATATGCATAAAATAATCCTAGACAGGTTGATGTGCCATTTAAAAATCAGTCAGTCTTTTTAAACTTAAAAAAAAAAAATTCTTATTTAGGCTTATTTAACCTGACCTGCCTCCACATAGGCCGCACCTACATAACCCATCATCATTTACTAGAGGCATAGAATCCCCAATATACACTACATCCAAGAGAGATTTACAGTGAAACATATACTGCTAGAGTGTGTAGACTTCAGTCTAGTGCGAACTACCAAGCAAGTGATTTGAAAAAAATTTTTCACAAAAATAAGACCATCCTAGAGAGGTTGATGTGCCATTAAAAATTAGTCAGTCTTTTTAAACCTTTTTTTTATTTTATTTTTTAAAAATTCTTATTTATGCTTATTTAACCTGACCTGCCTCCACATAGGCCACACCTACATCACCCATCATCATTTACTAGAGGGCACAGTATCCCCAATATACACTACATGCCAAGAAAGATTTACAGTGAAACATATACTGCTAAAGTGTGTAGACTTCAGTCTAGTGTGAACTACCAAGCAAGTGATTTGAAAAAAATCAAGACCATCCTAGACAGGTTGATGTGCCATTAAAAATTAGTCAGTCTTTTTAAACTTTAAAAAAATTTTTTTTTTTATTTAGGCTTATTTAACCTGACCTGTCTCCACATAGGCCACACCTACATCACCAATCATCATTTACTAGAGGGCACAGAATCCCCAATATACACTACAGTCAAGAGATTTACAGTGAAACATATACTGCTAGAGTATCTAGACTTTGATCTAGTGCAAACAAAATACTACCAAGCAAGTAATTTGAAAAAAACTTTAAAAAATAAAATAAGAAAACAAAAAAAATTAGACCATCGAGGATTTTACATTTCCTAAAAGAAGTTGAATTATACTCAAAAATATGAGTAATTGAACAATAGTTAAAATCTATACATATACATATTTTTTTTCTACCAAACTACTGCTATGAATCCAAAACTTAGTTGGCATTAAATAACCCACTGAGGTTGATGTGCCACATAACAAACCAAACCAATACTTTAAACTGCTCACAGTGGCTCTCCTCCCACTGCAATCCTATACATACCACACCCAAGCAAAGTACAAAAACTGATGGTTTGTTCATTATAATTGAGCCGAAGGACTCGGACTACAATAATAATAGGACTTTATTTGAATAGAATGAGTTCTGAGGTGAATAGATAGTGAACTTTGAAATATCCCATCATACAGGTAAAAAAATACCAAGAAAATTTGGTACAGCCGTAAGGAGAAATTTGCAAAGAGTTAAGATTGTTGACCCTGTAATTGCTACACAGAACTTTTCGTGCTCATTTCAGGTTTCATTAGAATGATGCTGTTTTGGATAAAAAAATCAATGCTACTATTGGTTGAAAAATCTATCCAGAATAGCATCATCTTGTTTTATTTTATCAGAGATCAGATTTCCATATGGTTGTTAACTTGTCAATAGCAATCCATGCCTTTCTTATGCATATGGTGACATCACTTTCTGTAGATAAGATATTGCTACCAGGGTATGTTAACCTGTCAAAGACAGTCCATCTCTTTCCTAGGCAACTGTTGACATCGCTTTCAGTAGATGAGACCTTGCTACCAAGGTATGTTAACCTGCCTATAGCAATCCATGCCTTAGAGGTGAAAAATAACAAGATAATTTTATATATATATATATATATATATATACACACACACACACACACACACACACACACTAACCCCTCCGCACGAGCAGGATGTGACACAAGGTCATTTTCTTGAGCGGGTTCAACTGGTTTAAATTCAGAGTTTTCCTTCTCCTAGACTGGTTGCCTAACCAAGGTTAAAGAGCCCAGTCTGTCCTACTATTTATCTATAGCTAGAGGGAGAGTAGAATTCATACCTTTCCCAAGGGTATTATTGCTAAGTGAAATGCAATTATCACATCCAGGATTTGAACTCGGGTCGATAATTTGATAGAGGTGTGTGGGTAAGTTTTAGTAGGCAAAGAGTTAAGGTTTGATTTGTTTGATACGTTGAAATATTTGTCCTTATTTTAAACCTTGTTTTTAAAATTTGATTTTTCTTTTTTTCTTTTAGGATGTTCCCTTGTGCGACCACCCACTCGCCGATGTCGCTATTGCTGGTGCTGCAGTTCACCCACTACCTATAACATTCCATACCTTGTTGCAGACAGTTGCAGACGTCATGATGCACTTACCTGTTGGTACGAGCCTACAGGTAAGTATCTAAGACCAACGCGTTTCCGATTCGGAAATTCCTCGCTTACTTTTATGATGATATCAGTTATTTCCTCTAACTCCAACCTAAAAAAAAGGGGAACCACTCTGAATGAATTTTATCTGTTAATTAATCTACTCATTATTTTCCCATTAAACTAACCCTAAACCCTAACCCTAACTCTGTCTTCTTTGTTCCTAGTAGATCAATAAATAAATAAATAATTTATCAGTCAATCAGAGTGGTTCCCCTTTTTTAGGTTGGAGTTATAGGAAATAACCATGATATCTCTATGTAGATACATATGTATATCTCTGCCCTGTTGGTTGGGGCTGTAGAATACACCTCTGCAGAGAGGGAAAATCCCACCAATAGGGCCAACTGTTAACTATGAATAGCAACCCATGATGCTTAAGGACAGAATCCTTGTGGCTTGGGCAGTCCATTACATACAACACTCCACTTTGAGCCTTAATTATGCTAAACGGTGGGTTGAAGAGGACCCCCAGATCAAACAGCTGGTCATGTCAAGCCCTAGCACCTATATGATTGTCCTGACTGAATAGGGCTAACTGTTAGCTGTGAATAGCGACCCATAAAGGACAGAATCCTGGTGGTTTGGGCAGTCTATGACATACAACACTCCACTTTGGGCCTTAATTAGGCTAGACAGTGGGTTGAAGAAACCCCCCTCCCCGATCAGCTATCACGCCAAGCCCTAGTGCTTATATGATTGTCCTGACTGTATTTGCCCTTATGGTAACCCCGTAGCCCTTTTTATCATATATGTGCTACAAGGCTGTGGCTGAGGGCCCTTAGTGTCCAGGGTATGACATTAAACTGCATCTAATAGGGAAGATCCAGTTTTGGAGTGCTGGACAGTATGGAGTAACCCTTCATTGCCATTACTCCCAGGTCCACTGTGACCCAATGGTAGTACCTGTTATGGTTCCATCTATGGGTTAAATAGAAAAAATGAGAAAATCTGTTTTAAAAAAAATTGAGTTTAAAAAGAAATTGAATGCCCATCAAGATGAAAAAACAAAACATTTTTGGCATAAAATAACCCAACAAGAGTTGACATGCCGTAAAATGCAAGAAATCAACCAACCAACTATATCTATCTCGGAATAATTCTTGGATCTTGTGAATTAAGAACAAATCAAAAAAAACCCTAAACATATATGAAAAAAAAAATGAGTTTAAACAAAATTGAGTTAAAGATAAAATTGTATACCTATCAAGGTGAATAAAATGTCCCAACTAGGGTTGACATACCATAAAAATCAACCAAGAAAAGTATATATATATATATATTATATATATATATATATATATACACACACACACACACACACACACACCAACCCCTCCGCACGGGATGCAACACAAGGTCAATTTATTAAGCAGAGTTTAACAGGTTTGAATTCAGAGTTTTCCTTCTAGACTGATTTAGCCATGGTTAAAGAGCCCAGTCTGTCCTGCTATTTACCTATAGCTGGAGGGAGAATTGGATTCATACCTTTCCCAAGGATATTAGTGCTATGTGAAATGTAAACATCTCCATCCAAGAATGTTCATACAATAAACACCCACACAGTGATTTGTTTATAGTGGTGAAGGCTTGTGTTGGACCATCCGCACTTTTTGGCACAGTTGATAGGAAAGAATTGGTGCATCAAGGGTTGCCACAAACCCAGTCAACGACCAACCTCAGGAATTTTGAATTAAGAGTTATCCCTCTCCTAGACTGGTTACCTACCCAAGGCTGAAGGGCCCAGTCTGCCCTACTATTTAACCCATAGCTGGAGGGAGAATATATGGAATCATACCTTTCCCAAGGGTATTAGCACTATGTGAAATGCCAAATTGAACTCGAATTGATGAGTCCATTCTCCACGACAGAGAGAGGGAGGGAGGAAGAAGATTATCGATATAAAAAGATATCACAGGAAATGCCAAACTGATATATATATATATAATATTTGAATTCTACTATTTAACCCATAACTGGAGGGAGAATATATGGATTCATACCTTTCCCAAAGGTATTAGCACTATGTGAAGTTCCAACAGCTTCGTCTAGGAATTGAACTTGGATCGACGAGTCCATTTTCCACGACTTTAACTACTAGCCCACTTGCCTCCATATATATATATATATATATATGTATGTAATAATGTATATTTTCTATTACAGCAAATGGCAGTTCGATGTTACTGCCTAAGATTCACCCAGGCGGACCACCAATTTTTGCATGAAAGCCACGTCTTCAGCAACATCAGTCGGATTCTGGTAAAATCAGATGATGAAGAAACAGAAGATGCTAACTCAGAAAATTCACAGGTAAGAAAGAATATTTTATATTAATTTTTAAATCATTTCTCTGAATTTTTTAAATGAGGCTTGATAATTAGTATTATTTGTATTATTCGGACTATTGTCCTCATCTTTATTGTTATCTACACCATTCCTCTGAATTTTTGAGATGAGGCTTGATGATTAGTATTATTTGGATTATTCGGACTATTGTCCTCATCTTTATTGTTATCCACACTATTTCTCTGAATTTTTAAGATGAGGCTTGATGATTAGTATTATTTGCATCATTCGGACTATTGTTATCTACACTATTTCTCTGAATTTTTAAGATGAGGCTTGATAATTAGTATTATTTGTATTATTCGGACTATTGTCCTCATCTTTATTGTTATCTACACTATTTCTCAGAATTTTTGAGATGAGGCTTGATGATTAGTATTATTTGTATTATTCAGACTATTGTCCTCATCTTTATTGTTATCTACACTATTTCTCTGAATGTTTAAGATGAGGCTTGATGATTAGTATTATTTGTATTATTCAGACTATTGTCCTCATCTTTATTGTTATCTACACTATTTCTCTGACTTTTTGAGATGAGGCTTGATAATTAGTATTATTTGTATTATTCGGACAATTGTCCTCATCTTTATTGTTATCTACACTATTTCTCTGGATTTTTGAGATGAGGCTTGATAATTAGTATTATTTGTATTATTCGGACTATTGTCCTCATCTTCATTATTATCTACACTATTTCTCTGAATTTTTGAGATGAGGTTTGATAATTAGTATTATTTGTATTATTCGGACTATTGTCCTTATCTTTATTATTATCTAGACTATTTCTCTGAATTTTTTAGATGAGGCTAGATAATTTCTATTATTTGGATTATTCGGGCTATTGTCCTCATCTTTATTGTTATCTGTACAACGTTTCGGCCGATGTGCCCTCCAGCCTTCTTCATATTGCCTAGTGGATAAAGAAGTTAAGTTAAGACAGTTCTAAGTGACAGTTATCTCTAGACTGCAGGTTCAGGCCTAGTCAGGGGCAGCAGTTACATAGAATAATAATTAACACAGCTTAACACCTGTACCCCAACTATGGTTAGCGGAATGAGAACAGGATACCCCCAGGGACTTGTTGGGTCAGTAAAATGTTGATTCCTGTATATAGAGTGAGTGAGGGATAGGCTCTCTGTGATTGGATATACCAATCATGTGATGAGCCCAGAAGTTTAGGTGCAATATCCAAAATCCAGCCAGATAGATTCCACCAGCGGTTCCACGAGGCAGCGGAACGAGAACAGGATACCCCCAGGGACTTGTTGGGTCAGTAAAATGTTGATTCCTGTATATAGAGTGAGTGAGGGATAGGCTCTCTGTGATTGGATATACCAATCATGTGATGAGCCCAGAAGTTTAGGTGTAATATCCAAAATCCAGCCAGATAGACGAGGCAGCGATTTGAAGGGCTCCCAGAAATCACCCTAAGTTCACCCAATGCGCCGGTAAGTCCCTTAAACTCGGCTTTATATACAGGAAGGACTTTATATTGTTATTTGTTGTTTCATGTGCTGGCCAATAAATTGTTTGAATTGAAGGAAATATCAATTCCTTTCTTGTTGTTGTTAGTCTTAGAATTGAATGCTATATTAACACAATAGACTGAATAAAGGGTTAGGTTCAAAGTTCTGTGATGGCTCCCGATTACGACAAAAAGGTTCTCGAGCCGAACATAAAATACCTGAAGAAGGCCATTGGCTGAAACATTGTACAGATAACAATGAAGATGAGGACAGTAGTCCGAATAATACAAATAATACTATTTTTAAAAATTTTCCTACCTTCCTCAGGCAATATCTTTCAAAAATATATTTTTACACTGCCCAGAGGGCGTTTTATTTATTTATTTAATAGTTTGTTTAATATCTCTTGTTTTCTTTTTACAGTCGACCAGTCAACTGAGTCTATGGAAAGACTTAACCTATTCCGCTGATATTAAGGCCTCCAGTCGACAAACGATGATTGCCAGTCTGACAGGTAAATACATTTATTTATTCATTTATGTCTCCTAGGGCATCATCCTTTTCTACTATCTTCTCACATCAACACCTTTGCACAGAACATATTCGATTAAATCAAACTTAACGAACCTGAATTCCACCATCGTATGTCACCCTGTCGAAAGAAAAAAAAAACCCCAAAAATCAGGGAATTAACAGAATTTAATGAAATTTTCAGTGATTGATATATTAATGAATAAAAGATATAATGCATTAGATATTTTATATAAAAACTTTTACATTTTTTCAGGTTAGTTAACTTTAAACCATGTATCTTTGAGAATCTGTGTTACACTTCAAAGATACATGGTTTAAAGTTACTTGACCTGAAAAAATGTAAAAGTTTTTGAATAAAATAAGTAGTGCATTATACATTTTATTTATTAATATATCAACACTGAAAATTTCATTAAATTCGGTTAATTCCTTGATTTTCAACGGGGTGACATACGATGGTGGAATTTAGGTCTATTAAGTTCGATTTAACCACATATTGAATATTCAAAGAGTGATTAATAAGTAACTTCCTATTTTAAACTACGTTTTTTTCAAACATAACTGAATCCTAAAACTAAGGATTATTTTAGTATAACTTTAGTGTTATTAAACTGAACAGTAAAAAAGGCTTTCGGAGACAAAAATTAATTCACTCAGCTTTAGTATAATAAGAGATATTTCCATCCCAGCTGGAGGTAGCCTGCAAATGTCTAGCTACACTGAAGATATATGCTCCTTACCCCCTAGTGGTTTGAACACTTTGGAGGGGATTCCGCTGACAACCACCAACAGCTCAATGGTAACACTCTCCTATTAAACAGATGGAGCACTCTCTGGTGGTCTTTTATTTTATATTCAAAATGATAATAAATAGAATACATGTGTACACGAACAAACTCATTATCCATTCAGCATTTTCTTTCCTTTGTTTAATTTTCCTTTCAATATATATATATATATATATATATATATATATATATATAATGGACTCTCTCGTCGATTTTCAACGCATGAGGGTTCACACATACAGTGAACACCCATACAGGGATTTGTTTATAGTGGTGAAGGCTTGTTGGACCATCCACACTTTTTGGCATAGTCGATAGGAAAGAATTGGTGCATCAAGGGTTGTCACAAACCCAATCAACGACTGACCTCAGGAATTTTGAATTCAGAGTTATCCCTCTCTTAGACTGGTTACCTACCCAAGGCTGAAGGGCCCAGTCTGCCCTACTATTTGACCCATAGCTGGAGGGAGAATATATGGATTCATACCTTTCCCAAGGGTATTAGCGCTATGTGAAATGCCAACAGCTTTGTCTAGGAATTGAACTCGAATCGACGAGTCCATTTTCTACGACTCTAACCACTAGCCCATGCGCCTCTAATATATATATATATATATATATATATTATATATATATATATATATACACACACACACACTCAGACACATAGAATTTGTACTTATTTGTAATTAACTATAAGAAAGCCTGAAGAATTCTCTAGATTCCACCAATCTGTAGAATTTCTGGCTTTACCGGAAGTTCCTATTGATACTGATTTTTCAAAAATTCTTTCCGTTGCAGACAGTTCCACAGAGACATTTTGGGAGAACGGTGATGAAGATCGCAACAAGACAAAGATTATCAGTGTCACTTGCAGCATGCAATGCAACCCACGCCTGATTGCAGTACATATCGACAACACCAGAGATTTGGGGGTAAGTTACAGTCACCCCTCCCCAATTTCACCAACAACAATCAGGGGGAGAATATTATCAATTATAATACCTAAAAATGAGTACATTTTATTAATTTTGGTGATTAGCTACATAAATGAGAGTAACCTCCCCTTGTTTGTTTCACTTTGAGGAAGCTTTATGCTTTGGTCGTCCATTTTCATTTCACCATAAATCTACACTGAAAATATGAATTTGTTCGAATCAATACAACTGCATGTTTTTGAACAAAATATCATAAAATTTGTTCTTAATTCTGCTTGCGCATTATTTGAAATGAACTTAATTGTTATTAAGAACATATTTTATTATATTTTCGTGTTAAAACATAATTCGTGTGGTCGCGCTGAAAAGGAAGAAATTCAAGAAACAAAAAGAAAAAGAGACAAAGACAGAAGGTGGTTTTATGACTTAGGCTTTATTGACTGGTCATAGTCGCCTATGACAAGGGAATATCTTCCTAGCTAGTAGGAGCGACCAGGCCCAGTTAAGGCCTAAACTCGAATGGCCGAGATATTTTCTTGGGGGTAGGAAATGGGTCCTTTTTCTCGCACATGCGTGGAGGGTTCTTCCAGTGAAGGCTCATGGGAATTTGTTATTTCTTGAATTTTTTATTCTAATTTTATTTTAGTCTTATTTTAATCCCCAAAGACTCCTACATCAATAGAAATAATTACTTAAAACCGTATAATATTAGTATTAGATAGGAATACTTGAAACCATATGTTGTATAGCGGGGCTTGTCAATGTGCCTCCAAATTCATGGCACTAAAAAGGTATTTGTTACGCGGCGGTCGTCTTGTTGATAAAAAGGTACAACACGTGAGATATATTGTCATAAGGGCTTAACTTTTATTTTCGGGCTCATGTCGTGGGCTTTTTCGGAGAGAAGGAAAGGCAGAGAAAAATAGCGAGAGGACACTATTAAATTACTGTAATCCCACACTAGGGACCAGAGGCCCGTCCATACTCTACGTAGCCGGAAAGCAAAAAGAGACTGATCTTGTTGTTCATCGTTCCTCGTCTCCACATGACTTCTGGTTCCGGTCAACACCCGAAACTTCCGGTTCGCTTCCAATTCTCCATCCGAGGGTCATACCTCGGTCAAATTCCTGGCAACCCATTGTGTGTCCATTACTCCTTTTTTTTAACCTTTACTTTCTCTTATTTCTTCTTCCTCTCTTTTTATAGCAGTCCGTCCAAAACTCCGGACCTTCATAATCACGTTACACATACAACTGTGTGCAAATTAGTATATTAAGTATTCCTGTGCGCAAAAAAAATCTTAAGAGACAATTGCACAAAGAGTTTAGATCTAAATGTACAATGAATGTGATTCCCTGATATCTAGGCATAAAATAACCCCTAGCATGTTGACATGCCGTTAATATCAATCAAATCTAATTCTTTATTTTTCATTTTATCTAAACATCTAATTTGCTGCTATCTTTGTTTTTTCTCTTTTTCTTTTTTATTTTCTCTTCATTTTTTCTTTTTTATTTCCTTTTTTCCTTTCATTTTTTGCTTGTGCGTTTTTGTTGATTTTTTTGTTATTTTTTTTTCTCTTTTTTTTCCATCTTTTTTAATACTATTTCTCTGAATTTTTAAAATTTTAATTTAACTTAAATTTTATCCTTTTTTGTCTTTTTGAAAAATTCTTTTATCTAAATGAATATTATATATATATATTTATTTCTCTTTTCAGAATAAAGTATCTCACTTACAGTTTTTCTCTGGTCCTTCTCCTGAAGAATTAACAAAAATTCGTCAGGTAAATATTGAAAGAAAATATTTTTTCTATACCTTCTAAAGATTTTGTTTCAATTAAAC
Organism: Doryteuthis pealeii; assembly: GCA_023376005.1. Classification (NCBI taxonomy): domain Eukaryota; kingdom Metazoa; phylum Mollusca; class Cephalopoda; order Myopsida; family Loliginidae; genus Doryteuthis; species Doryteuthis pealeii. Next base: position 52,422,899 of record CM042169.1, read on the forward strand.
GAACAAGAAGAAATTCATATTTGAATTTTTCAAGTAAAAAGCTCAAGATTCATCCTTGTCATCAAGTAGTGGTAGTACCTGTTAGGGTCCCATCTATGGGTTAAATAAAAAAAAAGGAGTTTAAAAAATGTTTAAAAAAACAAAGTACCCATCAAAAATGAATAAAGCAAGACGTCTTTGGCATAAAATAACCCAACAAGGGTTGATATACAGTAAAAAAACAACAACATATATAAAGGGAAGTTGGGGTATGTGTTTGTGTGTGTGTATCAATCTATGAAAATAAAACAATTAATGACAAAGTAAATATATATATATATACATTGAATATCACCAGTTCTTGCTTTTTGAGAAAAAAATTATGAAGATTTGATTTATATTCGAAGAGATTTAGAAATTAAAATATACATAGAAATAGCATTGAAAAATGTCTAGCATTTGTAACTCAAAAGTAAACAAATCAATACACCAGGGTTTTTTGCCCACGTCCTCTACCCAGGCGATGCTGGGTAGCCTCTTCTAGTATTATATATATCATATTGTATATATTATGTACATTATATATACTAGTACAAAATAAAAAACGGCCTCCAGGCGATGTAAAAATAGATTTTTTAAACATATTGCCTGAGAGGTGGGAGTAAAAAATTCAATGTCAGCGAGTTTGTACCCTAAGTAAGTAAAATCATCAAATTCATTCAAGGATTAAAAAAATAAAACAATTTGAAATGTAAACTTTAAATATGTATTAAAAAAAAAAACTATATATAAATATATAATATGTGACAAAATTGAAAGGCAGCCCTATGAACAAGCGGATTCCCAGCCCCCGCAAGCAAAATGTGTCAGGATATGTTTGGCCTGTGCGAGGGGAAAGGGTGTGGCGAGTGGCTACGGATATTCGAACTTGCTACCTCCTCGTAGCTGAGGTGCTGTTAGCAGAGACCCGGATGAAGTATATCGGAATTTGCGCAGCCGAACGAGCAGAGATAAGACGGACTGTCGCTGACACTGTGAGTGAGGAAGAAAGTGTTTGGACGGCAAGTGAAATCTGACGACTGCTATTTGAAGTGAGAGTAACGTGCTCATTTGAGAAAGGAATTACATTTTGTTTGCTAAAGAGACTTGCAAAAGATAAATATTATCTTTAATTTTTAGACCATCCAAAAGATAATACTAGTCATGTATTTATCAAAACTTGTTTTAAAAAACAATGAGGACTATCTAATGCTGCATGTTCAAATTTTGAGTGTATTTATTCTATGTTATGACGATTTTGGGTAATGTGATGTAAGCAGTGACATAGTTTTTGTTACTGACAAAAACCGGAAGCGAATCTCCATTATTAATAGATTTATAAAA
>CM042169.1:52429260-52474260 GCA_023376005.1 Doryteuthis pealeii
TCAGTCTACTATTGGTTTGAACAACAGCAACTGGCCAAGCACAACTGAACCAGTGTCAAGACAACTGGTACCTATGTGAATTCAGAATAGTCCACTCATACATTTAGGTGATTCCATTCCTTGAGTCCTGATTGGCTGCTTGGTTTCTATGATGTTCTGAGGTTTCATAAATAACCTGCCATTTTGCTGTAGTCTTTGCAGCAAATCAGGTTCGTATTTAGTTATGACTGCTTGCTGCCTTGTCTTACCAATTCGACGGTAATTGGAACTAGTATGATTATTCTACACTTGATTAAGATTGTCAGTTGGTAGAGTGTTCGACTAGAAACCACAGTTCGATACCGGCCTTCACCAACTCATCGTATGAGTAACATAGGGATCTGTGTGGTAAAGTAAGGAGCTGATGGTAGGTGTGGTGCCCCACCTCAGAGGCAAAAACAATCTCCTTGGTCTAGTGCTTGTGAAAAGAGGATAGACTCCCTCGCTGATTGACTGATACCGATATTAGGCCACCCAGACGACGACTTGATATCTAATAGTGATATACTTCTTATATGTGATATTGATAGCTAATAATGATATCTTTTACGACTTTACTTACTTTTTTACTTATATCTTTATTTTTTGGAAGATTATGTGCTTAATTAAAGTCATACCTAATTTGTTAATTAATTAATTATAATTAAATGAATTAGGTGTTCATATCGGTTTAAATGTAAAGCGTAAACAAATCGAGAAAAAGTCGATCTCTGTATGTACATTTCAGCCTATTAGGCCTCATCAGCAGAGCTATAGACAGGGCAGTGCTTTGTGCGTGATTCGAACCCTACCTGTCATATATGTTATATCTTTATGAAATTGATGGTAGAGTAAGATGTGTTAAAGAACCAATAACTCTTTTGTCTTTTCTTTTCTTTTTGTGATATTGATAGCTAATAACGATATACCTCTTGTGTGATATTGATAACTAATAATGATATATTTTATGACTTACTTTTTTACTTATATCTTTATGAAATGGATGGTAAAGTAAGATGTGTTAAAGAACCAATAACTTTTTTGTTTTATTTTCTTTTTTTATTCCAGATCTTCTGATGTCTACTGCTTTGAATTATTGTCCATGGTTCTTGCTTTGAGTGGATCTTCTGTTGGCCGTAATTATCTGGCCCAACAAACAGGACTTCTGCAGGATCTGTTTAGTCTTCTGCACACAGCATCTCCAAGAGTGCAGAGACAAGTAAGTTGCCACCGACCGTTTCTCCTATATCATTTCATATGTCCAGCCACAAGCCTTAGCTTATTTTAGTATCCATTAAATTATAATTAATAATAATTAGATAATAAATTGGTACCCTGATAGGTAGTACCTGTTAGGATCCCATCTATGGGTTAAATAGAAAACTGTTTATAAAAAAAAAATTGAGTATCCATTAAAAATGTATTTATTTCAAAAGTTTGTTAGCATTAAGTGACCCACAGGTTGATATGCCGTAAAACAAAACAAACCAAACTGACCCTGAGTGGTAGTACCTGTTAGGGTCCCATCTATAGGTTAAATAGAAAACTGTTTATAAAAAAAAAAATTGAGTATCCATTAAAAATGTGTTTATTTCAAAAGTTTGTTAGCATTAAATGACCCACTGAGGTTGATATGCCATAAAACAAAACAAACCAAACTGAGTGGTAGTACCTGTTAGGGTCCCATCTATGGGTTTAATAGAAGAATGTGATAATAAAAAAAAAAATTGAACACCCATTAAAAATGTATTTATTTCAGAACTTTGTTGGCATTAAATGACCCACTGAGGTTGATATGCCGTAAAACAAACCAAATCGGGAAATTGATTACCGGAGTCAGTTACTTTTTTTTTTAATAATTCAATTTAATAATTCACATGTATAGTTGTATATTGTCTGTTTGGCCAGACTCTTGTCATGACCTAAAAGTTAAGAGATTGTTTCATTTTCTTCTTCTTCCTCTTCCTTCTATTCAATCTGTTTCCAGGTGACATTAGTGATTAGGTGTGTTAAAACATCTTTGTAAATTATCATCCTACCTCATTATAAAAAAAAACTGAGCAAATTTTGATTAATTACATTAGTTAAAAAAGGGTTAAAAAGAAAAGATTTAAAAGAATTAACAAATTATGACAGTCCAAATACTGTGAAACTGGGTGGCCTATAACCTTCCCAGGAACCAAAGGAGGCAATATGCCAAGTTTCAATTCATAGGGCCCAATTAATGTGGAGCCTATAAAACACAACTATACAAACAGATGTATAGAATTATAAATAATAGATGATAAAAGGTGACATCTTTGTAAAACATCTTTATAAATTATCATCCTACCTCATTAAAAAAAAATCTGAGGCAACTTTTGATTAATTACATTAGTTAAAAAAAGGGTTAAAAAGAAAAGATTTAAAAGAATTAACAAATTATGACAGTCCAAATACTGTGAAACTGGGTGGCCTATAACCTTCCCAGGAACCAAAGGAGGCTATATGCCAAGTTTCAATTCATAGTTCCCAATTAATGTGGAGCCTATAAAACACAACTATACAAACAGACGTATAGAATTATAAATAATAGATGATAAAAGGTGACTTATGATAAAAGATCGGACACAAACACACACTCATTGCAAATTGATGATCGATTATAATTTTTCATTTTCTTCTTCCTTTTCCTTCTTCCCAATGTGTTTCCAGGTGACATCAGTGATTAGGCGTGTCCTTCCTGATGTCCAGCCACAAGCCTTAGCTGATTTGCTTCTGGTGCCAAGTTTGCCGCCAACCGACTTCAGCATCCTGCACTCGACGAACCGTGAGCCTGTAGAGGAGGAATTTGATGCCGAGAAGCCATGCATTCTTGACGTATTCCTGGCTTGCATCAGTAAAGCCCTTACAGTCCAGACGAAAATCAAGAGTAATCAATCACAAAAAGGCATCACGACCGTCACTTTGTCGGACTGCCTGGCAGAGCTGAACTCAAGCAGGTAAGATAAGGATAAATGGTTTTAAAATTATTTCTTATTAATACGTTTAGTTCTTGTGTTGTTGTAAGGGAAGATATTTTCCCCACGAGAAAGTTGAACTCGTCCAATGAAAAATGGTAAAAAGTTTGTTTGATAGGCAAGCTAATGTGGAAAAGAATTAAAGGGCCCGCGCTCACAGAGGATTCTGGGTAACCCAAGAATAGCCCCTTCCGGTGGCAAAGTAGTCACAGATGTAAACAAGGCGAGGAAGAGATAAAAGGTGTGTTGAGGTTGGATATTTAGCAGAGTGTTGTTCAGCTAGAAACCACAAGGTTCCTAGTTCGATCCCGGCCCTCGCCAATGAGTAGGACAGGGTTCTGTGCGGTAAAGTAAGGAGCTGGTGGTAGGTGTGGTGCTCCACCTCAGACGCAAAAAAAAAAATCTCCTTGGTCTAGCGCTAGTGAAAAGGGGATAGACTCCCTTGTTGATTGGCTGATACCGACTTTAGGCCGCCCCAACGACTTTACTTACTTACAATAGGTACAAGTTAAGGTGAGGAGATGGACACACAAGGTAAAATAGAGAATGTCAGGAGACGTTAACACACGAGGTAAATTCAACAATGATTTATTACGAACTGATTTAATTTTTACAAGGGTTAAAAATGCGGGAACAAACCTTGGGCGGAAGTGGGCGGAGTCTGAGCTCCTGCTGATGTCACATCAAATATATTTATTAATAATAGAAATATGGACTTATAAAATCTAACAAGGTGTAAGGGGCGCAACTCCTACAGGAATTCTAATCTGGGCAAGCCATTTCAAGTACCACTACTGTTCTTCTGTTACATAATTATTAGATACCTAATATTTATATGCAATAGTGTAGAAATCAAAATGGCTGTTATAAGTTGCAGCCCACGGCCTTGAAGTATGAGTGACAAGGCTTGAGCTCAGTCCTAACCTTCCGGTGGATACTGTGAGAATCGGTGGAGAAGACCCTCTTCCGGTTTAGATTAGAAATAGATTTTAGTCCGTCAGCGAGAAACCACAATGGTGGTGAGTCGTGTTATACACGCTCCGACTCGATCTGCGTAGGTAGTCAGGTGGGGATTGCGAATAAAATATAATCTAAGTAAATCGAAGTCTTGTGTTATTATCTAAAAACATACCAATGACACAGGGCTTCTGATAGAGAGAAATCCCCAATGGAAGACCAGACACAAAGTCCCCAAGATGAAGTCCAGACAAAGAAGAGATGTTAGAAGAGACCTAGAAGAAGATGTAAGAGAGAAAAGATGAACAGGAGAAGTAAGAAAGAAGTAAAGAGGTATGCAACACTTCTACAAGGATGGCTATGACATTAAATAACCCATGAAGATTGATATGCTATTTAAATTTTACTTGGGTTAAAAATGCGGGAACAAACCCTGGGCGGAAGTGGGCGGAGTCTGAGCTCCTGCTGATGTCACATCAAATATATTTATTAATAATAGAAATATGGACTTATAAAATCTAACAAGGTGTAAGGGGCGCAACTCCTACAGGAATTCTAATCTGGGCGAGCCAAGAGAAGTATGACTACTGTTCTTCTACAAGGATGGCTATGGCATTAAATAACCCATGAAGGTTGATATACTATTAAACAAGGAAACAAAAGTAAACCTGTAGTTAGTAAGTTTGAACCTGTATGAAATATTTTTTTTTAATAAAATTAATAATTTTTTTGTGTTGTGTTTTGTTTTTAGGGCGACAGGTCCACGTTGGTGGCTGCGTGGAAGAATGTCAATGTGTCAAGCGGGTAACATCATTGCATTGTTGCAAGACATGGCAAAAGTAAGTTGAAAAACACAAATTTGGTGCTTTTTTTTATTTATAAGTGTTATGTTCAGGCAAGAATGATAATAATAATAATAATAATAATAATAATAATTATATATACTAGCAAATATATGCACCCTCTGGGTGCAAGTTTTTAAGTTTTAATATAATAAAATATCATGTTAAATTAGAAAGGCTAATGAAACTGAATAAGAATTCAGATAAAAATATTTGGAACAGAGGGGGTATAATCGGAAAATAGAACAACTTTGAAACTAACTGTTCCACCATTTTCCCTTACTCCCGTCTTTCATTGGTAAATTTCCCTAATTTAACTATTTAGTTAAAATAGGAAGAAAATAATAAAATTACAGTTATTTCTTTATGTTAATAGATTTCTGTTAAGATTTATCCCCGAGATTTTTGCTCATATTTATTAAGATAAAACCAAACAATTAGAAATCAATAATACTAAGCATATATTTATTAAAATCAAATTTTTTAAGATCAATATGCAAATTAGCCTTCCCATTCACACTGTAAACTGCTATTTCGTTGAATATATAAATATAATTGCATGTTATTAGTATGTAGATATTGTTAACAGTCTTAATGATGTAAAACAATTTTACTAATAATTGAGGTTTAAATAAAAAATAAAGGGAATTCTTACAGGTATAGTAATATAGTTTCGGTTACAGACAGACAAACCCACAATCTCCATTATAATAAGATATATATATATATTTATTTATGAGTAGTGGCTTACTGGTGGGTACAGGTACGATCGTTGGGAGCGCACAGGATCCAGGGGTTAAGACCGTGAAAAAACAAATACAAAGTGCTCAATACAATGTAGAGCAAAATTTATTTAAGAAATGGATATAAAGTAACCTACTCGAGTTTCATCATCTGAATCGTCAGGGTTACATCCGCTGAATTAATCGAGTTTTCGATTAATATCAGTTGATACCACATATGTCTGTTGAAATGGGTCTTATCGTTACGATAAGATCCATTTCAACAGACATATGTGGTATCAACTGATATTAATCGAAAACTCGATTAATTCAGCGGATGTAACCCTGACGATTCAGATGATGAAACTCGAGTAGGTTACTTTATATCCATTTCTTAAATATATATATATATATATATATATATATATATATAAAGTTAATAGAAAGGAAATGAATCCGACGGTATGAGTATAGATAAAAGGATATGAAAACAACACAATATGATGTTAAAGTGAAAATATTTTATATCATATTCATACATGACTGTCGCTGACCGAGAAACGCGTGGGCGGATCCATGGATTGCATTGCATGAAACCGATATGGTTGTGAATGTTCCTTTGTCACCTAATAAATAGATATGTAAAACCATTATATATTTATCTTATTATATATATATATATATATATATATATATATATATATATATATGAGAGAAAGAGAGAGAGACCAACCAACTTGGTGTTGAATTGAGGAACAGTGAGTGACAAAGAAGCCCTGAAAGTGAGTGAAATACAAGAAAAGTATAGCATTCAGAGAGAGAGAGAGAGAGAGAGAGAGAGAGAGAGAGATGAAATCTAGAAAGAGAAAGTGATTTTATATAGAAACCAATTAAAATATAATTAAAATAAATGTAATCTTTTTATATGCATTGTAACGGCAACACCCAGCAAAGAAATGAATAAACAGAGTCCGACTGATGAAGGCACCTTTATTTGGGTAAATACAGGAGTTATCACTATCCTCCTGTTTCGCAACGGTCTTCAACATGAAACTACAATAGAATACAAATAGACTATGTAGTTTCTCTAATACAACTAATAAAATCGAAAAAGAGGAGGAAAAGTTCCAAGCATGTATTCTTGCTGTCTTCAAATCCTGCTGCTAAATGAATTCGAAATCCCGCGTCACGCAAACACGTGACTTTTACCGGTGTCAAACGGTGCCCGTACCCACGCAATAAGATGGCCGAACAAAATAAGGGAGATAATTATCTTGCATTTATATGCATTCTTATTTAATTTCGTTAGTCTTTCTAATTTAATATATTTCATTATATTAAAACTTAAATACTTATTACATATTCTTGCTAGTTTTTGTAATGTTCCTTTCTTTTTCTATAATGCATTTGTTTTTATTTAAATTTTATTCATTAATTTTCTTTCCCCCGTTTTTAGGGTCATTTGTCTGAGTCGTGGGCTGCTGTCAGTAAAGCCGCTATAGCAGAAGCATTATTAGCATTGACCAAACTTGAAGAATCTTTACGTCTACCTCAGGCCTGCATGAAAACTCCCACGGTAAGAACACTTATATGATTATATGTATTTAATTTATTGGCATACTTGTAATAGGCATGGCCAATCCCCCCGACATAAACGGCAAAGGATCTCTTGTGCCGTACACCAAACACCCGGATGGGACGAGACGGAATTTGCATAAGGGGTGGCCGAGCGAAGATAAAAACGGACAGTGGCTGATACTGTCGGTGAGTAACAAAGCAAGTGTCTGCGAGGGAAGTGAAATTCAACGACTACTATTTTGTTTTGGGTGAACAAGGAAGAAGGGAGAGGAATGAGCTCAGTTAGTAGAGAAGTTTGGAAAACTTTTTACAATTTTTCTGTCTACTAGAAATGATGGCATAGTGTCCAAAACAAACAAAACAAAAAAAAAACAACTTTTTGTTTCTCTGAATGTTTGAGATGAGGCTTGATGATTAGTATTATCTGCGTTATTCGGACTATTGTCCTCATCTTCATTGTTATCTGTACAACGTTTTGGCCTAGTGGATAAGGTAGTTAGGTTAAGACAGTTCTAAGTGACAGTTATCTATGGATTCCAGGTTCAATCCTGAGTGGCGGCAGTAACATAGAAAAATAATTAACACAACTCTTACCCTGAGAACAGGATATTGAATAAAGGGTTAGGTTCAAAGTTCTGTGATGGCTCCCGATTATGACAAGAAGGTTCCTGACTATGACAAGAAAGTTCCTGAGTTCGAAAAGAAGATTCCCGAGTCCGACAAGAAATACCTGAAGAAGGCCGGAGGGCACATCCGCTGAAACGTTGTACAGATAACAATGAAGATGAGGACAATAGTCTGGATAACACAAATAATACTAAAAACTTTTTGGGTTAAATCAAACTTAACGGACCTAAATTCCACCATTGTACGTCACCCCACTGAAAAAACAAACACGCACACACAAAAATACCATAAACCAGGGAATTAACTGAATTAATGAAAATTTCAGTGTTGATATATTGATGAATAAAAGATATAATTCACCAGTTATTTTAATTAAATTACCACGTATCTTTGAGAATCTGTATTATGCCTCAGAGATATGGGGTTCAAAGTTAACTGACCTGAAAAAATATAAAAGTTTTTAAATGAGATAGAGCCAGAAGGAAGGAGAGACAGTAGCATCTCCAGCCAGCATCACTGTTCGTTTGCAGTCGCTGCAACAGAGATTGCCATTCAAAAATTGGCCTGTTCAGCCACTTGCAGAGCTGCAGTTAAAAAAAAAAAGAAAGTTAACTAACCTGAAAAAATGTAAAAGTTTTTAAATGAAATAGAGCCAGAAGGAAGGAGAGACAGCAGCAACTCCAGCCAGCATCACTGTTCATTTGGACACTAAACCATCGTCTTTAACAGATGGAAGGATGCCAACACATACCAAGAGACACACAGATGCACATGGACATATGCACACATGCACATGTGATAAATGTTTAAATGTACTTTATGTTTTATGAGGGTCTTCTCCACCGATTCTCACGGTATCCCCCAGAAGGAGATCAGACTGAGGTCAAGCCGAGTCACTCAATCCTTCAAGGCCGCCGGGAGACTGCTCCGTGTGTGACTCGAAACCTCGGCTGTCAAGCTAACAGGCGAAGTATCTAACCGTTACACTAGCTTGCCATTTCCACATTCTTCGTTTGTTTTGTAACTTATTTATATTCCACTTTTTATTGACTTGCTACACGACAGTATGAGGTTAAGTAAACAAACAAATATGTTTATTTTTATATGGCTTTAAGCCGACAATTTTTGGAGGATATGTGCTTAATTGAAGTCATACCTAATTTGAAATATTAATTAGTTAATAATTAATGAATTTAGGCGGGCATATAATGTTCATAACGTAAGGCTAAACAAATTGAGAAAATGTCAATCCCTGAATGTACATTTTGACCTTTAGGTTTCATATTTATTATAGTGTACAATATATTCAAATTATAACAGCCATTTGGTTTCTACAACTAATGGTACATAAGTGTTAGGAATCTAATAATTATGTAACAATATGCACCACGGTGCAATGCACGTACAATAAATGTTTAAATGTACTTTATCTTTTATGTAATCCTTTATATTATTTTTTCTTCTCTCTTTTTCTCCTCAGCTTTGGTTAGCATTGGCATCTTTATGGTGTCCTTGACCAAAGAACATGTGGAACGTCTTTCCTCAGGGGAATGGCGTAGCAGTCCTGACAATCAGCGAGGTCCGCCTCGGGTAAGCACAAGCTTTTTTTTTAATTAATTATCTATATCTGTATATATATATATAGTTTATTTTGAGTCCATCTATGCTTCTTATATATATATATATATATTATATAATCTTATTATAATGGAGATTGTGGGTTTGTCTGTCTGTAACCGAAACTATATTACTATACAAGTCACAATTCCTTTAGTTATTTACATCATATTCTCCATGATTTTATTTTTTATTTAAACCTCAATTATTAATAAAATTGTTTTACATTACTTACACTGTTGACCATATCTACATACTAATAACATGCAATTGTATTTATATATACAACAAAATAGAGGTTTACAGTAATGAATGGGAAGGCTAATTTGCATATTGATCTTAAAAATTGATTTTAATAAATATATGCTTAGTATTATTGATTTCTAATTGTTTGGTTTTATCTTATTGAATATGAGTAAAAATCTCTTCAATAAATCTTAAAGAAATCTTTTAACAAGAAGAAATAACTGTAATATTATTCTTTACTTTCTATTTTAACTAAATTCTTAAATTAGGAAAATGTACCAATGAAAGACGGGAGTAAGGGAAAATGATGGAAGAGTTAGTTTCAAAGTTGTTCTATTTTTTCAATCATACCCCCTCTGTTCAAAATCTTTTTATCTACATTCTTATTCAGTTTCATTAGCCTTTCTAATTTAATATCATATTTTATTATAAAATTTAACTAAAATACTTGCACCCGGAGGGTGCATATATTTACTAGTATATATAAAGATAAATCTAATGAGTCAGTAAACCTACTAAGGTTTCGCTTAATGCTCTTCAGAGCTAAGATCCGACTCGGATCTTAGCCCTGAATTCAGTTTTCCTTCTCCTAGACTGGTTACCTAGCCATGGTTAAAGAGCCCAGTCTTCCCTCCTATTTATCCATAGCTGGAGGAGAATTGGATTCATACCTTTCCCAAGAGTATTAGCGCCATGTGAAAAGCCAACAGCTTCGTCCAGGAATTGAACTCGGGTTTATGAGTCCATTTCCCACGACTCTAACCAAGATATATATATATATATATATATATAAAATAATATAAAACTAAGTTGATGTATTTCCTTAGTTAAATTCAGTTATTTTTTGGATAATAACAGTTGAACACTTCCAACAAACATTCCAAAAAAACATATATATATATATATATATAGAATATATATATTTTTAAAAAATGTTTGTTTTTTTAAGTTGGGCGTTATTACGAAGCATTAAAAATATATAAATGAATGAACTCGATATTATGGAGTATTGGATTCACTTATTTTATTGTTATTATTTTTGTCATAAATTTTCAGGTTCGTTAGATACCTTTTATCAAATTAATGTCATTCCTGTTTAACGGCTTTTTTGTCTCAGCGTCAGCGTCTGTGAAATATTATAATAACGGAGAATTCCGATGTCTGCATTCAATCCCTTCACGTGTGTTTTGTAATTTAGAATCCATTTAGTTTCTGATTGTTTTCTAGATTGCGTTGTTGGAAATGCATGTTCTATTAAAATGCATTTGAGGTGTGTAAGGTTGTGTGATAGGGTGTTAAAGTGAAGTGCTATTGTACTATGCGGGGGTTTGAGATTTATAGTTATTTAGTCTTAGTCTAAAGGATGTTGATGTTTCTCCCACATATATATATGTATATATATATAATATATATATATATATATATATATAATATATATATATATATATGTGTGTTTTTAGGATGTTTGTTTTTCTTTTGTTTTACTTACACGCAGTCTGTCTACAGAGGCCTTTTTAAAACCTATTTTTGTTTGTAAAATGAGTTCTAGAGCTTTCCTACTCCTAAAAGTTGGTTTATAAATTTTGTTTTTTTTTGTTACCTAGGAATCCAGAAATGCTATCAAAAACGTCTTAAAGTCAACCGAATTTAAGTTATTGATGATTTCTGATTTTTTCAATAGCAAGATCAATATCCAATGTGGCCCTGCATCTATGACATGATACCCTTGGGAAAGGTATGAATCCTACTCTCCCTCCAGCTATGGATAAATAGTAGGGTAGACTAGGCTCTTTAACCTTGGTTAGGCAACTGGTCTAGGAGAAGGAAAACTCTGAATTCAAAATCTGTTTAAGAAATTGACCTTGTGTCACATCCTGCTCGTGCGGAGGGTTGGTAATATATATATATAATGACAACATTATTTTCTATTATTATTTTTCACAGTTTAAACTTTAATATAGTCCAAACCTGGACAAAATTTTCAGAATGATTGAAGTGGGTGGGTGACATGGCCTGAATGATTTGACATAGAATTACTTTATGTAACAATGTGACCTGCTTCTTAAAAAAAAAAAAAAAAAAAAAGGGTTACCCATGATCTTGGATGTATCCAAATATTAGATTGATTAAAATCTCGCACCTATTAATTGTCATAATGTTTGTTTTTCATTTCAGCCTACCTGTGATAATCACGATGATGGAGAGACACCCGCTATCATTCTCTGTAACATGTGTGGTAATTTATGTGCAGATTGTAATCGCTTCCTTCACCTGCATCGACGACTCGAGCTCATCAGAGACAGGTAAGAAAACTCACTTTCACTATCCAATTACTTATAATTTGATATATATATATATATATATAATATATATATATGATAGGAAGGGTGTATGATTTTGAGGGCTTATCACAATGTGAATCAACTTTCAAACTGACAAAAAAAATTAACTGAGGTGGTCACTACTAAAATAGGCTCAGTCCTAATTAGTGATCATCCTCCACACATTAATAAAACAGCCAACATTGTTTTTGTTTTGTGTGACATTGTTTATATTGTGTATGTGTGAAATAAAACATAGTTTTCTTCTTCTAAAGGTAACAAGTATGTTGTTCATTTTACCTGTATTTTTAATTTTTAAATCATAAGATTTTTTAACATAAGGACTTTTCAATCGCCTTGTATTCGGATATTGTTTTCTAGAATCTTTGGATTTTACTTGCAATTGTTTTTTTTAATATAATGAAATGAAATTTATTGTGTACAGTGCTCAGGTGCCAACAACTCATCATGTGTATGTGGAGAGTGGCATCAGGTATATGTGTCGGCGGACTACAGGAAGCATGGAGGCTTTGAAAGACTCAGTGCTTCGGTAGCCTACAACAGACGCGGGCAGTTTTGGATTAACTACTAATGCTACTACAATGAAAATGTTGTTGAAACATTTTTGATGATTATATTATATATATATTCGTTGCCTGAAGACTGCCACAGAGCAAGAACCAATGGTAGCAAAATTGTTCCAATGTAAATAAATATAAACAATAACATTTATTTATTCATTTATCTATTAATGCTCTATCACAGATATTGAGCACACTCTTTTAATAACACTGTAGTTTGGATTACTAGCTTCTTCATGTATATTAGTGCCAACCATACACACACATATATATATATTATATTATATATATATATAAGAAATCTCACAGACACGTGTTTCGAGGTATCACCTCTCATCAGTGTGGTTATACGTTTAACAGCTAGCCTCTGGCCGGGTTCGAGAACCCGAATGAACTTTCGTTCGCAATCCTCTTACCTGTACAGCCACAGGCAGCTGTCAATATAGGAGACTATTTAATCGCTACAGTTTTTCTAAGCGGAAATGAACTTCACTAATAGGCCTCAAACTTTATGTAAACAAAGCGAAGCTTAGCTGTATGCCCGAATACGGTGAATTTTGCAATTAAATCCCTTTCTATTAAAGTGCTCAACCAAATTTGGGAGCATATAATAAGTAATCCACAGACACATGTTTCGAGGTATCACCTCTCATCAGTGTGGTTATACCGTTTAACAGCTAACCCCTGGCCGGGTTCGAGACCTGAATGAACTTTCATTTACCAATCCTCTTACCCGTGTATATATATATATATAATATTTAGTTTTATGAGTTTGCTTGAAGCATTGTGTGTATATTTTGGTTTGTAGATTGATTTGAAAGCTTATCACAATGCAAGGAAGAAAGTAATGAGTATGTTGTTCATTTACCTGTAATATAAGTTTATAGTTTGCTTGAAGTGTTGTGTGTATATTTGGTTTGTAGATTGATTTTGAAGTCTATATCACAAATGCGAAAGGAAGAGAAGGTAACGAGTAGTTGTTCATTTAACTGTATTTTTATTTTTAATTATAAGGATTTTTCAATATAGGGACTTACTTTACAATCCCCTGTATTTTGGATATTTCTTTTCTAGAATCTTTGGATTTTACTTGTAATTTTTTTTTTTGTTTTTTTTCCCTCCGCTAGGTCTTCAAAGAGGAAGAAGAAGCCATCAAAGTTGATCTGCACGAAGGCTGTGGCCGAATGAAACTTTTTTGGCTAATGTTGCTGGCCGATTCCAAATCATTAAAAGCAATGGTGGAGTTCCGTGAAGGTACGTACCTCCGCTAACCCCAGCCTGATTCCTAAAGCCGACATCTCTCTTGACAAATTATTTTTTTCTTGATTGTTACCTTTTAGTTTGGTTTAAAACTTATAAGAAAAAGTGGCAAATGATTGAATTTACAAAACTATGTTAAATATTCTATGTTTTTATCACCTAAAGATGATTGAAATTAGAACTGTATTAATTATATCCAGAACGAATATCTATTAATAATGGAGATTCGCTGCCGGTTTTTTGTCTGTTAACAAAAACTACGTCAACTGCTTACGTCACAACAGAATAAATACACTCAAAAATTTGAACATGCAACATTAGACAGTCTCATTGATTTTTTAAAACAAGTTTTAATAAATACATGGCTGGTATTTATATATCTATATATAGTTTGTTTTATTTTAATACATATTTAAAGTTACATTTCATTGTTTTATTTTTTAATCCTTTAATGAATTTGATGATTTTACTTACTTAGGGTACAAACAAATTTTTAACTCCCACCCCTCAGGCAATATGTTTCAAAAATCTATTTTTACATTGCCCGGAGGGTGTTTTTTTATTTTGCTAGTAAGAGTTAATACAGTTCTAAGTAACAATCAACTTCATTCAATTGATGTTTCACCTCGGTATGTTATTATTCCGTTGGTCAGGATTGAACCTGCAACCTACAGATGATTGTCACTTAGAACTGTATTAACTCTTATATCCATTGTGGATATAAGGTTTGGGTTAATATAGTTCTAAGTGACAATCATTTATAGTTTGCAGGTTCAATCCTGGCCAAGGGCAATAATAACAGAGAATACTTAACATAGTTTAACACATGTACCTGATTAAGGTTAATGGATGAGATACAATCTACCCTGGTGGATTGAATAAGGGTTTGGTTTTCCTTGAAGGCTCCTGGTGTCGACAAACAGCCAGAAGAAGGCCAGAGCACACATCAGTCTAAATGTTGTGTATATAACAATAAAGATGAGGACAATAGTCTGAAAAATCCAAATAATGCAATTATCAAGCCTCATCACAAAAATTGTGTATATAACAATAAAGATGAGGACAATAGTCTGAAAAATCCAAATAATACAAATTATCAAGCCTCATCTCAAAAATTGTGTATATAACAAAGATGAGGACAATAGTCCGAATAATCTCAAAATAATCAAGCCTCATCTCAAAATTCAGAGAAATTGTGTAGATACAATAAAGATGAGGATAATAGTCCCGAATAATCCAAATAAATCAAGCCTCATCTAAAAAATTCAGAGAAATAGTGTAGATAACAAAAGATGAGGATAATAGTCTGAAAAATCCAAATAATACAAATCATCAAGCCTCATCTCAAAAATTGTGTGTATAGCAATAAAGATGAGGACAATAGTCTGAAAAATCTAAATAATGGAAATTATCAAGTCACATCTCAAAAATTCTGATGAAAATTACAAAGCTAATGAATTTTTTTTCTTTTTCTTTCTTCCCAGGAAAAGTGGGTGCTCCTCCTGCAGGCTCTGGTACTTGCCGATTCTGCGGAACATCCAGTAATACCGGTTTGTTGGCAATTGGAAATGTCTGTTCTGATGCTTGAATGTCAGGTACTATTTTTCCTTTTCATTCTTTACATTCTCTGTTTGATATAAAATGTATTTAGGTAGCAGTTCTTCTGTATATATGTTTTGTTTAAAAATGACAAGACTTTTTATTTATTGAACTATTTGCAAATAGCTCTTAATACCAAACATCATAATAATTAATTATCATACTGAGACTTATAACTATAACATTATTACAGTGAATAACTGTCCTATAGACAATAAGTCATAATATAGTTTTAAAAAAATTATTTTATTAAATAAAATATCAAAATTAGTAATAAAATTATCATACTGTGGTATATCCACAGGTCCTGCTATATTAAATTAAAACAAATATTTATACCAATATTCATTAATACACATTGAAGTTAAATGAAACTTATTGCTACCAATTATATATATATATATATCCCACTTTTTAATTGACTTGCTACACGACAGTATGAGGTTAAGTAACTAACAAATGTGTTTTATTTTTATATGGCTTTAAGCTGACAATTTATTTGGAGGATATGTGCTTAATTGAAGTCATCACCTAATTTTGAAAATTAATTAGTTAATGATTAATGAATTTAGGTGGGCATATATGTTCAAATGTAAGGCTAAACAAATATCGAGAAAATGTCAATCCCTGAATGTACATTTCGACCTATTAGGTCTCATCAGCAAGGTTATAGACATGGGAGACTGCTGCTGTGTGTGACTCGAAACCTCGACTGTCAAGCTGACAGGCGAAGTCTCTAACTGTTACACTAGCTGGCCATTCCACATTCCTCGTTTGGTTTGAATATATATATATATATATAATATATATAAAAATTATGCCTTGAATAACATAAAACTGCAGTGGTTGATATTCTGTTAAACACCAACCAAACTATTATTTTATTATTATTATTATTATTATTATTATTATTTATTATACTGTTGAATATCGTCCTGTGGACACTAAGTCATGACATAATTATTCTGGAATATTTATTTATTAAATAAACATATCCAATGTAATAATTTAATTATCATACTATGGTATATCCACAGGTCCTGTTAGTATTAAATTAAAAATCTTATTATAATGGAGATTATGTAATTTCTGTCTATAACCTAAAGTACGTCACCACTAATGTCATGATTTCCTTAGTTATTTAAGTTATATTCTCAACAATTATGAAATATTCATTATTTAATCTTAATTAGCACCTATTATAATTATTTATTAACAATGTCTCTATTAAAGTCTAGCTGGGTTAGATTGCTTCAAAAACTATCCATATTATTAATGCATTTAAAATCCTGAAATATGTGTTATATATCTTTAAGAAATACAGATTTACATAACTATATCATTACTCCCTTAGTTATTTTGTCAATTCTCCATGATTTTATTTATTATTTAAACCTCAGTTATTAATAAAATGTTTTACATTATTAATACTGTGGCCTTATCTACATACTAATAACCATGGTGAAAAAAATCTATTTACTAAAATCATTTGATTACTTATTTCTTTTTTTTTTTTTTTTTTCCTTTTTTTATCCCCTAGCAACATGGACGTAATGCTTTGCACGAAAATCCTGCCCTGGTGGTCACACGTGTGGCGGCATAAAAATGAAGAGAGTTGTTCTCCCTGCCTGTATCGTTGCCCAGCACCAAACCAGGCAGATGCTGAAAACAAGATGGCAGATGATATGTTGTATGATTTGTTTCACAGAAGCCCTTTCTGCTGCTCCGCTATCCAGGTGAGTACTTCCCCCCCCCCCCCCCCAGAGGAATGTTGACTCTAAATAAAAGATTCATAAACACACACACACACACACAATAAAAAAAAAAGTTATTTTCTTAAAACAAATCATCTTTATTATATGGAGATTGTGTGTTTTTCTGTCTGTAACCGAAAACTATATTACTAATCGAGTCACAATTCACATAGTTATTTATATCACTCTCCATGATTTTATTTATATTTAAACCTCAATTCTTAATAAAATGTTTTATATTATTAATACTGTTGACCATATCTACAAACTTAATAACATGCAATTGTAATTATATATACAAATATAGCAGTTTGCAGTGTGAATGGGAAGACTAATTTGCAATATTGATATTAAAAAATTTGATTTTAATAAAATATGTGCTCAGTATTATTGATTTCTAATTGTTTGGTTTTATCTTAATGAATATGAACAAAAATCTCTCACATAAATCTTAAAAGAAATCCATTTAACAATGATTAACAGTAATTCTATTCTTTACTTCCTAATTTAACTAAATGTTAAATTATGAAAAATTTAGCAATGAAAGACGGGAGTGAAGAAAAAGCAAGTTTTAGTTGTTCTCCTTCTCTTTCAAATCTTTTTTATCTGTATATTCTATTTAGTTTCATTGGCCTTTCTGAGTTAACATATATTTTATTACATTAAAACTTAAATACTTGCACACTGGAGGGTGCATATTATTTGCTAGTATTAATAAAAAAGATTTGGTATTAAATAACCCACAAGGGTTTGAGAGACCACATCTGATCAATTGGCTTTTCATATCAAGTCCTATCACCTATATCGATATTCTCGACCATAGTCTTCAAATTGCCCTTATTTTTATACTATCGAATATCCCTGTTTTAACCTAACAAAGGTTGCTAATGAGAAATAACCAAAATGGAGGCTGGAGAATGAAATGAAATATTTATAACATTAACAAAATGCAATATTCCCCAGTGGCATGGAAGAAGACTATGGTCGAGAATATCATATAGGTGATAGGACTTGATAGAAAGCCAATTGATCAGATTGGTCTCTCAGAACCCTTGTGGTTATTTAATACCAAAATCTTTTTTATAATACTAGCAAATATATCACCTCCAGGTGCAATATTAAGTTTTAATGGTCAAATAAAATATTATGTTAATCAGAAAGGCCAATGAAACTAAATAAAATAAGATAAAAGATTTGAAAGAGAAGGAGAACAACTTAAAACTTGCTTTTTCTTCACTCCCGTCTTTCATTGCTAAATTTTCATAATTTAACTTTTAAGTTAAATTAGGAAGTAGAATAGAATTACTGTTAATATTGTTAATGGATTTCATTTAAGATTTACATTGAGAGATTTTTGTTCATATTCATTAAGATAAAACCAAACAAGTTAGAATATCAAATAATGACTGAGCACATATTTTATTAAATTCCATTCTTTTAATATAATATGCAAATTTTAGCCTTCCCCGTTAATCACTGAAACGCTATATTTTGTTGATATATAAATATATTGCAATGTTAGTCAGTTATGTAGAAATAGTAACAGTATTTAATAATAGTAAACAATTTATTAATAATTTGAGTTCAGAATATAATAAAATCAAATGTGAAAATGTGAGTATAAATAACTAGAGAATTGTGACTCTGATGTAGGATATAGTTTTCGGTTACAGACAGAAAAACACACAATCTCCATTATAATTAAGATGTATTTGTTTAAGAAAAATAACTTTTTTTTATTGTGTGTGTGTGTTTGTGTTTATGAATTCTTATTTGAGTCAACCATTCCTCTGGGGGGGGGGGGGGGAAGTACTCACCTGGATAGCAGGAGCAGCCAGAAAGGGCTTTCTGTTGAAAATCAATACAACATATCATCTGCATCTTGTTTTCAGCATCTGCTGGTTTGGGTGCTGGGCAACGATATCAGGCAGGGGAGACAACTATCTTCATTTTTTTATGCGCCAACACGTGTGACCAACAGGGCAGGATTTTCGTGCAAGCATTACGTCATGTTCCTAGGGGGAAAAAAAGAAAGAAAAAAAGAATAAGTAATCAAAATGATTTTAGTAAATAGATTTTTCGAACCATGTATTAGTATGTAGCTAGGCCAACAGTATTAATAATGTAAAACAATTTTATGTAATTACTGAGGTTTAAATAAAAATAAAATCATGAGAAATGTGACATATAATAACTAAGGGAGTAATGAATAGTATGTAAAATCTGTATTTCCTTAAGGATATATTAAACACATATTTCAGGATTTAAATGCATTAATAATATGGATAGTTTGAAGCAAATCTAACCCAGCTAGAACTTTAATAGAGACATTGTAATAATAATTAAAATAGGTGCTAATTAAGATTAATATGAAATTTCATAATTTGTTTGAGAATATAACTTAAATAACTAAGGAAATCATGACATTAGTGGTGAACGTACTTAGGTTATAAGACAGAAATTTACATAATCTCCATTATAAATAAGATTTAAATTTAATACAAAGGACGCTGTGATATACCATAGTATGATAAATTAAAATTATTACATTGGATATGTTATTTAATAAATAAATTTCCAGAAATAATTATGTCATGACTTAGTGATCCACAGGACAGATATTCAACCTAGTATAAATAATAATAATAATAAATAATATAATATAATAAATTAATAGTTTGTTGGTGTTTAACAGAATATCAACCACTGCAGTTTATTTGTTATTCAAGGCATAATTTTATCATATATTATATATATATATATATATTCAAACCAAACGAGGAATGTGGGAATGGCCCAAGCTGTGTAACAGTTGAGCTTTCGCCTGTCACTTACAGTAAGGGGTTTCGAGCACACACAGAGCAGTCTCCGCCATGTCTATAACCTTGCTGATGAAGACTAATAGGTCGAAAGTTACATTAGGATTGACATTTTCTCGATTTGTTTAGCTTACACTTTGACATATATGCCCACCTAAATTCATTAATCATTAACTAATTAATTTCAAAATTAGGTATGACTTCAAATTAAGCACATATCCTCCAAAAATTGTAGCTTAAAGCCATATAAAAATAAACACATTTGTTAGTTTACTTAACCCTCATACTGTCGTGTAGCAAAGTCAATAAAAAGTGGGATATATATATATTATAATTGGTACATAAGTTTCATTAACTTCATGTGTAATTTTTTATTTTTTTTTTTTTTTTTTTTTTTTTTTTTTTTTTTTTTTTTTTTTAATTTTTTTTTTTTTTTTTTTTTTTTTTTTATTTTTTTTTTTTTTTTTTTTTTTTTAATGAATGGTATAAATAATTTGTTTTAATTTAATACTAGCGCAGACCTGTGGATATACAACAGTATGATAATTTTATTACTACATTTGATGTTATTTACTAAATAATTTTTTTTAACTATATTATGACTTATTGTCTATATGACAGTTATTGAACTAGTATAATGTATAGTATAAAGTCTCAGTATGATAAATTTAATTATTATGATGTTTGGTAATTTAAGAGCTTTGCAATAGTTCAATAATAAAGTCTTTGTCAATTTTTAACAAAACTATATACAGGGAAGAACTGCTACCTAATACATTTATATCAAACGAGAATGTAAAGAATGAAAAGAAAAAAATAGTACCTGACATTCAGCATCAGAAACAGACCATTTCCCATTGCCAAACAACCGGTATTACTGGATGTTCCGCAGAATCGGCAAGTACCAGAGCCTGAGGAGGAAGCACCCACTTTTCCCTGGAGAAAAAGAATAAAAAAAATTCATTAGCTCTTGCTAATTTTCATCAGATTTTGAGTGTGACTTGATAATTCCATTATTTAGTGATTTCAAGACTTTTTGTCGCTCATTGCCTTTATTGCTATACACACAATTTTTGTGAGATGAGGCTTGCATGATTTGTATATTTGGATTTTTCAGAACTATGTTCCCTCATCTTTTTGTTATCTTACACTATTTCTTCTGAATTTTTAGATGAGTCTTGATATTTGATTATTCGGACTATTATCCTCATCTTATTGTTATCTACACAATTTCTCTGAAATATGTTGAGATGAGGCTTGATTATTTGGGATTATGCGGGACTTGTTCCTCATCTTTGTTATATAGTCCAATTTTTGCGATGAGGCTTGAAGTAATGTTGTATTTATTTTGGATTTTTCAAGATATTGTCCCATCTTTATTGTATTATACCTTTTTGTGATGAGGATTGAATAATTAGCATTATTTGGGATTTTCAGACTATGTCGCTATCTTTATTGTTATTAATCACACATTTAGACTGATGTGGTGCTCTGGCCGTTACTTCCTGGGTTGTACGAACACAAGGAGCCTTCAAGGAAAACCATAATCCTTATTCAATCCCCCAGGGTAGTATTGTTCTCTATTTCTCATTAACCGTTAATCAACGGTACTGCTAGTTAAACTAATGTTGAAGTACTATTTCTGTTTATTGATTGCGCCTTCGGCCAGGATTGACTGCAAACTATAAATGATGTCCGATTAGAACTATATTACCCAAAACTTTATCATCAATTGAAATAAAGAGTTAATACAGATCTAAGAGTAACGATCAATCTGTGGTTGCGTTCATCGCTGACAGCGGTATAGATAAACTATATACGCCAGGTGAAACATCAATTGTAATGAAGGTTGATTCTTACTTAAGGAACTGTATTAAACCTTACTAGCCGAATAAAAAAGCACCTCCGGCAGTAAAATAGATTTTTGAAACAATATTGCCTAGTGGGAAGTTAAAAATTTGGTATTGTTACCCTAAGTAGGTAACATCAATCAATTCATTAAAGGATCTAAAAAAGATAAAGACAATTCTGAAATGGTAATTTCAAATATGATTATAAATACAAACAAACTATATATAGATAAGATATAACTATACCAGCCATGTATTTATTAAAACTTGTTAAATAACAATGAGACTGTCTAATGTTGGCATAGTTCAATTTTGAGTCGTATTTGTTCTGTTTGATATGGTGAATTCGTAAGCAGTGACGTAGTTTTTTCTGTTGAACAGACAAAGACCGGAAGCGAATCTCCATTATTAATAGATATTCGATTGCTGGATATATTAATACAGCAGTCTAATTTACAATCATCTTTAGGTGATAAAAACAGTAGAATATTTAACATAAGTTTTGTAAATTTCAATCATTTGCACTTTTTCTTTTATAATTGTTTTAAACCAAACTAAAAGTTTTACAATCAAGAAAAAAATAATTTGTCAGAGAGGATGTCGGCTTAGAATCAGGCTGGGGTTAGCGGAGGTAGCGTAGCCTTCACGGAACTCGCACATTGCTTTTAAATGATTGGGAATCGGCCAGCACAAATTAGCCAAAAAAAGTTTCATTGGCACAGCCTTCCGTGCAGACATCAACTTTGATGGTTCTTCTCTCTTTGAAGACCTAGCAGGGAAAAAAACTAAAAAAAAAAGTTACAAGTAATCCAAAGATTCTAGAAAAGAAATATCCAAATACAGGGGGATTGTAAAGTAAGTCCCCTAATTGGAAAAATCCTATAATTAAAAAATAAAATAGCAGTTAAATGAAACAAACATACTCTTACGCTTTTCTTCATCGGCAATTGTGATAAGATTTTCAAAATCAATCTACAAACCAATATACAACAACAAACACTTCAAGCAAACTATAACTTATATATACAGGTTAAAATGAACAACATACTTCATTATTTTTCTTCCTTCGCATTGTGATAAGCCTTTCAAAATCAATCTACAAACCAAATATACACACAATGCTTCAACAAACTATAAAATAATATATATAATATATATACACGGGTAAGAGGATTGGTAAAATGAAAGTTCATTCGGGTCTCGAACCCGGCCAGGGTGCTGTTAAACGGTATAGACCACACTGGAGAGAGGTGATACCTCGAAACATGTGGTCTGTGGATTACTTTATTATATGCTCCAATTTGTTGAGCACTTTAATTAGAAGGGATTTAATTGCAAATTCACCGTATTCGGCATACAGCTAAGCTTCGCTTGTTTACATAAAGTTTGAGGCCTATAGTGAATTTCAATTTCCGCTTAGAATGTAGCGATTAAATAGTCTCCTATATTTGACAGCTGCCTGTGGCCTGTACAGGTAAGAGGATTGGCGAAACGAAAGTTTCATTCGGGTCTCGAACGCGCCAGAGGTAGCCTGTTTTACGGTATAACCACATGATGAAGAGGTATACTCGGAAACACGTGTCTTGGATTACTTATATATTATATATATATATATATATATATATGTGTGTGTAGGTTGACTAATATACATGAAGAAGGCAGTAGTAATCCAACCATACAGTGTTATTAAAACGAGTGGGCTCAATATCTGTGATAGAGCATTAAATAGATAAAGAATAAATAAAATGTTATAGTTTATATTTATTACATTGAAACAATTTTTGCTACCATTGGTTTCTTGCTCTGTGGCTAGTTTCAGGCAACGAATATATATATAATATAATCATCAAATGTTTCAACAACATTTCATTGTAGTAGCATTAGTAGTTATCCAACTGCCCGCGTCTGTTGTAAGGCTACCGAACCTGAGTCTTTCAAAGCCCTCCATGCTTCCTGTAAGTCCGCCGACACTAATACCTGATGCCACTCTCCACATACACATGATGAGTTGTTTGTTGCCACCTGAGCAACTGTAAAACACAATAAAATTTCATTTCAAATTATATTAAAAAAACAGTTGCCAAGTAAATTCAAAAGATTCTAGAAAACAAATATCGAATACAAGGCCGATGAAAAGTCCTAATGTTTAATTTATGATTTAAAAATTAAAAATACAGTAAATGAACACATACTTGTTCCTTAGAAAGAAGAAAACCTATGTTTTATTTTCACACTTACACAATATAAAACAATGTCACACAAAACAAAAAAACAATGTTGGCTGTTTTATTAATGTGTGGAGGGATGATCACTAAATTAAGGATGAGCCTATTTTAGTAGTGGACCACCTAGTTAATTTTTTTGTCAGTTTGAAGTTGGATTCACATTGTGTAGCCCTCAAAATCCATACACCCTTTCCTATCATATATATATATATATATATATTATTATATATATCAAATTATAAGTAATTGATAGTGAAAGTGAGTTTCTACCTGTTCTCTGATGAGCTCGAGTCCGTCGATGCCACGGTGAAGGAAGCGATTACAATCTGCACATAATTCGCACACATGTTACAGAGAATGATAGCGGGTGTCTCTCCTCATCGTGATTATCACAGGTAGGCTGAAATGAAAACAACATTATGACAATTAATAAGGTGCGAAGATTTTATAATCAAATCTAATAATTTGGATAGCATCCAAGATCATGGTAACCCTTTTTTTTTTTTTTTTTTTTTAAAGAATCAACGCAGGTCACATTGTTACATAAAGTAATTTCTATGTCAAATCATTCAGGCCATGTCACCCACCCACTTCAAATCATTCCTGAAATTTTTGTCCCAGGTTGGACCTATTTAAAGTTAAGACTGTGAAATAATAATAGAAAATAAATGTTGTCATTATATTATATTATTTACCAAACCCCTCCGCACGAGCAGGATTGGTTGGGGGGGACAACAAGGTTTCCCCCCCCAAAAAATTTTCTTAAACAGATTTGAATTCAGAGTTTTCCGTTCTCCTAGACTCAGTTTGCCTAACCAAGGTTAAAGAGCCTAGTCTCCCTACTATTTATCCAATAGGCTGGAGGGAGATAGGATTCATACCTCAAGGGTATCATGTCATAGATGCCAGGCCACATTGGGATATTGATCTTGCTATCGAAAAAATCAGAAACAATCAATAACTTTAATTCGGTTGATTTAAGAACCGTTTGATAAGCATTTTCTTTGGATTTCAAGGTAACAAAAAAAAACAAATTTTATAAACGCACTTTTTTAGGAGTAGGAAAGCTCTAGAAACTCATTTTATCGAAACAAAAAATAGGGTTTTTAAAAGGCCTCTGTAGACAGACTGCGTGTAAGTGGGGAGAAGGGTTAGGNACATCTTCAAGCTCATAATTCCAAAAACTCAATTTCAGTAGAATTGTCCATCCTTAACAAGAATCTTTGTTTCACTGAGTCCATCAGAGGATTTACCACAGGAAGAAAACTTTGATAGAGAATGCAAGAGAATATAGAAATAAGAAAGTAAGGAAAGAGAGTATACAAACAATCTTCAAACTCATATCAAACTCAAATTCTATCAGTAGAAAATTGTCCATCTAACACAGAATTCTTTTTTCAGCTGAGTCTCATCAGGAGATACCACAGGAAGGAAGAACTTGATAGAGAAGCAAGAGAAAATAGAAGTAAGAAGTAAGGAAAGAGAGTATACAAACATCTTTCAACTCATAATTCAAACTCAATTCTATTCAGTAGAAATTGTCCACCTGACAAGAATTCTTTGTTTTCACCTGAGTCTCATCAGAGATTACCACAGGAAGAAAAACTTTGATAGAGAATGACAAGAAGAATAATAGAAGTAAGAAAAATAAGGAAAGAGAGTATACAACATCTTTCAACTCATAATCCAAACTCAATTCTATTCAGTAGAAATTGTCCATCCTTAACAGAATTCTTTGGTTTCACCTGATCTCATCAGAGGATTACCACAGGAAGAAGAACTTTGATAGAGAATGCTAAGAAGAATATAGAAATAAGAAAGTTAAGGAAGAGAGTATACAACATCTTTCAACTCATAATTCCAAAACTCATTCTATTCAGCTAGAAATTGTCCATCCTTAACAAGAATTCTTGTTTTCACCTGAGTCTCATCAGAGATTACCACAGAAGAAGAACTTGGATAAGAATGCAAGAAGAATAATAGAAATAAGAAGTAAGGAAAGAGAGTATACAACATCTTTCAACTCATAATTCCAAACTCAATTCTATCAGTGAAATTGTCCATCCTAACAGAATGTCTTTGTTCACCGAGGGTCTCATCAAGGATTACACAGGAAGAAGAACTTATAGAGAATGCAAAAGAAAATAAAATAAGAAAGTAAGGAAGAGATATAACAACATCTTTCAACTTCCATAATCCAAACTCAATTCGCACTCTGATCCTCTCTCTCTCCTCTCATCAACTTTGCCACATCCTCATCACTCGTCCAATCAAAACAATGCCATGTGGCCTTTGATTATTAAATCATTAAAAACTTTTCCATTCTCATCTAACACATAATATTGACAATTCTGGGTATGAAGATTTGGTCATTGTCGGACGACCTCTGTTTCGAATCACCAATCACGAGCCAGCATATACTTTGTACTTTTCTGGCCGGCAAAGCCAAAAATAAGCAGCTCGTCCTATTCTTGCAATCAGTTTCCAGAAAGGGAACAGACCTAAATAAGGTCGCTCCGTCTTTTCCCAACAACAGAATCGAGTCAGACATCCAAAACAGAACGGCTATCATATTCCGAACTATCAGCAGGCCGTAGCCAAGGCCTCCGATAATACCCTATCTCAGGACTCAGATAAGCTGACAAATTATAAACATTTGGCAAGACGAACTAAGTTTGCAATCCTTATTGTTATCTGTAATACACGTCGTTTTATTCCTATATCTAGTGTTTGGTTATGTCTTAACTCTCAACCTGTCTGCCAGACTCATGTAACTCCATACCTTCAACCTTGGAGTACTGTTGTTCGTGTCTATTTCTTTATAATAATTCTTGCTAAAAACTTTTCTGTGCTTAATTTAATATTCAGGTTACACTCAGGCTCCACGCTCTCCACCCATAGCAACATGTGTGGGTGCGTGTGGTGTATTCTAAATGTCACGTCATCCTCGATCTTACCTGAGCTCGGAGACATCCGAACATGCTCCACAAACTAATTCTGTGCGATCATAATATCAACAGCGCCAACCTGCTTCATCACAGCGAGCCTTCTCCCCATAATAAGCCTGAAAAATAAATACGAGATACATATTGTATGAAACATAAACAACCAGTATAAACATAATTTGAAATATGGCTGAATGAAAAAGTAATGCATTTGTTTAGACAGTATTAATTACTTAAACAGCCATAACAGAAAAATTGCAGAAACACGCACACCTGTGTATAGAATATATATATATTATATCAATATATTGTATTGATCAAAGCCTGAAGAAGATACCAGAAGATCTGAAACACGTGTTCGTAGGTAAGATAAAAAGAATAAAACATTTTTCTGGAAACAATAATTTGCGGACCTTCTTTTTTAGTAAAATATTAAAATTTTCCCCGTTGGAACCAGAACAACATTTTTTTTAATATATATAATATATATATATATATAAGAATGTGTTCGTTCCGCAACGGGAAGAAAATTTATATAGAGATATACTAGCTATATATATATATATATATATAGCTTACTATATCTCTATATGGCATATATTTGGTGTATATATTTTATTTTTATTTTATTTTATTTTCATTTTATCAATAGTATATTTATACATTATATTATCTAATAGTATTCATGTTAAATAATTATTTTTTTTATATAATTTCTCTATTATATTTATTATTTTTTATATATCTATACGTGTTCAGATTCAGTCAATGAATCATAGTTTAATTTTCTGACTACTAATCCACCTAAGAAGCCAAAATCAAAGTGTATCCTTTTTTCCTCATTTGACTTCCTGTCACCATGGGACAGTCTGTACAATGTAAAAATATTTTTTTTTTTATATATATCTATATTTTATTTATTTTCTTTTTTATATATATTTGCTTTTTTATTTTATTTTCTAAATTTTATTTTTGAGAAGTAAAAAAATTTTTCAGTTTATGTCATTCAAATAACTTGATTCTCCCATCTGATGAGCACTGGATTTTGGAGCTATATTAAATTCAAAAATCTTAGATTTATATAGCCCCATTTCGGTCGAAATAAATTTATATGGAAACCGGTGTGCAGTCTTTCCTCCCTTTCTATGATCATAATATATATAATATATATATATATATTAACTGTATCAAGACTTACAATTCAAAATATATATATGTCTTGGGGGTGAGTATGTGTGTGAGATTTGAGTGATGTAAATTCTTTTTTCATCACTCGTTCCTTACCTTTATTGCATTTATTGCATTAAGCACACAATAGTATGCATACGCTCCATGCAAAACCAGCAGGGTCATTGTAAAACGAGCTCCCGCCAGTCGTGATTGCTTCGCTTTTGCAGGCCTTCATAATTTCAACCTCATCAAGGCTTTCCGGCGGCACATCTTCATACAATTCAGGATAGGATCAAAAAAAGATCTCGTAACACTGATGGTGATAGTGTCCTGGAGAAAAAAAGGAAGAGTTTTATGACGAAATCATCAAATAACAACATTGAAATTTCAAAGAAACGAACATAGTTTATAGGCTTGATACAAAAAAGATATAAATGAAAAGAGTCCAACGTGCAGCTCTTCCAACAACAGTAATTTTAATCATTTATGTGTTTCATTGAAAGTCAATAAAAAATGCAGATAAAATATGGAAAAGTATATATATTTTTTTACACTATAATCAAAATATTTGGTTCAATTTTAATAAATTTAGAATTAAACAAAAAACAGAAAGAAAGAAAACATTTAGTTATTAATTTTTTGTTAATTCATTCTTTTTTCAATCAACTATAGACCCTAACAAATCAGGAGTGGACTGGGAAGTAATGGTGAAAGAAGGGGAACTTCATATTCTCCAGAATTGGAACTTTCGAATCACCCCCTTCTAGCACATATAGCATAAAAGGGTTGGGGCTTGCCATAAGGGTTAATCATAAAAGCGTAGGAGATCTATCAATATAAAAGGCCTGAAGATTCGAGCCGACAAGGGTTAGACAGGAGACAGCGGACAGAGAACAATGAGCGACAGATGCTCACGATCCATTGCAGCCAAGGGCGGTGAGATGCCACCAACAAGGCCACCTGTTGGCCATGTATGGCAACCCTGATGCTTAAGGATGGAATCCTGGTGGCTGAGCTGTCCATGACATACAACACTCCACTTTGGCCCTTACTTAGGCTAGATAGGTAGTTGGAGAGACCCCCTTTGATCAAAAGACCGGTCACATCAAGCCCTAGCACCTATATGATTACCCTTATGGCAAGCCCCAACCCTTTTTATCATATATGTGCTAGAAGGGGGTGATTGAAAGTTCCAATTCTGGAGAATATGAAGTACCCCTTCTTCACCATTACTCCCAGGTCCACTCTGATCTGTTAGGGTCTATGAGTTGAATTGAAAAAAGAATGAATTAACAAAAAATTAATAACTAATGTTTCTTTCTTTCTGTTTTTTTGTTTAATTCTACAAAATTTTATTAAAATTGAACAAATATTTTGATATTAGTGTAAAAAAAATATATATACTTTTTCAAATATTTTATCTCATTTTTATTGACTTTCCAATGAAACACATAAATGATATAAAAATTACTGTTGTTGAAGAGCTGCACGTTGGACTCTTTTCATTTATATCTTTTTGTATCAAAGCCTAATAAACCTATGTTAACGTTTCTTTCGGATTTCAATGTTGTTATTTTGATGATTCAGTCATAAAACTTTCCCTTTTTTTCTCCAGGACACTATCAACCATCCAGTGTTACGAGATCTTTTGAATCCTATCCGTGAATTGTATGAAGATGTGCGCCGGAAAGCCTTGATGAGGTTGGAATATGAAGGCCTGCACAAAGCCGAAGCAATCACGACTGCGGGAGCTCGTTTTTACAATGACCCTGCTGGTTTTGCAATGGAGCGATATGCATACTATGTGTGCTATAAATGCAATAAGGTAAGGAACGAGTGATGAAAAAAGAATTTACATCACTCAAATACTCACACACATACTCACCCCCCACAGACATATATATATTTTGAATTGTAAGTCTTGGATACAGTTCATATATATATATATATATATATATATATATATGATCATAGAAAGGGAGGAAAGACTCAACACCGTAATTCCATAATAAATTTATTTCGACCAGAAATGGGGCCTATATAAATCTAAGTTGATTTAATATAGCTCCCAAAATCCAGTCTCATCAGATGGGAGAATCAAGTTATTTGAATGACATAACTGAAAAATTTTTACTTCTCAAAAAATAAAATTAAAATAAAATAAAAAAGCAAAAAATAAAATTAAAATAAAATAAAAAAGCAAAAAATAAAATTAAAATAAAATAAAAAAGTAAAAAATAAATCTAAAAAAATAAAAAAATATTTTTACATTGTAAGACTGTCACCATGGTGACAGGAAGTCAAATGAGAAAAAAGGATACACTTTGATTTCTGGCTTCTTAGGTGGATAGTAGTCAGACAAAATTAAACTATGAATTATTGAATGAATCTGAACAAGTATAGAGAAGAAACAAAAAATTATATAAAAAATAATAAAATATAAATAGAGAATATATAAAAAAAAAATAATATTTAAACCATAGAATATATTAGATAATATAATGTATAAATATACTATTGATAAAAATGAAAATAAAAATAAAAATAAAAATAAAATATATACACACAAATATATGCATATAGAGATATAGCTAGCTATATATATATATATATATATAGCTAGCTATCTCTATATAAATTTTCTCCCGTTGGAACCAGAACACATTTTATATATATAATATATATATATATATATAAAAAATGTTGTTCTGGTTCCAACGGGAGAAAATTTAATATTTTATAAAAAAGAAGGTCCGCAAAATGTATTGTTCTCAGAAAAAATGTTTTATTCTTTTTATCTTACATACGCAACACGTGTTTCAGATATTCTGGTATCTTCTTCAGGCTTTGATCAATA
Source organism: Doryteuthis pealeii (assembly GCA_023376005.1). Taxonomy (NCBI): domain Eukaryota; kingdom Metazoa; phylum Mollusca; class Cephalopoda; order Myopsida; family Loliginidae; genus Doryteuthis; species Doryteuthis pealeii. The sequence continues at coordinate 52,460,248 of CM042169.1, forward strand.
CATATATTGATATACATATATATATATATATATACACAGGTTGTGCGTGTTTCTGCAATTTTTCTGTTATGGCTGTTTAAGTAATTATACCTGTCCTAAACAAAATGGCATTACTTTTTCATTCAGCCTCATATTTCAAATTATGTTTATAACTGGTGTTTATGTTTCATACAATATGTTCTCGTATTTATTTTCAGGCTTATTATGGGGGAGAAGCTCGCTGTGATGAACAGGTTGGCGCTGTTGATGATTATGATCCAACAGAATTAGTTTGTGGAGCATGTTCGGATGTCTCCAGAGCTCAGGTAAGATCCGAGGATGCAGTGACATTTAGAATACACACACACGCACACACACATGTTGCATAATGGGTGGAGACGTGGAGCCATGAGTGTAACCTGATATGTAAATTAGCACAGAAAAGTTTTTAGCAAGAATTATTATAAAGAAATTAGACACGAACAACAGTACTCCAAGGTTTGAAGTATGGAGTTAACCATGAGTCTGGCAGACAGGTTGAGAGTTAAAGAAATAACCAAACAACTAGATATAGGAATAAAAGACGTGTATTACAGAATAACAATAAGGATTGCAAACTTTAGTTCGTCTGCACAAATGTTTATAATTTGTCACTTATCTGAGTCCTGAGATAGGGTATTATCGGAGCCCTTGCTACGGCCTGCTGATAGTTCGGATATGATAGCCGTTCTGTTTGATGTCTGACTCCGATTCTGGTTGTTGAGGAAAAGACGGAGCGACCCTTATTTAGGTCTGTTCCCTTTGGAAACTGGATCAGAATAGGACGAGCTTGCTTATTTTGGCTTTGCCGCCAAAGTATGCTGGCTCGTGATTGGTTGATTCGAAACAGAGGCTCGTAGACAATGACCATAATCTCCATACCCCAGAATTGTCAATATTATGTGTTAGATGAGAATGGAAAAGTTTAATGATTAATAATCAAAGCCACATGGCATTGTTTGATTGGACGAGTGATGAGATGTGGCAAAGTGTGAGAGAGGAGGAGAGAGAGAGATCAGAGTGCGAATTGAGTTTGGAATTATGAGTTGAAAGATGTTGTATACTCTCTTTCCTTACTTTCTTATTTCTATTATTCTTCTTGCATTCTCTATCAAAGTTCTTCTTCCTGTGGTAATCCTCTGATGAGACTCAGGTGAAAACAAAGAATTCTTGTTAAGGATGGACAATTTCTACTGAATAGAATTGAGTTTGGAATTATGAGTTGAAAGATGTTGTATACTCTCTTCCTTACTTCTTATTTCTATTATTCTTCTTGCATTCTCTCAAAGTTCTTCTTCCTGTGGTAATCCTCTGATGAGACTCAGGTGAAAACAAAGAATTCTTGTTAAGGATGGACAATTTCTACTGAATAGAATTGAGTTTGGAATTATGAGTTGAAAGATGTTGTATACTCTCTTTCCTTACTTTCTTATTTCTATTATTCTTCTTGCATTCTCTATCAAAGTTCTTCTTCCTGTGGTAATCCTCTGATGAGACTCAGGTGAAAACAAAGAATTCTTGTTAAGGATGGACAATTTCTACTGAATAGAATTGAGTTTGGAATTATGAGTTGAAAGATGTTGTATACTCTCTTTCCTTACTTTCTTACTTCTATTATTCTTCTTGCATTCTCTATCAAAGTTCTTCTTCCTGTGGTAATCCTCTGATGAGACTCAGGTGAAAACAAAGAATTCTTGTTAAGGATGGACAATTTCTACTGAATAGAATTGAGTTTGGAATTATGAGTTGAAAGATGTTGTATACTCTCTTTCCTTACTTTCTTACTTCTATTATTCTTCTTGCATTCTCTATCAAAGTTCTTCTTCCTGTGGTAATCCTCTGATGAGACTCAGGTGAAAACAAAGAATTCTTGTTAAGGATGGACAATTTCTACTGAATAGAATTGAGTTTGGAATTATGAGTTGAAAGATGTTGTATACTCTCTTTCCTTACTTTCTTATTTCTATTATTCTTCTTGCATTCTCTATCAAAAGTTCTTCTTCCTGTGGTAATCCTCTGATGAGACTCAGGTGAAAACAAAGAATTCTTGTTAAGGATGGACAATTTCTACTGAATAGAATTGAGTTTGGAATTATGAGTTGAAAGATGTTGTATACTCTCTTTCCTTACTTTCTTATTTCTATTATTTCTTCTTGCATTCTCTATCAAAGTTCTTCTTCCTGTGGTAATCCTCTGATGAGACTCAGGTGAAAACAAAGAATTCTTGTTAAGGATGGACAATTTCTACTGAATAGAATTGAGTTTGGAATTATGAGTTGAAAGATGTTGTATACTCTCTTTCCTTACTTTCTTACTTCTATTATTCTTCTTGCATTCTCTATCAAAGTTCTTCTTCCTGTGGTAATCCTCTGATGAGACTCAGGTGAAAACAAAGAATTCTTGTTAAGGATGGACAATTTCTACTGAATAGAATTGAGTTTGGAATTATGAGTTGAAAGATGTTGTATACTCTCTTTCCTTACTTTCTTACTTCTATTATTCTTCTTGCATTCTCTATCAAAGTTCTTCTTCCTGTGGTAATCCTCTGATGAGACTCAGGTGAAAACAAAGAATTCTTGTTAAGGATGGACAATTTCTACTGAATAGAATTGAGTTTGGAATTATGAGTTGAAAGATGTTGTATACTCTCTTTCCTTACTTTCTTACTTCTATTATTCTTCTTCCAGCGTCTGGACTTCGTCTTGGGGACTTCGTGTCTGGTCTTCCATTGGGGATTTCTCTTTATCAGAAGCCCTGTGTCATTGGTAGTTGTTAGATAATAACACAAGACCTCGATTTACTTAGATTATATTTTATTCTGAAATCCCCACAGATTGAGTCGGCATCGTGCATAACACGACTGACCACCATCGTGGTTTTGGCTGATCTAACTAAAAATCTCTTTCTAATCTAAACCCGGAAGAGGGTCTTCTCCACTGATTCTCACGGTATCCACCGCAAGGATCAGGATGAGGTCAAGCCTTGTCATTCAATCCTTCAAGGCCGCCGGCTGAACTTATAACAGCCATTTTGGTTTCTACACTACTGTACATAAATATTAGGAATCTAATAATTATGTAACAAAGAGACAGATGTGCTCTTGGCTTGTGTGACTTGGGAGAAATAAAAAAATCTCATGATAAAAAGGAGTGGCCTTGTGTTATTACTAAAAACTCTAAATGGAACAAGGCAAGATATCCCACAGCCCCCAAGTTGGTTCCCAGACTCCTAACATCCAAGAATTGTCAGAAAACTCCAACATCAACTCAGCAACGTGCTAGATGAGAATGGAAATGTTTAATGATGAATCACCATAATGCCACATATCATTGTTTGATTGTTTCTTGCATTCTCTATCAAAGTTCTTCTTCCTGTGGTAATCCTCTGATGAGACTCAGGTGAAAACAAAGAATTCTTGTTAAGGATGGACAATTCCTACTGAATAGCGAGTTTGATCCTCGCTGGATGCCCCCTACTTGCAGCCTTGTGTCATATTCTACCCTTGCTGAATGTGTTGGGTTAAAAAGGTATCCCATGGTGAGGTGATTGTTAGCAAACTAGTCTCACAGATCCATTCCTACTGAATAGCGAGTTTGACCTCACTGGATACCCCATACTTGCGGCTTTGTGTCATATCCTACCTGTAGTGAACAGATTGGGTGAAAGGGATGTCCAGTCGTGGTGTAATGTCTAAGCTACTCTTGCAGACCCATTACTAATAAATCGTGAGTTCGATTATTACTGAATCCCTCATACTTGCGGCCTTATGTCTCATCCTACCTGTAGCAATTATAATTGTTACATAATCTATTTTGGACACTACGCCATCATCCTTAGTGGACGGCAGGATCCAATAATAATAAAATATATCAACTTATTACATCTAAGGGCCGGCTTAGCTCAGTTGGTAGAGCATTCGACTAGAAACCACAAGGTTCCTGGTTTGATACCAGCTCTCGCCAACTCAGTGTATGAGAAGTGCAGGGATCTGTGCGGTAAAGTGAGGAGCAGATGGTCGGTGTGGCGCTCCACCTCAGATGCCAAAACAATCTCCTTGGTTTAGTGCTATTGAAAAAGGGGATAGACTCCCTTGCTGTCCGGTTGATACCGACTTTAGGCCGCTCTGTGGACTACTACTTACTCAACTACTCCGTCGACTATTACATCTTTAATTACATAGATTTCCTCGTACCAGACAACAATATCAAAGATTGGAGGTGCATGGGGTAATGGTTAGAGTTGTAGGAAATGGACTCGTTGACCCAAGTTCAAATCCTGGACGAAGCTAGTGTTCACATAGCACTAATACCCTTGGGAAAGGTATGAATCCAAGTTCAAATCCTGTGTAGAATAATCATACTAAGTAGTACGTAAGTAAAGTCGGCAAAGGTATTAGTCCGAAAGTGAACATAATAGCAAGACTTGGTTCAGACTTGCTAACTATGATATTGCAGTTCATCGCGTTATTCATTAAGCTACAGGGACTCTTGGCTTAAATGGATAGGAAAATCAATACTACTATAGGTTGAAAAATTTATCCTGAACAGCATCATCTTGTTTTATTTTATCAGAGAGATCAGATTTCCATATGGTTGTTAACTTGTCAATTTTACATAATCTATGCATAGATTATTGTCAACCCCCTGTATTTCTGAAGGGATGGCCCCTTTTCATATCACGGGCGGGACTTCTCATGGAATATTACAGAAAGCCAGCGAAATACGTGAAGTCACGTGGGACATGGTTAGCTCTCAGTTCCAGCTTGGTTATCAGACAGATAAGGCCTATCTGCTCTAGCTGGGGCTCACTGCACACGAGCGTTGTGTTTAGTTAGAGAAATATGTTTAGTTAAGTAAATAAAGGTTTAAATAAATAATATGGTTTTGTGGTTGATGAATGTCTTGGCAACAAGACTGATCTAGAGGAAGAAATGAATCAGGGACGACCAACCAGCAAGATCAGTGAAATATAAGTCCAGACGCTAGAAGAAGAACGTAAGATACCAAAGATGAGCAGAAGAATAATAGAAGTAAAGAAAGGGTATACAACAAATCGTCTGAAGATGACTTATTTTAAGCTAATAAAAAAAACTATCTAAACAGAGCCCGAGTTTACTGTGGCCTGAACATTGTGTTTATACACAATAAAGATGAGGGCAATGTAGTATCCTACACTAACGTTTTACGAGCAATAGACTCACCTATGCAGGCTATGTATAAACAGTGATTTGCCCCTCCTCATTTTGTAGGTAAGTTTTGTTTAGCTAAATAAAGCTTAGTACTTAGAAGAGACGCTAGAAGAAAAACGTAATATACCAAAGAGAAGCAGAAGAATAATAGAAGTAAAGAAAGGGTATACAACATAATTACAATTCTCAAATTTTGTACACACTAAAAACTGTTTATATGTAAATAAAAATTTCTCTTTTTCTCTTTATTTTTATTTATTAATTTATTTTTTTCCAGCTGTGTCCAAAACATGGAACTGATTTCTTGGAGTACAAATGTCGTTATTGTTGCTCAGTAGCTGTGTTCTTCTGCTTTGGAACTACCCACTTCTGTAATACGTGCCATGATGATTTCCAGAGGGTGACCAACATTCCAAAAGCGGACTTACCCCGATGTCCTGCTGGTTAGTAAAAATTATATGACACTTTCGATTTTTCATATCTACTTTAATATAATATTATATATATAATATTATAATATTATATATACTAGCAAATATATGTACCCTTCGGGTGCAAGTATTTAAGTTTTAATGTAATAAAATATTGTATTAAATTAGAAAGGCTAATGAAACTAAATAAGAATGCAGATAAAAAGATTTGAAACAGAGGGGGTATAATTGAAAAATAGAACAGCTGAAACTTACTCTTGTCTTTCATTGTTATTTTTTTCTAATTTAAGTATTTAGTTAAAAGAGGAAGTAAAGAATAAAATGACATAGTTTTTCTTGTTAATGGATTTCATTTAAGATTCATTGAAGAGATTTTTGCTTATATTCATTAAAATAAAACTAAACAGTTAGAAATCAATAACACTGGACACATTTATTAAATTCGATTTTTTAATATCAATATGCAAATTAGCCTTCCCGTTCACACTGTAAACCGCTATTTTGTTGTATATATAAATATAATTGCATGTCGTTAGTATGTAGATATGGTCAACAGTCTTAATGATGTAAAACAATTTTATTAATAATTGAGGTTTAAATAAAAAATAAAATCATGGAGAATGTGATGTCAATAACTAAGGGAATTGTGTCTTGAGTAGTAATATAGTTTCGGTTACAGACAGAAAAACACACAATCTCCATTATAATAAGATAATATTATATATATAATATTATTTTAAGTTTCCATTTCAAATAGTTTTATTTTTTTACTCCTTTAATAAATTTGATTTTACTTATGATACAATTTGCTGTTAAAGACATGCTGTTGTTATTTTCTTATTTTACATTGACACTGCATAGGCACAGAAAATGTGTAGGTGTAGTAAATAAAGTAATGTTGGCAGGTGGCCTATTGTTGGTATCTGCCAAACAGTGAGGAGTCTATCCCCATTTCACTTGTGCTAGACCTGGGAGATTGTTTTAAATTTTAAAATTACTTTTTTACTGTACTTTTTTCAGTAATAAGAAGTTAACTAAAAAGTTTACAAATAAATAGATACGATTTTGTTTAAAATTTCTGTGTAAAATATTCAAAATAATTATTTAATTAATAGATGCACACAATATTTTATCCCTTATGGCAAGCCCCAATCCTTTTTTATCATGTGGGTGCTAGAAGGCGGTGGCTGCGGGTCTGTATGTCCTGGGAATGACGTTAAACTCTATCTGATGTGAGATTCCAGTTTTGGAGGTTTGGGGAATGTAGAGCACTGCTTCATCACCATTGCTCCCTGGTCCACTCTGACCCGGAGTGGCAGTACCTGTTAGGGTCCCATCTATGGGTTAAATAGAGAAATGTATTTATAAAAAAATTGTATTGTCCATTAGGAATTGATTTATTTCAAAACTTTATCGGCATTAAATGACCCACTGAGGTTGATATGCCGTAAAACAAAACAAAACAAACCAAATATTTTATTTGAAGCGGAAAGAACTAATTTTCTATTTCAAATTGTTTTATTTTTTTTACTCCTTTAATAAATTTGATTTTATTTATGTATGATACAAACTTTCTGACATTGAATGTTTAACTTCCCAGCTCCTCAGTCAATATCTTTCAAAAAATTAATTTTTACACTGCCTGGAGGGCATTTTTTTATATTTTTTATTTTTTTTGTTAAATAATTTTGTGTTTTTGTTTCAGGTCCTAAAGCACAGCCCATGGAAGGTGACGAGTGCCCCTTAAATGTCCAGCACCCACCCACAGGAGAAGAATTTGCACTTGGCTGTGGGGTCTGTCGTAATGCCCACACGTTTTGAGTAATACTGGTCTTTATAACACCCTAAAATTTTTTTTTTCTCGTCTTTCAATGTCCGAGTAATCGGATATCTCCAATGGAAAAAAAAAAAAAAAAAAGAAAGAAAAGAAAAAAAACAATTATTAAATAAAAAAAAAACACACACACCTACATACCCACACGTAAATGAATTTAAAAAAAAAAGATATTTCTGATTGGCTGTTTCAGTTATTTGTATTTTCTATTATGGAACAAAATCTTCAGCAAGTTTCTCTTGTGTTTTTTTTCTATCTCTCTTTCTTTCTTCCTCCCTCATCAGGTCAGCGGGGGAGGGCGATTGAGATGAAAAAAAAAAAAAAAAAAAATCGGCTTATTACCCACTCACCCACAGCAAGGACATTTCTAGTATCAATACTGGGGAAATATCAAGACGTTGCATGTCTAACTAACCCCACCTCTGTTTCACCCCCCCCCTAACCTACCCATCGACTTTTTTCAAAGGGAGAGGAACGTCTCATCCATAACCTCATGGCACAACTGCAACATGCCGAGGAGGGGGGTTCAGGATAAATTTGGCCACCCACACTCGATTTATTAACAGATTTTCACTGACTCGGTGTTAGTTTGTGGAAGTGGGTCCGAAAAAAATTGCAGGACAGTGGCTAGCCCGCGAGCCTTCCATGGCTTGCTGCGGGTTGATTTGTGCACATAATTCCAAATGTAGAACGCTTCAAATCTTTGTTTAAACCAAACTGCTAGGGATTTTTTCTTTTTGATTCTCTTTCCCCCCCCTCTCGTTCTTTATTTTTATTTTTTTTTATTATTATTATTTTTTTTTTTTTTTTCTTCAAATAGTTATATTTGCCACCACAGTTTTCGGAATTGAAGCAAAATTTTTTGGTGTGCATCTATGTATACATCAGCATGCATACACGTGTATGTATGCGTGTATGTGCGTGTGCATGCTTGTGTGCGTGCGTGCGTGACGTTAAGAAAGACGACCATTTTGTATTATAATCGATTAGAAAAATTTTTTTTTTCTTTCTTTTTTTTTTTTTTTTTTTTTTTTTTTTCCTTGTCTTGGAATTTCGCTGTGTTTAAATATATTTTGGGGGGAGTGGAGCCTTTTTTGTTGTTTTTTTTTTTTTTTTTTTTTTTTGTTTTTGATGTTTTTTTATTTATGTAAAAAAAAAAAATTAATAAAAGAAAATGAAATAAAGAAATAGATGGCTTCTTATATTTATTTATTTATTTAAAAAAAATTTTTTTCGAAAAAAAAAAAAAAATTGGGTTATTTCCTATAACTCCAGCCTAAAAAAAGGGGAACCACTCTGAATGAATTTATCTGTTAATTTGTAAAGTTGTTGGGGTGGCCTAAAGTCGGTATCAGCCAGACAGCGAGGGAGTCTATCCCCTTTTCAATAGCGCTAGACCAAGGAGATTGTTTTTTTGGCATCTGAGTGGAGCGCCACACCTAACATCAGCTCCTCACTTTACTGCACAGATCCCTGTGCTACTCATACACTGAGTTGGCGAGGGCTGGTATCGAACCAAGAATCTTGTGGTTCCTAGTCGAACGCTCTACCGAATGAGCTAAGCCGACCCATTATTTTCCCATTAAACTAATCCTAACTCTAAACCCTAACCCTAACCCCGTCTCCTTTTTTCCTAGTAGATCAATAAATAAATAAATAAATAATTCATCAATCAATCAGAGTGGTTCCCCTTTGTTTATGTTGGAGTTATAGGAAATAACCAAAAATTGTATGCTTTGTTTTGTCACTTGGGTAATTTTTAGATGTTGTCGTCCAGGCCTCTTGCAAAATTGAGTATCCATTAAGAATGAACCTCTATCTTTCTCAGAACATTAACCTCCTAGAAACTGTACAGAGACGTGCAACCAAACGAATACCCTCCATCAGGCATCTACCATACTCTGAACATCTCGCTGCCCTGGGAATGGATTTGTTGAAACTTTGGCGTCTGGCAACTGACCTGGTAAATGCTCATAAGGTCATTAATCATCTTAACAACAGCAACCTTGAGCACCTTTTTGATCTCCATCTTTTTAACACACGTGGACATGCCTACAAAGTCAGAAAACAGCACTGTTCACGTGATTTTTGGAAACATTTCTTTACGCTCAGCGGAGGCATGGAATAAGTTTCCCGCGTCTGTTGTAGGCTGCCGAAACACTGCATCTTTCAAAGCCTCCATGCTTCCTGTAATCTGCGACACTATACCTGATGACCCTCTCCACACACATATGCACACATGCACACACATACATGCATATTACTACTGTATGCTATTTATGTTCCTGACACTAATAGATTATTCTGTGGACCATGAGCACTGTACACAATAAATTTCATTATTATTTATATTTCAAAACTTTGTCGGCATTAAATGACCCACCGAGTTTGATATGCCAAAACCAAACAACCTTACTGGCCTCTAAAATACGCTAGGTGGTGCCTGCTGAAAAAGTGACCTGTGCTACTTATGAACCATACAGCATATTTTGCTGGAGGCATGTGACATAACAATTTGAGTTGTAGGAAATGGACTCGTCGACCCGAGTTCAAATCCTAGACAAGGCTGATTAATTTCATATAGCGCTAATACACTTGAGAAAGGTATGAATCCATATATTCTCCCTCCATCTATGGGTAAAGTAATAGAGCAGACTAAGCTCTTTAACCTTGGATAGATAACCAGTCTAGGAGAAGGAAAACTTTGAATTTGAAAAACCTGAAGTCAATCGTTGATTGGGTTTGTGGCATTCCTTGTGCGCAAATTCTTTCCTATCGATTGTGCCAAAAAGTGCAAATGATCCAACATAAACCCTTCACCACAATAAAACTATAGTATGGGTTGTTCATAGCGGTTTGAAGGCATTTTTATTCACAAATTAATGCAATAATATATATATATATATATATATATATATATATAGAAAGTTTTGTAGAAAAAATAACAAGATGTTTAAAGTTTTGCTGACAGAAATCTGTTTCGACAGATTTGCGGTCTTTATCAAAGCAACAAGGTAAACGGAAAAACGAAATAAATATATCATTAATCACGAGGCACAGAACGCTCTCGATCCGTACCGGAATTTTCAATTAATTTTTAAAAATGCGTATTTTATGTTAAAAATAAAATAAATTTTATTTTTTTAAATTATAAGCATTTTTATCATTAAAAAAGCTCAAAAGAGTTTGCAGTAAAGGTGTATATAAATATCAAAATGTTCAGGAAAATGTTCCAGTTACAAAAGAAAGTTTTAAAAATATAATAAGTCCAACCGTATGTTTTTTTAATTCCTACCATAAAATAAATGAACCCTCATTTTATGTCCGTGTTTTTGCAATAAATGTTTTATTTTTCTTGCACCCGTTATTTTACAATACTAAATATATTTTCTTTATTCTTTATTCTTTAACAAATAAATAAAATATATTTAGTATTGTAAAATAACGGGTGCAAGAAAAATAAAACATTTATTGCAAAAACACGGACATAAAATGAAGGTTCAATTTATTTTATGGTAGGAATTTACGAGGAAAAAGTTACGGATTACCCTCTTTTTAACGTGGTCTATTTCCTTGTTATAAGTATAGAAATTTATTTATATGTAAGCTTAAGCTCTGTTCTTAAGGAAAACAAATTAGAATGAATTAAATTTACAATTTTGTTTATTTTTTAAAAAAAAAGTTTAAAGAAATTAAAGATTGCTGTCGTACTAATATTTTAGCTATACCAACTGTATCGATTCAGGTAGAATTGCTTAGAATTATCTCCCCTGGATTTTAAGGGAAATAAGTTGTCTCCCTTCGTTCCTTTTCACATCAAGTTTATATTTTTCAATGTTTCAAAAAGTTTTATATTCCCGTTTTTTCTAATCGAGGGTGAGGATAACAATTTGAAGCGTTTATTAAAAACTATCAAGACCTGTGGATATACTACAGTATGATAATTATTACAACGTTTGATATATTTATTTAAGAACTATTGCCAACATTTGATATATTCATTTAAGAACTATTGCCAAATAGTTCAATATGTAAGTAGCATTATAATTTAATTGTTACAATGTTTGATCTGTTTACTTAATAGCTATTAAAATAATTCAATTTGTAAATACTATAATATTCTTGATTTAGCTTTCTCTCACTCTTTTTTTTTTTTTTTTTTTTTTTTTTTTTTCATTATGTTCGATTGAAACTGTTAAGTATCTGGCCGCCATCCTTGGCCAGTTGTAAAGAACTTAAAGTAAATAAGTGAATAAGTCCCGGGTTAGAATCCTTTGGTAAGTGAATAAGTCCCGGGTTTATAGAATCCTTTGGTAAGTGAATAAGTCCCGGGTTTATAGAATCCTACGTAGTCTCAAAAGGTCCAGTGATATAATCCTATGTACCGTTGTCCTCCGAGGGTTCAAAGCAATGTGTGTAGGTATGACCAGAACAGCCAGTATAAGTAATAATAGCAGCAGAGCACTGTCAGTGATTGGCCAATAGGTTGGTCACATGGTTATCGGCGAGTCTATAAGTAGAAGTGGGCTTTTGTCACACGCCTTATATTACAAAAACTCCAACAGAAACAGATTAGTGTTATCACTTATGTAACATCACCCCTCTTTCATTTTATTATATTTTTTCTATGTAGCATGTCCCTTTTTTTCCCTTTCTTTTTTATAATAAAAACGGAATGGTCCATTATTTTGCTAAGGTGACAACACTCACAAGAAATAAGAATTCGGTTGATAAGCAACACCAGATAATCAGGATTTACACATTTGCATTTCATCTTGGACGATTTGGACGGTCTCCCTTTTTAACCAGAGGATGTTGTAAGATGATAACGGTCGGAAGATTAAGGAACAAGAGTATTAATATATATATATATTAAATTACTAGAACCGTAACTATCAGAATATCAAATTGATATCACAACCATCTTTTTATCCGCCCTGTCGGTGGGGCGTTAGAATCTGACGACTGCACCTCTGCAGATGGGTAAGATTCCCCCAAATGGGGTCACCTGTAAAAAAAACCCAAAAAAACAAAAACAAAAGAAATTAATTGTCAAGGACAAAAGAAATGGACAATAACCCTCTTGTTTCTTTAAAGGATTCGTTTGCACCAAAGAAATTGTAACGTAGCGACGTCGTCACGGTACCAAATAAATATATTTGTTGCATAGTGCCTTTCCTTGACGGTACCAAATAGATATATGTTGCATACCTCTTTACCGGCACTATATATCTATACGTTATATACTTTCTTACGTCTTACTCTGGTCTATTCTTCCGGCCGTCTTCTGATCGTCTATCTTCTATCTTGGTCTGGTCTTGTCTTGGTGTTTCTTGGAGTCTCCGGGTCTTTGTCGGGGTTCATTTCTTATCTGAAGCCTTGTGTCATTGATAGCTTTTAGTAATAACAACAAGACTTCGATTTACTTTTGATGTTACTTTATTCCAGATCCCCCAGACCAGACAATCATGCAGTGAGGCTCACATCTTACTAGCTTGGCTTCTAACTCCTAACTCTGCAACTAACTGAGTTGCTTACACCTTAAACCGGAAGGGCTTCTATTGACTTCCGTTCTCACGTTCCATCCCAGAACGCAAGGTGAGAGTGAGGTCAAGCATTGTCACTCACTCTCAAGGCCATCAGCTGTACTGATCGCCATAAGGATTTCTATACTACCTTAAAAATATATTAGGGATCCATAATTATGTAACAAAATTAACCGAAGCCAAAAAAACAAAAAAACCCAAAAAAGCAACCAACAAACGAACGAGTCCTTCTACAAAACCAAAATGACAAAAAAAAAAAAAAAATTAAAAATAACACACACTTTCCCCATACATACAAAATTGACTTTCCACAACCCTACAGAGGTATAGCTGGTCCTTTCTAGCCAGGGAGGAATTCCCTCACTGCAGTCCACTATAACCTCGTTCAAGCCTGAATAATAAAGCTATCTTTGCCTTACACACACCTTACAAAAAAAACCAAAAAAAAACAAAAAAAAAAAAAAACCTCACCGATGCATCCTTACCGTAGCTCAGCTACTTGAGTGGGGATGTATTGTGGGGATTTAAATTAAATTAAATTAAATCAAAATTAAATAAATAAATAAAAAGTTCTGAGCGTCTGGACTCTAGCGTCCAGACTTAACGGTCTAATCAATAAAGTCTTCATCTATACTTCGAAACAGTTGTATCTATTATTTCTCTTCATCTCCTTATTTCATATTCCCTATAGGGAATTAGCTATGATGTTAAACTGTATCTAATGGTGAAGTTCCAATTCTGGAGCTCTGGAGTACTCCCGTCATCACAATTACTCCCAGGTCCACCCTATTGCCCTTATCCTTTTTATCATATATGTGCTAAAAGGCAATGGCTGAGGGTCTTAGTGTCCTAGCTATGACGTTAAATTGCACCCAGTGGTGAAGTTCCAATTGGACTAAATAAAGGGTTAGGTTCAAAGTTCCGTGATGGCTCCCGATTACGACAAGAAAGTTCTCGACTACGACAGGAAAGTTCCTGAGTTCGAAAAGAAGGTTC
>CM042169.1:52479260-52486760 GCA_023376005.1 Doryteuthis pealeii
ATACAAAGAAATTCACGACAATAAGTATATAAAACTACAAATTCACAATATCAAAAGTCGGCGGACGGAATTGGGCAGTAAGTCGTCGGGGAAGCCTAATGTCGGTATCAAGCCAGTTATCTGGTCTAGCGCTAGTGAAAAGGGGAACAAGAAATACCTGAAGAAGGCCGGAGGGTATATCGGCCGAAACGTTGTACAAATATATTAATTGGAGATTGTGGTTTTTTCTGTCTGTAACCGAAACTATATTACTATACAAGTCACAATTCCCGTTGTTATTTACATCACATTCTCCATGATTTTATTTTTATTTAAACCTCAATTATTAATAAAATTGTTTTTATATTATTAATACTGTTAACCATATATACATACTAACAACATGCAAATTATATATATATATAAACACAAAATAGCGGTTTACACTGTGACGGAAGGCTAATTTGCATATTGATAATAAAAAATTGATTTTAATAAATATGTGCTTAGTATTATTGATTTTTTAATTGTTTGGTTTTATCTTATTGAATATGAGCAAAAATCTCTTCAATAAATCTTAAAAAGAAATCCCTGAACAAGAAAAATAACTGTAATATTATTCTTTACTTCCTATTTTGACTAAAGAGTTAATTAGGAAAATTTACCAATGAAAGACGGGAGTAAACGGAAAAATGATGGAAGAGTTAGTTTTCAAGTTGTTCTATTTTTCAATCATAGCCCTCTGTTCCAAATCTTTTTATCTGTATTCTAATTCAGTTTCATTAGCCTTTCTAATTTAATAATTTTTATTATATTAAAACTGAAATACTTGCACCGGAGGGTGCATATATTTGCTAGTAGCAATAAGATGGGACAATAGTCGAATAACGCAGATAATACTAAATGTTAACTGATCAGCAACTTTCATAAGATTGAGAATCACTGACTGAAGAGTAGATTATCTGTCGGGGCCAAAACAGCCTTGACCCTTTTCTCTGAACGAACGCACGTAATCAGAGCACGCGTGTGCATTTTCGACGTAAGCAAACCCTTTCCATTTCTGACCAGATATATCCAGTTTTTGCCCCAGCTTTAACCCTTTAAGTATATCGCGTGTATTGGGTCAGCCAAAACTATGTCATCATCATTTCTAACGAACTTTTCCTGACGTCATTCGATATTTCCGGCAAAATTTCGGGTATTTAAGAAAGTCGTTTGGCGATGACGAGGACAGTTCCAGCCAGCCACCGACCAGTTAACGATCCTGATTCTATTCTGAACAAATGGCCTTTCCTGATTCCTGACCGCCCTGCCTCTCTACGCTGCTGGAACGACCTGCCTTTCTTTGACGCTAGACGACCAGCCTCGTTCTTGCTGTGATGACACAATATTTCCAAGTCGCAATATCAGCCTTTTTCAAGGCTAAACAACCCAGCTCTTTTTCAGAGCTAACCAGTCGGCCCTTTTCACCTCAGTCTTTCCTTAACACGAATGCGATCCTAGGGCGAAATCCCTAGAAGATCTTGGATCTTACGACCAGATAGGCGTCCCTCGCCGCAGTACGCTAGGTCCTAGCTTGGTAGATCCGACTCGATCTTCGCGCCGAGCAAAACACCTAGCTACTCGAGGCATTTGCGCACACGTGCCAGCCTGGTCTGAAATCCCGCATAAACCGCGGCCAATCAGACCCAAGGCAACGCACGTGCTAAGCGAAACGGTTCCGTCGCTGTTACGTTTCACGCTCGTACCGAAACAGTCCTCGACGGGACTACGACTGGGGCTCGCAGCCGATACAACCGCAAGCCGAGACCGTTACCAGACAGACCAACGACGTCAACCGAAACCTGTAGACGCAACTGTATCCCGAATTCCGGATTCCAGCTGTCTATCCGACAACCGACGACCTATTCCACCCAGATCAACGAAAGACTGACCGAACGTTGAGCGACCAACCTCGAACGACGAAAACTCACTTGCCGATTTTACCTTTGTCAATTCTCGTGAATAAATTGACCCACCTGGTTACTTCCCTGCCATCTAAATCCTCTGCTTTGTCTCTTTCATTGCCTCCAGTCGTTTCACTTATTCAAAAGTCTGTGGGGTCGACATCCTTAGGGCCCCGCAACAAGTGGTGACCTTTCCGACGTGAACGACAATATTTCATCGACACCACAACAAGTGGTGACCTTTCCGACGGTGAACGACATTTCATCGACACCACAACAAGTGGTGACTTTCCGACGTGAACGACATATTCATCGACACCACAACAAGTGTTGACCCGACGACGTGAACGACATCTCGACAACACCAACGAGTGGTGATACCCCGACGTGAGCGACTGTGCAATGGCGGATTCGGGAGAGGACAACGCAACGA
The DNA here is from genome assembly GCA_023376005.1 of Doryteuthis pealeii. Lineage (NCBI taxonomy): Eukaryota > Metazoa > Mollusca > Cephalopoda > Myopsida > Loliginidae > Doryteuthis > Doryteuthis pealeii. Next base: position 52,481,619 of record CM042169.1, read on the forward strand.
GGATGGCAGCAATCGATAGCACTCCGGCATATTACCCGGACACGAAGTGCTGGTTCCTGACAATCGAGGCAATATTCAACTTTGTCAGGAATCACCTCGCAAAAGGCAAAGTTGGCTAAGGTGCTTGCAGGACTCCCATCAACCTCATGACTGAGCTCCAAGATGTCCTTGCCGACTTGCCGAAGTCCACGCCATACGATTTCTTGAAGGACGTTATACTGAAGAGAACAATCCAGCCGGATAAAAACGTCATTCAGGAAATCATGGCCAACGTCACGAGAGGTGACAGGACACCGTCCCAACTGTTACGCTACATCGTGGTCGACTCGACCAGCATGAGGTGTCAGAAAAGAATTCTCCGCGACCTGTGGATGGATTTACTACCGGAAATCCGTCACGAAGATCATCGCTCCAATGACCAGATCCGCAGCCTGGACGACATTGCGAGTCCGCTGACCTCGTCTACGAGGAGACCGACGAGGGCATTAACGCCGTACACACACCTGACACAGCACGGTGTGAGCAGAGTGCTACGGACAAGGCAATTGCCGAGGCTTACCAAGCAGATGCGCGAGAATAAAACTCTCCTTGGAGCAACGCGGGAGAAGCCCAGCACCTCACCGATACCGGAAACGTACATCCAGCCCGACAGGGACGCTCGCCCAATCGACAACCAGGACGCTCGACCAGCCGAGAAGAACCGATTTCGACCCAATATGTGCTGGTACCACCGAACCTTTGGTGAACGATGCCAAAAAACTGCCGTCTTCCCTGCAACCACCGATTGGCACAGGGAAACGACTAAACCGGAGAATCGCGACGACTGATTCACCCGGTAAGTTTAAGTTCTCGATGTCGTCTGTTCTATGTATGGGACCGGAGGAAAGCTAAAATTCCTTGTAGACACAGGTGCGGCCATCAGCGTGATACCTCACAGCAACAACCCTCCGCTAAGCCCACCCTGTTTCAAACTACAAGCTGCCAAATGGTTCCAGCATAACAACATAACGGAGACAAAACGCTAACCCCTGAACATCGGCATGCGACGGGACTTCACATGGACTTTCACACTCGCCAACGTGAAGATCCCCATCCTTGGCGCAGATTTCCTGGCACATTTCGAGCTGGCAGTGCACATGAGGCACTAGGACCCCTATCCGACACGTTGACGAAACTTCACGTCATAGGCACTCCTACACGCCACAATCCACGGAATCAGCGTAGCAACTTGCCATGGACGCGAGTATATGGATATACTGAAGCAGTACGCTACATCACACTCTTCTGCAGATATTGTTTCAGATAATCATCAAAACTCAGCACCACATCAGGACGAGCGGACCACCGGCATATTTCGCACCCAAGACGACTCGCACGCAGAAACTTGACTACGCCAAGAAACGGTTCGACGAGATGCTAAAGGACGGCGTCATACGTCCCTCCGACAGTCCTTACGCATCACCACTAACACCTGGTACCGAGCCTGGCAGCACGGAGTATCGGATATGCGTCGATTAACCGACGATTGAACGCAGCAACGATCCCTGACCGTTACCCTGTACCTCACATCCATGATTTCACGTCTGGATTACAAGTTTAGCATGGTATTTTCGAAAATCGACCTGACGAAGGCGTTCACCAGATCTCCGTGGCACCAGAAGACATTCCGAAAACAGCAGTTACAACACCGTTTGGCCTATAAGAGTTCGTGAAAATACCATTCGGTTTTACGTAACGCTGCCCAAACCTTTCAACGATTGATGGACGAGGTTCTTCGAGGTCTACCGTTCGTGTACGCGTATATTGATGACATCGCTGATAAGCGAGTAGATAGACGTGGATTCCCACAAGAAACACCTTCACGCAGTGTTCCAGCGACTCTCGCACTACGGTTTAAAACTAAACCTCGACAAAGTGCGTTTTCGGAGTGCCAGCATCGACTTCCTAGGGCACCACACCGACTCGAATGGGATCACACCTCTACCAGCTAAAGTCAGTGCGATTCAGGATTTTAAACGCCTACGTCGATAAAACAGCTGAGACGTTTTTATCGGATGATAAACTTTTTACCGACGATTCATACTCCGAATTGTTCCACGAATTCTCCAGCCACTGACGAACCTTTTACAGAGAAAGAACAAAGGCATTACTTTAAGGCGACGCCCCTGAACGCGTTTCACGCAGCGAAGACCGCGCTAGTGAACTTCACTGAGCTTTCGTTCATCAAACGACGACCCAAAGACACGAATTTCCTTGACAACCGACGCATCGGACACAGGGAGTGAGGCAGTGGTCGAACAGGAGATCGATTTCTGTGCGAAAACCCATTGCTTTTCTTCTCGGCCAAACTGACGTCAGCCCAACGAGGTATACGCACCTTCTCCCGGGAACTACTGGCGATCTATTTGGCTATCAACTTCCGACACTTACTGGAAGGTAGAGATTTCACAATTTATACCGACCATAAGCCGGTGACGACCGCATTGGAGCACCAGTTCGGACAAATACACTCCCGTGAGATCAGGCACTTGGACTACCTGTCGCAGTTCACGACTGACATCCGACACGTGAGGGGAAACGACAACCTTGTCGCAGATACTCTATCCGAACGGATATCAACGCCCTCAGCAACGACCCTTGAGTCAGGACTTAATTGCGAAGACAAAGTCCGACCCAACGCTACAGGACGTTCTGACCGAACACGTCCTGAACTTCAGGAGTTCCAGCATCCTTCAGTGACAGACAATCTGTAACTGCGACATCAGCCTAAGGCATCCCTAGACCCTACATTCCCCGTACGCTACGAAAAAAGGTTTTTGAACACCTCCACGGACTATCTCACCCGAGTAAGCGAGCCTACTCTTAAGCTCATTGCGGATCGCGATTCGTATGGCCGAACATGAACGCGGACATCCGAGAATGGATTTCGACNAGAGAGAATCCGACAAAAATACCCTGAAAAGAAAAAAGGCCCCGAAGGGCATAAATCGGGCCCAAACCCGTTTTTTTTTTTTTTTTGGGTTTTTTTAACAAAAAAAATAAAAACCAAATTTTGGGGAAAAAAAGAAAAAAATTGGGGGGAAAAAAAAAAGGGGGGGGAAAAAAACCCCAAATACAAGGCCCCCCCCCGCGAAAAAATTTTAACCCGGGGCCCAGATCATTAAAAAAAAACTAGAAAAAAAAAAAAAAAACGGGGTGCGGGGGGTTTTAAAAAAAATTTTTGGGAACAAAATAATTTTAAAAGAAATTTTGAATACGCTATTAAAGGAAAAATGAAATAAAAAAACAAAATTCTTCGGCCAAATGAAAAATAACCCCCAAAAACAAATTTTAGAGCTGGTTTTTTTTTTTAAAAAAAAAGAATAAAGTTAAATTTTTGGTTGGGTTAAATGCAAATATTTTTTCAAATTATTAAAAAATGTAATACTTTGAATTTAATTTGATATTTTTTATCAATTAATAATACCTTAAAATTGTCACTAATGTCCCAAATTTTTCAAAATTTATTAGCATTGCATTTTGGGAGATATTGGGAAACCAAAGTATCTATCCCATGCCCCAAGACATAAAACAATATTATTGGAACCCATATGACCTTGTAGGCACCGCTTTTCGATTCTCGTTTCAATCAAGAACATTTTTTTTCATTTACAGATACCGTCCAAATATTCCGGTTTGGTTGTTAACAAGATGATTTTTAGAAGTTAAAAAAATCATAATACCCCGCTAACTCCTAACCCTAACCCCTAACAAACAACCGGATTTGACGGTGTAAATGAAAAAAAATGTCCTGATGAAACGAGAACGAAAAAGGGGTGCCTAAAGGTCCATATGGTCCGAATATTGTTTAGTGGGCATGAATGGTACTGGGCCTTCTCTAATAAGAAATACAAAAACTATTATTTCATGAAGTTTTAATCTAAACTCAAGGGAGATAACTACGTTTAATCAAGAAGAAGGATTAAGACATGAAAAGGTTTTTACTTACAGTCAGACATATATAATATATATATATTATAATATATATATCATATTTAGTATATATATATGATGTGAGGTATCCAAAACTTGGTAGTAAGGGATGATTCTATATGGATTTCTAAGACACACTGTATTATTTTGTATGATCCAATATGTATAAATACAGTGAATCTTTAAATCACTAAAGAGAGCTCAATGTATAATAAAACTTTTTAGATTATATACAGAGCAATATTTATCTTTGAAAGGAAGGAAAAACTCAACACCGTTTTTCCATAATGAATTTATTTCGACCAAAAATTGGGCGGCTTTATAAATCTAAGTTGATTTAATATAGCTCCCCAAAAATTTCGTCTCATCAGAGGAAGATCAGGTTATTTGAATCGCATAACTGAAAAATTTTACTTCTCAAAAAAAAAAAAAAAAATATATATATATAATATATATATACATATATATATGTGTGTGTTGTAAAAATGGAATTGGAAATTGAATCCGACAAATGAAGGAAGAATGAATAAAGAAAAGAAGTAAAGAAATGGATAAAAAAGATGAATTTAATCAATATCACTTACACATGTTTTTCGATCAGTTTATCTTTGTGTACACGATTCAAACTATTATTATTATTAAATAAACAAATGAAATGAAATAATAATAATAGAAACATGTAAAAATATTCCGTACACAGAGAATATTCGACCTTTAGGTACCACCAGACCGTTTATGCCATCTTGAATAAAATGGAAATAGATATTTCCGAACTTTGTTTATCAAAAATCCCGTAAAAAAAGATCGTACAATTTCGAATTACAAAGAAAAATAGTTAATTCAAAGATCAAATTATCCGATTGGGGAAAATTACATCGTTATCTTAAAAAATAAACAAACCTGCCCGTATTACATGCGAAAGGGTAATTTTCAGACCGTAATATAGACAGAAAAGTTACTAATTATTTCCCTTTTACGTAGATAACCCGGTAAAAGTAGGAATGAAAATTTTGAAAATATTTTTTCTAAAAGAGAAAACTGATAAAATAATCTACTATATACTTACTTTTTATTTTAATTATTGAAAAAAGTTAAATAAAATGATTTTTTTCACGCTAACACTGTCAGCCTAACAGGAACAAACTTCGGTTACTTAGAAGCGTCTCGTCT
>CM042169.1:52491760-52544537 GCA_023376005.1 Doryteuthis pealeii
TCTAAAATTGTCATTGAACCAGTTACATCTTAGACGAATACTTGGAGCTGGTTGAACCGTTCCAATTCTTCAAGAAACGCTGTGATTTATATTTCTTAGTCACGAATAAACCGGAAGTCAAGCAAATTGGGCATATTTTATAATAAGCTAGAGAAGAAGGTTTCCAACGTTTTAATTCGTCGGCTTTTGATAAACAGAATCCAGTTGTTAATTGACAAAAAGAATCTCTGGAGCAATTGGAACCGCAATACCATCATTTCACTTTAAAATAAAGTCTGTATTGTTGCAATTCTAAGCCTTTTCTTAGTAGTATTTTATAAGATCTTCGTTAGCATTAAATATTGGGCTTACTATCAATCTATACATATATAAAGGGCAGTTATGTCTATATGTATGCCCGGAGGAAACTTCGAAAATAAAACAATTAACGACAAAGTAAATATATATACACATTAAATATCACCAAAACTTGGTTTTTGAGCAAAAAAACCCCCAAAAAACAGGTGGCCCCATTGGAGGAGTCTTACCCCTCTGCAGAGGTGCAGTCAGTGCATTCTAACGCCCCAGCCGACAGGGCGTGTTATTTATATCTACAATGCCCAAATCCAAACCCATTAACCCCTTCATACTCACTAGCTGGATACACCCACTCACCAGCAATACAAATAAAGAAACCAATCAAAACACGCGAGTGGGCGGACAATTCTGGTATTATAAATAGCTCTCTCTCTCTCTCTCTCTCTCTCTCCTCTCTCTCTCTCTCTCTCTCTCTCTCTCTGTGTGTTGTTTACTACTCCGTGACAATCGAACGACGCAATAAACTTGTTGACAAAAAAAAATCTGAAGTCAATTTTTTAACACATTTTTGAAAACTTATTTGTTTCTATTTAGCCCATAGATGAGACCCTAACATGTACTACCACTCCGGTTAGAGTGGACCCAGGAATAATGGGGATAAAGGGGTACTCCCCACTCACCAGAGCTCCAGCATTGGAACCTCACCACCAGCGTTTAAACCAGGACATTAAGACCCTCAGCCACCACCTTCTAGCACTGATATGATAAAAAGGGTTTTGGTTTGCCATAAGGGCAATAAGATTGGGACAATCATCTAGGTGCTAAGGCTTGATGTGACCAGCCGATTAATCGGAAGGGGCCTCTCCGACCGCCCGTCTAGCCTAAGAAAAAAAGGGGTAGGGTTTTAAATCGTATAAGCAAAGATAAAGATGTCGGCCCCCTTGAGAATCGAACCCGCTTTTTATTAATCCTTGTTAATCCGATTAGAATCTTTACACAATTTGTCAACCAATCCTCGATTATCGGTGGCTTAACAACAAAGCCGAAGAAATCTCAGCTTTTAAATTGCGCGCACGAGTAGGGGTGTGGGTGTGGGGTAGTCTTTTTCTTTTTTTCCTCCTTTCAAAAATATAATCGTCCCTATATATACTTTAGACAATGCTAACTTTCCTGACAAGGACTTCCCTATAAAACCTTAATGCTCTCTATATATATATATATATATATATATATATATATATATAATATATATATGAAGGTAAAAATGGATATTGAATCCGACAATATGTAAGAAAGTTTTATAGAAAAACAACAAGATGTTAAACATTTTTGCTGACAGATATCTGTTTCGACATTATGAATATGTCTTTCTCAAAGCAACATTGTAAGCGGAAAAACGAAATGAATATATCAGTAATTACAAGGCACAGAACGCTCTCGATCAGTACCGGAATTTAAAAAAAAAAATGTTAAATACATATTTGTTGTTAAAAATAAAATAAATTTTATTTTTAAAATGTTTAAGCATTTTTATCATAAAAAGCTCAAAAGAGTTTGTAGTAAAAATGTATATGAATATTTATTTTATTTTTAACAACAAATATGTATTTAAAAAAAAAAAAAAATTCCGTTACTGATCGAGAGCGTTCTGTGCCTCGAAATTACTGATATATTCATTTCGTTTTTCCGCTTACAATGTTGCTTTGATAAAGACATATTCATAATGTCGAAACAGATATCTGTCAGCAAAAATGTTTAACATCTTGTTGTTTTTCAATAAAACTTTCTTACATATATAATATATATATATATATATATATATATATATATATGAAATGAACCGACGGTATAAATATAGATAAAAGAATATAAAAACACAATGCTGTTAAAATGAAAATATCTTATATCATATTCATAACTCGAAATATTGTTCAATATTAGCTATGAATATGATATAAATATTTTCATTTTAACAGCATAGTGTGTTTTCATATCCTTATATATATATATATATATATATATATATATATATATATATAAAGGAAAGAAAATATAGAATGGATAAAATAGGATATTTTAATCAATTTTACTTACACCTGTTTCGGTCAGGAGTTTATCCATGTGTACATTTATTCAATCTATTATTATTTTTAAATAACAAAATGAAACGAAATAATAATAAAAAATTTAGAAATGTTCCGCACACAGAAGTATCGACCTTCCTCAGAGTAAATCCTTATTTTTTGAAATGAAAAAAAAAATGGATTTTCTCTGAGTTGGCGAGGGCCGTAATCGAACCAGGACCCTCGACGTTTCCAGCCGGACACTCTACCGACTGAGCTAAGACGGCAACATATATATATTGTGGAATGGTTACCGTCGTAAGAAATGGACATGGCGAGACGAATTCAAATTATTTGACGAGTTTGTTTGCATTTCACATAGCGCGAATAACATTGGGAAAGGTATGAATCCAACTATTCTCCTTCCAGCTAGTAGGCCGGTTTTTAGTTGTAAACATTTAAATGGTTAGAATCAATGACAGAAGAAGAAAGACAATGTCAATATTGCAACTAATTTTAGAAAATAAGACCAAGAATAGTTTTGCTTAATTTAGAAAAACAATCTTTTTAAAAACCAATTCTCTTTAAAAGACAATGATTTATTCTTCTTTTAGCAGAACTAAAGGAATTGGAAATGACATCTTTAGATAATTTAATGTTTGTTTGTTTCTTTCTTTGAGGGATTAAGTTAAAAAAACAACAAACCTTCTTTCTTTATTTTATTCTTAAACTCTTTCAGGTTTTCCATTCCTTCGTTGGTTTCTTTCTTTGGTAGTTCCATTCTTTCTTTCTTTCTTTCTTTCTTTCTTTCTTAATTTCTTTCTTTCTTTCTTTCTTTCTTTATTTCTTTCCTTCTTTCTTTCCTTCTTTCTTTCTTTCTTTATTTCGCTCTTTCTTTCTTTCTTTATTTATTTCGCTCTTTCTTTCTTTCTTTCTTTCTTTGAATGATTACATTTTTAACTTTCTTTCTTTCTTTCTTTCTTATTACTTCATTCGCTTCTTTTCCTTCGTCCTTTACTTTCTTTCTTTCTTTCAGTCTTTCTTTCTTTCGCTCTTTCTTTCGCTCTTTCTTTCTTTCTTTCTTTCTTTCTTTGAATAAATAATTTCTAACCTTCTTTCTTTCTTTCTTTCTTTCTTATTACTTCATTCGCTTCTTTTCCTTCGTCTTTTTCTTTCTTTCTTTCTTTCTTTCTTTGAATAATTAATTTTTTAACCTTTTTTCTTTCTTTCTTTCTTTCTTTCTTTCTCATTACTTCATTCGCTTCATTTCCTTTGTCCCTTTCTTTTTCTTCTTCTGTCTTTCTTTCTTTCTTTGAATGATTAAATTGTTTAACCTTCTTTCTTTCTTTTCCCATATTCCCCTCTCTCTATAATTTCCGCTAACTCTTTCCATCGCTTTATTCAGTAATATCATAGTTACTGTGCTAAGCCGGCCTTTTTATATATAGTGGAATGGTTACTGTCGTATGAAATGGACACGGCAAAATGAGTTCAAATCCTGGACACGTCTGTTTGCATTTCACATACAGCTACTACCCTTGGAGAAGGTTATAAATCCAACTATTCTCCCTCCAGCTATGCGTAAATATTAGGGCGTACTGGGCTAATATTGTCAAATATTTGCTTGAGGGCCATATAGTTCTAACCTGCAGACATTAGGCTATTATTTTTAGTTGTAAAAATTTAAATGGATAGAATCAATGACAGAAGAAGAAAGACACCCTATAAGACTAATGGAATGCGCCGACGGGTTACTATAAGTAACAGGGACAATTGTGGCTTGAGAGTAAGCCAATGCGAGTCAGCTCACAATTCTATTTGTCGGACGTAATTCCCACTTCTCTGTATTGTATTTGTCTACTTTTTTTTGTCTACTTTAAAACCTCATAACAATATATATATTATATATATATATATATATATATATATATATATATATATATATTGGAATGGTTACCGCCGTAGGAAATGGACATGGCAAGACGAATTCTAATTTTTTGACGAGCTTGTTTGCATTTCCCATTTCCCATAGCGCGAATAACATTGGGAAAGGTATGAATCCAACTATTCTCCTTTCAGCTATGGGTAAATAGTAGGGCGGTTTTTAGTTGTAAAATTTTAAATGGATAGAATCAATGACAGAAGAAGAAAGACAATGTCAATTTTGTAACTAATTTTAGAAAATGAAACCAAGAATAGTTTTGCTTAATTTAGAAAAAACAATCTTTTTAAAAACCAATATTTTAATCAATTTTACTTACACGTGTTTCGGTCAGGAGTTTATCCATATGTATATTATTCAATCTATTATTATTTTTAAATAACAAATTGAAATCTGTTTGCATTTCACATAGCGAGAATAACATTGGGAAAGGTAGGAATCCAACTATTCTCCCTCCTGCTATGGGTAAATAGTAGGGCGGTTTTAGTTGTAAAAATTTAAATGGTTAGAATCAATGACAGAAGAAAAAAGACAATGTCAATTTTGTAACTAATTTTAGAAAATGAGACCAAGAATAGTTTTGCTTAATTTAGAAAAAACAATCTTTTTAAAAACCAATTCTCTTTAAAAGACAATGATTTATTCTTGTTTTAGCAGAACTAAAGGAATTGGAAGTGACATCTTTAGACAATTTAATGTTTATTTCTTTCTTTCTTTAAGGGATTAAGTTTTTCTTTAAAATCTTTTTTTATTTTTATTCTTTCACTTCTTTCAAGTTTTTTTTATTCCTTCTTTGGCTTCTTTGTTTGGTAGTTCCATTCTTTCTTTCTTTCTTTCTTTCTTTCTTTCCTTTTTTCTTTCTTTCTTTCTTCTTACCTTTTTTTCTTTCGTCCTTTCTTTGGGTGATTAGATTAAAAAAAAACTTTCTTTCTTTTTTCTTTCTTTCTTCTTTTTTTTCTTCAGCCATTCGTCTTTACACAGCCGCTTTCTCTTTCTTTTCTTATTCTTTCTCCTCAAAAACTTTATTTGTCTGTTGTTTGTCTCTTCTTCTTCTTCTTCTTCTTCTTCTTCTTCTTCTTCTTCTTCTTCAACCATTACTTTGTTCCTTACTTTATTTGTTATCATTTACTTTCTAATTTCAAATTCCCTAATATTAATTCTCTCTTCTTTTTTCTTCCCCTTCTTTCTTTCTTTCTTTCGTTCTTTCTTTCTTTCTTTCTAATCTATAAATTCTCACAATTCCTTAATACTAAATTCTCTCTTCTTTTTTCTTCCCCTTCTTTCTTTCTTCTTTCTCGTTCTTTCTTTCTTTCTTTCTAATCTATAAATTCTCACAATTCCTTAATACTAAATTCTCTCTTCTTTTTCTTCCTCTTCTTCTATCTTTCTTTCTTTCTTTCTTTCTAATCTATAATTCCCACAATTCCTTAATACTAATTCTTCTTCTTTTTCCTCCCCTTCTTTCTTTCTTTCTCTTTCTTTCTTTCTAATCTATAAATTCCCACAATCCTTAATACTAATTCTCTCTCTTTTTCCTCCCCTTCTTTCTTTCTTTCTTTCTTTCTTTCTTCTAATCATAAATTCTCACAATTCCTTAATACTAAATTCTCTCTTCTTTTTCTTCCTCTTCTTTCTATCTTTCTTTCTTTCTTTCTTTCTTTCTAATCTATAAATTCCCACATTCCTTAATACTAATTCTCTCTTCTTTTCCTCCCCTTCTTTCTTCTTTCTTCTAATCTATAAATTCCCACAATTCCTTAATACTAATTCTCTCTTCTTTTTCCTCCCCTTCTTTCTTTCTTTCTTTCTTTCTTTCTAATCTATAAATTCCCACAATTCCTTAATACTAATTCTCTCTTCTTTTTCCTCCCCTTCTTTCTTTCTTTCTTTCTAATCTATAAATTCTCACAATTCCTTAATACTAATTCTCTCTTCTTTTTCCTCCCCTTCTTTCTTTCTTTCTTTCTTTCTTTCTTTCTTTCTTTCAAATCTATAATTTCCCACAATTCCCAAATACTTTTTTCTTAACTCCATAAACTGAAAAGCAATTCTTTTAAAACCTCTTGACAAAAAATTATAAATCACCCAAAGTTTGTCGTGTGAATATCCGAAAGTGAATGATTTGCTTGTCTCACCCAAGGGTTAGAGGCTCGACACTACATTTTCACAATTCTTACCGAAGAAATCGTCTTAAAAAATCGATATAGTTTCCTAGCAATCGGAGAGTTTACTATTCCCGCCATTATTCGCCCCAATGGACGCGACATATCGTTAACTTCGATTCTCGTTCAGTCGCCAAATGTTAAACAACAATAAAAGCGGACGAGATTGCAATGAAACCCAATGTTTTGTTTTTTAAATCTTTTCTTTTTCTTTCTTGTTTCTTTTTTTCTTTCTTTCTTTCTTCATACGTTCATCTTTCTGTAGCCACTACTCTTTCTTTCTTTCTTCTATTTCTTTCTTTCTTTCTTTCTTTCTGTAGCCACTACTCTTTCTTTCTTTCTTTCTTTCTTTCTTTCTTCATACATTCATCTTACTGTAGCCACTACTCTTTCTTTCTTCTTTCTTCTTTCTTTCGACATCCATCTTTCTTTCTTTTTTCCCTTTTCTTTCTTTTTCCCGCCATAAGTTTTTCTGTTGATGTTTCTTTCTTTTCTTTCTTTCTTTCTTTCTATTAGATATCAAAAACACCAAGTAATTATTTATTAACCCCAGTTTTGTTAAAACCAGTATGTAAATTAACCACATCATATATTATGTAAACCTTTATTTCTTAGTGATATATAAGACACATAGCACGATTTTAAACGCACAATTAACATTGACATTTTGAGGCAAACCAAATCATATTTTCATGGAAATTAATAGATAAGATCTATTCAATGTATTAATGGTTTTAACTATAAATTAAATACTCATTGATAAATTTACACAATTCCTTAGGGTATTGTGACGTAGGCAGTGAAGCAGTTTCAGTTACAGATAGACAGACACCTAATCACCATTATAATAGTTTGGTTTTGATTTGTTTTGTTTTACGGCATATCAACCTCGGTGGGTCATTTAATGCCGCCAAAGTTGTGAAATAAATTCATTCTTAATGCATAATACAATTTTGTTTATAAACTCATGTTTTTCTATTTAACCCATTGATGGGACCCTAACAGGTACTACCACTCCGTGTCAGAGTGGAACAGGGTCAATGGTGAAGAAGGGGTGCTCCACATTCGTCCTTTTCTTTCTTTCTTTCTTTCTTTTTTTCTTTCAGTCTTTCTTTCCTTCTATCAGTCTTTCTTTCTTTCGCTCTTTCTTTCGCTCTTTCTTTGAATGATTAAATTTTTAACTTTCTTTCTTTCTTTCTTATAACTTCATTCGCTTCTTTTCCTTGGTGCTTTTCTTTCTTTCTTTCTTTCTTCTTTCTTTCTTTTGATGAAGGGGTGCTCTACATTCCTCAAACCTCCAAAACTGGAACCTCACCATCAGATAGAGTTTAACGTCATTCCCAGGACATGTAGACCCGCAGCCACCGCCTCCTAGCACTCATATGATAAGAAGGGTTGGGGCTTGCCATAAGGGCAATAGGGTTGGGGAAATCATATAGGTACTAAGGCTTGACGTGGCCAGCCGATTGATCGGAGGGGGCCCTCACCGCCCGCCCGTCTAGCCCAAGAAAAGCCTAAAGTGCAATACTGCTCATCCACCTTTGGGGGAGTCTTACCCCTCTGCAGAGGTGCAGTCGGTGCATTCTAACGCCACACCGACAGGGCCGTCCATTATAATAAGATGTGAAATTAAACAGAAAGAATCCACTGCAGCGTAGGCAAAATAAACATTCCCCGTTTATGAACTTGTGTGTTTTTTCAATTTTTCATAATATTACATACTGTCGGATTCACTTCCACTTTTTCTTCATACACACACACACACACACACACATATATATATATATATATATATATATATATATATATATATTATCTATCTATCTATCTATCTATCTATATATATATATATATATACATATACATATACAGAGAGAGAGAGAGAGAGAGAGAGAGAGAGAGAGAGAGAGAGAGAGAGAGAGAGAGAGAGAGAGAGAGCAAGTGTGCATGGGGGAGCGAAAATCCCCTATATCAGTGCTGGATTTTGTAAACCAAACCATTTTTCTAGCAGCGGCCACCCGGCGAAGCCCGGGTAGAGGAGAAAAGAAACATGCTTTAATAATCGTTTGCAGATCTATTACTACTGAATGGTGAGTTCGATCCACGCAGGATGACTCATAAAAATACCCTTGTTAGAAAGATCTTATTTTAATCTAGCCTAGTGGAAGGTCAGAGTAGAGGGAATAACATCACATAATGATATAGTAAGAAATTTGAATTCAATGATTAACTATATTTTTTAAATAAAATATAAATGATGCTATTTGCTAAATTTCAAATTAATATTTCGAATAAAAAAAATAAAAAAAATAAAAATAAATAAATAAATATATATAGATTCAGCCGACAGGGCGGTCCATTATAATAAGATGTGAAACTAAACAGAAAGAATCCAAAGCAAGACCAAATATAGATTCAGACCAGACAGAAGAAACAATGGATGCCATATTTATAGTCAAGCAGATAATGGAAATCCTTTCCATTTCCATTTTATGGATTTGAATTCAGTCTTCGACACTGTGTGGAGAAAAAGGCCTTTCGAGAACAATAAAGGTGCTTGGTTATCCGTATTGTAGTCATGGCCACTCTCTCCGACGTAAGAGACACAAAATGGTCAGCGTCGTACACAAATACAAATTCCCTAGTGCTCCAAAACTAATGAAATGCCGTGTATATGAAGAAAATGTGCGTGACTAACCAAGGCACACATAAAAACAGGCAGAATTCTTTCTTTGTTGACAACGAGTATACATACGGCTAGAGCGTTTAGCGAAGAATTACGGACGGCGAGGAGTCTGAGTGATTACTTGTCTGAGTAATTACTTGTCGGAAAAAGATTGGAGTGGGGTAAATATCGCATTATCTTTTCTGGAAAAACGCCTTAAGCGATGCTTGATTTTTCAGCTGTCACCACTTCAGCTAGTGACTTTAAATTTTTTTTTTTTTAGCTGGAACCGCTTAGCGTTTTTTTTTTAAGGCAAGAGGCCGGGACGCATTTCTGCGAAGAGCCCTAAAAGATCTGCGGAAATTATTTTCTTAGTTTTTATTTTACATTTATTTTTCTGATTTTGGTCCTTATTTTCTACCAGGATAACTCCCATAATTTTTTATCTTCTATTCACACCTTCGGCCATTTGTCGTTTTATTTATACTGTAGTTAGTTTCGAAAGTATATAACCCCACTGATATTTTGCGGCCCCAAAATAAAAGGGTGGGGGGTGGGGGGTCAAAGTTAAATGACTTGAAAAAAATCAGAAAGTTTTGAAATAAAATAACTGACGCATTATAAAATTCATTCATTGATAAATCAACATTTAAAATTTCATTAAAATTAGATAATTCCCAGATGTTTATTAATTTTTATTCAATCGGAGGGTGGATAAATCTATTTTGTAAAATACGGATTTTTTGCCATTTTTTGACAGTGCCTAGTATAAAATGTATTAAAAATAAATTACATGTGTAATATTAACTTACCTTTTTTTCCTTACTCATCCTCATAATGTTACTACATTTCGACTTAGACAAAAAGTTTCATATCGCATAAATGCGTCCTGGTCTCCTGCCCTAAAAACACTAAGCGGTGCCCACTGAAAATTCAAACCGTGCTACTTATGAATCCCTTGTTAAAGGCATTTTCCCCGAAACGTTAATGCGATATGAAAGCGATATTTAAGCCCCCACCCACCAAATTTTCTCGACATGTAAATGTAAATATGTTACCCACCCTCTTTAAAATATTTTTTGAAGGCGACAAATAACTTTTAGTGGTTTGAAGGCGTTAAAAGTAAGCCACCCCAAGTAAATGAAAATATTTTACCCATCCCCTTTAAAATATATATATATATTGTATTTTCATTTTATTTTAATTCGAAAATGCACCGAAGAAAATTCGACCTTAAATAATAGATTTAATTAATTATAATTCGTTTTTAAAATGAAAATGAGACATTTTAGCAATCCCGGGAATTAGGGAAAAAAGAGTTTGCAAAATGAATTAGATAAAAAAAAAATAGATAAAAAAAAATGCAACCGACTAACCTTGGGAACCTAAACTTAGAAAAAAACAAAAACAAAAAACAAAAAACGTTGGCTCGTACCACAGAGCTAAACACAAAATTTTACAACACTGTTAGTTATGAGTTACAAACTTTTTCCCCAAATGAAATGTTAGCTCGAACAAGACAGATTTCACTACATCATAGTAACGAATTACAAACTACTTACCCGACGTCTCAACTTCTTATGCCTGTAAGGTTCAAGGTTATAATATAAATTATAATTGGTTGAAACAAAACAACTCCGACAAGGGTGTTAAACATATAACATAATGGACTTTAATAAATTGGACAGCACATGGAGTAATATATAACATGAAATACACATACAAGGAAAGGAATGATATACAATAAAAAACGTATACATTAGTTCACTACAAGAACATGCAAAATATATATAGGACTGGTGAGTGCAGAACAGGTCTTCTCACATACCTAAGAAAAATAAAAGAGCTCTAAAAAACAGCATCAAGTCTTGTGTTCATTAATTAAAAACTAACAACGACACAAGACAAGAATCAGATAAAAACCAAAGACAAGAAAAAACGCAACAAGAAGACTCAGAAGAACAGAGAAGAATCCAGCTACTCAACAGCCCAGATCCAAGACACAGAAATAGAAGAATAGTATATAATAGAAGAGAAGAGACAACATACCCAGACAGACGTTAGCCAACCCAAGCAGATCCTTAGAAAAAGATATTGTAAGGTTCAAGATTATATATATATTATAACTGGTTGAAACAAACAACTCCGACGAGGGGTGTTAAACATACATTAACGGACTTTAATAAAAGCACATGGAGAGACATTTACGACATGAAGTACATGAAACAAGATACATAGTGGATAATATACGTACATAGAAAAGAGATAAGATACCAAAGAGTTACAAAGAAGATATGTTTAGTTATGGAGAGTCCATAGACTAAGGTCACTTACTAGTGTCTGTAATGGAAGCCGAAGCTCCACACGAGGAGGTGTAGACATAAATGTCTAACCCATTGTAGTCACGTCTCGAGAAGTAAGAGAGTGAGAGAGTTTTAAACAGGCGCTTAAATTCAACAAACCGGGAACCCAGAAGGAAGATAACTCTTCCAGATCCAAGGAAAGACAATCCAACATGCATATGGAAAGGAGGGTTCTAGGAAGGGCGCGTCCACTGCTGGCACACGGTAGCTACGCCTCTACCCGCTCACCCCTATCTTAAAATTAATTTTAACATAGTTAAATGTCTCTAACACAATAACTCTTCGTTCTCACTCTTACTCACTTAGAGAGACTAACAGGGGATATTTTGAGGCTTATTCCTAGTGACTGTATTAAATATCTTGGTGTCCTACTTGATTCTGACCTAACCTGGAAATCTCAGATCAATAGCACTGTGCTCAAGCTCAAAAGGGCTAATGCAGCTCTAGCTAAACTTCGTCATTTTGTGCCACTAAATGTTCTGATCCAAGTTTATTATGCCATTTTCCATTCCCATCTCCAATACTGCAATCAAATTTGGGGTCAGCCTAATGGCGGTACTTTGATTAATCGTATAACTGTTCTTCAAAACTTTGCTGTGAGACTTATGTCCTTTGTGCCTCCTAGGACATCATCTAACAACCTGTATGCAAATTTGGAGATTCTCAAATTTTCTGATATGGTCCATTGTGAAAATATTTTGTTCTTACATAAACTATTCCACAATAAAATGCCTGTTTCTGTTCAGAATGCTTTTGCAGTTGACTTCACCCATGCTCATGTGACTCGTGCTGACCAATCTGGTTTGTTTAATTTCCCTATCATCAACACTGTTAGTTTTGGGCATAATTCGATTCGTTTTAATGCAATTAATTCTTGGAATACTGTTCAGTCGTTATTTTTTGATAAAGAAAAGATGAAGCTTGTTTCAGTAAATTATTTTGTCCTTAAAACACTTTTGAAAAATCATTTTATTGCCTCTTATAAACAACAGATTTGCATTTAGATTCTCACACGGCTAATTTGTCTCATGATACATATGTATATGTTTACGTTGTGTGTTTCATGTATTGTTTCCTGTGAGCGTCCAAGGGTGGTCATGTCCATGGGATTAGCTTCACGCTATTAGGCATGGCCTCCCTTCAATAGTAGTTTAAACCAATAAAGTTTTTCTTTTACTTATATATATTTTTTAATAATTTATACTACTATTGATTAATACATTTCTTATTTCTTTCTTTCTTCTTTCTTTCTTATTCTTATCTTTGTTTGTAAGGATCGGTTAGATTGAATCCCGGAATGGTTGGTTGGTTGTATTTTACGGCATGTCAAAACATATTGGGTTATTTTATGTCGAAGAGTTTTTGTTTTATTCATCCCTAATGTGTATTCAACATTTATTTCAAACTCAATTATTTTTTGAAACTCAATTTTTTTTAAACTCATTTTTCTATTTAACCTATAGATGGGACCTAACAGGTACTACCAATCCGGGCCAGAGTGGACCTGAGAGTAATGGTGATGAAGGGGTACTACACATTCCCCAGAAATCCAGAATTGGAATTTCACCATCAGATAGATTTTAACATCATTCCCAGGACAATAAGACCCTCAGATACCGCCCTCTAGCACATATGATAAAAAGTGTTGGGGCTTGCCATAAGAGCAATAGGGTTGGAGCAATCATATAGGTGTTAGAGCTTCACCTGACCTGCCAATTGATCGGAGGTGGCCTGTCCGGCCACCCATCTAGCCTAAGAGTCAAAGTGGAGTATTGCATGTCATGGATTACTCAATGACCTGGGTTCCATCCTTAAGCATAACTGGTCGCTACCCACGGCCAACAAGTTGTCCCATCGGTTGGGGTGGTCTTACCCCTCTGTAGAGGTGCAGTCGGTATATTCTAAAGCCGCAGCCGACAGGGCTGGAAAATACAGACTTAAAAAAAAACCCACCTAGATATATGCTCAGTGCATCTTCCTTACAACTGAATTACATATACTGTTTTTTTAAATAAATAAATAAGAGATAAACTGGTTTTAACACGTGACTTATAATTAAAAAATATAGATAGTAACCTAACCCAGCTAGAGGAGGAAATAAAAAATGAGTTAAAAAAAAATAACCCAAAAGTTGACATGTTTTGAAATTCAACCAACGTAACCAAATCAATTGTGGAGCTTTGGACAGTGTAAAGTACTCTTCATCGACATTACTCCCAGGACCACTTTGTCCCGGAGTTGTAGCACCTGTTATGGTCTCATCTATGGGTTAAATAGTAAAAGTAAGTTTTTTTTAATAAAAAAAAAATGAATACCAATCAAGAATAAATAAAACAAAATGTCTTCAGCATAAAATAACCCAACAAGGTTTGACATGTCGTCAAATCCAACCAACTACCAAGAATGAATAAAACAAAATGACTTTGGCATAAAATAACCCAATAAGGGTTGACATGTCATAAAATCCAACCAACTACCAAGAATGAATAAAACAAAATGACTTTGGCATAAAATAACCCAATAAGGGTTGACATGTCATAAAATCCAACCAACCTCCAAGAATGAATAAAACAAAATGTCTTCGGCATAAAATAACCCAACAAGGTTTGACATGTCGTCAAATCCAACCAACTACCAAGAATGAATAAAACAAAATGTCTTCGGCATAAAATAACCCAAATAAGGTTTGTCATGCCATAAAATCCAACCAACCACCAAGAATGAATAAAACAAAATGTCTTTGGCATAAAATAACCCAATAAGGGTTGACATGTCATAAAATCCAACCAACCACCAAGAATGAATAAAACAAAACGTCTTCGGCATAAAATAACCTATTAAGGGTTGACATGCCGTAGAAACCAACCAATCAACGGGGGCGTACTATCTAGTGTAAAGTAGGAGATTTTTGTTACGTATGTACAGATGTGTGTGAAGTGTGTGTATGAGGGCTGTTCAGGGAATGAATAAAACAAAAACCTCCTCGTCATAAAATAACCCAATAAGGGTTGACATGCCGTAAAATCTAACCAACCAAACCAATAGTGGAGCTCTGAGGGATTTGGAGTACCCTTCATTGCCATTACTCCCAGGTCCACTCAGAGTGGTAGTACCTGTTAGGGTCCCATCTATGGGTTAAATAGATAAATGAGTTTAAAAATACGTGTTGAAAAAATGAGTTAAAAAAAATTTAGAATACTCAACAAGAATGAATAAAATAAAAATATTTTCGGCACAAAATAACCCAACAAGGGTTGACATGTCGGACACATGGTGCAACGGATATAAAAGTTGAGTTTAATTCAGTTCTAAGTGACAGCCAACTTTAGGTTTCAAGTTCAATCCTGACCACGGGTGATAATAACGAAGAATACTTATCATAGCTTAAGAATTGTACCCGGTCATGGCTGACGGAATGAGAACAGTCTACCCCGGTGGATTGAATAAAGGGTTCGGTTCGAAGTTCCGTGAAGACTCCCGATTACGACAAGAACGACAACGGATGCTCTACCGACAGAGATAAACTTATATTAAGTATAAAATGTACTTAATTTTAAATTACAAAAGTGTTAAAAATATCGACCCTCGCACACTACTAAATTTCTACAAGGTCTATCCTTACTCGTCAGTACACTAACTCCCTCAACCAGCTACAATATTGAACCGGCTTACATTCAAGAGCGAATTTTAAGCAGTTCTCACGGTTCGTGTGATTTGGTAATTTCTAAACGAGTTTTATTTTAATGAAAGAAAGCAGACGACACTTAGCGTTCTGCCTGAAGGATATCCAGCCTTTTTTTTGGGTGACACTATTTCATGAACGAGTGGGGTTTTACTTTATACTCTGGACAAAAGGAGTTAGTGAATATCACATAAATGCGTCCTGGCTTCCTGTCCTAAAAAAAAACACTAAGCGGGACCCGCTGAAAATCCGATGCGTGCTACTTATGAACTCTCTAAATGTGTGAAGGCATTTTCCCGCTTCGATGCGGGGGTCCGGTGTGCTTCGGCCACTGGACCGGGGTTTTAAATTAACAGCGTCGATCGCAGGGGGCTATCTCTCTACGCAATACCTGCCCCCTTGATTTAAAGGGGCAGGGTTGGGTTTATTGCCCAGAGCCTGAGCACCCCCCATCCTTAAGGAGTAATGCCGACGGGATCGACGCAATTTTTGTGCTTACACCCATGAGCTTCGGCTTATGGGTAGGCCCACATTAAAACGAGACCTTGTGTCCAGCGCTCATAAGTGGGATGAGAGGCAAATACATATTTTTCCGGAAAAGTTGTTTGAGTTGAATTGAATTGTTTGAAAAAGTTGTTTTGAATTAAAATAAAATAGAAATATTGAAAAAAAAAAAAAAAAAAAAAAGAAGAGATATTTTAAAGGGGAAGGGTGTAAAATATCTACATTTACTTATTGATAAACAAAAACTGGGATTGGCTTCAAACTATTAAAAAAAGTTATTTGTCGATAAAAACGCCTTCACACCGCTAAAAAAATATTTTAAAGAGGAGCGGGGGTTTAATATCTACATTTACTTGTCGATAAAAAAAAAACTGGGATTGGTTTCAAACCACTAAAAAAAAGTTATTTGTCGATAAAAACGCCTTCACACCGCTAAAAATATTTTTTAAAGAGGAGCGGGGGTTTAAAATATCTACATTTACTTTTCGAGAAAAAAACTGGGCAGGGTAAAATATCGCCCTCATATCGCATTAACTTTTCGAGAAAAACGCCTTTAAACAACTAGGGAGTTCACAGGTCGGATTTTCAGCAGACACCGCTTAGCGTTTTTTAAGGCAGGAAGCCAGGCCGCATTTATGCGATATGCATCAAGTGTTTGATATTATAATATTCTTAAGAGGAATTTCAGTTATTTACTGTAAGTCTTTGTTCTACTTTCAAATAGCAGCGCCGGATCTTTAACTTACATAGCGAGCCTATACTTTTGAACTACTTATACGCATATGCTAATGGATTATTGGAAACGCGTGGTGTAATGGTTAAAGTCATGAGAAATGGACTCGTCGCCCCGGGTTCAAATCCTGGATGTGATAATTGCATTTCACTTAGCGCTAATACCCTTGGGAAAGGTATGAATCCTACTCTCCCTCAGCTATGGATAAATAGTAGGGCAGACTGGGCTCTTTAACATTGGTTAGGCAACCCGTCTAGGAGAAGGAAAACTCTGAATTCAAACCTGTTGAACTCCGCTTAAGAAATTGACCTTGTGTCACATCCTGCTCGTGCGGAGGGGTTGGTAAATATATATACGCATATGCTAATTACTGCTTGCATATTCAATCACTAGAAGCGGTTACCCGGCATCGCCAGGGTAGGGATAAAAAGGTAGTCTCGCAGATCCGTTATTGTTGAATCGAGAGTTGGATCCTCGGAGGATACCCCATTAAATTCCTTATGTAAAAAAAAAAGATCTTGCGTTGATACAGACACTCTGAAAAGAAATTAATGTCTCCTCCTTAAAATACTAAATGCCAAAAAATACAAGGTAATTTATGAGGAAGTGCGTCCCGGTCTCCTGCCTCAGAAATTGCTACCCGGTGACTATTAAAATAACGTCCCCAGCTATGTCGTCTCGGCGGTGTTACTTGAAAGAAAACAACCAACTTAGGGCGTTAAATGTATTTTAAGGGGGAGGGTTTCTTTTTTGGCGTAATTCTTATTTATTTATCGTAATTTGTCGTAATTCTTGTTTATTTAAAGAAATTTGTCGTAATTCTTATTTAGATATGAAGATGAAATATCTATCTATCTATCTATCTATCTATCTACCTAAATTTATTCATGTTTTACTTTGTTTATATATATCTATCCACCCATCTCCATTTGTTCATATCTATCTATATTATTTTGTTTGTTTATCTATCTATCTATCTCAGAGACGACATAGCTGGAGACGTTACTTTAATAGTCACCGGGTAGCAATTTCTGAGGCAGGAGACCGGGACGCACTTCCTCATAAATTACCAAATACAATGCTGTTATCACATAAATTTTATGTTTTTAAATTATCTTCAAGAATATAAATCCAATCTTCATTATTTTTTGTTCAAAAACCAAGATCTGATGATAGTGAATGTGTATATATATTTACTTTGTCATTGATTGTTTCATCTACTTAGTTTCCTCCAGACATACATACACACACACTGCCCTTTATATATACTAGCAAATATATGCACCCTCCGGGTGCAAGTATTTAAGTTTTAATATAATAAAATATCATGTTAAATTAGAAAGGCTAATGAAACTGAATAAGAATTCAGATAAAAATATTTGGAACAGAGGGGGTATGATTGAAAAAAATAGAACAACTTTGAAACTAACTCTTCCATCATTTTCCCTTACTCCCATCTTTCATTGGTAAATTTTCCTAATTTAACTATTTATTAAAATAGGAAGTAAGATAATACTTACAGTTATTTCTCATCTCTCTNTTTGTTTAATGGATTTTCTTTAAGATTTATCCCCGAGATTTTTGCTCATATTCATTAATAAAACCAAACAATTAGAAATCAATAATACTAAGCATATATTTATTTAAAATCAATTTTTAAGATCAATATGCAAATTAGCCTTCCAATTCACATGTAAACCGCTATTTCTTGTATATATAAATACAAATGCATGTATATAGTTTGTAGATATGGTCAACAGTGGCTTCGCCTCTGGACCATTGCTATAATTAACAGCGTCGATCCCAGGGGGCATCCCACGCAACACCTGCCCCCTCGATTTAATGGGGCTGGGTTTATTGCCCAGTGCCTGAGGCGCCCCTTGGGGGGGGGTCGACGCAATTTTTCACCTGCCACCCATTGAGCTTCGGTTTGTGGGTGGTCCCACGTTAATAGGGACTTTGTGCCTGACCCGTACAAGTGGGGTACGTGGTATAATACTATGTAGATATGGTCAACAGTCTTAATGATGTAAAATTTTTTATTAATAATTGAGGTTTAAATAAAAATAAGATCATGGAGAATGTGATGTAAATAACAAAGGAATTGTGACTTGAATAGTAATATAGTTTCGGTTACAGACATACAAACCCACAATCTCCATTATAATAAGATATTATGTAAGATTACCTAATCCTGATGAAGTGAATAGAACTTCCACGCCTGTGTTGTCTCAAGAGTCTACGTCTGTTTGAGTATTAGTAAGTAGTATTAGTAAGTAGTACGTATGTAAATAAATAAAAATAAAAATAAAATAAATAAATAAAAACATACATATATATGTTGTAAGGAAAAATTGCTCAAGACCGCCCTCGTTGGCGCAGAATCTCCATAGAGGACTGTACATGTCAGAAGTCACCCTGATACAACATCATGAAGCTAAGAGGTCCATAAGAAGCAACGGCAACAAAGCATCGGAACATCATCATTACAGGGACAACCTTCAAATGCAAAATCTGTGGTCGAGAATGTTTCTCAAACATAGGACTTCATAGTCACAGGAGGCGCTGCAACTTCAGGGGGCACACAAAAAACTTTTATTATAGGTCTTTTCGAGACTGGAATGCCAAATGATTGTGAATGCATGTAAAAGTCCGGCAGAGTGAGCCAAGACCCTCTTCTGCCTAACATTGACTCCCCTCCTATATGGATATCTGAAAACTACCCTAGTGTATATGCCTATGAGGCAAATGTAGCAGACGGAACTAATGTTAAAAATATAGAGACTGAGGAGAGATGAATATATATTTGGCTACATTCTAGGAGGACAGAAGAGAGCGGATGTGACCTGGCCCACCTCCGGGAGAACGGACGAAACGGAAGAAGGGAAAAAATCGTTGCTATTTTCAGGCTGCGGGAGGCAGATCGGGACTTTCCGGTTCCTCCGTGGAGGAGGTTCGCAGATAAGGATAGTTATACTGAATCTAATGAATAACATCGATTATTTAAATATATAAATTTGAAACCTTATCCCTTCTCTCTCGTCTCAACACTACTTCCTGTATTCTTAGAAATACTTTACAATAAAATTAATTTAATGGTGATTTTTCTTTAATTCTTCCCTCCGGGCTCATAATCATATACGTATAATTTATTTTATTCATAAATTCAACTTACCTCAACTACCCTGGCCTAAAAATATTTCTATATATCTTAATTGTGACAATAGCTATTCCTCCATTCAGATGTAAGTGTTTACCAGCCTTTGTCCCCCGGCCATATGTGTTGATTGTGTCGTTATGTCGACTAAGGAGATGCCTATAACAATATCTGAGCCTGTCCTTGAGCCCTGACCAATATATTGAGACTCGATTTATTTATGGCCTGTATTATGAAAATGGCGGTTGTGATATCTCATAGTGAATTAAGTATACACCCTAATATCATATTATATAATATTAATATTATTATACTATATATATATATATGGTGCCATTTTTAGTTTAGTTTATAAATTTAAATACGTTAATCATATTGTTGTAGTTACGTTAAGAAAAATTCACATAATTAGAAGAAATAATAATAATGTGGGGATTGGTAGATATCAAAAATATGTGTGGTTGTGTGTATGATTGGGCGGATAGTCTCTACTTACGGATCATCTAGTCTATACATCTCTCTCTCTCTCTCTCTATCTCTCTCTTCTCTCTCTTCTCTCTCTCTCTCTCATCTCTGTAATAAAGAACCCATACGAGCACTAGAATTACGACTTGGTATATATTACATACGTATGTTGGAGAGATTATAGTATACTATATTATATTATATATATAGTATATATATATATATATATATAGTAAGAATATTCTTTTGATTTCATTGAGCTTCTCTCGTACAATTTTTCTTTTTTTCTTTTGTTGAATTTTATTTAGCGGCTTAACAACCACTGTTTGTCATTTAATGTCAAAAAGAATTAAATTGGCTTTAGTGTTCCATATGATTCATGTAGTTAAAATGACGATGGATGTTTTGAATATTGATGGATGTTTTTTTGCAAAATATGGGTTAACTTCCTCTTAATCGGCACCGGAAGTAAGGGACCGGAAGGGTTGGTGAGTTAACCCTTGAAATCCTCAGAAGAATTGCGGCACGCGGACTGGCAGGACGTGCCCTCAGAACAGAAACAAAAGCGGAATAAGGCAGACGTCCGAGCTCAGAACATAAACTTATTCCCAGATAGTGAATGTTCTTGCTTGTGTTTTTCTTTCTTTTTTTTACTTTTTCTTTCTTTTTTTATTCTTTCTTTCTTCCTTTCTTTCTCTTTACTCTTCTTTTTTTCTTTTTTTTTCTTTTTTCTTTCTTTTTCTTTTTTCTTTCTTTCTTTCTTTAATTCTTGCTTTCTTTTTTCTTTTTCTTTCTTTTTTCTTTTTTCTTTTTTTCTTTCTTTCAATTTTTTTCTTTCTTCTTCTTTCTTTTCTTCTCTTTCTCTTTCTTCTTTCTTTCTTTCTTCTTTCTTTCTCTTTTTCTTTCTTCTTTCTCTTTTTTCTTTTCTCTTTTTCTTCTTTCTTCTCTTTTTTCTTTTTCTTCTTTTATTCTTTTTTTCTATTTTTTCTTTTTCTTCTTTCTTCTTTCTATTTTTCTTTTTCTTCTTTTATTCTTTCTTTTTCTTTTCTTTTTATTCTTTTATTCTTTCTTGTATTTCAACAAAATCCTCAAGACTAAGAGACTTGTGGGAGTTATTTTCGTATTTGCCTGGGGAGTTGTCTGCCCGTTTGGTTTCGCTGGTTCCCGCTAGGGGCCTGGTCTATTTGAGCGGCTGATTTGAATTATTTAGGCGGCTGATTTTGGGTAACTGGTTCCAGTTGTAAAAGAACTTCAAGTAAACAAGTCTTTGTGGGATAGTGTCCTTTAAGTCCGACGTCCAAATGTTGCAGATTGACTGTTTGTTTTGCGCGGGAAGTCGAAAAGACAAAGGAAAATTGAACCGAGAAGACAATAGATAGGCGAGACAGAAATCTTAGTATAACAAAAGAGGTGTGACAAAGGACTCATCTGGAAACGCTAACTTGAACAAGGGAAAGGACTTCCGGTCAAGGAACAAAGGAATGTGGGCGGTCGTCGGTACTTAAGCAGACCCGACAGACCCCACGAGGAGACCGAAAGAGACGGCGAAGAAAGCACAAGGTGTCTGACCGTCGACACGGTCGAGCGGGCAGTGATGCTCGCCCACCACCTTCCACCACATAAGTAGTCGTAGTGTCATTTTCCATGCCCGCCACTCACCTACCACGCACCGAAGAAAATAAAGAAGAGTCATCTTTTGTATACGCGTATCTGTTGTTATTGAAGTTCAAATGCTGACTACTAGATACATCATCTAGGGGTCAGGAACGATGTCCGCTGTATACCCGCAACGTATACGAGTCAGAGTAGCGTGAGTTTGAAGAAGCCAGTATGCAACACAAATAAGCAGTGAGCTAAGATTAGAATCAGGCCTCTATAAATACACCAACAGCAGCGGCAGCAGCAGCACTGCCATTGATTGGATAATAGGAATTTTCGGTGGTCACGTGGTAGTCAACGAGTCTATATCTAGAAGTGACCCATTGACGCACGCCTTATATACTCAAAAACTCCAACACTTCGCTCTCTTTGCCTGCTGTTAGCTACTAGACCACATGGGTTAGACACGGTCTACCCCTTTCTTGTTGGGGCTTCGGCCCTTAACACAGGCAGCTCACTGCTAGTAAGTCTCTTATACGATATATGACTATCCTCTAGTCATGTATCCGTAACTATGTTTTTATGTACATTTAGGTATCTCTTTGATACCTAAATATCTTGTATTTTACCATTCATGAATGTGTCATTAACCCTACTCTGTATATTACTTATGTATGTATGTTTATGTACACCTATGTATTATGTACCCTGTTTATTCTTGTGCTGTATACCTATTAAATGTTTTGTCTATCAACCTTTGTCGGAGTTGTATCTTCAAGTATTATCACTTTGAATCTTACAACCTATTAGGACATTTCTCTCATACAATTTTGTTGAAGCTATTTGAATATTCTGTCATATCTGTATTTTCTTCTATTAAGTTTGCTCAGGTAATAAAATATCCCTGTTATCACTTCGTCGTGATGTTACATAATTATTATTATTTAACTAATATTTATGGCAATAGTGTAGAAATCAAAATGGCCGTTATAAGCTACAGCCCACGGTCTTGAACGATGAGTGACGGCGCTTGACCTCACTCTCACCTTGACTTCCGGGGATAAATCGTGAGAACCGGAAGACATAGAAGACCCTGTCTTCCGGTTTAAGGATAGTAAGTAAGTCTCAGTTAGCAAGTAGGAGCCGAGCTCGTAGGATGTGCGCAGATGTCTGGTTTGGGGATTTACAAATAAAGTAATATCAAAGTAAATCGAAGTCTTGTGTTTATTACCTAAAAACTAACAATGACACAGGGCTTCTGATAAGGAGAAATCCCTAACAGAAACCAGACCCGAAGTCCCCATGAAAGTCCAGACCTTAGAAGAGACCAGACCAAGATGTTAGAAGATAGAACCAAAGCCGGCCAGAAGAAAAGACGACTAGAAGTAAGAAGTAATAAAAGGATATACAACAGTGAATTTTTCTTATATCTATACCATACGAGGAAAAGATATATAATGTTGGAAATTGGGTTATCTGCCCACCGGAAGTCCGGACAATAGGGGACAGAGCATAGAACCCTGAATCAGCAGAACCAATACTGCAGGCACTAGCAGAAGACCAGAGTCAGCACGCTAGAGAAAGACGTCAACTCCGACAAGCAGACAACAAGATAAGTGCACACAAATCTCTTGTATTACCTTTATATATCCCGCCAGTAGAAATTCTCTGGCAAACTCTTAAACACATTTGCACAAGAACTGTATACACACACTTTAATAACTAACCCTCAAATAAACTGTTAACCCATTTATAAACTCTATAATTTGCCTTGTCTCCTTCCTTTACGACTGAGATACTAATTCACCCCAGTATTTCTGTTAATAAAACCAACCATTTTTCTTCAAAAGTAGTATAATTCGAAATAAAATTCTACATGTTATCTTTATACTTAGAAGAACAAGTAGATATTTACCCAACCCGTTCGCCACGGGTAAGATGTGACACAAGTTCGCAAGTATGGGGCATTCATCGAGGATCGTAGTGATGGATACTGCGAGACTAGCTTGCTAACTATTTCACTGTGATGGGACACTCATACTTGGAACAAGTATAGTTATATGCGTGTTAATAGTTACATATATGAATTAATTTGTATTATTCCGACACCCCTCAAAAAAACAAAACACGAGAGTCCCCCCAAGAAAAAACAAACTGTAAGGTTCAAAGTCATAATTGAACATACAACTCCGACAAGGTTTGATAGACAAAACATTTAATGGGTATACAGCACATGGATTAACAGGGTTCATAATACATAGAAGTGTACATAAACATACATACAAAAGTAAGAGATAATGACACATTCATGAATGGTAAAATACAATATATTTAGGTATCAAAGAGATACCTAAATGTACATAAAAACGTAGTTACGGATACATGACTAAAGGATAGTCATATATCGTGTAAGAGACTTACTAGCAGTGAGCGGCCAGTGTTAAGGGCCGAAGCCCCAACGAGAAAGGGGTTGACCGTGTCTAACCCATGTGGTCTCGTAGCGAAGAAAGAGAAAAGAGGAAGAGAAATTCAAAACAGCCGCTTAAATACACGAGGCCCCTAGCGGGAACCAGCGACATTAAACGAGCAGACAACTCCCTAGGCAAATACGAAAATAACCCCCACAAAAAAACAAATATTGTATATCAATGAATATGTTTTTGAAATAACTAAAGGTGTTGTTTTTCAAAACCTGGATAATACATGACTTCTGGGACATAGATAGATAGATAGATAGATAGATAGATAGATATGGACTGATATATATATATATATGTAGATAGATATATAGATATTAAACAGGTTAGATAGATTGATAGAAATATAGATATTAAATGGCTTAGATAGATAGATAGATAGATAGATATTAAATGGCTTAGATAGATAGATAGATATTAAAAGGCTTAGATAGATAGATAAATAGATAGATAGATATGGACTGAGAGAGATATATCTATATATAGATAGATATTAAATGGCTTAGATAGATAGATAGATAGATAGATAGATAGATATTAAATGGCTTAGATAGATAGGTAGATATTAAAAGGCTTGGATAGATAGATAGTTAGATAGATATGGACTGAGAGAGATATATCTATAGATAGATAGATATTAAATGGCTTAGATAGATAGATAGATAGATAGATAGATATTAAAAGGCTTAGATAGATAGATAGATAGATAGATATGGACTGAGAGAGATGTATCTATAGATAGATAAATAGATATTAAATGGCTTAGATAGATAGATAGATAGATAGATAGATAGATAGATATTAAAAGGCTTAGATAGATAGATAGATAGATAGATAGATATGGACTGAGAGAGATATATCTATAGATAGATAGATAGATATTAAATTTAGATAGGCTTAGATAGATAGATAGATAGATAGATAGATATTAAAAGGCTTAGATAGATAGATAGATAGATAGATAGATAGATAGATAGATATGGACTGAGAGAGATATATCTATAGATAGATAGATAGATAGATAGATAGATATAGATAGATATTAAAGGCTTAGATAGATAGATAGATAGATAGATAGATATTAAAAGACTTAGATAGATAGATAGATAGATAGATATGGACTGAGAGAGATATATCTATAGATAGATAGATAGATATTAAATGGCTTAGATAGATAGATAGTTAGATAGATATGGACTGAGAGAGATATATCTATAGATAGATAGATATTAAATGGCTTAGATAGATAGATAGATAGATAGATAGATATGGACTGAGAGAGATGTATCTATAGATAGATAGATAGATATTAAATGGCTTAGATAGATAGAGATAGATAGATAGATAGACAAAGAAAGATAGTGCATATTCTTGCTAGTGTCATTTTTACCCCATTTTATTGTATTTTTTGGTTTTGATTTTTAATTTTTTTTTAACCCTCTTAATGCAGGATATTAATGGCTTCCCATCCTCGAATTTTTGGAATTCTTTGTCTACTTTGTCTTCATATCTCGGACATTTCTTCTTCGTCGCCGAAAGCTGTGGTGATCGGGGTCCTCTCCGATGTGACCAGTCCGAAAGAATGCACGCAAATCATACCCGATACAGTCTACATTATCGAAGCTTTGCAATGGACTGTGGATATTTTGAATCGGAACAACTACCTCGGAAATGTTACGCTGGGTAAGTAAAAATAAATAAATAAATAAAAAAACGGAAGCGATAACGCCAATCTGAAAGTGTTACGTTTTTAAGGGCCATCCTTTAGCCTTCACGCTAGAGTGTTTGTCCAGCGGAAATCCTTGGTAATCCTTTGGTAAAGAATCCTCAGTATTGTAAGTTCTTTCGTCAATGATTGCAAATGGACTATGGCAAGTATCAGTGTTTAAGTAGTGAATCAGCCACGCATTATGGCCGTTGATTGGTGGAGGAATAGACCACGTGACATCGCCTAGTCTATAAATTTAGGTGGTGTATTGCAGGACA
Organism: Doryteuthis pealeii; assembly: GCA_023376005.1. Taxonomy (NCBI): domain Eukaryota; kingdom Metazoa; phylum Mollusca; class Cephalopoda; order Myopsida; family Loliginidae; genus Doryteuthis; species Doryteuthis pealeii. Next base: position 52,517,856 of record CM042169.1, read on the forward strand.
ACTTATATTAAAAAATAAGTAAGCGCGTGGTGTAATGGTTAAAGTCATGGGAAATGGACTCGTCGCCCCGACTTCAAATCCTGGACGTGGTAATTGCATTTCACTTAGCGCTAACACCCTTGAGAAAGGTATGAACCCTACTCTCCCTCCAACTATGGGTAAATAGCAGGGCAGACTGAGTTCTTTAACCATGGCAAGGTAACCAGTCTAGGAGAAGGAAAACTCCGAATTCAAACCTGTTGAACTCCGCTTAAGAAATTGACCTTGTGTCACATCCTGCTCGTGCGGAGGAGTTGGTAAATATATATATTAAAAAATATTCCAACAGTGGACAGTGGATATTTTGAATCAGAATAACTACCTCGGAAATATTAAGCTGGGTAAGTAAAAAAAACAAACAAAAAAACAAAAACGGAAGCGATAACGCTAATCTGAAAGAAAGAAAGAAAGAAATAGAGTAGGGAAAATATATAGAGAGGGGTGATAACGCTAATCTGTTTCAATCGAACGTAATGAAAAGACGGAAAGAAGGAAATAAATAGAAATAAGCGTATGTGTGTGTGTGTGTGTGTGTGTGTGTGTGTGTGTGTGTGTGTGTGTGTGGGCTGACTTCTGATTTAGGTCGGAAAATTAAAACGGAAAGTTTTTTGGTGGTACCCAATGACAGTTTAACAACAGTCTATGAATTAACATTTTGCTAATTGGGTTACGGATTTAGGGGATTAAGGTTGTTTTTAATTACGTATTGCTTAAAAAAATAAACAACAAAAAAAACCCCAACAAATTACTATACATTTAATGTTGAAAAATATTTTTTAAAACTAAGTTTAATTGAAATTATACATTGCAATACTAACACAAACAACTGTCTCAATAATAGATTCAATAATTAATTTCAATGAAATGGACTCTTCGACAAAAGTTCAATTCCTGGTCGAAGCTGTTTGCATTTCCCATAGCGCTAATACCCTTTGGAAATGAATTAATCTCTATATTCTTCCTCCAGTTAATACATTAAGAAATTATTATAACAATTTTTCTGAAATACCCTGTACATGATAATATAAATTTTATAATATTTACGATATTTCATGATATATAATATAATACTTTATAATAATATAATTATAATAATAATACAAAGCGAAAATTGATAAGACCCAACGGAATAGTAAATGTAGACTTTGCGGTAAAAGAGATGAGACTGTTAACCATATACTCTGCGAATGTAGCAAACTAGCACAACGAGAATACAAAACTAGACACGACTGGGTTGGGAAGGTGATCCACTGGGAATTATGCAAAAAATTAAATTTTGACCACACAACAAAATGGTATATGCATAAACCAGAATCTGTTCTTGAGAACGAAACGCACAAAATTCTCTGGGACTTAGAGATAAAAACGAATCACCTTATCCCAGCAAGAAGGCCAGACTTAGTGTTGATAAACAAAAAAGAAAGAACTTGTCAACTGATGGATTTTGCAGTGCCAGCAGATCACAGGGTGAAGTTAAAGGAAAATGAAAAAATAGACAAATATCTGGACCTTGCCAGAGAACTGAAAAAGTTATGGAATATGAAAGTGAAAGTGATACCGATTGTGGTTGGTGCACTTGGAACAATCCCAAAAGGATTAGAAAAGGGCTTGGAAAGTTTGGATATCAGAGGAAGGATTGAAACCATTCAGAACACTGCACTGCTGCAATCTGCCAGAATACTAAGAAGAGTCCTGGAGACCTGAGGAGACTTGCTGTCACTCAGACTCCAGTGAAAGACCATCAGCTAACACTGATGTGAAAACTCACAAGGAGTAAATAATAATAATTATAATTATAATTATAAATTTTAATCATAAATTATTTTAATTATAAATGATTACTATTCATTTTTATTATTATTCATATATATATATATATATATATATATATATTTGTACACACACACACACACACACACACACACACACATATATATATATATATATATATATATTGTGGAACTTGAAAAAAATCTTACGCCCCCAACATATTATTTCAAATATTCTTTTCATCACAATATTTTTGGCTGAAAAAAAAAAAAAAAAAAAAAATTGAAAAATACTTTCTTTGTGAGTTTTTATAATTTACTTGAAGCATTGTATATACATTGGTTGGGAGGTTGATTTAGAAGGCTATCATAATGCAGGTGTAAAGAAAAATAATAATAATACGGTAACAATGATGTTGTGTGTTAACCTGTATCTAATTCTTGAATTTCCGAGATAATATCTCTTTTTCAAAAGATCACTGGAACTGAAGCAGTCTAGTTATGGCATTTCTTTTTAAATGATTTTTTTTTTTAAATGATGGTATTTTTATATAACTGTATTCTCGTGTTGTATGTTTACGTGAATGCGTTTTTTTTTGTATTTGTGCGTATGTTGTCATGCGCGTGTCCATGAAAATGCGTGTTGGTTGTGACGTTATGACTGTATTCTAGCGCCGGATTGCACGTGCATATGTATGTGCGTATTAAAGAGCGTATTTGTGTTTGGTGGGCATGGTGATGTATAATATTTCGTGTTGGATGTATTATAAATCAATTTAATCATTTATTATTATTATTATTATTATTATTATTATTATTATTATATTATTATATTATCAATATTATTATTATATTTAATTGTTTATTTACTTATTTATATCTAATTCAATTTATCTTTTTTTAAAATATTTTATAATATTTTTGTTGTACCGGCCGTTCCTACAGTGGAGAATATACACCGGTCCTCACTATAAATAGTGAGACACCGAGTGAAAAGGTTGTACTGTTACCGTTAACGGCAAGCTAGCCGTTCCTGTACCATTATTGTAAATACACTTATTTTACCCTACCTCGACTTGACTTCTTTTTTACTGTTGGATTAACATCACAACAATTTTTTATATATATATATATATATATATATATATATATACTTTCTTTGTATTTTCAGAAATCGAAGTTGTGGATATTTGCAAACCGGAATCCAGCATCCCGAAGACGATGCAACTGATTCAAAAGTACAGGACTGGATCGAAGCAACTGATTGGTCAGTTTTAATCTCTTTATGGAATTGGGATTTTTCAGACTGTTGTCCTCATCTTTATCGTGGTATTAGAAGCGGCTATTCAGCATCACTTAGGTAGAGAGGGTATCAAAAAATGTATATCCTAATTTTTAGATATGTTCGTAAATATAAATCAAATCTCCGTAATTTTTATATATATATATATATATATATATATATATATATATATATACAGGGTGATAAAAATAACAGACTTAAAAAAAAATGGGGTAAGTTTTTGTTGGGTCACTCTCTACATACATACACACACACACACACACACACATATATATATATATATATGTATGTATATATGTAGTGAGTGATATCATCATCATCATCATCATCATCATCATCATGTCGCGCTTTCAGCGCGGACATCCATGACAATCTTTCTCCACCCGTCCCTATCGCTCATCATTCTCGGGAGGTCCTCTATGCGGCATCCTGCATCCGCACAGAGCTGATCAACGTACGTTTTTGCTGGTCGGCCCACGCTGGCTTGTCAATGTGCTGGCTTCCACAGGAGGACGTCGCTTATGAGTTCTTCCTTGAACTGACAAGACACGCGGGACACTGCTGGAGAACAGCAGTGTCCCGCGTGTCTTGTCCGTCTCACTCGGATGGTTTGGGTGATATGTGGTAGGTGGCCGTACAGCTGCTTTCTCGTAAGGTGCTGTTTCCATGTCTTGTTCATGATCACCCGCAGCATTCTTGTGCAGCTCCCATCTAGTCTATTCTCTAGTCGCTTAGTTAGGGTCCAGGTGGTGCAGTACTGTGATATATATATATATATATATATATATATATATATATATATATATATATATAAATGTGAGGTATCCAAAACATGGTAGTAAGGGATGATTCTAAATGTGATTTCTAAGACACACTTTAATAAAGCGGTCTTTTTCAAAGCAACTATATCTATGAGGAAAGACGGAATAGATAAACCGTTAATCACGAGGTACAAACAAACGCTCTCGTTCAGGGTCGGAATTTAACATTTTTTGGAAAATGCATATTTTGTGTTAAAAAATAAAAATAAATTTTATTTAAAAGAATCAGAAGCATTTTTATCATTAGAAAAAACTCAAAAGTGTTTGAAGTAAAAGTGTATAAAAAGGCATAAAAAATGTTCAAGATGTATTCCAGCTGCAGAAGCAAGTTTTAAAAAGTAAGTCCACAGTGCAATTTATTTTATTTTTAACCCAAAATACGCTGTGATACTACGCATTGCATCAAGTGCAGAATGCATTTGGAGGCATGCAAGTATATATATATATATATATATATATATCTTATTATAATGGAGATTGTGGGTTTTTATGTCTGTAACCGAAACTATATTATCTATTCAAGTCACAATTCCCTTTGTTATTTACGTCACATTCTCCATGATTTTATTTTTTATTTAAACCTCAATTATTAATAAAATTGTTTTACATCATTAAGGTTGTTGACCATATCTACGTACTAATAACATGCAATTGTATTTATATATACAACAAAATAGCGGATTACAGTGTGAATGGGAAGGATAATTTGCATATTGAACTTTAAAATTTGATTTTAATAAATATATGCTAAGTATTATTGATTTCTAATTGTTTGGTTTTATCTTATTGAATATGAGCAAAAATCTCGGGGATAAATCTTAAAAGAAATAAATTAACAAGAAAAAATAACTGTAATATTATTCTTTACTTCCTATTTTAACTAAATAGTTAAATTAGGAAAATTTACCAATGAAAGACGGGAGTAAGTGCAAATGATGGAAGAGTTAGTTTCAAAATTGTTCTATTTTTCGATCATACCCCCTCTGTTCCAAATATTTTATCTGAATTCTTATTCAGTTTCATTAGCCTTTCTAATTTAACATATTTTATTATATTAAAACTGAAATACTTGCACCCGGAGGGTGCATATATTTGCTAGTATATATATATATATATAGGTGTAATAATTAGTTATGTGAAAATATAGTATGTAAGATTATAGACACATAAGTGTCAGTGTGTTTGGAGGGGGGTAGTGAATCATGTGTGTATACATGAGTGAATATGACTATGGGATGAATAATTAAATAAAAAAGGAGTGATAGGAAGATATTTGATATCCAACCGAGACAAATGTCTCAAAACCAAGAGACAAATGTTTATTTCGGCCTAATTATTCATTGTGTTAATTGATTATGTGGACATTTGTTTATCTATTGTGCCAGATTATTATTGTTCTAGTCTTAGTATTTCAAACCAAAAAAAAACATCTGGAGATGAGATTCAGTGTCCAGCAAGGTTAGTCAGGAAGGAGATGGTAGGAGTGGAATTTTATATATATATATACAGACAGTCCCAGCTAGAGGGAGTTGAGATTTGGTTGGCAGGGAATCGAGTTTTTAGTTGACAAAGGAGTTGAGTTAGTTGCTGGGAACTGAAGAGTTGAGTTTTGGGAGCAGAGATTACAACATTAGCAGAAATCCTTAAAAGAACAAGAGGGGGCAAAATGCCCCTCATCTCGACAGTACAGAGAAGAATGTGTGATTAGCAGAAAGAAATGACAGAAAGAAGCAATGCAAGAACTATATACCTCCTCTCTGCCATTTGAATGTTCACCTGATTTGACTTTGTTTGTTTGTGCCTCTCTTATTCGCTCTTGCCTTATGCCTCACCCGCTCAGGCGGGGGTCCAGTGAGCTTCGGCCACTGGATCGGTGAGATGGTAAATTAATAGCGTCGATCCCAGAGGGCAATCCCTCCAGGCAATACCTGCCTCCTTGACTTAAAGGGGCAGGGCTGGGTTTATTGCCCAGCGCCTGAGGCGCCCCCTTGAGGGGGAATGCCGACGGGATCGACGCAATTTTTCCATCAGCCACCCATGAGTCTCGGCTTGTGGGTGGTCCCACATAAATAGGGCCGGTACGAGTGGGGTACTGGGAAAATAAAGCCTCTCTTATTCGCTCTTTGATAATTGATTGTAAGCCCCCTGGATGATTCCTGAGGCAGTATTACGCACACAAGTGGAGGTCCTAAGTAAGGGTCAAGTAAGCAGACGATCATGGAGGTGAATTGGAAAAGCTAGAAGTTGCAGGAAATGCTGGAAGATGCGAAGTAAGATGTGCAGCAGAAGGTGCCTATGGGTGCGCTCCGCCCCCCCCGGGGTGGTTTACAACGCATTTTCAAAAATTTTGAAAATTCCGGTCCTGAACGAGATCGTTTGTTTGTACCTCGTGATTAACGGTTCATTTATTCCGTCTTTCCTCATAAATATAGTTGCTTTAAAAAAGACTTTATTAAGATGTCGAAACAGATCTGTCAGCAAACTAATAACATCTTTTGTTTTTCTAGAAATTGTCTATTCATACTGTCGGATTCACTCAGTTACTTCATATATATATATATATATATATATATATATATATATATATATATATATATATATGTTTTTTGGGAGAATATGTGCTTAATTGAAGTCGTAATAATTTTGAAAATTAATTGATTAATAATTAATACTTATTAATTAATTAATTAGGCGGGAATTAATTATTAATCAATTAATTTTCAAAATTAGGTACGACTTCAATTAAGCACATATTCTCCCAAAAATTGTCGGCAAAAAGCCATATCCAAACACATCGTGTTTACATACTCATCATATATATATATATATATATATATATATATATATATATTAGTTTTAATATATATTTTTATTTATTTTTAAGGTATTCTTAGTATGACGACGAGTCAGAAAATGCTGGATATTTCTTCGTTCCTTGGGTCACTGCCAACGGGTTCGAGCCTTATTCAAATCGGGACATCAGAGACTGCATATAAGCTTAGTGATCGATCTAAATATCCAACTTTCTTTCGGGTGATACCGGATGATGCCGTTCAAATTGAGGTAAATAGATATCTATATGAGTCACGAGTTTTGCAATATTTAGGTTCACTGTTCACATACCTAGGTAATAATATCTCGTTAACAGATAGAGATGATATAATACAAGAGTGAGTAAAAAGCTTTGTAATATTTTGGCTCGTGTTAGTTTGTGGCACATTTTTCATATACCTAGGTAGTAATATCTTGTCTACAGAAAGAGACGATATAATAGTAGAGCGATTCAAGCATTGAAACATTGTTTTTCAATCATCATTTTCATTATTTCCGTATGCTGAAATTTAAAAAAAAAATCATCAGGAGTTTATTTTATGTTTTTTCTTTCGAATGGAAAAAAATTTTTCAAGAAAATATTAAATTTTCTGCAAGTTTCATTGTGTTAAATATAGGGGGGCTAAATTTCACAGTGTCAGCCACCTGAAATGTCTGGACACCTCCCGATCTTGAGAGATTGGGAAACTCCAAACTAAGTACCGGCAACGTGACAAGGAAGCATCTCGATAAGGGGCAGACACCGATGCTCCTGCGGAAATCAGTTTCAACTATAAGGACCAATTGACAGAAGGGGTGGGTTGGATACACATCCTCAAGGAAAGACAGGCCGATGATAGCTGTAAGAAGCCTGGGGTAAGTTGACTCGAGCCCTCCATTCTAAAGCGACACATGACGGACGCCATGGAAACATATCCTACATTGAAGTCTGACCTGTGTGGCATCGCCTGTATGTCAAAGATTTCATGTGTGACAGGGTACATAAAAACAAGCTGGTTCCGCGGGCCATCTGCGTGCTCACAACTGCTCACATCTGGACTACTTGTAGAAATGGCCTTCTTCTGTCAAGATGTGGCAATCACTATATATGTCAGACTAAATCGTTTAGATTATTTGTTTACTATTTTTGTTTATACTATTAGATTTAAAAAATAGAATAAAATAAACGAAATAAGACGGTTTTTTAAAAATGTCTAGCGTGAATATTCTGTTTTTTTTGTTTGTTGGTTTGTTTTGTGAGCTAAAACATCAACAACAAAGAAAGAAAAGAAAAGAAAAGAAAAAGACAACAAAAAGAATTTAAAAAAAACTTACCATTTGGATTGTCGCCCTGTCGTATGTTAGCCGTCCAGGGATACCCAGACGGACGAGAAAAACAATTTTTTCTCAGATCTTTGGTTTTAGTTAGATGATATCTGTGGACCCCCAAAACTGGGTGAGGAATAAGTGCCTTAGATAGTCAATGACATTGTAATTAAATAATGTCTTTAATAATAAATTAAATCGTATTATCAATGCTACAATGATAATGACTGTACATTAAAGATATTAAATAATGTCTTTAATAATACAATTATCAATGCTACAATGACATTGGTATTTAATACTGTAATTAAATAATGTCTTTAATAATACAATTAAATCGTATTATCAATGCTACAATGACATTGTGTATTTATATATTAAAATGTCTTTAATAATACAATTAAATCGTATTATCAATGCTACAATGACATTGCGTATTAATACTGTAATTAAATATGTCTTTAATAATACAATTAAATCGTATTATCAATGCTACAATTGTGTATTTAATACTGTAATTAAATAATGTCTTTAATAATACAATTAAATCGTATTATCAATGCTACAATGACATTGTGTATTAATACTGTAATTAAATATGTCTTTAATAATACAATTAAATCGTATTATCAATGCTACAATGAATTGTGTATTTAATACTGTAATTAAATAATGTCTTTAATAATACAATTAAATCGTATTATCAATGCTACAATGACATTGTGTATTTAATACTGTAATTAAATAATGTCTTTAATAATACAATTAAATCGTATTATCAATGCTACAATGACATTGTGTATTTAATACTGTAATTAAATAATGTCTTTAATAATACAATTAAATCGTATTATCAATGCTACAATGACATTGTGTATTTAATACTGTAATTAAATAATGTCTTTAATAATACAATTAAATCGTATTATCAATGCTACAATGACATTGTGTATTTAATACTGTAATTAAATAATGTCTTTAATAATACAATTAAATCGTATTATCAATGCTACAATGACATTGTGTATTTAATACTGTAATTAAATAATGTCTTTAATAATACAATTAAATCGTATTATCAATGCTACAATGACATTGTGTATTTAATACTGTAATTAAATAATGTCTTTAATAATACAATTAAATCGTATTATCAATGCTACAATGACATTGTGTATTTAATACTGTAATTAAATAATGTCTTTAATAATACAATTAAATCGTATTATCAATGCTACAATGACATTGTGTATTTAATACTGTAATTAAATAATGTCTTTAATAATACAATTAAATTGTATATCAATGCTACAATGACATTGTGGTAATGTCTTTAATAATACAATTAAATGTATGACATTGTGTATTTAATACGTAATTAAATAATGTTTTAATAATACAATTAAATCGTATTATCAATGCTACAATGACATTGTGTATTTAATACTGTAATTAAATAATGTCTTTAATAATACAATTAAATTGTATTATCAATGCTACAATGACATTGTGTATTTAATACTGTAATTAAATAATGTCTTTAATAATACAATTAAATCGTATTATCAATGCTACAATGACATTGTGTATTTAATACTAATGTAAATCCAATGACATATAATTAATAATGTAATTATCAATGTGTAATACTTTAAATATGTCTTTAATAATACAATTAAATCGTATTATCAATGCTACAATGCAATTAAATAGTGTCTTTAATAATACAATTAAATCGTATTATCAATGCTACAATGACATTGTGTATTTAATACTAAATTAAATCTTTAATAATAAATTAAATCGTATTATCAATGCTACAATGACATTGCGTATTAATACTACAATTAAATAGTGTCTTTAATAATACAATAAATCGTATTATCAATGCTACAATGACATTGCGTATCTAATACTAATTAAATAGTGTCTTTAATAATACAATTAAATCGTATTATCAATGCTACAATGACATTGCGTATCTAATACTACAATTAAATAGTGTCTTTAATAATACAATTAAATCGTATTATCAATGCTACAATGACATTGCGTATCTAATACTACAATTAAATAGTGTCTTTAATAATACAATTAAATCGTATTATCAATGCTACAATGACATTGCGTATCTAATACTACAATTAAATAGTGTCTTTAATAATACAATGTAGTTGTATGTTCAATGCTACATTGACATTGTGTATTTAATAGTGTAATTCATTTTTGGTTTTAATTAGATGATTTCCGCGGGCCCCCAAAACTGGGTGAGGAATAGGTACCTTAGATAGTCAAAGATAAACTACATAAATATCTAATATGTCTAATATGTCTCAGCTATTGAGCATTAACGAAAATATATCACTTTTATTTTTCAGTTGATCGTAAAACTCTTAAAAAAGTTGGAATGGAATTACATCGCCATTATTTACGAAAACGACGTATACGGCACGGAAGGTGCCAGACTTTTAAGCGAAAAACTTCCCTCCCAAGGAATTACATTGGCGGTAAAGTTGACCATTAGTAATGGCATAATCTTTGACCTTTTCTCAATTCCCACCTATAAGGGAATTCAAGGGGTTGTCATCATTGCCCAGACGTGGACCCTAAAGAATATGAAAGTAGAAGACAAACACATTAAGCATCTTCGATTCATCTTAACAGAAGCGGCTGAAATCGATAGTTCGTACCCCAGTTTTAAATTATACCAAAAGTCTCTTTCCATGAAGGTCCCGCAAGTACGCCTTCCAAAAATTGAGACACATTGGGAAACGTTATTCAACGTGAATCATGCCAAAGAAAACCCGTTCTTCCGACAACTGATTGAACAAACCCTTGATTGTCAGGATGTACTAAATGATACGTGTAACATAAACCGGGCTGCCAACACGTTGTCGTCAGGATCCATAAAAATTCACTGCTTCCAAAAGTCGCTGGTCTCTATACGTTAGCCTTTTTGGTTAAGAACAAACAGGAACGGCGCGGTAAAGCATCTAGCTCATCATTGATCTTGGACTTAGAGAATATACAAAACACCGCCATCGATTTTTCTCCTTTGAGTAAAATTTTAAACGACTCGATAATAAATGTGACCGGTGAATTTAACAAGTTTGGAAACTTAGTATTTCGAGACGGTTTTAGGGCCTACGATGTATACTATAATATGAAAAAAGGTTCGGACAAATTTGAATTTCAAGAGGTAAGAATTAACTTTGACCAGTCAAATTGTTTGTAAATTTTTGAGATGAGGCTTGATAATTTGATTATTTGGATTTTCGGACTATTGTCCTCATCTTTATTATTATCTACACTATTTCTCTGAATTTTTGAGATGAGGCTTGATAAATTTTATCATTTGGATTATTCGGACTATTGTCCTCATCTTTATTGTTATCTACACTATTTCTCTGAATTTTTGAGGTGAGGCTTGATAAATTTTATCATTTGGATTATTCGGACTATTGTCCTCATCTTTATTGTTATCTACACTATTTCTCTGAATCATTTAGATGAGGCTTGATAATTTGTATTATTTGGATTATTCAGACTATTGTCCTCATCTTTATTGTTATGGGTATCACTTTCACTCTCATATTCCACAGCTTTTTCAATTCTCTGGCAAGGTCCAGGTATGTATCCCTCTTTTCATTTCCTTTCAGCTTCGCCCTGTGATCTACTGGAACCGCAAAGTCCACAAGTTTTTTTTCTTAATCAACACTAGGTCTGGTCTCCTGGCTGGGATAGGGGGACCCGTCTTTATCTCAAAGTCACAGAGAATTTTATGCGTTTCATTCTCAAGAACAGTTTCTGGTTTATGCATATACCATTTTGTAGACTGGTCAAAATTTATTTTTATGCATAATTCCCAGTGGATCACCTTCGTAACCCTATTATTATTATTATTATTATTATTATAGGTTTTCACCACCGTTTACTGATAGACTTTCACTGGAGTCTGAGTGACAACCCACCCTGTCAGCTGGCGGGGGTGAGTGGGTTAGAATGAACCGACTGCACCTTTGCAGAGGGGTAAGTCACCCATAATGGGAACACCTGTTGGCCGTGGGTGGCGACCCGTGATGCTTAAGGATAGAACCCAGGTGGTTGATGAGCAGTCCATGATTTGCAATACTCCCCTTTGGCCTTTTCTTGGGCTAGACGGGCGGTCGGAGAGACCCATCCGATCATCGGCTGGTCATGTCAAGCCCTAGCACCTATATGATTGCCCCAACCCTATTGCCCTTATGGCAAGCCCCAACCCTTTTTATCATATGGGTGCTAGAAGGCTGTGGCTGAGGGTCTACTTGTCCCGGGATTGACGTTAAACTCTATCTGATGGTGAGGCTCCAGTTCTGGAGTTCTGGGGAATGTGGACCACCCCTTCATCACCATTGCTCTCTGGTCCACTCTAACTCGGAGTGGTAGTACCTCTTAGGGTCCCATCTATGGGTTGAATAGAAAAACATGAGTTTATAAACAAAATTGTATTATGCATTAAGAATTGAATTTATTTCACAGTTTTGTCGGCATTAAATGACCCACTGAGGTTGATGTTGCAATATGGGTATATTCCTGACTTTTGTGAGCTAGAACTGCTAATGGAAGGAGGAGGAATAAATAACAAAGGCTTAAAAAAATAGTGATGACCCAAAAGAGGAGAGCGATGGTTTTGACCGTAGCGTGACCCCGAACGAAGAATTGAGGGGCAAGCGGAAGTCGGGTGTTGACCGGAAGTCACGTGGTGACGTGGGGGAAGAAAGAAAGGGTTCAGCTCTCTTTTTGCCTGCGGATGTCGTAGGGTACGGACATGACATTGGGTCCCCCATGAGAGCCCAGTAATCTAGTAGTGTTCTCTCTCTCTCGTTCTCTCTGCCTCCCTTCCTCCCTGGTAGAAGCCACTAGACGAGCACGTTAATAAAGGCTGGGAGTTGTGACGACATGTTTCTCGGGTTATGATTTTTTATCGGAGTTTTAGTACCGTGAGTATTGCAACGTAACAGTTGATATGCCGTAAAACAAACCAAACCAAACCAAACCAAATCAAACTGAGTGACAACAAGTCTCCTCAGGTCTCCAGGACTGTTCTGAGTAGCCTTTTTTCCTTAAGTCATGATTCATGTTAGTTCAAAATCAACTAAAATAAACTGTCCGATTTTAATAAAACTTTCGGTATATGAATAAAGAACTTTTATTGTAAATAAATGTTTACTAAATTGAAAAGGTTGATTATTTTTTTTCGTTAGTTTTTGTTTCGTACAAATTTCTCGGTAATTTTTTTTTTCTTTTATTTATTTTTTTTTCAATTTTCTGGCAAGGTTCAGGTATTTATATCTGTTTTCGTTTTCTTTCATCTTCACCCTGTGATCTGCTGGGACTACAAAATCTATCAGATTACGTATCCCGATTATGCATTGGTCTCTCTCTCTCTCTCTCTCTCTCTCTCTCTCTCTTAACTACAACAAATTTCAATCACAAGTTTCAATCACAGACAAAACTGCTATAATGTTCACACAACCAATTGCACAAATATAAACAATACATGTCATACTTGTCACACACAACTACGTACAGACACATACAGTCTGCAACATAAGTTTCAATAATTCGTCTCTTTTCCAATTCCTCTAGTTTGTTTTTGAAAACATTTGTGGACAGTTCTAATTGAACCCGCTACAACTGATATCACTTTCACTCTCATATTCCACAGTTTTTTCAATTTTCTGGCAAGGTTCAGGTATTTATATCTGTTTTCGTTTTCTTTCATCTTCACCCTGTGATCTGCTGGAACTACAAAATCTACCAGTTGACAAGTTCTTTCTTTTTTGTTAATCAACACTAGGTCTGGTCTTCTTGCTGGGATAGGGGGATCCATTTTTATTTCAAAGTCCCAGAAAATTTATACGTTTCGTTCTCAAGAACAGATTCTGGTTTATGCATATACCATTTTGTTGTATGGTCAAAATTTAATTTTTTGCATAATTCCCAGTGGATCACCTTCCCAATCCAGTCGTATCTAGTTTTGTACTCCCGTTGTGCTAGTTTGCTACATTCTCATAGTACATGGTTCACGGTCTCATCTCTATTACCGCACAGTCTACATTTACTATTTTGTTGGGTCTAATAAATTTTTGCTTTGATATAGTTTGTCCTTATGGCATTATTTTGTGCAGCAATTATTAGTGATTCTGTTTCTCTTTTAAGGTTTCCTTTTCTTAACCACGTCCAAGTTTTTTCATGTGCAACCTCTCCAATTTGTCGTTTGAAGTGTCCATATAATTATTTTTCTTCCCATTTTTGTTTTCTAGTCTTAGTTGTTTTTCTGTTTGTCCATATGTCACATCTACTATTGTTGGCCGCCATAAGTAAACTGTCTTTACTCTTTTTTGTGTAGTCTTCGAGTTGTTGGATTGTAGTTTCTACACAGTCCTTTATGTTGGCAAGACTTCTTCCCCCTTCTTTTCTTGACACATATAATTTATCTCTATAGTCTTTAGGGTGGAGAGCCTTGTTTATGGTCATTAATTTTCTCGTCCTTTGGTCAATCTGTCTGAGTTCTTCTTTTGTCCATTTTAAGAATGGTCCTGAGTATCTTATAATGGGGACAGCCCAGGTATTGATTCCTTTGATCAGATTTCTGCTGTTAAGTTTGGTTTCTAGAAGTTTTCTAGTTCTCCTGAGATATTCTTTTTTAAAAAACTTTTCCTTTCATTTCTGCTTGTATGATATTGTCCGCTTCTAAAATTCCTAAGTATTTGTAGATTTCATTTTCATCAAGTGATTTTATAGTTTCCTAATTTGGCAGTTGTATTCCATCCATTAATTTTCTTTCACCCCGTTTTATTACAAACATAGCACATTTTTCAATTCCAAATTCCATCCCTATATCCTGGATTTATATTCTAATAGTTTGTACCAGGGTCTCCAATTCTTTTTAATTTATTATTATTATTATATTATTATTATTATTATTATTATTATTATTATATTATATTATTATTATAATTATTATTATTATTATTACTTTTGAGTTTTCACACCAGTGTTAGCTGATGGTATTTCATTGGAGTCTGAGTGACAGCAAGTCTCCTCAGGTCTCCAGGACTCTTCTGAGTATTCTGGCAGATTGCAGCAGTGCAGTGTTCTGAATGGTTTCAATCCTTCCTCTGATATCCAAACTTTCCAAACCCTTTTCTAATCCTTTTTGGACTGTTCCAAGTGTACCAACCACAATTGGTATCACTTTCACTTTCATGTTCCATAACTTTTTCACTTCTCTGGCAAGGTCCAGATATTTGTCCATTTTTTCATTTTCCTTTAGCTTCACCCTGTGATCTGGTGGCACTGCAAAATCCACCAGTTGACAAGTTCTTTCTTTTTTGTTTATCAACACTAAGTCTGGTCTTCTTGTTGGGATAAGGTGATCCGTTTTTATTTCAAAGTCCCAGAGAATTTTGTGCGTTTCGTTCTCAAAAACAGATTCTGGTTTATGCATATACCATTTTGTTGTATGGTCAAAATTTAATTTTTGCATAATTCCCAGTGGATCACCTTCCCAACCCAATCGTGTCTATTATTATTATTATTATTATTATTATTATTATTATTATTATTATTATTAAATGTTATAATGGATATAACGTTAATTAAATGCTAGTTTTATTACGATGGATTCTAAATAATTCATTTTTTATTTATATTCGTTTTAGGTCGGGCGTTACGACGGAAACAAACTGACGTTAAACACTTCATATTTGACCGATATATTATCGTGGGGTGTCTGTCGTATAGGAATAAACTGCCGTTCAACAGAATTGCCGAAATTTATTTACAGAAAAGGGGACATCTGGCTGTTCGGTATTGTCCCTTTTCATTCTGGCAATAGTTCAATAATCCCCGGCGAACAATTGGCCGAGGCTATGCTCTACGCTGTGGATCAGCTGAATCAGCAAAAAATACATTTTCCAGATAAAGAAGTCGGGATTATCATTATGGATTCTCATGGGGATCAGATATCGACCTTCAAAGGTATCTGGTCCATTTGGCACGGTACCGCTGATATTTGCGAGTCGGAGCTCGACTGTAGGAGCATTACAGAGAAAACCCTTGTCTACATTGGAGCATTGTCTTCTGATGTGAGCATTCGTATTTCACAGCTGATGAAAGGTAAGAAGGCGATACAGATCAGCTACGGTTCAACAAGCTCCCTTTTTCGGGACCCTCTCTCCTACGCAAATCCATATTTTTTCCGGGTCATCCCTTCAGACAATTTACAAATCGCTGCTATGATAGATATCTGTGTTAAGATGAAATGGCTCTATATTTCTATGATTTACGCAAACAATGCGTATGGCCGATCCGCTCAAAGGGAACTGCTCTCCAAGGCGAAACAACACAAGATATGCGTCACGAAGAGCCTTTCCATTAAGAAAGGCGATTCGCCGAAATCCATTCTCGATGAATTAAGTAGCAGACCCGAGGCTAAAGTCGTTATCGTTTTCATAAACCCACCAGATCTTCAGACCTTAATGGAGGAAATAACAAAACTTATGACGGAATCGGATTTTACCTTTCTGGGATCAGAAGCATGGGGCCAATCTTTAAAAGTGGATAATATCGGCGATAAGATAGTCGGTTCTTTGTCGCTCGGAATCGATATATCGCCCGATATAGCGTTTGAGAATTACCTGAAGACGACGCATCTGGGCAAAGTTAAGAACTATAGTTGGAGAGAGGCGGCAATGGAGAGTCAGTGCTATATGCCGTATAGTTTAAACAAGCTCAGTAACAGGAGGTGTTCACCGCATATAACTTTGTCTGATCTAGGCAGTCGAAATCAGTGGTCGCCCCTAGTTATCCAGAGTGTCCGTGCGGCAGCTGTTGGTTTAAAAAGATCTATTAAGAAGGAATGCCCAAACCGAGAGGTGTGCTCAGATCTTTTCAAGAAAGATAAAAATGTGACTAATATTTTTAAGGGCGTAACGCTGGAAGGAAAAGACGGAAAGGAAAAAAATGTGTTTGATAAGAAAGGCGATGGTACTCTTCCTTATGCTATTTATATAATTCAGAAAACTGAGGAAAATAAGTACGTCTACTCCAAGGTGAGTACCATATATAAACATAGAAAGGGCAGTTGGTGTGTATGTATGTATGTATGTCTTATGGTATATGTGAATAATTTTGATTTTTCAAACTGTAAACTATAAATAAATCTGACTCTTTATTTTACATTTATAAATTTTAAAACACCTCTGAGATGGAAAATAAAAGGGTTGACAGGTTTAGCTCCCGATGTTATATTCCTTAGTAAATAAGTAAAATAGATCCTTCATATGTCAGAATTTTTTAGATGAGGCTTGGTGAGTGTAATTTTGATTTATCGAACTGTAAAATATAGATAAATCTGAGTTCTTATTTTTCTTACCTTTTTATTTTACATTTATAACTTTTAAAACACCTCTGAGATGGAAAATAAAACGGTTTACAGGTTTAGCTTCTGATGTTATATTCCTTAGTAAATAAGTAAAATAGATCCTTCATATGTCAGAATTTTTTAGATGAGGCTTGATGTGTGTAATTTTGATTTATCGAACTGTAAAATATAGATAAATCTGATTTCTTATTTTTCTTACCTTTTTATTTTACATTTTAACTTTTAAAACATCTCTGAGATGGAAATAAAAGGGTTGACAGGTTTAGCTTCTGATGTTATATTCCTTAGTAAATAAGTAAAATAGATCCTTCATATGTCAGAATTTTTAGATGAGGCTTGATGTGTGTAATTTTGATTTATCGAACTGTAAAATATTGATAAATCTAATTTCTTATTTTCCTTACCTTTTTATTTACATTTATAACTTTTTAAAACACCTCTGAGATGGAAAATAAAAGGGTTGACAGGTTTAGCTCCTGATGTTATATTCCTTAGTAAATAAGTAAAATAGATCCTTCATATGTCAGAATTTTTTAGATGAGGCTTGATGTGTGTAATTTTGATTTATCGAACTGTAAAATATATGATAAATCTGATTTCTTATTTTTCTTACCTTATACGATTTATGCATTAGAAAGTCCTGTCTTACATATCGGGAAAAATCAAAATTATATTCGAATATTGCACAACATTTTTTTTTAGTTCAAATGGTTATAGTAGAATCAGAATTTCAAACTTTTGTATAAATATGAGAAACACAAGTAATTTGAATGTAAAACTTTTAAAGGCTGTAGTCATATCAGTACTGCTGTATGGCTGCACTACCTGGACCCTAACGAGGCGCCTCGAGAATAAGCTAGATGGGAGCTGCACAAGAATGCTGCGAGCAGTTCTGAACAAGTCGTGGAAACAGCATCCCACAAGGGAGCAGCTATATGGTCACCTGCCCCCTATCTCACAGACTATCCGAGTGAGACGGACTAGGCATGCAGGGCACTGCTGGAGAAGCAAGGATGAACTCATAAGTGATGTTCTCCTGTGGAAGCCAACACATGGACATGCCAGTGTGGGCCGCCCAGCAAGGACCTATATCGACCAGCTATGTAAAGATGCTGGCTGCAGCGAAGAAGAACTCCCTGTGGCGATGAATGATAGGGAAGGTTGGCGAGAGATTGTCATGGATATCCGTGCTGCCTGCACGACATGATGATGATGATGATGATGATGATGATTGCACAACATCAAAAAATTTTTGGTTATCCTAAACCACAAGATGTATACATTAAAATGTTTGTTTTACAGATCGGGTCCTGGTCCCAGAGTGCAGGATTGTCCATTGAAACCGGAAAAATTGATGTCCCACCACTGCAATGTCCCAATAAAAAGAGATGTTCCGAATGTGCGATTGATGAAGATTCTAGTCATTCTCTGTAAGTAAAAAAAAAATAACAAAAAAAAAAACAAAAAAACAAACAAAAAAAAAACGCCTTCTCTATACATGGGTAATTCCATGTCAAATCATCCAGGCCATGTCACCCACCCTCTTCAATTTTTCTGAAATTTTGTACTGATGTGGACTATGTTAAGGTTAGACAACGAACTGTAAAATATTGATAAATCTGATTTCTTATTTTTCTTACCTTTTTATTTTACATTTATAAATTTTAAAACACCTCTGAGATGGAAAATAAAAGGGTTGACAGGTTTAGCTTCTGATGTTATATTCCTTAGTAAATAAGTAAAATAGATCCTTACTATGTCTGTATTTTCTTTAGAAAGGATTGATGTGTATAATTTTAATTTATCGAACTGTAAAATATTGATAAATCTAATTTCTTATTCTATGTATTCTAGTCATCCTCTGTAAGTAAAAAAAACCCACAAAAACTAAAAACAAAAAACAAAAAAACCGCTTTATCTATACATTTTTGCGACCGACCTCCCAAATTTTTAAAGTTAAAAATCAATATAATTCCGCTAATTTTAAAAATTGGAAACTCAAATTTGGGGGATTGTCTAAATTTAAAAATGTCCACACATGGACAAAATTTCAGAAAAATTGAAGCGAGAAATTTTAACAAAATTTTGTAGCTTCGCTTCTGAGCAAAAACCAAGCTATCTTTTTGGTACAAATAATGTTTAATTGATATGAAATAATAATTTAGAAGATATTTATCATAGATGTAGTACCACATCGGAATATTGAACTTGCTATGAAAAAATAAGAAATCATCAATAACTTAAAATTGGTTAACTTTCAGATTCCCCAGGCAAAAATGCTTTTATAAACCAATCTTTAGGAGTAGGGAAACTCTAGAACTTATTTTACAGACAAAAAGGGATTGCAAAAAGGCGCCATTTTTATCAACCCCACCAAATTTAGAGAGCTAAAAATCGACATAACTCCACCAATTTTTGGAATTGGTAACTGTTGTACCGGCCGTTCCTACAGTGGAGAACATGCACCGGTTCTCACTATAAATAGTGAGACACCGAGTGGAAAGGAGGACTGTTCCCGTTAACGACAAGCTAGTCGTACATGTACCATTAATTGTAAATACACTTGTCTTATTTTACCCCATCTCGACTTGACTTCTTTTTACTGTTGGGACTAACATCACAACAGTAACACAAATTTTGGGGATGTCTAACTGTAACACAGTCCACATCTGTAATTGAAGGGGGGTGACAACTTTACTTTTTTTCTGGATGATTTGACATGGAATTTCCCACATATGTAAAGGGCAGTTGTTGGGTGCATTTTGAAATAAACAATTCAAAATGGATAGACGTTGATTTTGGGGACTCATAAGGAAGAAAATATTCTATCAATACTAAGGTTTGTAAACCAAAATCTAATTGTGAGGTAACCTTGATAGAAACCTCCAGAGGAACTTAGACCCTGTCAACCATGGTACGCACGTCTCACCGGCGTGTGGAATACGTACTAGTCCCCAGCAACCTAAGTCCCACTAATGGGTAAATGACATAAGCCGACATAAGGGGGTCCGTAAGCTGTAGTCAGGGCGACTCATCTAGTGCGTGACCATTCCACGAGCTCATAGATTTTGTAAATGAAAAAAAAATGTCCTTATGAATCGAGATCGCAAAAGGGGTGCCTAAAGGTCATATGGTCCCAATAAGAAGATGCTATGTAACTAACAGCTTCTTTTCTTTTTTTTATTTGAAATCTTTGATATAAAAACCATCCAGTGCGTGATCATTCCACGAGCTCATAAATTTTGTAAATGAAAAAAAAAATGTCCTTATGAATCGAGATCGCAAAAGGGGTGCCTAAAGGTCATATGGTCCCAATAAGAAGATGCTATGTAACTAACAGCTTCTTTTCTTTTTTTTATTTGAAATCATTGATATAAAAACCATCCAGTGCGTTACCATTCCACGAGCTCATAAATTTTGTAAATGAAAAAAAAAAAAAAATGTCCCTATGAATCGAGATCGCAAAAGGGGTGCCTAAAGGTCATATGGTCCCAATAAGAAGATGCTATGTAACTAACAGCTTCTTTTCTTTTTTTTTAATTTGAAATCTTTGATATAAAAACCATCCAGTGCGTGACCATTCCACGAGCTCATAAATTTTGTAAATGAAAAAAAATGTCCTTATGAATCGAGATCGCAAAAGGGGTGCCTAAAGGTCATATGGTCCCAATAAGAAGATGCTATGTAACTAACAGCTTCTTTCCTTTTTTTTTTATTTGAAATCTTTGATATAAAAACCATCCAGTGCGTTACCATTCCACGAGCTCATAAATTTTGTAAATGAAAAAAAAATGTCCTTATGAATCGAGATCGCAAAAGGGGTGCCTAAAAGTCATATGGTCCCAATAAGAAGATGCTATGTAACTAACAGCTTCTTTCCTTTTTTTTTTATTTGAAATCTTTGATATAAAAACCATCCAGTGCGTGACCATTCCACGAGCTCATAAATTTTGTAAATGAAAAAAAAAATGTCCGTATGATCGAGATCGCAAAAGGGGTGCCTAAAGGTCATATGTCCCAATAAGAAGATGCTATGTAACTAACAGCTTCTTTCCTTTTTTTTATATTTGAAATCTTTGATATAAAAACCATCCAGTGCGTGACCATTCCACGAGCTCATAAATTTTGTAAATGAAAAAAAAATGTCCTTATGAATCGAGATCGCAAAAGGGGTGCCTAAAGGTCATATGGTCCCAATAAGAAGATGCTATGTAACTAACAGCTTTTTTTTCTTTTTTTATATTTGAAATCATTGATATAAAAACCATCCAGTGCGTGACCATTCCACGAGCTCATAAATTTTGTAAATGAAAAAAAAATGTCCTTATGAATCGAGATCGCAAAAGGGGTGCCTAAAGGTCATATGGTCCCAATAAGAAGATGCTATGTAACTAACAGCTTCTTTCCTTTTTTTTATATTTGAAATCTTTGATATAAAAACCATCCAGTGCGTGACCATTCCACGAGCTCATAAATTTTGTAAATGAAAAAAAATGTCCTTATGAATCGAGATCGCAAAAGGGGTGCCTAAAGGTCATATGGTCCCAATAAGAAGATGCTATGTAACTAACAGCTTCTTTTCTTTTTTTTTATTTGAAATCATTGATATAAAAACCATCCAGTGCGTGACCATTCCACGCTCATAAATTTTGTAAATGAAAAAAAAAATGTCCCTATGAATCGAGATCGCAAAGGGGTGCCTAAAGGTCATATGGTCCAATAAGAAGATGCTATGTAACTAAACAGCTTCTTTTCTTTTTTTATTTGAAATCATTGATATAAAAACCATCCAGTGCGTGACCATTCCACGAGCTCATAAATTTTGTAAATGAAAAAAAAAAATGTCCCTATGAATCGAGATCGCAAAAGGGGTGCCTAAAGGTCATATGGTCCCAATAAGAAGATGCTATGTAACTAACAGCTTCTTTTCTTTTTTTTTATTTGAAATCATTGATATAAAAACATCCAGTGCGTTACCATTCCACGAGCTCATAAATTTTGTAAATGAAAAAAAAATGTCCTTATGAATCGAGATCGCAAAAGGGGTGCCTAAAGGTCATATGGTCCCAATAAGAAGATGCTATGTAACTAACAGCTTCTTTTCTTTTTTTTATTTGAAATCATTGATATAAAAACCATCCAGTGCGTTACCATTCCACGAGCTCATAAATTTTGTAAATGAAAAAAAATGTCCTTATGAATCGAGATCGCAAAAGGGGTGCCTAAAGGTCATATGGTCCCAATAAGAAGATGCTATGTAACTAACAGCTTTTTTTTTTTTTTTTTTTAATTACGAGAGAAGCATATATCGGCCATTATTGCATTTGTCTTTTTATTACTACTGTTGGCGGCGGTAATATTTATATTTTGGAAATTTTTAGGTAAGGCTAACATATTTCATTACACTCTTTCTTGACACAATATTGTCACTTTTTGTTTATGTTATACTAGCAAAAAAAAAAAAAAATATATATATATAAAATGCATTGGAAATGATTTTTACTATAAAAATGCATTGGGAATGATTTTTACTATAAAATTACACTGGGAATGATTTTTTACTACGAAAATGCATTGGAAATGATTTTTACAATAAAAATGCATTGAGAAATGATTTTTAATATAAAAATACAGTTAGAATTGCAGATCGTTCTAAGTGGGTTCGATTCTCATTGGGCACCCAATACTTCTGGATTTAAGTTAATCTTAGTAAATAACATGGGCACCTTATGTGGTGTATTGGTTAATAAGCTAGATTTGCAATCCATTGTTAGTGAGTTTGTTTCTCACTAGGCGCCCCATACTTCTGGCCTTGTACCACATCTAAGCTAAGCTTAGTAAATAACATGGCACATTACGTGGTGTAATGGTTAATAAGCTAGATTCGCAATCCATTGTTAGTGAGTTTGTTTCTCACTAGGCGCCCCATACTTCTGGCCTTGTACCACATCTAAGCTAAGCTTAGTAAATAACATGGGCACCTTACGTGGTGTAATGGTTAATAAGCTAGATTCGCAATCCATTGTTAGTGAGTTTGTTTCTCACTAGGCGCCCCATACTTCTGGCCTTGTACCACATCTAAGCTAAGCTTAGTAAATAACATGGGCACCTTACGTGGTGTAATGGTTAATAAGCTAGATTCGCAATCCATTATTAGTGAGTTTGTTTCACTAGGCGCCCCATACTTCTGGCCTTGTACCACATCTAAGCTAAGCTTAGTAAATAACATGGGCACCTTACGTGGTGTAATGGTTAATAAGCTAGATTCGCAATCCATTGTTAGTGAGTTTGTTTCTCACTAGGCGTCCCATACTTCTGGCCTTTGTACCACATCTAAGCTAAGCTTAGTAAATAACATGGGCACCTTACGTGGTGTAATGGTTAATAAGCTAGATTCGCAATCCATTGTTAGTGAGTTTGTTTCTCACTAGGGCCCCATACTTCTGGCCTTGTACCACATCTAAGCTAAGCTTAGTAAATAACATGGGCACCTTACGTGGTGTAATGGTTAATAAGCTAGATTGCAATCCATTGTTAGTGAGTTTGTTTCTCACTAGGCGCCCCATACTTCTGGCCTTGTACCACATCTAAGCTAAGCTTAGTAAATAACATGGGCACCTTACGTGGTGTAATGGTTAATAAGCTAGATTTGCAATCCATTGTTAGTGAGTTTGTTTCTCACTAGGCGCCCCATACTTCTGGCCTTGTACCACATCTAAGCTAAGCTTAGTAAATAACATGGGCACCTTACGTGGTGTAATGGTTAATAAGCTAGATTTGCAATCCATTGTTAGTGAGTTTGTTTCTCACTAGGCGCCCCATACTTCTGGCCTTGTACCACATCTAAGCTAAGCTTAGTAAATAACATGGGCACCTTACGTGGTGTAATGGTTAATAAGCTAGATTTGCAATCCATTGTTAGTGAGTTTGTTTCTCACTAGGCGTCCCATACTTCTGGCCTTGTACCACATCTAAGCTAAGCTTAGTAAATAACATGGGCACCTTACGTGGTGTAATGGTTAATAAGCTAGATTTGCAATCCATTGTTAGTGAGTTTGTTTCTCACTAGGCGCCCCATACTTCTGGCCTTGTACCACATCTAAGCTAAGCTTAGTAAATAACATGGGCACCTTACGTGGTGTAATGGTTAATAAGCTAGATTCGCAATCCATTGTTAGTGAGTTTGTTTCTCACTAGGCGTCCCATACTTCTGGCCTTGTACCACATCTAAGCTAAGCTTAGTAAATAAATGGGCACCTTACGTGGTGTAATGGTTAATAAGCTAGATTCGCAATCCATTGTTAGTGAGTTTGTTTCTCACTAGGCGTCCCATACTTCTGGCCTTGTACCACATCTAAGCTAAGCTTAGTAAATAACATGGGCACCTTACGTTGTAATGGTTAATAAGCTAGATTTGCAATCCATTGTTAGTGAGTTTGTTTCTCACTAGGCGTCCCATACTTCTGCCTTGTACCACATCTAAGCTAAGCTTAGTAAATAACATGGGCACCTTACGTGGTGTAATGGTTAATAAGCTAGATTCGCAATCCATTGTTAGTGAGTTTGTTTCTCACTAGGCGTCCATACTTCTGGCCTTGTACCACATCTAAGCTAAGCTTAGTAAATAACATGGGCACCTTACGTGGTGTAATGGTTAATAAGCTAGATTTGCAATCCATTGTTAGTGAGTTTGTTTCTCACTAGGCGTCCCATACTTCTGGCCTTGTACCACATCTAAGCTAAGCTTAGTAAATAACATGGGCACCTACGTGGTGTAATGGTTAATAAGCTAGATTCGCAATCCATTGTTAGTGAGTTTGTTTCTCACTAGGCGTCCCATACTTCTGGCCTTGTACCACATCTAAGCTAAGCTTAGTAAATAACATGGGCACCTTACGTGGTGTAATGGTTAATAAGCTAGATTTCGCAATCCATTGTTAGTGAGTTTGTTTCTCACTAGGCGTCCCATACTTCTGGCCTTGTACCACATCTAAGCTAAGCTTAGTAAATAACATGGGCACCTTACGTGGTGTAATGGTTAATAAGCTAGATTTGCAATCCATTGTTAGTGAGTTTGTTTCTCACTAGGCGTCCCATTACTTCTGGCCTTGTACCACATCTAAGCTAAGCTTAGTAAATAACATGGGCACCTTACGTGGTGTAATGGTTAATAAGCTAGATTTGCAATCCATTGTTAGTGAGTTTGTTTCTCACAAGGCGTCCCATACTTCTGGCCTTGTACCACATCTAAGCTAAGCTTAGTAAATAACATGGGCACCTTACGTGGTGTAATGGTTAATAAGCTAGATTCGCAATCCATTGTTAGTGAGTTTGTTTCTCACTAGGCGCCCCATACTTCTGGCCTTGTACCACATCTAAGCTAAGCTTAGTAAATAACATGGGCACCTTACGTGGTGTAATGGTTAATAAGCTAGATTTGCAATCCATTGTTAGTGAGTTTGTTTCTCACTAGGCGCCCCATACTTCTGGCCTTGTACCACATCTAAGCTAAGCTTAGTAAATAACATGGGCACCTTACGTGGTGTAATGGTTAATAAGCTAGATTTGCAATCCATTGTTAGTGAGTTTGTTTCTCACTAGGCGCCCCATACTTCTGGCCTTGTACCACATCTAAGCTAAGCTTAGTAAATAAACATGGGCACCTTACGTGGTGTTAATGGTTAATAAGCTAGATTTGCAATCCATTGTTAGTGAGTTTGTTTCTCACTAGGCGTCCCATACTTCTGGCCTTGTACCACATCTAAGCTAAGCTTAGTAAATAACATGGGCACCTTACGTGGTGTAATGGTTAATAAGCTAGATTCGCAATCCATTGTTAGTGAGTTGTTTCTCACTAGGCGCCCATACTTCGGCCTTGTACCACATCTATGCTAAGCTTAGTAAATAGCTATACGCCCAAGAGTTTGATTCTCAGGGCGCCCAAAACTTCTGGCCTTGTGCCGCATCTAATCTAAACTTAGTAAATAACTTTATTACATTCCTGTCTATCCGTTCATTCGAAAACTTTACTATGATTTAATGATTTGAAAAATCATTTTGTAGGAAGTGGCGTCTCAGCCAGTACTAAACATGACGTCTACGAGTACCAGATACGGTGCCGTGAAGTACCACATCTAAGCTAAGCTTAGAAATAGCTATACGCCAAGAGTTTGATCTCTCTCT
>CM042169.1:52544637-52574424 GCA_023376005.1 Doryteuthis pealeii
CAGAGAGATGTAACTACAGCTTCTTTCTTTTTTTTTTTATTTGAAATCTTTGATATAAAACCATGCCAGTGCGTGACCATTCCACGAGCTCATAAATTTTGTAAAATGAAAAAAAATGTCCTTATGAATCGAGATCGCAAAAGGGGTGCTAAAGGTCATATGGTCCCAATAAGAAGATGCTATGTAACTAACAGCTTTCTTTCTTTTTTTTTTATTTGAAATCTTTGATATAAAAACCATCCAGTGCGTGACCATTCCACGCGCTCATAAATTTTGTAAATGAAAAAAAAATCCTTATGAGTCGAGATCGCAAAGGGGTGCCTAAAGGTCATATGGTCCCAATAAGAAGATGCTATGTAACTAACAGCTTCTTTTCTTTTTTTTTATTTGAAATCTTTGATATAAAAACCATCCAGTGCGTGACCATTCCACGAGCTCATAAATTTTGTAAATGAAAAAAAAAATGTCCTTATGAATCGAGATCGCAAAAGGGGTGCCTAAAGGTCATATGGTCCCAATAAGAAGATGCTATGTAACTAACAGCTTCTTTTCTTTTTTTTTATTTGAAATCTTTGATATAAAAACCATCCAGTGCGTGACCATTCCACGAGCTCATAAATTTTGTAAATGAAAAAAAATGTCCTTATGAGTCGAGATCGCAAAAGGGGTGCCTAAAGGTCATATGGTCCCAATAAGAAGATGCTATGTAACTAACAGCTTCTTTTCTTTTTTTTTATTTGAAATCTTTGATATAAAAACAGTCCAGTGCGTGACCATTCCACGGGCTCATAAATTTTGTAAATGAAAAAAAATGTCCTTATGAATCGAGATCGCAAAAGGGGTGCCTAAAGGTCATATGGTCCCAATAAGAAGATGCTATGTAACTAACAGCTTCTTTTCTTTCTTTTTTTTTTGAAATCTTTGATATAAAAACCATCCAGTGCGTGACCATTCCACGAGCTCAAAATTTTGTAAATGAAAAAAAATGTCCTTATGAATCGAGATCGCAAAAAGGGGTGCCTAAAAGGTCATATGGTCCAATAAGAAGATGCTATGTAACTAACAGCTTCTTTTCTTCTTTTTTTATTTGAAATCTTTGATATAAAAACAGTCCAGTGCGTGACCATTCCACGAGCTCATAAATTTTGTAAATGAAAAAAAATGTCCTTATGAATCGAGATCGCAAAAGGGGTGCCTAAAGGTCATATTGGTCCCAATAAGAAGATGCTATGTAACTAACAGCTTTCTTTTCTTCTTTTTTTATTTGAAATCTTTGATATAAAAACAGTCCAGTGCGTGACCATTCCACGAGCTCATAAATTTTTGTAAATGAAAAAAAAATGTCCTTATGAATCGAGATCGCAAAAGGGGTGCCTAAAGGTCATATGGTCCCAATAAGAAGATGCTATGTAACTAACAGCTTCTTTTCTTCTTTTTTTATTTGAAATCTTTGATATAAAAACAGTCCAGTGCGTGACCATTCCACGAGCTCATAAATTTTGTAAATGAAAAAAAAATGTCCTTATGAATCGAGATCGCAAAAGGGGTGCCTAAAGGTCATATGGTCCCAATAAGAAGATGCTATGTAACTAACAGCTTTTTTATTTTTTTTTATTTGAAATCTTTGATATAAAAACCATCCAGTGCGTTACCATTCCACGAGCTCATAAATTTTGTAAATGAAAAAAATGTCCTTATGAATCGAGATCGCAAAAGGGGTGCTAAAGGTCATATGGTCCCAATAAGAAGATGCTATGTAACTAACAGCTTTTTTATTTTTTTTTATTTGAAATCTTTGATATAAAACAGTCCAGTGCGTGACCATTCCACGAGCTCATAAATTTTGTAAATGAAAAAAAAATGTCCTTGTGAATCGAGATCGCAAAAGGGGTGCCTAAAGGTCATATGGTCCCAATAAGAAGATGCTATGTACTAACAGCTTTTTTTATTTTTTTTATTTGAAATCTTTGATATAAAAACCATCCAGTGCCGTGACCATTCCACGAGCTCATAAATTTTGTAAATGAAGAAAAAAAATGTCCTTATGAGTCGAGATCGCAAAAGGGGTGCCTAAAGTCATATGGTCCCAATAAGAAGATGCTATGTAACTAACAGCTTTTTTTATTTTTTTTTATTTGAAATCTTTGATATAAAAACCATCCAGTGCGTTACCATTCCACGAGCTCATACATTTTGTAAATGAAAAAAAATGTCCTTGTGAATCGAGATCGCAAAAGGGGTGCCTAAAGGTCATATGGTCCCAATAAGAAGATGCTATGTAACTAACAGCTTTTTTTATTTTTTTTTATTTGAAATCTTTGATATAAAAACCATCCAGTGCGTTACCATTCCACGAGCTCATAAATTTTGTAAATGAAAAAAAATGTCCTTATGAATCGAGATCGCAAAAGGGGTGCCTAAAGGTCATATGGTCCCAATAAGAAGATGCTATGTAACTAACAGCTTTTTTTCTTTTTTTTATTTGAAATCTTTGATATAAAAACCATCCAGTGCGTTACCATTCCACGAGCTCATAAATTTTGTAAATGAAAAAAAATGTCCTTATGAATCGAGATCGCAAAAGGGGTGCCTAAAGGTCATATGGTCCAATAAGAAGATGCTATGTAACTAACAGCTTCTTTTTCTTTTTTTTTAAAATTACAGAGAGAAGCATATATCTGCCATTATTGCATTTGTCTTTTTATTACTACTGTTGGCGGCGGTAATATTTATATTTTGGAAAATTTTTAGGTAAGACTAACATATTTCATTACACTCTTTCTTGACACAATATTGTCACTTTTTGTTTATGTTATACTAGCAAAAAAAAAAAAAAAAAAAAAAATATATATATATAAAATGCATTGGAAATGATTTTTACTATAAAAATGCATTGGGAATGATTTTTACTATAAAATTACACTGGGAATGATTTTTTACTACGAAAATGCATTGGAAATGATTTTTACAATAAAAATGCATTGAGAAATGATTTTTAATATAAAAATACAGTTAGAATTGCAGATCGTTCTAAGTGGGTTCGATTCTCATTGGGCACCCAATACTTCTGGATTTAAGTTAATCTTAGTAAATAACATGGGCACCTTATGTGGTGTATTGGTTAATAAGCTAGATTTGCAATCCATTGTTAGTGAGTTTGTTTCTCACTAGGCGCCCCATACTTCTGGCCTTGTACCACATCTATGCTAAGCTTAGTAAATAGCTATACACACAAGAGTTCGATTCTCATTGGGCGCCCAAAACTTCTGGCCTTGTGTCGCATCTAATCTAAACTTAGTAAATAACTTTATTACATCTCCTGTCTATCCGTTCATTCGAAACTTTACTATGATTTAATGATTTGAAAAAATCATTTTGTAGGAAGTGGACGTCTCAGCAGTACTAAACATGAGTCTACAGAGTACCAGATACGGTGCCGTGAAGTACCACATCTAAGCTAAGCTTAGTAAATAGCTATACGCACAAGAGTTCAATTCTCATTGGGCGCCCAAAACTTCTGGCCTTGTGCCGCATCTAATCTAAACTTAGTAAATAACTTTATTACATCTCCTGTCTATCCGTTCATTCGAAACTTTACTATGATTTAATGATTTGAAAAAATCATTTTGTAGGAAGTGGACGTCTCAGCAGTACTAAACATGAGTCTACAGAGTACCAGATACGGTGCCGTGAAGTACCACATCTAAGCTAAGCTTAGTAAATAGCTATACGCCCAAGAGTTTGATTCTCATTGGGCGCCCAAAACTTCTGGCCTTGTGTCGCATCTAATCTAAACTTAGTAAATAACTTTATTACATCTCCTGTCTATCCGTTCATTCGAAACTTTACTATGATTTAATGATTTGAAAAAATCATTTTGTAGGAAGTGGACGTCTCAGCAGTACTAAACATGAGTCTACAGAGTACCAGATACGGTGCCGTGAAGTACCACATCTAAGCTAAGCTTAGTAAATAGCTATACGCCCAAGAGTTCGATTCTCATTGGCGCCCAAAACTTCTGGCCTTGTGTCGCATCTAATCTAAACTTAGTAAATAACTTTATTACATCTCCTGTCTATCCGTTCATTCGAAACTTTACTATAATTTAATGATTTGAAAAAATCATTTTGTAGGAAGTGGACGTCTCAGCAGTACTAAACATGAGTCTACAGAGTACCAGATTCGGTGCCGTGAAGTACCACATCTAAGCTAAGCTTAGTAAATAGCTATACGCCCAAGAGTTCGATTCTCATTGGGCGCCCAAAACTTCTGGCCTTGTGTCGCATCTAATCTAAACTTAGTAAATAACTTTATTACATCTCCTGTCTATCCGTTCATTCGAAACTTTACTATGATTTAATGATTTGAAAAAATCATTTTGTAGGAAGTGGACGTCTCAGCAGTACTAAACATGAGTCTACAGAGTACCAGATTGGGTGCCGTGAGGACAGTGAATCAACTCTCTATGTGACCATGGATAATCTGACTTCAAATGAAAATCCCGACTTAGAGGAGACACATCCAAAAACATGTATTTCGGAATACGGTTCAATGACTATACCGAAACGACTGTATTCAAATCCAGCATCAATAAATCCTGGTTTTGAAGGTGCTCCAGGCATTGTATTATAAGTTAACATAACGGAGAAAGACAGCTTTGTTTGACAAAAAAAAAAAAATTCAATATAATTGTTGTGATGTTAGTTCAACAGTAAAAAAAAGAAGTCAAGTCGAGGTAGGGTAAAAAGAGACAAGTGTATTTACAATAAGGTACAAGAACGGCTAGCTTGCCGCTAAACAGTAACAGTACGGTAACAATACGGTAACAGTACAACCTTTTAACTCGGTGTCTCACTATTTATAGTGAGAACCGGTGTATATTCTCCACTGTAGGAACGGCAGGTACAACAATAATAAAAAAACAACAACAAAACAAAGAAAATAAATATTAATTAAAAAAAAATGCTCACCCAAGTTTCACCTCCCTATCAGTATTAATGAAACTCCATCATCCAGCTGAAACTATTACCGATGCAGACTACGCAGATGATCTAGCACTTCTTGGTAATACACATGAAGAAAATAAATATTAATTTTAAAAGAAAACTGCTCACCCAAGTTTCACCTCCGTATCAGTATTAATGAAACTCCATCATTCAGCTGTAACTATTACCGATGCAGACTACGCAGATGATCTAGCACTTCTTGGTAATACACATGAAGAAAATAAATATTAATTTTAAAAGAAAACTGCTCACCCAAGTTTCACCTCCCTATCAGTATTTATGAAACTCCATCATCCAGCTGAAACTATTACCGATGCAGACTACGCAGATGATCTAGCACTTCTTGGTAATACACATGAAGAAAATAAATATTAATTTAAAAAGAAAACTGCTCACCCAAGTTTCACCTCCCTATCAGTATTAATGAAACTCCATCATTCAGCTGAAACTATTACCGATGCAGACTACGCAGATGATCTAGCACTTCTTTGTAATACACATGCTGAAGCCGAAACTCTGGTTTAGAGTTTAGATAAAAGCAAATTTTCATTGGTATTGACCTTACCCGTCCCAAAACTGCCGAGAACCTTCGGCCAGGTAGAGTGTGATTTAGCTACCTTAGCATTAATGCCTTCCAGAAGGAGGATCAAGGTGTAGTATCTGTTCCAGATTCTATGCTTTGACACTTACCTTCTATACCCGGCTTCGGCTGGGGGTCCAGTGTGCTTCGGCCTCTGGACCGGTAAAGTACAATTAATAGCATCGATCCAAGGGGGCTATGCCCCCCAGATCCTTGCAATTTTTATGTGCCCACGTAAAAACGAGACCTTGTGTCCAGCCCTCATAAGTGGGATGAGCAGGCAAATACCCCTTCCAGAAGGAGGATTTTATCAGAGTTCAGAATAGCACGAAGTGTCTGGTCAAATTGGTCATAAAAGATGTTTATGTTTGCACCACCGTTAATCATAGTCGGGGCATAGGCAGCAATCAGAGTACAATATCCGCCTTTGGCCAGTGGAAACCTAAGAGTGATAAGTCTAACACTTACTGGCTTATTTTTCCTATACCTTCTAAAGATTTTGTTTCAATTAAACGAACAACACTTACTGGCTTATTTTTCCTATACCTTCTAAAGATTTTGTTTCAATTAAACGAACAACACTTACTGGCTTATTTTTCCTATACCTTCTAAAGATTTTGTTTCAATTAAACGAACAACACTTACTGGCTTATTTTTCCTATACCTTCTAAAGATTTTGTTTCAATTAAACGAACAACACTTACTGGCTTATTTTTCCTATACCTTCTAAAGATTTTGTTTCAATTAAACGAACAACAAGAAATTCATATTTGAATTTTTCAAGTAAAAATCATTCCATTGCTTTTTTTTAAAGCTCAAGATTCATCCTTGTTATCATTGCCATTACTCCCAGGTCCACTGTGACCCAGTGGCGGTACCTTTTAGGGTCCCATCTATGAGTTAAATAGGAAAAAAAAAGGAGTTAAAAAAAATGTTTAAAAAAACAAAGTACCCGTCAAGAATGAATAAAGCAAGATGTCATTGGCATAAAATAACCCAACAAGGGTTGATATACAGTAAAAAAACAACAACATATATAAAGGGAAGTTGGGGTATGTGTTTGTGTGTGTGTATCAATCTATGAAAATAAAACAATTAATGACAAAGTAAATATATATATATACATTGAATATCACCAGTTCTTGCTTTTTGAGAAAAAATTATGAAGATTTGATTTATATTCGAAGATATTTAAGCATTGAAAAATGTCTAGCATTTGTAACCCTCAAAAGTAAACAAATCAATACACCAGGGTTTTTTGCCCACGTCCTCAACCCAGGTGATGCAGGGTAGCCCCTTCTAGTATTATATTTATCATATTGTATATATTATGTACATTATATATACTAGCAAATATATGCACCCTCCGGGTGCCAGTATTTAAGTTTTAATGTAATGAAATATCGTATTAAATTAGAAACGCTAATGAAACTAAATAAGAATGCAGATAAAAAGATTTGAAACAGAGGGGGATATAATCGAAAAATAGAACTGAAATTTACTCTTCCATCACTCTCGTCTTTCTTTGTTTTTTCTAATTTAAGTATTTAGTTAAAAGAGGAAGTGAAGAATAAAATGACAGTTATCTTTTCTTGTTAACGGATTTCATTTAAGATTCATTGAAGAGATTTTTGCTTATATTCATTAAAATAAAACCAAACAGTTAGAAACCAATAATACTAAGCATATATTTATTAAAATTACATTTTTAATATCAATATGCAAATTAGCCTTCCCATTCACTCTGTAAACCGCTATTTTGTTGTATATATAAATACAATTGCATGTTATTAGTATGTAGACCTGGTCAACACCGGGGGTCCAGTGGCTTCGGCCCTGGATCTTTACAAGTTAATAGCGTCGATCCCAGAGGGCAATCCCCCCAGGCAACACCTGCCCCCTCGATTTAAAGGGGCAGGGCTGGGTTTATTGCCCAGTGCCTGAGGCGCCCCCCTTGAGGGGGAATGCCGACGGGATCGACGCAATTTTTCACCTGCCACTCCATGAGCTTCGGCTTGTGGGTGGTCCCACGTTAATAGGGACTTTGTGCCTGACCCGTACAAGTGGGGTACGCGGTAAATACTATGTAGATATGGTCAACAGTGGCTTCGGCCTCTGGACCATTGCTATAATTAACGGCGTCGATCCCAGGGGGCCATCCCCCCAGGCAACACCTGCCCCCTTGATTTAAAGGGGCAGGGCTGGGTTTATTGCCCAGCGCCTGAGGCGCCCCCCTTGAGGGGGAATGCCGACGGGATCGACGCAATTTTTCACCTGCCACTCCATGAGCTTCGGTTTGTGGGTGGTCCCACGTTAATAGGGCCTTGTGCCTGACCCGTACATGTGGGGTACGTGGAAAATATCATGTAGATATGGTTAACAGTATAAATAATGTAAAACAATTTTATTAATAATTGAGGTTAAAATAAGGATAAATTCATGGTGAATGTGACGTCAATTACTAAGGGAATTGTGACTTGAATAGTGATTTAGTTTCGGTTACAGACAGAAAAGCACACAATCTCCATTATAATAAGACTAGTACAAAATAAAAGCCACTTACTTGTTTAGGATCCTCAGACATATTTGACAGAAGACCATTTCTGACCGCAAAAGCTACACCGGATTCGTTTCTGTCTGTTGAACGCTTCCCGCTCCAGTATAAGGTATAGCCTGTCTCCTCTCTAATGCTTCTATTCTCAGCGAATCTGACTTCGATCAAAGCGGCAATATCGATGTTATATTTTTTAAGCTCTTTGACTATTATGGCGTTCCTTCTTTCTGGTCTACTTGATTTGGGTTTATCATGCATTGTCCGGATGTTCTATAACGTAAGGTTCAGATCTTTGTAGCCCTGGACCTTATTACACTGGGCGGTGTTCTGTCTTTATTAATAATAGTACAAAATAAAAAAAACACCCTCCAGGCGATGTAAAAATAGATTTTTGAAACATATTGCCTGAGGAGTGAGAGTTGAAAATTCAATGTCAGCGAGTTTGTACCTTAAGTAAGTAAAATCATCAAATTCATTAAAGGATTAAAAAATAAAACAATTTGAAATGTAAACTTTAAATATGTATTAAAAAAAACAACAACTATATATAGATATTATAATACCAGTCATGTATTTATTAAAACTTGTTTTAAAAAAACAATGAGGACTGTCTAATGTTGCATGTTCAAATTTTGAGTGTATTTATTCTATGTTATGACGATTTTAGGGGCCGGGTTAGCTCAGTCGGTAGAGCGTTCGGCTAGAAACCACAAAGTTCCTAGTTCGATACCGGTCCTCGCCAACTCAGCGTATGAGTAGCACAGGGATCTGTGCGGTAAAGTAAGGAGCTGATGGTAAGTGTGGCGCTCCACCTTAGACGCCAAAACAATCTCCTTGATCTAGTGCTATTGAAAAGGGGATAGACTCCTTCGCTGACTGGCTGATACCGACTTTAGGCCGCCCCGCCCCGACGACTTTACTTTTTTTTTATTTATTAAAACTTGTTTTAAAAAACAATGAGGACTGTCTAATGTTGCATGTTCAAATTTTGAGTGTATTTATTCTATGTTATGACGATTTTGGGTAATGTGACATAGGCAGTAGCGTAATTTTTTACAGACAAAAACCGGAAGCGAATCTCCATTATTAATAGAGATTTATTTTTGTTGTATGTGTTGTTCATAATTCGCGGTGGAAAGCAAGCAGATTTAGTTTAGGATGCCCAAGAGTTTTGAAATTAAAGATATATCTAAAAATATGAAATTTGAAACTTAAAATCTGGCGTTTCTTATTTTAAATTAATTTTATCTATTAATTTACTATAGCAGAAATACCTAATTAAATCTGAAAGTTTTGAAATAAACTATTTGATGCATTATAAAATTAATTTATTGATAAATCAACACTCAAAATTTCATTAAAATCGGATAATTCCCTGATTTTTTTCTTCAATCAGGAGGGATTTTTTAGTTTATGTATCTAATTGGCTTTTATATTGTAAGTGAAAAAATTATACATCAATATTTGCTCTTTTTAAAAGGAGTGGGGTCTAACTTTTCAATTGAGTTTTCTCCAAAAATTATTAGATATCAATACTGAAGTAGGCTTGTTATTAAAAAATAATTTTTTTTATAATGTAAAAATTTAAAACTTAAAATTTGAAGTTTCATATCTTGAATGAATTTTATCTATTAAATACATCTATAAATTATTGCTCACAAGGCGCATAAGGATTGAGCAAATGGTAATATTTATTTGAAAGAATTTTGATTTATTTCCATTGAATCAATTTCATTGAAACTATTCATTCTAAGAAAATCAGATAAATCCCTGACTTTTGGCAATTTTTTTATATTTAAAGATGTGGAAACAATATATAATAATTAAAATTATTATATTTAAGATATTATAAAATATATATTAAAGATATATTGTTACATAATTATGGATCCCTAATATCTTTTTAAGGTAGTATAGAAATCCTTATGGCGATCAGTACAGCTGATGGCCTTGAGAGTGAGTGACAATGCTTGACCTCACTCTCACCTTGCGTTCTGGGGATGGAACGTGAGAACGGAAGTCAATAGAAGCCTTTCTGGTTTAAGGTGTAAGCAACTCGGTTAGTTAGTTGCAGAGACAGTTGAGAGTTAGGACTTAAGCTAGCGAGATGTGAGTTCACTGCGTGATTGTCTGGTCTGGGGTTCATGAATAAAGTAACATCATTGTAAATCGAAGTCTTGTTGTTATTACTAAAAGCTAACAATAGCACAAGACTTCTGATAAGAAATGGTCCCCAACAGAACCAGACTTGGAATCCCGAGATAAGAAAGACCAGACCTGTAGAAGATACACCAGACCAAGATAGAAGATATACAGGCAAGAAGACTAAACGATCAGAAGACGGCCGGAAGAATAGACCAGAGTAAGACGTAAGAAGTATACAACGTATAGATATTTAGTGCCGTCAAAGAAAAGGCACTACGTAACAATATTTGAAGATGTAGAAACAATAAGGATATCGTGTGTATCTCCAAATACCTAGAACTGTAGCCGCACCAATAGAAACAGCTTAGTATCTTAACTAATGAACTTACGTCTCACTGTCTATCCGTTCATTTAAAGGTTTAATTTAATTCAATGTTCTATTTTCTGAAATCCTTTTGTAGGATGTAGACCTCCCAGCAGCAATGAATCTGAGACCACAGATTTCCCAATGCGACAGGATAGTCAACCAAATCCCTATATGGACGTAATCTCACCGATTAAAAATGAAGATTCTGATTTAGAGGAGACAAATCTGAAAACACCCGTTCCGGAATACGAGACGATGACCATACCCAAGACACCTATTTCGGAATACGAGACGATGACCATACCCAAAAGACTGTCTTCGGATACGGCATGTACAAATCTTGCTTTTGAAGACGTTAGCATTTCATAATAGGATAACATCTCAGGAACATACACATTTGTCTGATCACAAATAAATAAATAAATAAATAAGATAAACATAAAAAAGGTAATAAAAAAACAAATAAAATGAGCATATATATATATATATATATATATATATATATATTATAATATATATATATGTAAACACGGTTTGTTTAGAATGGCTTTTTGCCGATAATTTTTGGGAGAATAAGTGCTTAATTGGAGTCGTACCTAATTTTGAAAATTAATTAATTAATAATGAATTAGGCGGGAATACCTATTTGTTTAGCCATACATTTAATAGGTATTCCCGCCTAATTCATTATTAATTAATTAATTTTCAAAATTAGGTACGACTCCAATTAAGCACATATATATATATATATATATATATATATATATAATATATATATATATATATATATCTTTGAAAGGAAGGAAAAACTCAACACCGTTATTCCATAATAAATCTATTTTCTTCTCATATTGTCGGCTTAATTTCCTCACCGTATTTCCATATATTATATATATATATATATATATATATATATATATATATATGTGTGTGTGTGTGTGTGTGTGTGTGTGTGTGTGTGTGTGAGGTATCCAAACACAAAAAAATACACACAACGTAAGAGAACGTTCTATGTCAACTTCAGAACCGTTTGTCTTAGCGTTCATAATTTCAAACATTCAAAGAACACTAGTTTTTCATTCAACATTTTTAAATAGATTGACCAACAAATGACTCTCACAGTCTCCTTATTCTCTGGGATGAATTTATTTTTCCACAAATAAATAAAAGCCCTGATGAAGATCTACTAAAACAGATTGAAACACTGCAGCGTTGGCGAAATAAACATCACTCATTTTATGAACCTGTGTTTTTTCAAATTTTTCACTATATTACATATTATTGGATTCACATCCATTTTTCTCTTCACGAAAAATTAAAATGGCAAATATATAATAATAATATATATATATATATATATATATATATATATATATATATATATATATATATATAAAGGTTTTTTTTTTATAGTATCTTTGAAGCATTGTGCGTATGTGTAATATAAAGATTTTTGAAAGCAATTTACAATGCCGAACCGAATTAGCATCACGGAAATAGCCGATTTAACATCACGGAAGTAACCGAAAAAGAAAAAAACAATTTTTTAAAAATATACGGCGTTCCTCAACTTCTTAAAACAACAGATGATTACAACATCGCCGTGGGATAAGTACTATAAAAAAAACACCTAGTACTTTCAATATCTCTGATGATTGAATTTTATTTCCGAAAATATTTAGAATTAAAAAAAAGAAAGTTAAATAAATATAATTTTCAACACATATTGCATTGTAAATTGCCTTCAAAAATCTTTATATATTATATAAGATTTATCCAAAATTTGGTAGTAGTAAGGGATGATTCTATATGTAATTTCTAAGATGCACTGTATTAATATTGTATGATCCAGTATGTATAAATACAGCGAATCTTTAAATCACTAAAGAGAGCTCAATGTATAATAAACTTTTTAGATTATATACAAAGAAAAAGTAAATTGATACCCATCTGATGTGACTGAATTTTGGGGAGCTATATTAAATCAACTTAGATTTATATAGGCCCCAGTTTTGGTCGAAATAAATTTATTATGGATTTACGGTGTTGAGTTCTTCCTTCCTTTCTATGATATTATATACACTAGCAAATATATGCACCCTCCGGGTGCAAGTATTTAAGTTTTAATATAATAAAATATCATGTTAAATTAGAAAGGCTAATGAAACTGAATAAGAATTCAGATAAAAATATTTGGAACAAAGGGGT
Source organism: Doryteuthis pealeii (assembly GCA_023376005.1). NCBI lineage: Eukaryota > Metazoa > Mollusca > Cephalopoda > Myopsida > Loliginidae > Doryteuthis > Doryteuthis pealeii. Next base: position 52,557,498 of record CM042169.1, read on the forward strand.
ATAATCGGAAAATAGAACAACTTTGAAACTAACTCTTCCATCATTTTCCATTACTCCTGTCTTTCAGTGGTAAATTTTCCTAATTTAACTATTTAGTTAAAATATGAAGTAAAGGATAATATTACAGTTATTTCTTCTTGTTAATGGATTTCTTTTAAGATTTATCCCCGAGATTTTTGCTCATATTCAATAAGATAAAACCAAACAATTAGAAATCAATAATACTAAGCATATATTTATCAAAATCAAATTTTTAAGATCAATATGCAAATTAGCCTTCCCATTCACACTGTAAACCGATATTTTGTTGTATATATAAATACAATTACATGTTATTAGTATGTAGATATTTTTAACAGCCTTGTAAAACGCTTTTATTAATAATTGAGGTTTAAATAAAAAATAAAATCATGGAGAATGTGATGTAAATAACTATGTGAATTGTTACTCGGTTAGTAATATAGTTTCGGTTACAGACAGAAAAACACACAATCTCCATTATAATAAGATACTAAAGCTGAGAGAATCAATTTTTGTGATCAAAAGGCTTTTTTACTGTATAGTTAGAAGACACATAAGTAATATCTGATTATTCCATTTTAATAGGTTCTAATTAATCGTAATTTGCAATTAAGTCAAAAACCGACCAGTCTCTCATTTTCGCTTTCTGTCTATCACTTTTCCTCTGATTCATCTTAATTACCTCCTCGTTATATATGTTAGTTTCTCAGAGAGAGAGAGAGAGAGAGAGAGAGAGAGAGAGAGAGAGAGAGAGAGAGAGAGAGAGAGATGTTAGTTTCTCAGTGATATATATATATATATATATATATATATAGAGAGAGAGAGATAGATGTTAGTTTCTCAGTGAGAGAGAGAGAGAGAGAGAGAGAGAGAGAGAGAGAGAGAGAGATAGATAGAGAGAGAGAGAGATAGATAGATAGAGAGAGATAGAGAGATTGATAGAAAGAGAGAGAGAGAGAGATGTTAGTTTCTCAGTGAGAGAGATAGATAGATAGAGAGAGAGAGAGAGATAGATAGATAGATAGATAGAGAGAGAGAGAGAGAGAGAGAGAGAGAGAGAGAGAGAGAGAGAGAGAGAGAGAGAGAGAGATGTTAGTTTCTCAGTGATAATATATATATATATATATATAGAGAGAGAGATAGATGTTAGTTTCTCAGTGAGAGAGAGAGAGAGAGAGAGAGAGAGAGAGAGAGAGAGAGAGAGAGAGAGAGAGAGAGAATAGATAGAGAGAGATAGATAGATAGATAGAGAGAGATAGAGAGATTGATAGAGAGAGAGAGATGTTAGTTTCTCAGTGAGAGAGATAGATAGATATATAGAGAGAGATAGAGATAGATAGATGGGTAAATAGATAGATAGATAGATAGATAGATAGAGAGAGAGAGAGAGAGAGAGAGAGAGAGAGAGAGAGAGAGAGAGAGATGTTAGTTTCTCAGTGTGGAGAGAGAGAGAGAGAGACATAGATAGATAGATAGATAGATAGATAGATATAGAGAGATTGATAGAGAGAGATGTTAGTTTCTCAGTGAGAGAGATAGAGATAGATAGATAGATAGAGAGAGAGAGAGAGAGAGAGAAGAGAGAGAGAGAGAGAGAGAGAGAGAGAGAGAGAGAGATGTTAGTTTCTCTGTGTGTGAGAGAGAGAGACATAGATAGAGATAGATAGATAGATAGATAGAGATAGAGAGATTGATAGAGAGAGATGTTAGTTTCTCAGTGAGAGAGATAGAGATAGATAGATAGATAGATAGAGAGAGAGAGAGAGAGAGAGAGAGAGAGAGAGAGAGAGAGAGAGATTTGACACCTTGAAACGGGTTTATATGTTAAGTTTCACAAGTTGCCAAACCGGCGAGACCGGCCAACATCTTGGCTCTTAATAATTTTAAATTAGGTCAAACGTTCCCTTTCTTAGAAATATTACAAAATGATTCTAATATTTTGTTTTGCTTTTTAAATTCTCCGTTCGTATTTATATAAAAAAAATTAATTGGCAATTTTCTATTGGAGACCCAACGGGTGACGTTTTGTCTAGTATATATAATATATTTATATTTCTGCTTGAAGGCAGTTACAATGCGCATATCGCATAAAATTCGATAATTATAGAAGATAACAATGACAAGTGAATTTCGCAAAGAATTACTCGGTGTGTAGAACATCGTACAGACTGTTTCAACTTTATTAAGTCTCATCAGCGATATATACTAACGATTTCCCTCCGACAGAAATCGAAACCGGGACTTCAGCAGGATAGTCAGAAACTATACTGCTTCAGCCACGGTACAGCACGGAGAAATTTCTACGAAATTAACCTGTCAATGATACTGAGACGTCTCTACCATATGAGGCAAGGGGGCGCTGAGTGAACAATAACAAACTCGGGCTTTAAGCTCTTCGGCGAAGGAAATAAGATTTGTGGATGCTTATTTATTTTAGAAGCATTATATATATATATATATATATATATATATATATATATATATATATGTGTGTGTGTGTATGTAAATATATATGTCTGTATATATATATATATATATATATATATATATATATATTATTATAATGGAGATTGTGGGTTTGTTTGTCTGTAACCGAAACTATGTTACTATACATATCACAATTCCCTTTAGTTATTTACATCACATTCTCTATGATTTTATTTTTTATTTAAACCTCAGTTATTAATAAAATTGTTTTACATCATTAAGACTGTTGACCATATCTACATACTAATAACATACAATTGTATTTATATATACAACAAAATAGCGGATTACAGTGTGAATGGGAAGGCTAATTTGCATATTGATCTTAAAAAATTTGATTTTAATAAATATATGCTAGGTATTATTGATTTCTAATTGTTAGGTTTTATCTTATTGAATATGAGCAAAAATCTTGGGGATAAATCTTAAAAGAAATCCATTAACAAGAAGAAATAACTGTAATATTAATCTTTACTTCCTATTTTAACTAAATAGTTAAATTAGGAAAATTTATCAATGAAAGACGGGAGTAATGAAAAATGATGGAAGAGTTAGTTTCAAAGTTGTTCTATTTTTCAATCATACTCCCTCTGTTCCAAATCTTTTTATCTGCATTTTTATTCAGTTTCATTAGCCTTTCTAATTTAATATGATATTTTATTATATTAAAACTTAAATACTTGCACCCGAAGGGTGCATATATTAGCTAGTATATATAATCGATGTGACAAAAATAGCATTATTTACAAATACACCAACTCAAGCCAAATCTCCGTGTTAATTAGTTTCTTATAACGTCCAAGACGCTGCATAAATTTATACAAATCCAAATGAATTCCGTATACTAGATTTAATACTGTGACCAGGGGTGGTAGTACCTGTTAGAGTTCTGTATATGGGTCAACTATATCTAGTTGAAAATGATTTGGTTTGGTTTGTTTTGTTTTACGGCATATCAACCTCAGTGGGTCATTTAATGCCGATGAAGTTTTGAAATAAATCAATTCTTAATGGATAATACAATTTTTTTATGAATACATTTTTCTATTTAACCCATAGATGGGACCCTAACAGGTACTACCACTCCGGATCAGAGCGGACCAGGGAGCAATGGTGATGAAGGGGTGCTCCACATTCCTCAAACCTCCAAAACTGGAACCTCACCATCAGATAGAGTTTAACGTCATTCCCAGGACATGTAGACCCGCAGCCACCGCCTTCTAGCACCCATATGATAAAAAAGGGGTTGGGGCTTGCCATAAGGGCAATATGGTTGGGAAAATCATATAGGTGCTAGGGCTTGACGTGACCAGCCGATTGATCGGAGGGGGCCTCTCCGACCGCCCGTCTAGCCCAAGATAGGGCCAAAGTGGAGTATTGCATGTCATGAACTGCTCATCCACCTGGGTTCTATCCTTAAGCATCACGGGTCACCACCCACGGCCAACAGGTGGCCCCATTGGGGGAGTCTTACCCCTCTGCAGAGGTGCAGTCGGTGCATTCTAACGCCCCAGCCGACAGGGCGGTTTATAAAATGTTGGAATACCCACCAAGTATGAAGTGAACAAAGCGTCTTCGGCATAATATAACCCGTACAATCCAACAAACCAAACCACACCAGTGGTATTTAGAGAAAGAATACACAAACGTGTTATAACAGCTAAAATTATAGATATATTGTTATATGAATAAGCAGTATGTGAGTGAGGTACCAAAATGAAAAAAGGGTTTACTTGAGAAGTGCAGTTAATATATAGCCATATGATTTTGCCATTCCCTACCGGGTCAGAGACAACTTCTCTACTATAATAAAAAAACGAGGCTAAAAGAGGGTTTGTGGGAATGACATGTGACACTTTACAAGGCTCTTAACTTTAACTCTTATGCACCGTTAGAATGCACCGACTTGCATTCTAACGCCCCAGCCGACAGGGCGGTAGTTGAAAATGAATCATATTTCTAAGGAGCGCTGTTTTTTGGGGGTCACGTCGATGATTCGTTATTCGTAATTGTTTGCTGGGAATCGTAGAAAAGGCCCTTCTTGAAGCGACTGGAAATGAAATCCACACTTGGAGTATTTGACTGAATAATCTCGGTCTCGTTTCCCGCCTCGTTTTCCCACCCTTTTTTTTTTTTTTTTACAGCGCATAAATCATCTTTATTTGCGAATCAAGATCTACAAGATGGCGGAACAGTCTAATGTCGCATTTATAGGACGTTATTCGCCATTTAAGAACACGATCCAGTCCAGAGTTAGTAAGGATTGATTCGGGGTCGAGTTTACTCGCAAGGATTTGGCACTGCAATCCATATTGATCCTAGTCTGTCTGGGGAAAATATTCGTTTATATATTTCCATAATAAGGAATCGGAGTCAGTTCTCGATTCCATTATGGTGTCATTTCAATTATTTGCCCAGTGGGTTTTTGAGTGTGTTTTAATGTAAGTTTATCTGACTGTGAGTGAGAGTGTTCCAATCGGAGTGAGTGTATCAACTTAATTTGTATCTGCATATGAGTGAGTGTATCATAATGTGAGTGAGAGTGTTGTAATTGGAGTGAGTGTATCATAATGTGAGTGAGTGCAATTTAATGTGAGTGATCATGAATTGATGTGAGTGAGTGTATCTGAATATGAGTGAGTGTATCTGAATGTGAGTGAGAGTGTTCCAATCGGAGTGAGTGTATCGTAATGTGAGTGAATGCAACTTAATGTGAGTATGTATTGATGTGAGTGAGTGTATCTGAATGTAAGCGAGAGTGTTCTAATCGGAGTGAGTGTATCGTAATGTGAGTGAGTGCAACTTAATGTGAGTGAGTATGTATTGATGTGAGTGAGTGTATCTGAATATGAGTGAGTGTATCATAATGTGAGTGCAACTTAATTTGAGTGAGTATGTATTGATGTGAGTGAGTGTATCTGAATGTGAGTGAGAGTGTTCTAATAGGAGTGAGTGTATCATAATGTGAGTGAGTGCAACTTAATGTAAGTGAGTATGTATTGATGTGAGTGAGTGTATCTGAATAAGAGTGAGTGTATATGAATGTGAGTGAGAGTGTTCTAATAGGAGTGAGTGTATCATAATGTCAGTGAGTGCAACTTAATGTGAGTGAGTGCAACATAATATGAGTGAGTATGTATTGATGTGAGTGAGCGTATATAAATATGAGTGAGTGTATCATAATGTGAGTGAGTGCAACTTAATGTGAGTGAGTATGTATTGATGTGAGTGAGTGTATCTGAATGTAAGCGAGAGTGTTCTAATCGGAGTGAGTGTATCGTAATGTGAGTGAGTGCAACTTAATGTGAGTGAGTATGTATTGATGTGAGTGAGTGTATCTGAATATGAGTGAGTGTATCATAATGTGAGTGCAACTTAATTTGAGTGAGTATGTATTGATGTGAGTGAGTGTATCTGAATGTGAGTGAGAGTGTTCTAATAGGAGTGAGTGTATCATAATGTGAGTGAGTGCAACTTAATGTGAGTGAGTATGTATTGATGTGAGTGAGTGTATCTGAATGTAAGCGAGAGTGTTCTAATCGGAGTGAGTGTATCGTAATGTGAGTGAGTGCAAGTTAATGTGAGTGAGTATGTATTGATGTGAGTGAGTGTATCTGAATATGAGTGAGTGTATCATAATGTGAGTGCAACTTAATTTGAGTGAGTATGTATTGATGTGAGTGAGTGTATCTGAATGTGAGTGAGAGTGTTCTAATAGGAGTGAGTGTATCATAATGTGAGTGAGTGCAACTTAATGTGAGTATGTATTGATGTGAGTGAGTGTATCTGAATAAGAGTGAGTGTATTTGAATGTGAGTGAGAGTGTTCTAATAGGAGTGAGTGTATCATAATGTCAGTGAGTGCAACTTAATGTGAGTGAGTGCAACTTAATATGAGTGAGTATGTATTGATGTGAGTGAGCGTATCTAAATATGAGTGAGTGTATCATAATGTGAGTGAGTGCAACTTAATGTGAGTGAGTATGTATTGATGGGAGTGAGTTTATCTGAATGTGAGTGAGAGGGTTCTAATCGGAGTGAGTGTATCATAATGTGAGTGAGTGCAACTTAATGTGAGTGAGTATGTATTGATGTGAGTGAGTGTATCTGAATATGAGTGAAAGGGTTCTAATCGGAGTGAGTGTATCATAATATGAGTGAGTGCAACTTGATGTGAGTGAGTATGTATTGATGCAAGTGAGTGTATCTGAATGTGAGTGAGTGTGTTCTAATAGGTGGGAGTGTATCATAATGTGAGTGAGTGCAACTTAATGTGAGTGTGTATGAATTGATGTGAGTGAGTGTATCTGCATATGAGTGAGTGTATCATAATGTGAGTGAGTGTTGTAATTGGAGTGAGTGTATCATAATGTGAGTGCAACTTAATGTGAGTGAGTTGGAATTGATGTGAGTGAGTGTATCTGAATATGAGTGAGTGTATCTGAATGTGAGTGAGAGTATTGTTATAGAAGTGAGTGTATCATAATGTGAGTGAGTGCAACTTAATGTGAGTATGTATTGATGTGAGTGAGTGTATCATAATGTGAGTGAGAGTGTTGTAATAGGAGTGAGTGTATCATAATGTGAGTGAGTGCAACTTAATGTGAGTGAGTATGAATTGATGTGAGTGAGTGTATCTGAATATGAGTGAGTGTATATGAATGTGAGTGAGAGTGTTGTAATAGGAGTGAGTTTATCTGAATGTGAGTGAGAGCAACTTAATGTGAGTATGTATTGATGTGAATGAGTGTATCTGAATATGAGTGAGGGTATCTGAATGTGAGTGAGAGTGTTCTAATTGGAGTGAGTGTATCGCAATGTGAGCATGTATTGATGTGAGTGAGTGTAGCTGAATGGGAGCGAGAGTGTTCTAACAGGAGTGAGTGTATCGTAATGTGAGTGAGTTCAAGTTAATGTGAGTGAGTATGTATTGATGTCAGTGAGTGTATCTGAATGTGAGTGAGAGTGTTCTAATAGGGGTGAGTGTATCACAGTGTGAGTGAGTGCAACTTAATGTGAGTGAGTATGTATTGATGTGAGTGAGTGTATCTGAATGTGAGGGAGAGTTTTCTAATAGGGGTGAGTGTATTGTAATGTGAGTGAGTGCAACTTAATGTGAGTGAGTATGTATTGATGCGAGTGAGTGTATCAAAATGTGAGTAAGTGTATCTGAATGTGCGTGAGTGCATATGAATATGAGTAAGAGTGTTCTAATAGGAGTGAGTGTATCGTAATGTGAATGAGTGAAACTTAATGTGAGTGAGCATGTATTGATGTGAGTGAATGTGTTTTAATGTTCTCAAATTGTAAACAGGTTTGTAATACGTCCCTCCCCACTGGATAAGTGTGTTTTTGCGAGTGGGTGTATCTTACGTGAGTGTGGCTTAATGTGAGTGTGTGTCTAAATATATATCTAAATGTGAGTTAGTGTATCTGAATGCGAGTGTATCTTAAAGTGAGTGAGTGAGTGTGTCTTAACGGGAGTGAGTGTATTTATGTGAGTATGTCTAAATGTGAATGGTTGTATCTGTATGAGTGCATCTGGATGTTAACGTGAGTGAGAGTGTCTTAATGGGAGTATATGTATCTTTTGTGAGTGCGTCCTAATGTGAGTGAGCGTGTCTTAATGTAAGTAAGTGTATCTGAATGTGAGTGAGTGAATGTATCTGAATATGAGCGAGAGTGTTCTAATTGGAGTGAGTGTATCGTAATGTGAGTGAGTGCATCTTAATGTGAGTGAGTGTATCGAAATGCGCAAGAGTCTCTTAATGTGAGTGTGGTTAATGTAAGTGGGTGTATCTGAGTGTGAATGAGAGTGTCTTAATGCGAATAAGTGTATCTGAATGTGAGTGAGTGTATCTTATTGTTAGTGCGGGAGTGTGTCAGAATATGAAGTGTTTCTAAACATAAAGTGTCTGATTAGTGTAAGGGTATGCGTTTAAATGTGAGTGATGCTATGTGCCTGAATGTGAGTGTGTCTGAATGTGAGGAAGTAAGTGAGGGTATCTGAATGTGATAGAATGTATGTGTCTAAATATGAATGAATTTGATATTGGGAAAAAAAAGAGTCACTTCTCTTGAACTGTTAAGTTACCCAATGAACGGCCGGGGAGTGAATATTTGATTAAAGACAGGCGAGAGATTTTTTTTCGTAGACGACGATTTTTACAGTAAATAACCCACAAAGATTGATATGCCATTAAGCAAAGAAACCAACAAATTTTTTTTTTCTGAAACGAACACGACTAAATTGATTTGTCTGTCGGTGAGTCGTAGAATATGCTGACTGTATCCTGCCTACAGACTGAAGACTGCTAGATGTTTTCTTTGGAACAAACGTCTTTGGAAATAAATCGCTTTTCGTATTTAAGCTTTATGAAAAGGGCGTCACATATTAACTAATAAACGCACTTTGTGTTGTGATAGTAATTTTGTAAAGAAAAAAGAAAAAATTGAACAAAAACAAGTTTAAAAGAAAAAAGAAAGAAAAAAGGAAATAGAAAAAATAAAATAAAAAAAAAACTGCAGAAAAAAAAGAAAAAGAAAAATAATTGAAAAAGAAAAAAAGAACGAGAAAAAAAGAAAAATTGAAAAAGAAAAAAAAAATTTAAAAAAAAGAAAAAAATAAAAATTTAAAAAAATAAAAAGGAAAAAAGAACAAAAATTTAAAATAGATAAAAGAAAAAATGAATAAAGAAAAAAGAAAAAGAAAAAAGAAAAAAAAAAAAAAGAAAGAAGGATAAACGAATAAAAAGAAAAAATTGAAAATATAAAAAAGAAAAAAAGTAAAAGAAAAAGAAAAAAGTAAAAAAAAGAAGAAGGAGAGAATAAGGAAAACAAAGAAAAACAGAAAAGAAAAAAGAAAAAGAAAAAAGAAAAAAAACCCCGAAAAAACAAAGACAAAAATATAAAGAAAAAAAGAAAAAAGAAAAAAAAAGAAAAAAAGAAAAAGAAAAAAAAGCAAATAGTGAATTAATTAAAAAAAACATAAGTAATAAAAGAAAACTTCCAATTACCAACAGGTCGGTTAGAAAAGATTAAATACTCATAAAATAGGATAAATATTTCAATCATTTGACATTTCATTTAGTAAACGGTATTAAAGGTATTAATGACGCAATTTTAAAAAAATGGCGTCAGTTGATATTGATTAAAACGGATACAGAATGCGTTGCCCCAAAACGGAAGTCATCCTCATTCGTTCAAGGCAGCATCAAACAAAAATGAGATTGAATAAATAAAAAGATAGATAAATAAATAAATGAACAACAACAACAACAACAATAATAATAATAATAATAATCTTATTATAATGGAGATTGTGTGTTTTTCTGTCTGTAACCGAAACTATATTAGTACTCAAGTCACAATGTTATTTACATCACATTCTCCAATTTACTTTTAAACCGCAATTAATAATAAAACTGTTTGACATTATTAAACTGTTCGCCTTACCTAAATACTAATAACATGCAAATTGTATTTATATATACAACAAAATCCAGTTTTCAGTGTAAACGTAAAGCTAATTTGCATATTGATATTTAAAAACTGATTTAAATTGTGCTTGGTATTTTTGATTTCTAATTGTGGTTTTATCTTAATGAATATGAGTAAAAATCTCTTCAAAAATCCCAAGAATTCATTAACAAGAAGAAATAACTGTAATTTTTTCTTTACTTCCTATTTTAACTAATAGTTAAATTAGGAAATTTAGCATTGAAAAACGGAAGTGATGAAAGAGTAAGTTTCAGTTGTTCTATTTGAATACCCCTCCGTTTCAAATATCTTTATTTGAATTCTTAATTAGTTTCATTAGCCTTTCTGATTTGAATCTAATATTTTATTACATTTAAACTTAAATACTTGCACCTGCATATATTTGCTAGTAATAATAATAGATGATCACCCTATCACAGCTAGGAGACAAGACCTAGTGTTGATTAACAAAAAAAAAAAAAAAAAGAAAAAAAAAAAAGAAAAAAAGAGAACGTGTAAACTGGTGGACTTTACGGTTCCAGCAGATCACAGGTTGAAGCTGAAGAAAAATGAAAAGATGGACAAATACCTGGACCTTGCCAGAGAATTGAAAAAGCTGTGGAATATGAGAATGAAAGTGATACCAATTGTAATTGGTGCATTTGGAACGGTACCAATAAACTTGGAAAAAAGACTGGGGGATCTAGAAATCAGAGGAAGAATTGAGACCATCCAGGCTACTGCACTGCTGCAATCGGCTAGAATACTCAGAAGAGTCCTGGAGACCTAAGGAGACTTGTTGTCACTCAGACTTCAGTGAAATACCATCAGTTAACGCTGATGTGAAAAACTCAAAAGGAATAATAATAATAATAATAAATAATAATAATAATAATACAACAAAATGGTATATGCATAAACCAGAATCTGTTCTTGAGAACGAAACGAATAAAATTCTCTGGGACCTTGAAATAAAAACGGATCACCTTATCCCAGCAAGAAGACCAGACCTAGTGTTGATTAACAAAAAAAAAAAAGAACTTGCCAACTGGTGGATTTTGCAGTGCCACCAGATCACAGGGTGAAGCTAAAGGAAAATGAAAAAATGGACAAATATCTGGACCTTGCCAGAGAACTGAAAAAGTTATGGAATATGAAAGTGAAAGTGATACCAATTGTGGTTGGTGCACTTGGAACGGTCCCAAAAGGATTGGAAAAGGATTTGGAAAATTTGGAAATCAGAGGAAGGATTGATACCATTCAGAACACTGCACTGTTGCAATCTGCCAGAATACCCAGAAGAGTCCTGGAGACCTGAGGAGACTTGATGTCACTCAGACTCCAGTGAAAGACCATCAGCTAATGCTGATGTGAAAAACTCAAAAGGAATAATAATAATAATAATAATCTTATTATAATGGAGATTGAGTGTTTTTCTGTCTGTAACCGAAACTATCCTTTCAGTTATTTACGTCACATTCACCGTGATTTTATTTTTATCTAAACACCAATTATCAATAAAATTGTTTTGCATTATTATTACTATTGGTCATATCTACATATGTATAACATGCAATTGTATTTATATATACAACAAAATAGCGGTTTACAGTGTGAACGGGATGGCTAATTTGCATATTGATATTAAAATTTGATTTTAATAAATATGTGTTTAGTATTATTGATTTCTAATTATTTGGTTTTAACTTAATGAATATGAGCAAACGTCTTGTGGATACATCTTAAAAGAAATTCATTGACAAGAAGACATAATTGTTATTTTATTCTTTACTTCCTATTTTAACTGAATAGTTAAATTATGAAAATTTAGCAATGAAAGACGAGATGAAAGAGTAAGCTTCAGTTGTTTTATTTTCGATTATACCCCCCCCATGTCTAAAATATTTTTATCTGCCTTCTTATTTAGTTTCATTAGCCTTTCTAATTTAATATAACATTTTATTACATTAAAACTTAAATACTTGCACCCGGAGGGTGCATATATATGCTAGTAATAATAATAATAATAATACTTAGAAGATGAAAGGAGAAATTTAAATCAGAAAAAATAGTAAATAAGTAAATAATAATAATAATAATAATATTATAATGGAGATTGTGTGTTTTTCTGTCTGTAACCGAAACTATATTACTACTCAAGTCACATTCACATAGTTATTGACATCACATTCTCCATGATTTATTTCTATTCAAACCTCAATTATTAATAAAACTTGTTTGACATTATTAATACTGTTGACCTTACCTAAATACTAATAACATGCGATTGTTTTTATATTACAACAAAATATAGTTTTGCAGTGTAAAGGGAAGCTAATTGCATATTGATATTAAAAAATTGATTTTAATAAAATATGTGCTTGGTATTATTGATTTCTAATTGTTTGGTTTTATGTTAATGAATATGAGCAAAAATCTCTCCAATAAATCCTAAAAGAAATATTAACAGAAGAAATATCTGTAATTTTATTCTTACTTTATTTTAACTAAATAGTTAAATTAGGAAAATTTAGCAATGAAAAACGGAAGGATGAAAAAAAGCAGTTTTAGTTGTTCCCCCTCTGTTTCAAATCTTTTTATCGGCATCTTATTTAGTTCCATTACCTTTCTATTTAACATAATATTTTATTTCATAAAACTTAAATACTTGTACCCGGAGGGTGCATATATTTGCTAGTAATAATAATAATAATAATAATAATAATAATAATAATAATAATAATAATAATAATAATAATAATAACAAAGTAAAAAAGACGAAAACCTTTCAATATATAACCGAATTAAAACAAAACAAAATCAACATTTTATGTCATCTGGACGGATACAAATTAAATATCTCCGGGACAAACTTTCTGACGATAGACAATGATATCTATTTAACCTAGTGAATGTTTAGAATCAAAACTGCATTATTCAATGAATTATTATGGAAATGTGTACAAGACAGTTCCATAGAAGCTAAGAACCGTCTTTGAGTGGAACTGCCAGTTAGGAATAAAAGGATCTACTTAAATCTGTCAAGAGGGACGAAGCTTTTATGCAAATCCACAGAATCAAGATGGAAATCTAAAGAAAATGAAGAAAATACCAAAATTATAATTAGGGAGAATATTCAAATAAATTCTTCAAGTTAATTCTACGAGTTGTTCAAATTCTACATTTCTTTTTAGATGCCTTTACCAATAATAACTGGTGAGGCTACTGTTCTAGAGATCCGGAGTAATATAAGTTCTCTGGGTAGGACACTGAACTGAATCTATTGGTGAGGCTACTGTTCTAGAGATCCGGAGTAATATAAGTTCCCTGGGTATGACACTGAACTGAATCTATTGGTGAGGCTACTGTTCTAGAGATCCGGAGTAATATAAGTTCTTGGGTAGGACACTGAACTGAATTGGTGAGGCTACTGTTCTAGAGATCCGAGTAATATAAGTTCCCTGGGTATGACACTGATGAATCTATTGGTGCGGCTTACTGTTTCTAGAGATCCGGAGTAATATAAGTTCCCTGGGTATGACACTGAACTGATCTATTGGTGAGGCTACTGTTCTAGAGATCCGGAGTAATATTAGTTCCCTGGGTAGGACACTGAACTGAATCTATTGGTGAGGCTACTGTTCTAGAGATCCGGAGTAATATTAGTTCCCTGGTATGACACTGAACTGAATCTATTGGTGAGGCTACTGTTCTAGAGATCCGGAGTAATATAAGTTCCCTGGTAGGACACTGAACTGAATCTATTGGTGAGGCTACTGTTCTAGAGATCCGGAGTAATATAAGTTCCTGGTAGGACACTGAACTGAATCTATTGGTGAGGCTACTGTTCTAGAGATCCGGAGTAATTTCCCTGGGTATGACACTGAACTGAATCTATTGTGAGGCTACTGTTCTAGAGATCCGGAGTAATATAAGTTCCTGGGTATGACACTGAACTGAATCTATTGGTGAGGCTACTGTTTCTAGAGTCCGGAGTAATATTAGTGCCCTGTATGACACTGAACTGAGTGAGGCTACTGTTCTAGAGATCCGGAGTAATATAAGTTCCTGGGTAGGACACTGAACTGAATCTATTGGTGAGGCTACTGTTCTAGAGATCCGGAGTAATATTAGTTCCCTGGGTAGGACACTGAACTGAACTGGTGAGGCTACTGTTCTAGAGATCCGGAGTAATATAAGTTCTTGGGTAGGACACTGAACTGAATCTATTGGTGAGGCTACTGTTCTAAGATCCGGAGTAATATAAGTTCCCTGGGTAGGACACTGAACTGAATCTATTGGTGAGGCTACTGTTCTAAGAGTCCGGAGTAATATAAGTTCCCTGGGTATGACAACTGAATCTATTGGTGAGGCTACTGTTCTAGAGATCCGGAGTAATATAAGTTCCCTGGGTAGGACACTGAACTGATCTATTGGTGAGGCTACTGTTCTAGAGATCCGGAGTAATATAAGTTCCCTGGGTAGGACACTGAACTGAATCTATTGGTGAGGCTACTGTTCTAGAGATCCGGAGTAATATTAGTTCCTGGGTAGGACACTGAACTGAATCTATTGGTGAGGCTACTGTTCTAGAGATCCGGAGTAATATAAGTTCCCTGGTAGGACACTGAAACTATTGGTGAGGCTACTGTTCTAGAGATCCGGAGTAATATAAGTTCCTGGGTATGACACTGAACTGAATCTGGTGAGGCTACTGTTCTAGAGATCCGGAGTAATATAAGTTCCTGGGTATGACACTGAACTGAATCTATTGGTGAGGCTACTGTTCTAGAGATCCGGAGTAATATAAGTTCCTGGGTATGACACTGAACTGATCTATTGGTGAGGCTACTGTTCTAGAGATCCGGAGTAATATAGTTCCCTGGGTATGACTGAACTGAATCTATTGGTGAGGCTACTGTTCTAGAGATCCGGAGTAATATAAGTTCCCTGGGTATGACACTGACTGAATCTATTGGTGAGGCTACTGTTCTAGAGATCCGGAGTAATATAGTTCTGGGTAGGACACTGAACTGAATCTGGTGAGGCTACTGTTCTAGAGATCCGGAGTAATATAAGTTCCCTGGGTATGACACTGAACTGGAATCTATTGGTGAGGCTACTGTTCTAGAGATCCGGAGTAATATAAGTTCCCTGGGTAGGACACTGAACTGAATCTATTGGTGAGGCTACTGTTCTAGAGATCCGGAGTAATATTAGTTCCCTGGGTAGGACACTGACTGAATCTATTGGTGAGGCTACTGTTCTAGAGATCCGGAGTAATATAAGTTCCCTGGGTATGACACTGAACTGAATCTATTGTGAGGCTACTGTTCTAGAGATCCGGAGTAATATAAGTTCCCTGGGTAGGACACTGAACTGATCTATTGGTGAGGCTACTGTTCTAGAGATCCGGAGTAATATAAGTTCCCTGGTAGGACACTGAACTGAAATCTATTGGTGAGGCTACTGTTCTAGAGATCCGGAGTAATATAAGTTCCCTGGGTATGACACTGAACTGAATCTATTGGTGAGGCTACTGTTCTAGAGATCCGGAGTAATATAAGTTCCTGGGTATGACACTGAACTGAATCTATTGGTGAGGCTACTGTTCTAGAGATCCGGAGTAATATAAGTTCCCTGGTATGGACACTGAACTGAATCTATTGGTGAGGCTACTGTTCTAGAGAGATCCGGAGTAATATAAGTTCCCTGGGTAGGACACTGAACTGAATCTATTGGTGAGGCTACTGTTCTAGAGATCCGGAGTAATATAAGTTCCCTGGGTAGGACACTGAACTGAATCTATTGGTGAGGCTACTGTTCTAGAGATCCGGAGTAATATAGTTCCCTGGGTAGGACACTGAACTGAATCTATTGGTGAGGCTACTGTTCTAGAGATCCGGAGTAATATAAGTTCCCTGGGTAGACACTGAACTGAATCTATTGGTGAGGCTACTGTTCTAGAGATCCGGAGTAATATAAGTTCCCTGGGTAGGACACTGAACTGAATCTATTGGTGAGGCTACTGTTCTAGAGATCCGGAGTAATATAAGTTCCCTGGGTAGGACACTGAACTGAATCTATTGGTGAGGCTACTGTTCTAGAGATCCGGAGTAATATAAGTTCCTGGGTAGGACACTGAACTGATCTATTGGTGAGGCTACTGTTCTAGAGATCCGGAGTAATATAAGTTCCCTGGGTAGGACACTGAACTGAATCTATTGGTGAGGCTACTGTTCTAGAGATCCGGAGTAATATAGTTCCCTGGTAGACACTGAACTGAATCTATTGGTGAGGCTACTGTTCTAGAGATCCGGGAGTAATATAAGTTTCCCTGGGTAGGACACTGAACTGAATCTATTGGTGAGGCTACTGTTCTAGAGATCCGGAGTAATATAAGTTCCTGGGTAGACACTGAACTGAATCTATTGGCGGCTACTGTTCTAGAGATCCGGAGTAATATAAGTTCCCTGGGTAGGACACTGAACTGAATCTATTGGTGAGGCTACTGTTCTAGAGATCCGGAGTAATATAAGTTCCCTGGGTAGGACACTGAACTGAATCTATTGGTGAGGCTACTGTTCTGAGATCCGGAGTAATATAAGTTCCCTGGGTAGGACACTGACTGAATCTATTGGTGAGGCTACTGTCTAGAGATCCGGAGTAATATAAGTTCTGGGTAGAGACTGAGGCTACTGTTCTAAGAGATCCGGAGTAATATAAGTTCCCTGGGTAGGACAACTGAACTGAATCTATTGGTGAGGCTACTGTTCTAGAGATCCGGAGTAATATAAGTTCCCTGGGTAGGACACTGAACTGAATCTATTGGTGAGGCTACTGGACCTGGAACTGAATTATTGGTGAGGCTACTGTTCTAGGCTCCGGAGTATATAAGTTCTCTGGTAGGACACTGACTGAATCTATTGGTGAGGCTACTG
>CM042169.1:52574524-52579524 GCA_023376005.1 Doryteuthis pealeii
GGGTAATATGTGAGAGACAGCAATGATCTGTAAAAGATTGTTTATTGCTGTGTATGTATGTCCGGCTGAAACTACGAAAATAAAAGAATTAAAGACAATATATATATATATATATATATATATATATATATATAAACATTGAATATGACTAGCACATATATCTTATATCTTATTATAATGGAGATTGTGTGTTTGTAACCGAAACTATATTACTACTCAAGTCACAATTCCCTTTGTTATTTTCGTTACATTCTCCATGATTTTATTTATATTTAAACCTCAAGCATTGATAAAATTGCTTCACCTTTTTATTAGTGTTGTCCATATCTACATGCAAATAACATGCAATTGTATTTATATATACAAAAAATAGTGGTTTACAGTGTGAATGGGAAGGCTAATTTGCATATTGATATTAAAAAATCGAATTTAATAAATATGTGCTTAGTATTATTGATTTCTAACTGTTTGGTTTTATTTTAATGAATATAAGCAAAAATCTCTTCAATGAATCTTAAATGAAATCCATTAACAAGAAAACATAACTGTCATTTTATTCTCTACTTCCTCTTATAACTAAATACTTAAATTAGAAAAAAGAACAATGAAAGACGAGAGTGATGGAAGAGTAAGTTTCGGTTGTTCTATTTTTCGATTATACCCCCTCTGTTTCAAATCTTTTTATCTGCATTCTTATTTAGTTTCATTAGCCTTCCTCATTTAATACGATATTTTATTACATTAAAACTTAAATACTTGCACCCGGAGGGTGCATATATTTGATAGTATATATAAACATTGAATATGACTAGCACATATATCTTATTATAATGGAGATTGTGTGTTTGTCTGTCTGTAACCGAAACTATATTACTACTCAAGTCACAATTCCCTTTGTTATTTTCGTTACATTCTCCATGATTTTATTTATATTTAAACCTCAAGCATTGATAAAATTGCTTCACCTTTTTATTAGTGTTGTCCATATCTACATACAAATAACATGCAATTGTATTTATATATACAACAAAATAGTGGTGTACAGTGTGAATGGGAAGGCTTATTTGCATATTGATATTAAAAATGTGATTTTATTAAATATGTGCTTAGTATTATTGATTTCTAATTGTTTGGTTTTATTTTAATGAATATAAGCAAAAATCTCTTCAATGAATCTTAAATGAAATCCATTAACAAGAAAAAATAACTGTCATTTTATTCTTTATTTCCTAATTTAACTAAATAGTTAAATAAGTAAAATTCAGCAATGAAAGACGGGAGTGATGGAAGAGTAAGTTTAATTTCTATTTTTCTATTATACTCCAACTCTGTTACATATCTTTTTATCTGCCTTCTTATTAGACTTTCTAATTTGATACGATATTTCATTACATTAAAACTTAAATACTTGCACCCGGCGGAGGGTGCATATATTTGCTAGTATATATAAGGCAGTTCTTATGTATTGGTGTATGTCCGGGTGAAACTACTAAAATAAAACAATTGACTACAAAATAAATATATATGCACATTAAATATCACGGACTATATGACCTATATTTTGTCTTATGGGCCGGGTTAGCTCAGTCGGTCGAGCGTTCGGCTAGAAACCACAAGGTTCCTAGTTCGATACCGGTCCTCGCCAACTCAGCGTATGAGTAGCACAGGGATCTGTGCGATAAAGTAAGGAGCTGATAGTAGGTGTGGCACTCCACCTCAGACGCAAAAACCTATCTCCTTGGTCTAGCGCTATTGAAAAGGGGATAGACTCCCTCGCTGTATGGCTCATACCGACATTAGGCCGCCCCGACGACTTTACTTTTATATGACCTCTAGGCACCTCTTTTTGATCTCGATTAAGAAAGGACATGTTTTTCATCTACAACGTCAATATCCGGTTGTTTTAACAGACAATTTTTAGATTAAAATTAAAAAAAAAATAACCCCTAACCCTAACCCTTAACCCTTAACCCTAACCCCTACCAAACAACCGGATATTGATGGTGTAAATGAAAAACATGTCCTTTCTTAATCGAGATCAAAAAGGGGTGCTTAAAGGTAATATGGTCCAATATCACTAGTACATATATAAAGGGCAGTTGTCGTGTATGTATGGATGGGTGTATGTCCGACTGAAACTACGAAAATAAAACAATTAACGGCAAAGTAAATATATAAACACATTCACCATCGTCAGATCTTGCTTTTTGAGCAAAAATTAATGGCGATTTGATTTATATTCGCGAAGGTAATTAAAAAATAAAATTTGAATGATAACAGTATGAAATTCTTTTTGCGTTTAATATTTTGAATAGGAGACACTGATTTTTTATTTTTTTATTTTTTATTTTCGGAGTGTCTGTACACTTTCTTTTTTTTTCTTTTTCTGACGACCCTGGAACTGGTAACGCTAATTCGTTTCAATCAAACATAATGAAAGACAAAAAGAAGGAAAGAAAGAGAAAAAAAAGTGAGAGATAATTAAAACAATATTATACTTTTTACATATTGAACTATTTGGCAATAACTCTTAATTAAACATATGATACATAATAATGAAATAATCATTCTGTGGTATATCCACAGGTCCTGCTAGTATTTTTCTAACTTTTGATCAGATGATCCCAAATAAGAAACATTCACTTACCAATCATTTGGATTACATTACACACACACACACACACACACACACATATAATATATATATATATAATATATATTATTATATATATATATATATATATCTAATATATAAAGGATAGATTTTGGTATGTACGTATCGACGTATAACTCCAAAACGGGAGGTCACTCAGATTTAAATCTTGCATACACATTGATATCGTTCTAACTAAGAAATTTGGTTATTGATTTTTACTGATTAAGGGATATAATTAATTAATCAAACGATTTTTCGAAAGCTATAGCATAGCGTAGCTGCTGCTGATGCTTGGTGTATCAGCAGGAGCTCGTCTGCTGGTTTTATCAGCAGAAAGAAAGAAAGAAATATCAGCTTCCAGTCATTGAAAATGTTAGCGACAAACTTGAACTATGACTACATTTTAACGTAAAATAAATTCGTTTTTATTTAATTTTTATATCTTCTAAATATTTTAATTTTATATTTAATCGTATGTTTTTTATGAGATATTAAAAAATGAACCGAAATTGGGTATACCTATTTCTTATTTTTTCGGCCACTCACTCTTTGGTGTTCCTTTTTTTTTTTTTAGTCCGGTCATGGACGCGGTACTTAGCTAGTGCATATATAATATATATATATATAATATATTATATATATATATATATAATGTGTGTGTAATCCAAATATCTCGTAAGAATATGAGAGACTTAAATCAAGATTATTATACTTTTTTGCATATTGAACTATTTGAGAATAGCTCTTAATTAAACATATGAGACGTTGTAATAATGAAAATATCATACTGTGGTATATCCACAGGTCCTGCTAGTATTTTTCTAACTTTTGCCTTTGCATTGGTGACAAAATATATCTGGACAGTCTTTAATCATGAATAATTCAGACGGTGCTAAATAGAAAATTTATCTTTTGTCCTCGAGCAGACGATTTCGTTTTTGTCTGCATCTCTGATGTTAGTAAAATGTCATTATTATATATTGTTCTACTCGGACGAGTGTCTTCATCTAAAGAGTTAAAGACTCAGAGTGTCGGTCGTTATAACCTCCGGCCTTCTTCAGATGTTTATCGTTGTCAGTAAGCTTCCGGGGATCAGTCGAATAGTTGGTAAGTTAATGTACGTGCAAATGTATTACGGCATCGGGATGTTTGGTGTTAGTGAAAATATCCAATCGAGTCCCAAGCCACCAAGGTCCATTATCAGCACTAGCAAAAAATATGCGCCTCCTGGTCGCAAGTATTTACCATATTAGGACAAAATATAAGACGCACTTTTTTCCAAAATTTTATCTCAAAAATTGCCCTGAGTCTTATACATTGTAGGTGAAGTTTGAGACCTCCTGTAGGCCTAAGTTAATCTTCTCTATGATGCTCACTAACCCAGCTTACGCTCAGTACTTTTACCTACCCTAAACTCCATGCATCCTTATTTTATTGCTAGTGTAGGGGATTATCTTCCCTTTGCCTGGAAGAGTTATCTTCCCGCTGTGTTGCCGTTTGTGGCCACCAGGGACCTCTGGTATATAAGCGGCTGATTCAAATGCTTCCCTCTCTCTTTCCTACTGCCTCTGAACGAGCACATGGGTTAGACTTATGTCTACCCCCTTCTCAATGGGGCTTTGGACCCCCTTACATTACTTTTATACAGCATGGACTATCCTTTAGTTCCATGTCTGTAATATTTATATTTTATGTACATTTGGGTATCTCGTTTATACCTAAATATTGTATCTTGTATTTACCATTCATGAATGTGTCCTTTTATCTCTACTCTTATATCTTATTTGTATCTTATGTATCTATGTACTTTATGTATCTTAACGTTACCATATGCTGTACACCTATTAAATGTTTTGTCTCACAACGTGTCGGAGCTGTTGTTCAATTATTAACTTTGAATCTTACGCTGGTATTGTTATAATCAAGGTTAACAGGGCGTATGGTAGACTGTTTTCAACAATATATGCTTAAATACACTAAAACTTTTTTCCTGAATCTGACCTGCTGAAATGGGGGTGCGTCTTATATGCCCGTGCGTCTTATATGTCGTCAAATACGGTACTTTTTTCAGTTTCTTAGCAAAAGGCTGTTTGGGAGTTTTGTTGTTTAGAACACAAGCAAAAGTTGGCACTCCTGGACACAAATTTTAAATTTTAATATAATGAAATATTAGATGAGATTAATTTTAAATGCCCTGCCAATGAACATTAATTGGTGTGTCCCAATCCTCATAAATACGGGAGTATCATACTGACTGAGGCATCTTATACCACTAGTAGTGATTTTTTTTTCAGTTTCTAATCTTACACTCAGTACTTTTACATACCCTAAACACTTATTTGAA
>CM042169.1:52582024-52594524 GCA_023376005.1 Doryteuthis pealeii
ACAATTTGAAATGAAAACTAAGACCCCGTTCCTCTCAAATAAAATGTTGCATGCATGTAATAATCACACAATTATTTTGAATATTTTCCACATCAATTTTACACAAAATCGTAGGTATTTATTTATTTGTAAACTTTTTAGTTAAATTTTTGTTACTGTAAAAAAAAAGGACTAGAGTAAAAAAAAACAATTTTTAAAATAGCTTACTAAAATTTTGGGTGTATATAGCATAAGAATATTGTGACGTAAGCTGTGACGTAGAGCTATGACGTAGTTTTTGTTACAGACAGAAATACAGACAATCTCCATTATTAATATATATGATTATTAAAACGCTAGATATTTTTTTTACTAAAGAGCTTTTGTCGAATAATTCAATATGTAAAAAGTATAATAATTTGGATTTAACTCTCTCTCACTCGTTTTTTTTCTTTCTTTATTCTTTCCTTCTTTTCATAATGTTCGATTGAAACAGATTAGGTTTGTCACTTCCGCGCGCCCACCACCTCTCTATATCGTTCTTTCTTGTATTTATTGTAGTATCTTTTGTGTATGCTTTTTCTTTCCTTTATTTCTTTATAATAATTTAGAATGTTTAACTGAGGTGACGACACCTATAAGAATATAGCGGATAAGCAACACCAGATAATCAGGACTTGCATTTTTGCATTTCATTTTGGACGATTTGGACGGCCTCATTATTGACCAATGTGTTGCAAGATGATGATGATCCAATTACCGTCGAACTGGGAAGACAAGGCAACAAACGGTTGTAACTTAAATACAAACCCGAATAGTCACAAAGTCTACTGCAGAATGACAGGATATTTATAAGACTCCGCAATGTCATTCAAATCAAACAGTCAAGCAGCCAATCAGAACTCAAGGAATGGAATCACCCAAATTCATGAATGGGTCATTTTTGATTTCTATATATGCCTACTGATTGGTGCAGTACAATGGTCATAACTGCCAAAAAGAATGGTAACTTCAACTAGGGACCAAGCCTCACTCAGTGTCACTCCAACCCCTAAGCCAATGCCATCAAAAATACCCCGTGCATTATCAAGATTACTCCCCTGTAATCGTCCAGGTCGAAAGGAACTAATTCCCCCTCAAAGGCCACTACGCCCGTGCAGTGGGGAGGGGGAGGAGGAAGGGAAGATGAAGAATAATTAAAGTTCCAATTACCGTCGAACTGGTAAGACAAGGCAACAAACGGTTGTAACTTAAATACAAACCCGAATAGTCACAAAGTCTACTGCAGAATGACAGGATATTAATAAGACTCCACAATGTCATTCAAATCAAGCAGTCAAGCAGCCAATCAAAACTCAAGGAATGGAATGACCCAAATCACCCAAATTCATGAATGGGTCATTCTTGATTTCTATATATACCAACTGTCTTGGACACTGCTTAAGTTGTACTTAGATAGCTGCTGTTATTCAAACCAACAGTAGACTTACTGACTTCAATAGTCGTACAATTAAGGAACATGAATATTAATATATCAATGAGATAATATATCGATTGAAACAGATTAGGTTTGTCACTTCCGCGCGCCCACCACCTCTCTATATCGTCCCGCTACCTCCTTTTTCTTTTCTTCCTTGTATTTCTTGTAGTATCTTTTGTGTATCTCTTTTCATTCCTTTATTTCTTTATAATAAGTTAGAATATTCCATTATTTAACTGAAATGACGACACCTATGAGAAATAAGAATATAGCGGATAAGCAACACCAGATAATCAGGACATGCATTTTTGCATTTCACCTTGGATGATTTGGACGGTCTCATTTTTGACCTGAGGGTGTTGCAAAATGTTAACGGTCGTACAATTAAGGAACACGAATATTAATATATCAATGAGAGCGGGAGGTAGCTTGCCGGTGCATATGTACTTACGCGTGGTACAAACAAACATACAAACAGACATTTCTTTTATATTTCATTAGAAAATAATCAAATACATAAAACTGAATTAACAAATATATGCTTTCTAAATATCGAACCTGACTACTTCCGTCATAAGCTCAAAGGTAAGGTCATCAGCAACTGCCAGACATCCTTTGATTATGAC
Organism: Doryteuthis pealeii; assembly: GCA_023376005.1. Lineage (NCBI taxonomy): Eukaryota > Metazoa > Mollusca > Cephalopoda > Myopsida > Loliginidae > Doryteuthis > Doryteuthis pealeii. The sequence goes on from CM042169.1 coordinate 52,584,110, forward strand.
GTCACTTCCGCTCCAGCTATTCACATCCGGTGATAATTTTTTTGGTTTCTTTTAAGAAGCGTGACGCGTTCTTCCGTTGCACGACGTTATTTGGAACATTTTATAAAATTAAAATGAAAAAAAAAAAAAGTAAATGAATATATTTACTAAAGGAAATAATTTTCTTATATGAATATGTTGAAATATGTTTACATTCATAAAGAAATATCGGATGCGTGTAAACACACACACACACACACACACACACACACACACATATATATTATATATATAATATATATATATATAATGGAGATTCGCTTTCGGTTTTTGTCTGTAACAAAAACTACGTCACTGCTTACGTCACATTACCCAATATCGTCATAACATAGAATAAATACACTCAAAATTTGAACATGCAACATTAGACAGTCCTCATTGTTTTTTAAAACAAGTTTTAATAAATACATGACTGGTATTATATATCTATATATAGTTTGTTTTATTTTAATACATATTTAAAGTTTACATTTCAAATTGTTTTATTTTTTTAATCCTTTAATGAATTTGATGATTTTACTTACTTAGGGTACAAACTCACTGACATTGAATTTTTTACTCCCACACCGCCCCGTTTTTTTATTTTGCTAGTATATAATATATATATATATATATATATATATATATATATATATATATATATATTATATATAATCCAAATATATATATACATAATCCAAAAATCCGGAGAAGAAATCGTCCTTACTATATATAAGGTTTTTAAAACGGGTCGCAGTTTGCAGAGCTCAATGTGTGCTCTTATTCTCAGAGTCACAGAGCAAAATTATATCAGTAAAAAATATAACGGAAGACTTGCTTTATAGCCTATTTCAGGAATCCTAGACCAAGTTCTAAGGATCCAAATCATCAGATATATATATATATATATATATATATATATATATATATTCATAGTTAACAATATATTTAAATGTATTTAATATTGTTAACTATGAATAAATAAATACAGCTCTTACAGAAGTAACTGAGCACTTTATTATCATTTCTCCATTACTAACAAAGAATATATATATATATATATATATATATATATATATATATATTATACTAAAGCTGAGCGAATCACTGTATGTCTCATAAAGGCTTTTTACTGTTTAATTTTAATGGCACGAGAGTTATACTGAATTATTCCTTAGTTTTAGGATTGAGTTATGTTTGAAAATGTAAAAACCAACAAAAAATAAAAAAGCAACAACAAGAAACAACTGAGTTAATTACTACTGGAATATTAGGCTCAGTCCTCCACCCATTACTACAACAATCAACATTACGTTTTTTTGTTTTGTTTTTTTTGTTTTCTGTGGAATCTTTTAAATAGTATAATGTGTGAAAATATACCATTGTCTCTTCTTCTTCTTCTTCTTCTTTCTTTATTTCTTTCTTTTCTCAAATTCAATTTAGCATTTATGTTTCATCATCTTCTTCTTCTCTTCTTCTTCTTCTTCTTCTTCTTCTTCTTCTTCTTCATTCTTTCTCAATTCAATTTTAGCATTTCTTCTTCTTCTTCTTCTTCTTCTTCTTCTTCTTCCTTCTCTTCTTTCATTCTTTCTTTTTCAATTTAATTTAGCATTTTATTTTCCTTCTTCTTCTTCTTCTTCTTCTTCTTCATTATTTCCGGATTTATTCCGATTACAATGAGTGTAAGTTCAAGTCAACCGTGAAACTAATCCCACTCTTCCTATCTATCTGTTTTGTGATATTTTTTAGCAATTTTTTTAATTTATCAAATTATATGCACATATAAATATATATTGCACAGATTCATGTCAAACACACACACACACACACACACACACACACACACACAAAATACTAGACCGAAATCATAATTTCAATTTAATACAGTACAACATGAAACAGAACACCTCTATAACACATTGTCTCAATTTCTCTCATTATAGTTAAGTGAATCTAAATTCTGTCAACTTATATCATTTTCGTCCTATAACCATGTACTCCCACAAATCTCCACGCCTTTCATCGCTCCTTGAAAATCTTCACGCGTCCCAGAACTAACACCAGGCCGACATTGGTTACCGCCCTTTTATCATACACAACCATAAATTCTCCTATTTTTCGGAAGTCATCCCCCAACATTTTACCTATCTCAAGGCCTGATGATGGTTGTAAAAAACAATACGTTATAAGGTCGACTTCATCACATCAAGAATAAAATTCATCTTTCGGAATACTTTTAAAGATAAATATTGCTCTGTATATAATCTAAAAATATTATTATACATTGAGCTCTCTGTAGTGATTTAAAGATTCACCGTATTTGTACATACTGGATCATACAATAATAATACAGTGTGTCTTAGATATCACATATAGAATCATCCCTTACTACCAAGTCTTGGATATCTCTCTCTCTCTCTCTCTCTCTCTCTCTCTCTCTCTCTCTATATATATATATATATATATATATAATATATATATATATATATATATATATATATATATCGTGCAGTCGATGCAGATATGCGAGGGGTCCTCACATCAGTGAGGAGGACCGATGTTGCTTTTTAAAACCCGTAGAGAGGAAGGCCCCGAAACGGTTTGCACATTCTCTCCTGATGAGACCATGCATTTGTAAACATCCTTTGTTTTTTTGTTTTTTTTCTATATATCATATTTGCACTGTCAGATTAAGTTCCATTTTATTTCACACACACACACACACACACACACACACACACATATATATAAGATTTTTGGATGTTTGTTTATTTAGAAACGTTGCTGAATAAAGTATGTATTACATTTTTACTTGAAGGCACTTACAACGCATGTATCGCATAAAATCGATACTTTTTCTTATAGAATGAACATGTCAAGTTTCATTTTCTATAAGAAAAAGTATCGAATTTTTATGCGATACATGCGTTGTAAGTGCCTTCAAGTAAAAATTTAATACATATATATATATATATATATATATATATATATATATATACTAGACAAAACTTGGCCCGCTGGGTCACCCATTTTACATTGGCTAGATAATTGGGATCAGGAAAAAGTAAGTTTGCAAAGTGAATTAAATTAAACAAATAAATACGATCGGAGAATTAGAAAAAAAGATAACATTAAAATCATCTTGTAAGATTTAAAAGAAACGGAATATTCTGCTTAATTTGAATTTGTTAAGAGCCAAGATCTTGAAGTCATGGGCTGACTGCTTATGAAACTAAACATACAGATACGTTATAAACTCTACAACCTCTCTCTCTCTCTCTCTCTCTCTCTCTCTCTCTCTCTCTCTCTCTCTCTGCATACTCGCTGAGAAACTACATAACGAGGAGGTAATCAAGGTAGACATAAAGAGAGGGAAAGTGACAGGTAGAATGTAAGTAAAAGACGGGTTAGGTTTGCAAATTACGACTAATTAGAACCAATTAAACGTATTAAAACTCAATCCTAAAATTGAGGAATATTTTAGTATAAATTTTGTGTCATTAAATTAAACAGGAAAAAGCCTTTATAATACCATCATTGATTCACTCAGCTTTAGTATAATATATATATATATATATATATAAAGAAAATTTGAAAAAACAAGTAATCCGAAATTGGGATGAATTTAATAATCGATGTTTAAAACATTTCGGTTACATTGAACCTTCATCAGGATGTCTCTTCGGGTGAAGAAAATGATGGATGTTTTTATATGTGACAGGAGATGAAAATCTTTTTAGTTATGTAACTGTATTTGATCAGCGTTTTAATTTTGAAAGGCAAGTCGCGATCTAGTTATCATTCCTACTTTGTTTCCCTATGTTCTCTTAAAAATAATCAGTCCATTAATACTTTTTCTCGTCTTTTGCATTTCTTCGAGTGGCGTCACGCGTCATGACACCTTCGCGTGAGTAGATCGCAACTTGCCTTTCAAAATTAAAACGCTGATCAAATACAGTTACATAACTAAAAAGATTTTCATCTCCTGTCACATATAAAAACATCCATCATTTTCTTCACCCCAAGAAACATCCTGATGAAGGTTCAATGTAACCGAAATGTTTTAAACATCGATTATTAAATTCATCCCAATTTCGGATTACTTGTTTTTTCAAATTTTCTTTATATTGTCGGATTTAATTTCCATATTTACTCCCATATATATATATATATATGAGGTTAAGTAAACAAACAAATGTGTTTATTTTTATATGGCTTTAAACCGACAATTTTTGGAGGATATGTGCTTAATAACCTTAAATAAAGGTTATAAAGTCATAACCTTGCTGATGAGACCTAATAGGTCGAAATGTACATTCAGGGATTGACATTTTCTCGATTTGTTTAGCCTTACATTTGAACATATATGCCCACCTAAATTCATTAATTATCGACTAATTAATTTTCAAAATTAGGTATGACTTCAATCAAGCACATATCCTCCAAACACACACACACACACACACACACACACACACACATATATATATATATATATATATATATATATATATATATATATATATATATTTGTGAATAAAAGGGGTATCGTGATTATGGACCATTTCCACTCGTTGGCCCACGAAACTTCGTCAGACCACGTTTTTATTTACTGTATGTGTTATGTAAAGTTGGAATAAAACTAAAAATAACCCAAGTGGAAGTGAAAGGGATATATCGGGTTGTAATGAGAAGCATTAGCGACTGCTTGATTAACACCAAGATGGCGGATAAAATGGCGGTAAGTAATTCGATTAATCATGGGGGAGTGATGGTGGTGGAGTGTAACGGAATTTGGCCAAATGAAAAACGATGATATCGATGATCGATTGGCAAGCATAAAATCGTAAACATTTAAAAATGATTACAATCAGAATCTATATATATCGATTGATCGATCTCTCTCTCTCTCTCTCTCTCTCTCTCTATATATATATATATATATATATATATATATATATATATATATATCTTATTATAATGGAGATTGTGTGTTTTTCTGTCTGTAACCGAAACTATATTACTACTCAAGTCACAATTCCCTTAGTTATTGACATCTCATTCTTCATGATGTTAATTTTATTTAAATCTCAATTATTAATAAAATTGTTGTACATTATTAATACTGTTAACCATATCTACATATTAACAACATGCAATTATATTTATATATACAACCAAATAGCGGTTTACAGTGTGAACGGGAAGGCTAATTTGCATATTGATATTAAAAATGTAATTTTAATAAATATGTGCTTAGTATTATTGATTTCTAATTGTTTGGCTTTATTTTAATGAATATAATAAAAAATCTCTTCAATGAATCTTGAATGAAATCCATTAACAAGAAAAAATAATTTTATTCTTTACTTCCTCTTTTAACTAGATACTTAGATTAGAAAAAATAACAATGAAAGATGGGAGTGATAGAAGAGTAAGTCTCAGTTGTTCTATTTTTCTATTATACCTCCCTCTGTTTCAAATCTTTTTATCTGCATTCTTATTTAGTTTCATTAGCCTTTCTAATTTAATATGATATTTTATTACAGTAAAACTTAGATACTTGCACCCGGAGGGTGCATATATTTGCTAGTATATATAATATAATAAAATAAATATATAAAGATATTACATATCTATTTATTTGATGGCAATAGAACAGTCACAACCTTAGGTTTCATACAAGCAAAATCGCATGCATTCATCAGGTGACGTTGATCCGAATAATCAACGATGAATGCATTCGATTTTTGCGTGTATGAAACCTAAGGTTGTGACTGTTCTATTGCAATCAAATAAATAGATATGTAATACCTTTATATATTCATTTTATTATATTATATAATAGCTCTATTCTTTATATCGAGCACTCTTCTAATACTACTGCAATTTGGTGCACCATTCCAGCGAAAGCTGAAGCAGTGACTATCCCAGGCTATGTTATATATATATATATATATATATATATGTTGTGTGTGTGTTTGTGTGTGTAAAGTTTTTAAAGTGCAACCCTTGGCCAGTTGAAAAGGGCTTAAAGAAAGTCCTGAGTTATGGAATCCTTTGGTAAGCGTAAAGTCCTATCCTGCGTATAAGTCATATCCTGCGTATTGGTAAAAGTCCAGTGATTTAATCCTATGTCCATCGTCCATGAATGCCAGTGTAATTATGACCAGTAATGTCGGTGTAAGTATTGTATCAGCCTCAGAGTACTGCCAGTGATTGGCCAAGGAATAGATCACATGATCTAGCCTAGTCTAAAAGTAGGTGCGGGGATCCATCACACACCTTATATCCAGAATTCTCAACAATATATATATATATATATATATATATATATATATATATGGGAGAAATATCAGGAGGTTAATCCGAAAATATGTGGAGAAAGGTAGACAAACACGGGGTGTTATGGAAACTGGATGCTTATTGTCGACGATGAAACGTTTCGGTCTATTAGACCTTCTTCAGGACTTGGATATTGGTTTGGAGGTTGATTTTGAAGGCTATCACAATGCAGGTGTAAAGAAAAAATAATAAGGTAACAATGGTGTTGTGTGTTAACCTGTAATTTATTCTTGATATTTCGAGATAAAATCTCTTTTTCAGAAGAACACTATAATCAATTCTCCAACAATAAATATATATATATATATATATATATATATATATATATATATATTATTATTGGAGAATTGATTATAGTGTTATTCAGAAACCAATGGTAGGACCGACTTTATAATATATATATATATATATATATATATATGGGCTCTCTCGTCGATTTTCGACGCATGAGGGTTTATACACACAATGAACACCCACACAGTGATTTGTTTATAGTGGTGAAGGCTTGTGTTGGACCATCCACACTTTTTGGCACAGTCGATAGGAAAGAATTGGTGCATCAAGGGTTGCCAGAAACCCAATCAACGACCGACCTCAGGAATTTTGAATTCAGAGTTATCCCTCTCCTAGACTGGTTACCTACCCAAGGTTGAAGGGCACAGTCTGCCCTAGCTGGAGGGAGAATATATGCTATGGGATAAATATTATATATATATATATATATGGTTTGTCAATAATTTATGCTACAATGTTAACATAGCAAAGAAAGCAAAAAAAGATTTCTTTCCAATCTAATATAATGTGATATTTATTTGGAGAGAACCTCATAAAAATTTTCTCTATCATCTTTTCACCTGCTTAATCAACAGTTCCTTTGTGATACCAGACGACCTGTGAACCTGCTGGGTTCCCAATTCCAACAGGAATATAAGGTGATGCCGGCGATGGTTAGGATATTTAGATAATGTCATCCTGTGCAATCCTAGAAAACCAACAGAATTATCAGTCAATTAGAAATGTTGTTACGTTGTAATATTCACGGCACTAAAACGATATATGTACCGTAGTCCTTTTTTTTATCTTGGTACTAAAACTATAACCGTAAGGCGGCGGCGGCGGTGTATACTATGTGGCGGGTCTCGTCCACGTGCCTCCAAATTCACCGTGCTAAAATGGTGCCGATAGAAATTATAACACGAGAAACATGTCGTCACAACTGCTAGCCTTTATTATCGTGCTCGTATAGTGGGCTCGTACCAGAGAGGAGGAAAGGCAGAGAGAAAGAGAGAGAGAGAACACTACTAGATTACTGTGTTCCCATGAGGGACCCAGGGTCAGGTCCGTACCCTACGACCGCGGCAGGCAAAAAGAGGCCGATAGCTTTCTTTTTTGTTCCACGTCACCACGTGACTTCCGGTCAACACCCGACTTCCGCTTGCCACTCAATTCTCCGTTCGGGGTCACGCTACGGTCAAACCATCGTTCATCCTCTTTTGGGTCATCACTATTTTTTAAACCTTCACTATTTCTTCCTCCTCCTTCCATTAGTAGTCCTAGCTCACAAAAGTCAGGAATATACCCATCTTGCAACAATTTGACAGGACCTAAAAATGGGGACCCAATATGTTTGCGGGTCGTCTAGTGTATTAGACGACCTGGTTACAATGTTAGCATAGGGAAGAAAGCAAAGAAAACAAGAAAGACTTTCTTTCCAATCAAAAATAATGTGATTTTTTTTTGGTGAGTGGAGAGAAGCGTATAATTATGTAAATATTTGCTATATTTGACATTTTTTATGCGTTGCACTTTCTTTTCGTTTTTATTTTTTAATTTTTTAATATTTTTATTTTTATTTTCGGTTCTACTTAGTCGACTGATTATTCCTCGCGTTTTTCGATTTTCGGTCTCGTTGTCTAATCTTAGGTGCCTTTTTTATGGCTCTTGGAATCTCGACGTTTATTTCATTTTTTTCTTCTTCCAATTATTATTATTATTATTATTATTATTATTATTATTTGCCCTCCTTTTTATCTATCTTTCACTTCTTCCTTGTTGTTGTTGTTGTTGTTGTTGTTGTTGTTGTTGTTGTTGTTTGCCCTCCTTTTTATCTATCTTTCACTTCTTCCTTCTCCTCCTCTTCTTCTTCTTCTTCTTCTTCATATTATTGTTGGTATTATTATTATTGTTGTTGTTATTATTATTATTTGCTCTCCTTTTTATGTATCTTTCACTTCTTCCTCCTCCTCCCCCTTCTTCTTCTTCTATTATTATTATTTACTTTCTAATTATTATCATTATTATTATCATTGTTATTATCATTATTGTTGTTGTTGTTGCTTTTATAAATAATAATAATAATAATAATTATTATTATTATTTATTTGCCCTTCTTTTAAACACTGTTCTTCTTAAAACACTGTTTCTTCTCTTTCACCTCTTCTTCTTCTTCTTCTTCTTCTTCTTCTTCTTCTTTATTATTATTATTATTATTATTATTATTATTATTTCTCAATCTATATCTTTTTTTTATCTGTTTTAAATTCCATCTTCTTTCATCTTCTGTAAACCGGAAATTGGGTGCATAAACCAATCAATAATCGTCTTGGGAAGAGAAGAAATCGTTGGCCAATCAGCGACTTTGATTTCTGGCGTCTGAACCGGAAAGCGCGGGCAAGATGGCGGAGAACCCATTGCCGAGAATCTTCTCTATCATCTTTTCACCTGCCCAATCCCAAATTCCTTTACAATACTAGACAACCTGTGAACCTGCTGGGTTCCCAATTGCAAACAGCAATCTAATGGCGACGCCGACGATAGTTGGGATGATTGAATAATATTGTTCAATGCTGTTACAATCTTGCTAGCCATTTTATAAAGTCTGATGTATTCCTTGGAGTAGTTATAAAGGAGAAAGATGGATACCCCACGTGGTGTAATGGTTTGCAAGTTAAATTCGTAGAGCGTTGTTAATGAGTTCGATTCTCATTAAGCACCTCATACTTCCGGCCATTAAATAACTATAAAAGTGAAAGAACTTAGGGTCCGTAAATACTCATTATTTGTCAATCTGTAGTATTCCTTGGTAGAAAGATTACGTTATCCTTAGATACTCCTTGTCAGTCAATCTGTTGAATTCTTTGTTAGAAAGATTACGTTATCCTTAGATACCCTTGTCAGTCAATCTGTCGTATTCCTTGGTAGAAAGATTGCAGTGTCCGTCGATACTCCTTGTAAGTCAATCTGTTGTATTTTGGTAGAAAGATTGCAGTGTCCGTAGATACCCCTTGTTTGTTAATTTCTGGTATTTCTTAGTAAAAAGACTGCAGTGTCCATAGATACTCCTTGTTAGTCAATCCATAGTATTCCTTGGTAGAAAGATTACCTTGTCCTTAGATACCCTTGGGAGTCAATATGTTGTATTCTTTGGTAGAAAGATTGCAGTTTCCGTATATACTCCTTGTCAGTCAATCTGTTGTATTCTTTGGTAGAAAGAGTGCAGTTTCCGTAGATACTCCTTGTTAGTCAATCTGTCGTATTCTTTGGTAGAAAGAGTGCAGTGTCCGTAGATACTCCTTGTTAGTCAATCTGTTGTATTCTTTGGTAGAAAGACTGCAGTTTCCGTAGATACTACTTGTCCATCAATCTGTAATATTTCCTGGTAGAAACTACCAGTTGTCTGTAGATACTCCTTGTCAGTCAATCTGTCGCATTCCTTGGTAGAAAGATTGCATTGTCCGTAGATACTCCTTGTCAGTCAATCTGTAGTATTCCTTGGTAGAAAGATTACGTTATCCTTAGATACCCCTTGTCAGTCAATCTGTCGTATTCCTTGGTTGAAAGATTGCAGTGTCCGTAGATACTCCTTGTCAGTCAATCTGTCGTATTCCTTGGTAGAAAGATTACATTGTCCTTAGATACTCTTTATCAGTCAATCTGTAGTATTCCTTGGTAGAAAGATTGCAGTTTCCGTAGATACTCCTTGTTAGTCAATCTGTAGTGTTCTTGGTAGAAAGATTGCAGTTTCCGTAGATACTCCTTGTTAGTCAATCTAT
>CM042169.1:52597024-52607024 GCA_023376005.1 Doryteuthis pealeii
TGACACCGTATCGATCAGTTTCCAAAAGCCAGATCTTTTCAATCACGCATGATCGAATTCAGTTTTCATCAATACAGTAATCAGAATCGGAGATACGACGTTCTAAGTATCGATTTTCACTTCTACCAGAACATCCGCAGAAAAACCAGAAAATGCCGATCGCTGAGAATATTCGAGAAAAAAAACGATCTATATAATCCACTATGTATCTTTTTTGTAACGTTATTTATTTGTTGATCTGTTTTTTAGTGTCGCTACTACAGTTTCTCTCATTAGCTTTCCTCTGCACAGCCATATCCGTTACCGCAAGTGCAATTTCTTGAATAAGAATAGTCAAAATGTAATGCCATTTTCTTTATTTCATGCGAAGTTTTTTTTTTCATAAAACTAAGACCTACTTTGAGACCCTGTTTTTTTTAAATAAAACTAAGACCTACTTTGAGACCCTGGTTTTTTTTCATAAAACTAAGACCTACTTTGAGACCTTTTTTTTTCATAAAACTAAGACCTACTTTGAGACCCTCGTTTTTTTTCCATAAAACTAAGACCTTCTTTGAGACCTCGTTTTTTCATGAAACTAAGACCTACTTTGAGACCTGGTTTTTTTTCCATAAAACTATGACCTACTTTGAGACCCTCGTTTTTTTTTATAAACTAAGACTACTTTGAGACCCTCGTTTTTTTTTTCATAAAACTAAGACCTACTTTGAGACCTCGTTTTTTTATAAAACTAAGACTACTTTGAGACCCTTTTTTAAAAAATAATCTAAGTCGTATTTGAGACCCTCGTTTTTTTCATAAAACTAAGACCTACTTTGAGACCTCATTTTTTTCATAAAATTAAGACCTACTTTGAGACCCTCGTTTTTTTCATAAAACTAAGACCTACTTTGAGACCCTAACGAGGGTCAGATCAAAAATCCAACGAGTAAGACCCAACTTGCCAATCGACAATGTCCTCTCCTTCTGCATGACAATGCTCGACAACACACAAGCATCTGGGCATGGGAGAAAATCGCCTTATTCGGGTGGACAACTTACCGCCTCCTCCATACGCAACAGATTAAGTGCCTTCAGACTATACTACTACTACACTACTACTACTACTACTACTATTACTACTACTAATAATAATGAATGGAGACTTGCTGTCACTCATCCTCCAGTGAACCACCTGCTAAGGCGGGTGTAAAAAACTATAATGGAGTAAAAATAATAATTAATGTAGAGGGCATTGCCGATTATGTAAGCGGCAAAGAATCGCTTGTGCCTTGCACGAGAGACCCGGATGGGACGAGACGTAATTTGTATAAAAGGTGGATGGGCCATAATAAAAAAGCACGGTCGCTGACACTGGCAAGAAGGAACAAAGCAAGTGACTGCGAGAGTGGTGAAATTCGGAGGACTACTGTGTTTTGTTGAGGGAAAGGCATTACTGTTGTTAATTGAACATGCTCCAGTTGAAAATCTTTTTCCCAATTCATCTAGATAATAAATATTCTGCTTAAGTAATAGGTATCTAATACTTTTAACAATATCACAATTTTTCTGGACCATATATGACCTTTAGGCACCCCTTTTTGATCTCGATTCAGAAGGACATGTTTTTCATTTATACATCAATATCCGGTTGTTTTAACAGACGATTTTTAGATTTAAAAAAATATAAAACTAACCCTTAACCCTAACCCTAACAAACAACCGGATATTGATGGTGTAAATGAAAAACATGTCCTTTCTTAATCGAGATCACAAAGGGGTGCTTAAAGGTAATATGGTCCAATATCACTAGTACATATATAAAGGGCAGTTGTCGTGTATGTATGGATGGGTGTATGGCCGACTGAAACTACGAAAATAAAACAATTAACGGCAAAGTAAATATATAAACACATTCACCATCGTCAGATCTTGCTTTTTGAGCAAAAAATAATGCCGATTTGATTTATATTCGCGAAGGTGATTAAAAAATAAAATATAAGTCAATATCCGGTTGTTTGTTAGGGGTTAGGGTTAGGGTTTAGTTGTTAGGGATTAGGGTTAGGGTTGGGGGTTAGGGTTAGGGGTTAGTTTTATAATTTAAAAAAAAAACCCTCTAAAAATCGTCTATTAACAAACAACCGGATATTGACGGAGGAAATGAAAAACATGTTCTTCTGAATCGAGATCAAAAAGGGATGCGTAAAGGTCATTCCTTTCCTTCAACAAAACACAATAGTCCTCCGAATTTCACCACTCTCGCAGTCACTTGCTTTCATATCGTCTATTTTTCTTTATGGGATGCATGTCTTTTTGGCATACATGTCTTGTACCTAAACTTTGCCCCTCCCCGGTCCTGCTAGTGATATTATCAATTCCCTTTCTATCCGCATATTTCAAAGGTCGGCTCGGCCTGCACAAAGCAGCGAGAAATACAATGAATAACACTTTAATTCAGCAATAAAAAATACGTTTTATCATAAAATACCAAAAGCGGGAAGACGAACATTATCAAATCAGAGCAGTTGGCTTTTCAAAACGAGGCTTTCCTAACAATCGCCTGGTATTCATAACGAGGCTTCCCCTATGAGATATAAACAGGACACAAGAATTGGCCCAGCGTAATGGCGATCAGAATCAGCATTTTGCAAACTTGACTTGTTCCTCCGTTTTTATTATGTTTCCACGCGATTCTATAGGAAAATTTATTCATATATTCCGGTTCGCATTGAACTTGGACCTGTTCAATTGAGTTTAACTTCTGCCGGGAGAAAGTATGGAAGGAGAGAAGAGAAAGAAAAGAATAGGAAGAGGAAGCGTTTGTTAATTCTATTTCCGGTTGAGTTTTAATGGCGTCCGATTTGAATCGATGATGTTAGTTAATGAATCCATGAAAAAAAAAAATAATGGCATTTTATCCACAGTACAAAGCCAAAAAATATTCTTGTTTATTTCACCATATTTCTAGCACCATTCATTCAGCGGAGAGGGGGCATTTATCCAGGCAGCACTATTCAACTTCCCCCAAAGGGGTAGAGCTAGGGTTACTTCTTGATGCTTCAAGCATTCCAAGTATATATATATATATATATATATATATATATATATATATATATATATACTAGCACATATATGCACCCTCCGGGTGCAAGTATTTAAGTTTTAATGTAATGAAATATCGTATTAAATTAGAAACGCTAATGAAACTAAATAAGAATGCAGATAAAAAGATTTGAAACAGAGGGGGATATAATCGAAAAATAGAACAACTGAAATTTACTCTTCCATCACTCTTGTCTCTCATTGTTATTTTTTCTAATTTAAGTATTTAGTTAAAATAGGAAGTAAAGAATAAAAGTAAAGTTATCGTTTCTTGTTAATGGATTTCATTTAAGATTCATTGAAGAGATTTTTGCTTATATTCATTAAAATAAAACCAAACAGTTAGAAACCAATAATACTAAGCATATATTTATTAAAATTACATTTTTAATATCAATATGCAAATTAGCCTTCCCGTTCACACTGTAAACCGCAATTTTGTTGTATATATAAATACAATTGCATGTTATTAGCACGTAGATATGGTCAACATTATTAATAAGGTATAACAATTTTATCAGTAATTGAGGTTAAATAAAAATAAATTCATGGTAAATGTGACGTCAATAACTAAGGGAATTGTGACTTGAGTAGTGATTTAGTTTCGGTTACAGACAGAAACACACAATCTCCATTATAATATATATATATATATATATATTATATATGTGTGTGTGTGTGTAGAAAAATTGAATGGGTGGATGACATTGCCTGGATGATTTGACATGGAATTACTCTATTATAAATTTATTTCAGCTGGTGCATCTATTTAAAAAAAATGAAACCGGTTTTGTCATATAGCCATCACATATAATCTGCAGGAGTGAAGTCGGCGTATTCCATAGTCCCGACCGACAGGGTGATACTTGATGAGAGTCATCCCACATCGTACTTATTATGATAAAATGTTTTCGCTTTAAGTTCAACAATTCTGTTTAACTATCTAGTAGGCTGTCTCCGGTCTCTCTGTGTCCCTTCAAAATGTCGGGCAGATCAATTTCTCGATATTTATATATTGACCAACCCCTCCGCACGAACAGGATGCGACACAAGGTCAGTTTTCTTAAGCGGGGTCTAACAGGTTTGCAATCAGAGTTTTCCTTCTCATAGACTGGTTGCCTAGTCAAGGGAGAGTAGTTGGATGCATAACTTTCCCAAGGACCTTAACGCTATGTGAAATGCAAACGGCTTTGTCCGGGATTTGAACTCAGGTCGACGAGTCCATTTCCCATGACACAAGGTCAATATCTTAAGCGGAGTTTAACGGGCTTGAATTCAGATTTTTTTGTTTTTTTTGTTTCTTTACTTTATTTGTCTTTTTATTTAACCTACAAATGTGTCAGATCATTTTGCCTGACCCTGTATATATTACTTCCTAACCGTTAGGCACGACAAAACCCCGGACGGGTTGATATGCCGTTAAAACCAACCAACCAACCAACCAACCAACAGTGACGATCTTGCACAACAAGTCTTTTCTTTTGAACTGTGCGTGTTTACTCGTTTCCCGCTTCTTTTGCTCGTCCACAGAAAGACTTTTCCTAATTAATTGGAGATCAGTTGAAAAGATTTGGATGAAGCGTAGATGAAGCAGAATGTGTGTGTTAATAATTAGAGCAGTAAACCTTGTAAAGATTGTTTGTATCTTCAAGGTTGCTGGTCCGGTGAGGCTTGATACAGAATCGCACATAACAGATACCATTGTACGGCTAATGGTTCCTGTTGGTTAATGCTATCTATCTATCTATCTTTCTCAGTCTTTTCAGATCTATCTATCTATCTATCTATCTATCTCAGTCTGTTCAGATCTATCTATCTATCTATCTATCTATCTATCTATCTCAGTCTGTTCAGATCTATCTATCTATCTGTCTGTCTGATCAGACCTATCTATCTATCTATCTATCTATCTCAGTCTATCCAGACCTATCTATCTACCTATCTATAATCTATCTCTCAGTATGTTTCAGACTATCTATCTATCTATCTATCTATCTATCTCAGTCTTTTTCAGATCTGTCTATCTATCTATCTATCTATCTATCTATTTAATAGACAGATAGATAGGTCTGAACAGACTGAGAGAGACACACACACATGCACACACAAACACACACAAACACACACACACACAGACACACAAACACACACACACAAACACACACACACACACACACACATGTGTGTGTGTGCGTGTCTGTGTGTGTGTGTGTTTGTGTGTGCATGTGTGTGTGTGAGTCTCTCAGTCTGTTCAGACCTATCTACTGTCTATTAAATATATATATATATATATATATATATATATTATATATATATAGGTTCTTACAA
The DNA here is from genome assembly GCA_023376005.1 of Doryteuthis pealeii. Classification (NCBI taxonomy): domain Eukaryota; kingdom Metazoa; phylum Mollusca; class Cephalopoda; order Myopsida; family Loliginidae; genus Doryteuthis; species Doryteuthis pealeii. The sequence continues at coordinate 52,602,434 of CM042169.1, forward strand.
AAACAATGGCCGATTGAAGTGCTCGTTTTTTAAATGTCATTTTTACATAGAATTTGTTGTTTATTTCAGGTGAATTTTTGCATATATAATAATTAATGTGTGCTCAAAAATAATTTTTAATTCATTTTCAGATATAAAGTATTTTTGAAAAATGGGGGCATTCAAAGGTGAACATGCCTAAACATGACCTTCGCCTTCTTATGTTGCATGAGTTCAAGCTTGGGCACAATGCCTCCGAAACTGCTGCCAATATCAACAAAGCATGGGGAGATGAATCCACAAGTGATCAGACAGTACGAAGGTGGTTCCAGAATTCCGCAGTGGAGATGAGAGTCTTGAAATGAAGAAGGTAGAGGACAGACATGCGGTCTTGACAATGAACAATTGCAGCAGTTGTTGAGCAAAATCCACGACAAGTGTCAGAGAAATGTCTCAGACACTTGGTGTCAGCATTGCAACAGTTTCCCGCCATTTACAGAGTAATTGGAAAGGTGAAAACTTCGATAAATGGGTTCCTCATGAGCTCAATGAGCACCAAAAACTTAGGTGGTTTGAAGTGTGCTCGATGCTCAGTTTGCGTAACACCAATGACCCCTTGACCGAATAGTCACTTGTGGCGAAAAGTGGATCCTTTACGACAACCGTAAACGATCAGATCAATGGCTTGATCGTAATGAATCCCCCAAACACTTCCCAAAGCCAAAGTTGCACCAGTAAAAGATTATGGTGACCGTCTGGTGGTCTGCAATAGGTGTTATCCACTACGACCTTTTGAAAACCAATCAGACCATTACTGCAGAGATTTACTGAAATCAACTCGCTGATATGCACGCTTGCTTGCAAAAAAGAAGACCTGTATTAGTGAATTGACGTGGTCCAATTCTCCTCCAAGATAACACACAGCCAGATGTTGCAAGATTAACTGTACAGAAACTCACAGACTTGGGATACGAGACCTTACCACATCCTCCATATTCTCCCGAACTTTCACCTACTGATTATCATTTTTATAGGCACTTAAACACATTTTTAAATGGTAAAACTTTTCGATCTAAAGAAGAAGTGGAATCATCATTTAAAGATTTTGTTGCATCACAGCCAATAACTTTTTACCAACGCGGAATAAATGACCTCGTAGATCGATGGCAGAGATTTATAGCTGACCAAGATTCGTATTTTGACTAATTTTAACATTTCTACTGTTAATGTTTCAACAATAAATGTACATATTTGAAATCGGCCATTATTTTTTGTAACAATCTAATATATATATTATATATATATATATTAATATATATATATTATTTTATTTTTTGCTTGAAGGCAATTACAATGCATGTATCGCATAAAATTCGATACTTATAGAAAATAAACTTGAAAAGTGTAATCCCAGCAAAGGATCGCTCGGTGTGCAGAACATCGTACAGACTGTTTCGACTTTATAAGTCTCATCGGCGATGTATACTAACAATTTCTCCGACAGAAATTGAACCGGGACCTCAGCAGGCATAGTCAGAGACCATATTGCCGCGGCCACGGTACACAGCGAACAATCCCTGCGAAATTAACCTTGTCAATGATACTTAAACACCGAGCGATACTTTGCCGGGATTACAGTTGTCAAGTTTATTTTCTATAAAGTATCGAATTTTATGCGATACATGCATTGTAATTGCCTTCAAGCAAAAATATAAATGATAATATATACTTTATTCAACAATGCTTCTAAAAACAAACATCCAAAAAATCTTATATATATATATATATATATATATATATATATATATATATATATATTATATATATAAAATTTTTTTTGTGATGAAACAAAGAAAATACAGTGCTCAATCAAATTGTGAGAGCTAATATAAAGATCTTCAACAAACACCATGGGATCTAACTCAACGACTGATGATTGCCCTTGGCATGAAACTTGGGTAGCTGTTTATAATGAACATTGATCTATAAAAACTCAGCAATTAAATATATATATATATATATATATATATATATATATATATATATATCCCTAGGGTTGAGCACTCTGGGGGGGATCTTGCTGACGGCCGCCAACTCAAGCGTAAACGCAACGCTCTTCTAAGGATGGAGCACTTTGTGACGGCCTTTACACGCAAAGCGATGTGTGTATTAAAACAGTAAAATCCTTCCCATTCTGTAAGTGAAGACAGCCTAATGGTTACGGTGCGGACTGACACCCACCGATCGGATTTCAATTCCGGCTGTAGGTAGCTTACAAAATGTCTAGCCACACTGAGGAGACTTGATAAGTCGAAACACGTGTTGTGGATGACCCTATATATATATATATTATATAATTCGATCCTCGCTGAAAGCACCATACTTCCAACCTTGGTCATATCTATCTATCTATCTATCTTAGTCTGTTTAGACCTATCTATCTATCTATCTATTTAATAGACAGATCTATCGTCTTCATTTTGTTTGTAACATGAATTCTTGTTTGATCAGCTTTCTCATGGAGGTCAATGATTAAATTCGAGTCGCCTTTCTTAAGACGATGACCGTTACACAAATCGCGCCTCCTCTGGCGACTGGATCTTTATTTCTTTTGATTTATGTTCGGAACGACAAACCAATCCTTTGTCTCACTCGACGGGATGTACGATGGTAAATTATCGTTCTTCTTTCGTTCTTTGCATTCCTCATCATCCTCATCCTCATCCTTTGCCCTATCCCTCCTCATTTGCCCTCCTCCACCTTTTTCCCTCCTCCCCTTCTTCTTTTCTTACTCCTCCTCCCTCTCTACTACTAATTAGTTGCTTTCTCCATCTTTATCCTCCACGTCATATTCATCTTCTTGTTTCTCTTCTTCCCTTTTACTTTCTCCGAGCGACGTCCTCTTCTTCTTCTTCTTCTTCTTCTTCTTCTTTTCTCACTTCCCTCTTCTTCTTTTTCTTTTTTTTTTTCTTCTTCTTCTTCTTCTTCTTCTTCTTCTTCTTCTCCTTCTCTTCTTCTTCTTTTCTTTTTTCTTCTTCTTCTTCTTCTTCTTCTTCTTCTCACCTTCCCTCTTCTTCTTTCTTCTTTTTTTCTTCTTCTTCTTCTTTCTTCTCTTCTTCTTCTTCTTCTTCTTCTTCTTCTTCACTTCCTTTCTCTTTTCTTTTTTTTTTCTTCTTTCTTCTTCTTTCTTTTTCTTCTTCTTCTTCCTTCTTTCTTCTTCTTCTTCTTCTTCTTCTTCTTCTTCTTCTTCTTCACTTCTTCTTCTTCTTCTTCTTCTTCTTCTTCTTCTTCCCCTTCCCTCTTCTCTTCTTCTTCTTCTTCTTCTTCTTCTTTTCCTTCCCTCCTCCTCCTCTTCTTCTTCTTCTTTTTCTCACCTTCCTTCTTCTTCTTGTTGTTATTCTTCTTCTTCTTCTTCTTCTTCTCAATCTCTAGTATCAATGTCTCACCATCCATCAGTCATTTGTCTTTCATTTAATGACGTGCAGATCTTAAACTCGATTGGCTGACCTTTTGAAAGAAGACATCTGATTGGTAATCTTGATTGGATAAAACATGCAAAGGATTTTTTTTCAGTCTACGGAAAATTCGGCAGAATATCAAATAAGTGTGAAACAACAACAGCATCAAAAATTCCGCCCCCAAAAAAAAACAAACAAAAAAAAAATGAAAAAAATTAACAAAAAAGTTAGCTCAGTCGGTAGAGCGTTCGGCTAGAAACCACAAGGTCCTAGTTCGATACCGGCCCTCGACAACTCAGCGTATGAGTAGCACATGGATATGTGTGGTAAAGTAAGGAGCTGATGGTAGGTGTGGCGCTCCGCCTCAGATGCCAAAAAACAATCTCCTTGGTCTAGCGCTATTGAAAAGGGGATAGACTCCCTCGCTGACTGGCTGATACGACTTTAGGCCGCCCCGACGACTTTACTTACTTTATAGAAGACAGCGGACCATATTACCTTTAGGCACCCCTTTTTAATCTCGATTAAGAAAGGACATGTTTTTCACTTAACACCGTCAATATCCGGTTGTTTTAACACGATTTTTAGATTTAAAAAAAATTATAAAACCTAACCCTAACCCCTAACCCTAACCATAAAAAAAAACGGATATTGAGGGTGTAAATGAAAAACATGCCCTTTCTTAATCGAGATCAAAAAGGGGTGCCTAAAGGTAATATGGTCCAAGACAACAAATAATGATAGAGGATTGTGTTCGTTTGGTTTCTTTGTTTAATGGCATATTAAACATTTTGGGTTATTTCATGCCAAAGCCATCCTTGTAGAAAAATAGTAGAGTACAATTTTATGTTCATATGTGATTTTAGAAGTGTTTCCAAGTAGAGTTTTGAAGTGTTCTTTCCACTACAGAAGTCAATCTTCTTAGCTGACTTGCTACTTTTAACTTATAATCTAAAGGTGCTTTTCAATGCGAGAGAGAGAGAGAGAGAGAGAGAGAGAGAGAGAGGAGAGAGAGAGAGAGAGAGAGAGAGAAGAGAGAGAGAGAGAGGAGAGTATTCTAATTATCTGGCTTTGTTGGTTTTAACTCACAGCGGCTAAAATAACAACATTAATTGTTTTTTTTTCTTCCTCTCGGTTCATGGAAGGTGAGGGTG
>CM042169.1:52613857-52663227 GCA_023376005.1 Doryteuthis pealeii
AGCACACACAGAGAGATAAATGTGCATTTTTGGTTGCAAAGAAACATTATGTTATAAAAATTGTCGTAAAAAGTAAATTTATTATGATAAAAAGACATTTTTGTTCAAAAAAGTCATGTTATAAAAATCGTCGTAAAAAAGTAAATTTATTATGATAAAAGACATTTTTATTTCAAAAAGTCATTATGTTATGAAAAGTGTCGTAAAAAAGTAAATTTATTTTGATGAAAGACATTTTTGTTCAAAAACGACATTTTGTTATAAAAATCGTCGTAAAAAAGTCAATTTATTATGATAAAAGACATTTTTGTTCAAAAAAGGCATTATGTTATGAAAATCGTCGTAAAAAAGTAAATTTATTTGTATAAAAGACATTTTTGTTCAAAAAAGTTATTATGTTATAAAAATCGACGTAAAAAAGTAGATTCATTATGATAAAAGACATTTTTGTTCAAAAAAGTCATTATGTTATGAATAGTGTCGTAAAAAAGAAAATTTATTTTGATAAAAGACATTTTTCTTCAAAAAAGTCATTATGTTATAAAAATAGTCATAGAAAAGGTAAATTTTTCTATAATAAAATGCATTTTTGTTCAAATAAAACATTATGTTATAAAAATTGTAGTAAAAAAGTAAATTTATAATGATAGAAGACATTTTTGTTAAAAAAAAGTCATTATGTTTTGAAAATCGTCGTAAAAAAGTAAATTTATTTGTATGAAAGACATTTTTCTTCACAAAAGTTATTATGTTATAAAAATCAACGTAAAAAAGTAAATTTATTATGATAGAAGACATTTTTGTTCAAAAAAGACATTATGTTATAAAAATCGTCGTAAAAAAGTAAATTTTATTTTGATAAAAGACATTTTTGTTCTAAAAAGTCATTATGTTATGAAAATCGTCGTAAAAAAGTAAATTTATTATGATAAAAGACATTTTTGTTCAAAAAAGTCATGTTATAAAAAATCGTCGTAAAAAAGTAAATTTATTATGATAAAAGACATTTTTGTTCAAAAAAGTCATTATGTTATGAAAATCATTGTAAAAATGTGAATTTATTTTTGTTCAAAAAGTCAATATGTTATGAAAAGTGTCGTAAAAAAGTAAATTTATTTTGATAAAAGATATTTTTGTTCAAAACGGACATTTTGTTATAAAAATCGTCGTAAAAAAGTAAATTTATTATGATAAAAGACATTTTTCTTCAAAAAAGACATTATTTATAAAAATAGTCATAGAAAAGGTAAATTTTTCTATAGTAAAATGTATTTTTGTTCAAAGAAGACATTATGTTATAAAAATTGTCGTAAAAAAGTAAATTTATTATGATAAAAGACATTTTTGTTCAAAAAGTCATTATGTTATAAAATCGTCGTAAAAAAGTAAATTTATTTTGATAAAAGACATTTTTGTTCAAAAAGGACATTTTGTTATAAAAATCGTCGTAAAAAAGCAAATTTATTATGATAAAAGACATTTTTGTTCAAAAAAGTCATTATGTTATGAAAATCGTCGTAAAAAAGTAAATTTATTTGTATAAAAAACATTTTTGTTCAAAAAAGTTATTATGTTATAAAAATCGACGTAAAAAAGTAGATTTATTATGATAAAAGACATTTTTGTTCAAAAAAGTCATTATGTTATGAATAGTGTCGTAAAAAAGAAAATTTATTTTGATAAAAGACATTTTTCTTCAAAAAAGTCATTATGTTATAAAAATAGTCATAGAAAAGGTAAATTTTTCTATAATAAAATGCATTTTTGTTCAAATAAAACATTATGTTATAAAAATTGTAGTAAAAAAGTAAATTTATAATGATAGAAGACATTTTTGTTAAAAAAAAGTCATTATGTTTTGAAAATCGTCGTAAAAAAGTAAATTTATTTGTATGAAAGACATTTTTCTTCACAAAAGTTATTATGTTATAAAATCAACGTAAAAAAGTAAATTTATTATGATAGAAGACATTTTTGTTCAAAAAAGACATTATGTTATAAAAATCGTCGTAAAAAAGTAAATTTATTTTGATAAAAGACATTTTTGTTCTAAAAAGTCATTATGTTATGAAAATCGTCGTAAAAAAGTAAATTTATTATGATAAAAGACATTTTTGTTCAAAAAAGTCATGTTATAAAAATCGTCGTAAAAAAGTAAATTTATTATGATAAAAGACATTTTTGTTCAAAAAAGTCATTATGTTATGAAAATCATTGTAAAAATGTGAATTTATTTTTGTTCAAAAAGTCAATATGTTATGAAAAGTGTCGTAAAAAAGTAAATTTTTTTGATAAAAGATATTTTTGTTCAAAACGGACATTTTGTTATAAAAATCGTCGTAAAAAAGTAAATTTATTATGATAAAAGACATTTTTCTTCAAAAAAGACATTATTTTATAAAAATAGTCATAGAAAAGGTAAATTTTTCTATAGTAAAATGTATTTTTGTTCAAAGAAGACATTATGTTATAAAAATTGTCGTAAAAAAGTAAATTTATTATGATAAAAGACATTTTTGTTCAAAAAAGTCATTATGTTATAAAATCGTCGTAAAAAAGTAAATTTATTTTGATAAAAGACATTTTTGTTCAAAAAGGACATTTTGTTATAAAAATCGTCGTAAAAAAGCAAATTTATTATGATAAAAGACATTTTTGTTCAAAAAAGTCATTATGTTATGAAAATTGTCGTAAAAAAGTAAATTTATTTGTATAAAAAACATTTTTGTTCAAAAAAGTTATTATGTTATAAAAATCGACGTAAAAAAGTAGATTTATTATGATAAAAGACATTTTTGTTCAAAAAAGTCATTATGTTATGAATAGTGTCGTAAAATAGAAAATTTATTTTGATAAAAGACATTTTTGTTCAAAAAAGTCATTATGTTATAAAAAAGTCATAGAAAAGGTAAATTTTTCTATAATAAAATGCATTTTTGTTCAAATAAAACATTATGTCATAAAAATTGTAGTAAAAAAGTAAATTTATTATGATAGAAGACATTTTTGTTCAAAAAAGACATTATGTTATAAAATCGTCGTAAAAAAGTAAATTTATTTTGATAAAAGACATTTTTGTTCTAAAAAGTCATTATGTTATGAAAATCGTCGTAAAAAAGTAAATTTATTATGATAAAAGACATTTTTGTTCAAAAAAGTCATTATGTTATGAAAATCGTTGTAAAAAAGTAAATTTATTTTGATAAAAGACATTTTTGTTCAAAACGACATTTTGTTATAAAAATCGTCGTAAAAAAGTAAATTTATTATGATAAAAGACAATTTTGTTCAAAAAAGTCATTATGTTGTAAAAATAGCCGTATAAAAAGTAAATTTTTCCATGATAAAATGCATTTTTGTTCAAAAAAGACATTATATTATAAAAATCGTCGTAAAAAAGTAAATTTATTTTGATAAAAGACATTTTTGTTCAAAAAAGTCATTATGTTATGAAAATCGTCGTAAAAATGTGAATTTATTTGTATAAAAGACAATTTTGTTCAAAAAAGTAAATTTATTATGATAAAAGACATTTTTGTTCAAAAAAGACATTATGTTATAAAAATAGTCATAGAAAAAGTAAATTTTTCTATAATAAAATGTATTTTTGTTCAAAGAAGACATTATGTTATAAAAATTGTCGTAAAAAATAAATTATAAAAATCGTCGTAAAAAAGTAAATTTATTATGATAAAAGACATTTTTGTTCAAAAAAGTCATTATGTTATGAAAATCGTCGTAAAAATGTGAATTTATTTGTATGAAAGACATTTTTGTTCAAAAAAGTCATTATGTTATGAAAATCGTCGTAAAAAAGTAAATTTATTATGATAAAAGACATTTTTGTTCATAAAAGACATTATGTTATAAAATTAGTCATAGTAAAAGTAAATGATTCTATAATAAAATGCATTTTTGTTTCAAGAAGACATTATGTTATAAAAATTATCGTAAAAAAGTAAATTTATTATGATAAAAGACATTTTTGTTCAAAAAGTCATTATGTTATGAAAATCGTCGTAAAAAAGTAAATTTGTTTTGATAAAAGACGTTTTTGTTCAAAAAAGTCATTATGTTATAAAAATTGTCGTAAAAAAGTAAATTTATTATGATAAAAGACATTTTTGTTCAAAAAAGTCATTATGTTATAAAAGTGTCGTAAAAAAGTAAATTTATTATGATAAAAGACATTTTTGTTCAAAAACGACATTTTGTTATAAAAATCGTCGTAAAAAAGTAAATTTATTATGATAAAAGACATTTTTGTTCAAAAATGTCATTATGTTATGAAAATCGTCGTAAAAAAGTAAATTTATTTGTATAAAAGACATTTTTGTTCAAAAAAGTTATTATGTTATAAAATCGTCGTAAAAAAGTAAATTTATTTTGATAAAAGACATTTTTGTTCAAAAAGGACATTTTGTTATAAAAATCGTCGTAAAAAAGCAAATTTATTATGATAAAATACATTTTTGTTCAAAAAAGACATTATGTTATAAAAATAATCATAGAAAAGGTAAATTTTTCTATAATAAAATGCATTTTTGTTCAAATAAAACATTATGTTATAAAAATCGACGTAAAAAAGTAAATTTATTATGATAAAAGACATTTTTGTTCAAAAAAGTCATTATGTTATGAAAATCGTCGTAAAAAAGTAAATTTATTTTGATAAAAGACATTTTTGTTCAAAAACGACATTTTGTTATAAAAATCGTCGTAAAAAAGCAAAGTTATTATGATAAAAGACAATTTTGTTCAAAAAAGTCATTGTGTTGTAACAATAGCCGTATAAAAAGTAAATTTTTCCATGATAAAATGCATTTTTGTTCAAAGAAGACATTATGTTATAAAAATCGTCGTGAAAAAGTAAATTTATTTTGATATAAGTCATTTTTGTTCAAAAAAGTCATTATGTTATAAAAATCGTCGTAAAAATGAGAATGTATTTGCATAAAAGACAATTTTGTTCAAAAAAGAAAATTTTATTATGATAAAAGACATTTTTGTTCAAAAAAGACATTATGTTATAAAAATAGTCATAGAAAAAGTAAATTTTTCTATAATAAAATGTATTTTTGTTTAAAGAAGACATTATGTTATAAAAATTGTCGTATAAAAGTAAAAAAGTAAATTTATGATAGAAGACATTTTTGTTCAAAAATGTCATTATGTTATGAAAATCGTCGTAAAAAAGTAAATTTATTTGTATAAAAGACATTTTTGTTCAAAAAAGTTATTATGTTATAAAAATCGAGGTAAAAAAGTAAATTTATTATGATAGAAGACATTTTTGTTCAAAAAAGTCATTATGTTATAAAAATTGTCGTTAAAAAGTAAATTTATTATGATAAAAGACATTTTTGTTCATAAAAGACATTATGTTATAAAAATAGTCACAGAAAAAGTAAATGTTTCTATAATAAAATGCATTTTTGTTTAAAAGACGACATTATGTTATAAAAATTGTCGTAAAAAAGTAAATTTATTATGATAAAAGACATTTTTGTTCAAAAAAGTTATTATGTTATAAAATCGTCGTAAAAAAGTAAATTTATTTTGATAAAAGACATTTTTGTTCAAAAAGGACATTTTGTTATAAAAATCGTCGTAAAAAAGCAAATTTATTATGATAAAATACATTTTTGTTCAAAAAAGACATTATGTTATAAAAATAATCATAGAAAAGGTAAATTTTTCTATAATAAAATGCATTTTTGTTCAAATAAAACATTATGTTATAAAAATCGACGTAAAAAAGTAAATTTATTATGATAAAAGACATTTTTGTTCAAAAAAGTCATTATGTTATGAAAATCGTCGTAAAAAAGTAAATTTATTTTGATAAAAGACATTTTTGTTCAAAACGACATTTTGTTATAAAAATCGTCGTAAAAAATTAAAGTTATTATGATAAAAGACAATTTTGTTCAAAAAAGTCATTGTGTTGTAACAATAGCCGTATAAAAAGTAAATTTTTCCATGATAAAATGCATTTTTGTTCAAAGAAGACATTATGTTATAAAAATCGTCGTGAAAAAGTAAATTTATTTTGATATAAGTCATTTTTGTTCAAAAAAGTCATTATGTTATAAAAATCGTCGTAAAAATGTGAATGTATTTGCATAAAAGACAATTTTGTTCAAAAAAGAAAATTTTATTATGATAAAAGACATTTTTGTTCAAAAAAGACATTATGTTATAAAAATAGTCATAGAAAAAGTAAATTTTTCTATAATAAAATGTATTTTTGTTTAAAGAAGACATTATGTTATAAAAATTGTCGTATAAAAGTAAAAAAGTAAATTTATGATAGAAGACATTTTTGTTCAAAAAAGACATTTTGTTATAAAAATCGTCGTAAAAAAGTCAATTTATTATGATAAAAGACATTTTTGTTCAAAAAAGTCATTATGTTATGAAAATCGTCGTAAACAAAAATAAGTCACTATGTTATGAAAAGTGTCGTAAAAAAGTAAATTTATTTTGATAAAAGACATTTTTGTTCTAAAACGACATTTTGTTATAAAAATCGTCGTAAAAAAGTAAATTTATTATGATAAAAGACATTTTTGTTCAAAAAAGTCATTATGTTATGAAAATCGTCGTAAAAAAGTAAATTTATTTTGATAAAAGACGTTTTTGTTCAAAAAAGTCATTATGTTATAAAAATCGTCGTAAAAATTAAATTTGTTATGATAAAAGACATTTTTGTTCAAAAAAGACATTATGTTATAAAAATAGTCATAGAAAAAGTAAATTTTTCTATAATAAAATGCATTTTTGTTCAAATAAAACATTATGTTATAAAAATCGACGTAAAAAAAGTAAATTTATTATGATAGAAGACATTTTTGTTCAAAAAAGTCATTATGTTATAAAAATCGTCGTAAAAAAGTAAATTTATTTTGATAAAAGACATTTCTGTTCAAAAAAGTCATTATGTTATGAAAATCGTCGTAAAAATGTGAATTTATTTGTATTAAAGACAATTTTGGTCAAAAAAGTTATGTTATAAAAATCGTCGTAAAAAAGTAGATTTATTATGATCAAAGACATTTTTCTTCAAAAAAGACATTATGTTATAAAAATAGTCATAGAAAAGGTAAATTTTTCTAAAATAAAATGCATTTTTGTTCAAAGACATCATGTTATAAAAATTGTAGTAAAAAAGTAAATTTATCATGATAAAAGACATTTTTGTTCAAAAAAGTCATTATGTTATAAAAATCGTCGTAAAAAAGTAAATTTATTATGATAAAAGACATTTTTGTTCAAAAACGACATTTTGTTATAAAAATCGTCGTAAAAAAGCAAATTTATTATGATAAAAGACATTTTTGTTCAAAAAAGTCATTATGTTATAAAAATCGTCGTAAAAAAGTAAATTTATTTGTATAAAAGACATTTTTGTTCAAAAAAGTCATTATGTTATGAAAATCGTCGTAAAAAAGTAAATTTATTTGTATAAAAGACATTTTTGTTCAAAAAAGTTATTATGTTATGAAAATCGACGTAAAAAAGTAAATTTATTATGATAAAAAACATTTTTCTTCAAAAAAGTCATTATGTTAAAAAAATATCCATAGAAAAGGTAAATTTTTCTATAATAAAATGTATTTTTGTTTAAAGAATACATTTTGTCATAAAAATCGCCGTAAAAAAGTAAATTTATCATGATAAAAGACATTTTTCTTCAAAAAAGTCATTATGTTATAAAAGTGTCGTAAAAAAGTAAATTTATTATGATAAAAGACATTTTTGTTCAAAAAGTCATTATGTTATAAAAATAGCCGTATAAAAAGTAAATTTTTCCATGATAAAATGCATTTTTGTTCAAAGAAGACGTTATGTTATAAAAATCGTCGTAAAAAGGTAAATTTATTATGATAAAAGACATTTTTATTCAAAAAAGTCATTATGTTATAAAAATCGTCGTAAAAAAGTAGATTTATCATGATAAAAGACATTATTGTTCAAAAAAGTCATAATGTTATAAAAATAGTCATAGAAAAAGTAAATTTTTCTATAATAAAATGCATTTTTGTTCAAAAAAGTTATTATGTTATAAAAATCGACGTAAAAAAGTAAATTTATTATGATAAAAGACATTTTTGTTAAAAAAAGTCATTATGTTATAAAAATAGCCGTATAAAAAGTAAATTTTTCCATGATGAAATGCATTTTTGTTCAAAGAAGACGTTATGTTATAAAAATCGTCGTAAAAAGGTAAGTTTATTATGATAAAAGACATTTTTATTCAAAAAAGTCATTATGTTATTAAAATCGTCGTAAAAATGTGAATTTATTTGTATAAAAGACAATTTTGTTCAAAAAAGTAAATTTATCATGATAAAAGACATTTTTGTTCAAAAAAGACATTATGTTATAAAAATAGTCATAGAAAAAGTAAATTTTTCTATAATAAAATGTATTTTTGTTCAAAGAAGACATTATGTTATAAAAATCGTCGTAAAAAAGTAAATTTATGATAAAAGACATTTTTGTTCAAAAACGACATTTTCTTATAAAAATCGTCGTAAAAAAGTCAATTTATTATGATAAAAGACATTTTTGTTCAAAAAAGTCATTATGTTATGAAAATCGTCGTAAAAAAGTAAATTTATTTGTATAAAAGACATTTTTGTTCAAAAAACGACATTTTGTTATATAAATCGTCGTAAAAAAGTAAATTTATTATGATAGAAGACATTTTTGTTCAAAAAAGTTATTATGTTATAAAAATTGTCGTAAAAAAGTAAATTCATTATGATAAAAGACATTTTTGTTCATAAAAGACATTATGTTATAAAAATAGTCATAGAAAAAGTAAATGATTCTATAATAAAATGCATTTTTGTTTAAAGAAGACATTATGTTATAAAAATTGTCGTAAAAAAGTAAATTTATTATGATAAAAGACATTTTTGTTCACAAAAGTCAATATGTTATAAAATCGTCGTAAAAAAGTAAATTTATCATGACAAAGGACATTTTTGTTCAAAAAGTCATTATGTTATGAATAGTGTCGTAAAAAAGTAAATTTATTTTGATAATAGACATTTTTGTTCAAAAAAGTCATTATGTTATAAAAATAGTCATAGAAAAGGTAAATTTTTCTATAATAAAATGCATTTTTGTTCAAATAAAACATTATGTTATAAAAATTGTAGTAAAAAAGTAAATTTATAATGATAAAAGACATTTTTGTTAAAAAAAGTCATTATGTTATAAAAATCGTCGTAAAAAGGTAAATTTATTATGATAAGAGACATTTTTATTCAAAAAAGTCAATGTGTTATGAAAATCGTCGTAAAAATGTGAATTTATTTGTATAAAAGACAATTTTGTTCAAAAAAGTAAATTTATTATGATAAAAGACATTTTTATTCAAAAAAGACATTATGTTATAAAAATAGTCATAGAAAAAGTAAATTTTTCTATAATAAAATGTATTTTTGTTCAAAGAAGACATTATGTTATAAAAATTGTCGTAAAAAAGTAAATTTATTATGATAAAAGTCATTTTTGTTCACAAAAGACAATATGTTATGAAAAGTGTCGTAAAAAAGTAAATTTATTTTGATAAAAGACATTTTTATTCAAAAATGACATTTTGTTATAAAAATCGTCGTAAAAAAGTAAATTTATGATGATAAAAGACATTTATGTTCAAAAAAGTCATTATGTTATGAAAATCGTCGTAAAAAAGTAAATTTATTATGATAAAAGACATTATTGTTCAAAAAAGTCATAATGTTATAAAAATAGTCATAGAAAAAGTAAATTTTTCTATAATAAAATGCATTTTTGTTCAAAAAAGACATTATGTTATAAAAATCGACGTAAAAAAGTAAATTTATTATGATAAAAGACATTTTTGTTCAAAAAAGTCATTATGTTATGAAAATCGTTGTAAAAAAGTAAATTTATTTTGATAAAAGACATTTTTGTTCAAAACGACATTTTGTTATAAAAATCGTCGTAAAAAGGTAAATTTATTATGATAAAAGACATTTTTATTCAAAAAAGTAATTATGTTATAAAAATCGTCGTAAAAAAGTAAATTTATTTTGATAAAAGACATTTTTGTTCAAAGCGACATTTTTTTATAAAAATCGTCGTAAAAATGTAAATTTATTATGATAAAAGACATTTTTGTTCAAAAAAGTTATTATGTTATTAAAATCGACGTAAAAAAGTAAATTTATTTTGATAAAAGACATTTTTCTTCAAAAAAGACATTATGTTATAAAAATAGTCATAGAAAAGGTAAATTTTTCTAAAATAAAATGCATTTTTGTTCAAAGACATTATGTTATAAAAATTGTAGTAAAAAAGTAAATTTATTATGATAAAAGACATTTTTGTTCAAAAAAGTCATTATGTTATAAAAATCGGCGTAAAAAAGTAAATTTATTATGATAAAAGACATTTTTGTTCAAAAAAGTCATTATGTTATGAAAATCGTTGTAAAAAAGTAAATTTATTTTGAGAAAAGACATTTTTGTTCAAAACGACATTTTGTTATAAAAATCGTCGTAAAAAAGTAAATTTATTATGATAAAAGACAATTTTGTTCAAAAAAGACATTATGTTGTAAAAATAGCCGTATAAAAAGTAAATTTTTTCATGATAAAATGCATTTTTGTTCAAAGAAGACATTATGTTATAAAAATCGTCGTAAAAAGGTAAATTTATTATGATAAAAGACATTTTTATTCAAAAAAGTAATTATGTTATAAAAATCGTCGTAAAAAAGTAAATTTATTTTGATAAAAGACATTTTTATTCAAAAAAGTAATTATGTTATAAAAATCCTCGTAAAAAAGTAAATTTATTATGATAAAAAGACATTTTTGTTCAAAAAAGACATTATGTTATGAAAATCGTCGTAAAAAAGTAAATTTATTTGTATAAAAGACATTTTTGTTCAAAAACGACATTTTGTTATAAAAATCGTCGTAAAAAGGTAAATTTATTATGATAAAAGACATTTTTATTCAAAAAAGTAATTATGTTATAAAAATCGTCGTAAAAAAGTAAATTTATTTTGATAAAAGACATTTTTTTCAAAGCGACATTTTTTTATAAAAATCGTCGTAAAAATGTAAATTTATTATGATAAAAGACATTTTTGTTCAAAACGACATTTTTTTATAAAAATCGTCGTAAAAAAGTAAATTTATTTTGATAAGACATTTTTGTTCAAAAACGACATTTTGTTATAAAAATCGTCGTAAAAAAGTAAATTTATTATGATAAAAGACAATTTTGTTCAAAAAAGACATTATGTTGTAAAAATAGCCGTATAAAAAGTAAATTTTTTATGATAAAATGCATTTTTGTTCAAAGAAGACATTATGTTATAAAAATCGTCGTAAAAAGGTAAATTTATTATGATAAAAGACATTTTTATTCAAAAAAGTAATTATGTTATAAAAATCCTCGTAAAAAAGTAAATTTATTATGATAAAAGACATTTTTGTTAAAAAAAGACATTATGTTATAAAAATATTCATAGAAAAAGTAAATTTTTCTATAATAAAATGTATTTTTGTTCAAAGAAGACATTATGTTATAAAAATCGTCGTAAAAAAGTAAATTCATGATAAAAGACATTTTTGTTCAAAAACGACATTTTCTTATAAAAATCGTCGTAAAAAAGTCAATTTATTATGATAAAAGACATTTTTGTTCAAAAAAGTCATTATGTTATGAAAATCGTCGTAAAAAAGTAAATTTATTTGTATAAAAGACATTTTTGTTCAAAAACGACATTTTGTTATAAAAGTGTCGTATAAAAGTAAATTTATTATGATAAAAGTCATTTTTGTTCAAAAAAGTCACTATGTTATAAAATCGTCGTAAAAAAGTGAATTTATTATGATAAAAGACATTTTTGTTCAAAAAGTCACTATGTTATGAAAAGTGTCGTAAAAAAGTAAATTTATTATGATAAAAGACATTTTTGTTCAAAAACGACATTTTGTTATAAAAATCGTCGTAAAAAAGTAAATTTATTATGATAAAAGACATTTTTGTTCTAAAACGACATTTTGTTATAAAAATCGCCGTAAAAAAGTAAATTTATTATGATAAAAGACAATTTTGTTCTAAAACGACATTTTGTTATAAAAATCGCCGTAAAAAAGTAAATTTATTATGATAAAAGACATTTTTGTTCTAAAACGACATTTTGTTATAAAAATCGCCGTAAAAAAGTAAATTTATTATGATAAAAGACATTTTTGTTCAAAAAAGTCATTATGTTATAAAAGTGTCGTAAAAAAGTAAATTTATTATGATAAAAGACATTTTTGTTCAAAAACGACATTTTGTTATAAAAATCGTCGTAAAAAAGTAGATTTATTATGATAAAAGACATTTTTGTTCAAAAACGACATTTTCTTATAAAAATCGTCGTAAAAAAGTCAATTTATTATGATAAAAGACATTTTTGTTCAAAAAAGTCATTATGTTATGAAAATCGTCGTAAAAAAGTAAATTTATTTGTATAAAAGAAAGTTTTGTTCAAAAACGACATTTTGTTATAAAAGTGTCGTATAAAAGTAAATTTATTATGATAAAAGTCATTTTTGTTCAAAAAAGTCACTATGTTATAAAATCGTCGTAAAAAAGTGAATTTATTATGATAAAAGACATTTTTGTTCAAAAAGTCACTATGTTATGAAAAGTGTCGTAAAAAAGTAAATTTATTATGATAAAAGACATTTTTGTTCAAAAACGACATTTTGTTATAAAAATCGCCGTAAAAAAGTAAATTTATTATGATAAAAGACATTTTTGTTCTAAAACGACATTTTGTTATAAAAATCGCCGTAAAAAAGTAAATTTATTATGATAAAAGACATTTTTGTTCTAAAACGACATTTTGTTATAAAAATCGCCGTAAAAAAGTAAATTTATTATGATAAAGACATTTTTGTTCAAAAAAGTCATTATGTTATAAAAGTGTCGTAAAAAAGTAAATTTATTATGATAAAAGACATTTTTGTTCTAAAACGACATTTTGTTATAAAAATCGCCGTAAAAAATAAATTTATTATGATAAAAGACATTTTTGTTCTAAAACGACATTTTGTTATAAAAATCGCCGTAAAAAAGTAAATTTATTATGATAAAAGACATTTTTGTTCAAAAAAGTCATTATGTTATAAAAGTGTCGTAAAAAAGTAAATTTATTATGATAAAAGACATTTTTGTTCTAAAACGACATTTTGTTATAAAAATCGTCGTAAAAAAGTAGATTTATTATGATAAAAGACATTTTTGTTCAAAAAAGTCATTATGTTATGAATAGTGTCGTAAAAAAGTAAATTTATTTTGATACAAGACATTTTTGTTCAAAAACGACATTTTGTTTTCAAAATCGTCGTAAAAAAGTAAATTTATTATGATAAAAGTCATTTTTGTTCAAAAAGTCATTATGTTATAAAAATAGCCGTATAAAAAGTAAATTTTTCCATGATAAAATGCATTTTTGTTCAAAGACGTTATGTTATAAAAATCGTCGTAAAAAGGTAAATTTATTATGATAAAAGACATTTTTATTCAAAAAAGTCATTATGTTATAAAAATCATCGTAAAAAAGTAAATTTATCATGATAAAAGACATTATTGTTCAAAAAAGTCATAATGTTATAAAAATAGTCGTAAAAAAGTAAATTTATTATGATAAAGACATTTTTGTTCAAAAAAGTCATTATGTTATAAAAACATAATTACGTTATAAAAACCATCTTCAAAAATTAATTTTCTTACTAAAAAAAGGCATTTATATTGACAAAAGTCATTATGTCATAAAAATCGTCTCAAAAAAGTTCATTTCTTCCAATAAAAGCATTTTTTTTGTAAAAAATAACCACAGCCTGAAAGAATTGTTGATTTAGCTTGTCAGTGAGATTGGATCTCTATATTACTGATAATCTGTTTGTGGCCACCCATGCCTTTCCTATACGTGTATTAACATCGCTTTCTGTGGATGAGATATTACTATCTAGGTACGTGAACTGTTCTACTGGCTAAAGAGGCTAACCGTCAAGTGTGGAGATGTCTCCTTTCTCTTTGAAGCACATGAACTCTGTTTTATCAGAGTTCACATAGAGGCTGATATTCTTTGCTGCCTTCTCCAGGGTATGCAATAGTGACAGCCTGTGCTGGTGTATCTGCAAGAAGCGCAAGGTCATCAGCTGAGTCTGCATCTGTGACTGTTTGTGCAGGATATCGCCTGCTTCTTGCCTTTCTTAGTGTGAAGCCTTTTTCTTTTATGGTATCTAATGATGGTCAAAGTGCATAGTCTAGGCATATTATAAATATATATGGTGCTAATGTATCTCCTTGTAGAACACCAGCGGCAATGTCAAAGAAATCTGTGTCGCCATCATGTGAGCGTACTATTGCTTTAGTGTCTTTGTAGAGCATCATTATAGCAGCAACCGTTTCTTTGGGGAGACCGTATGCTAGTAGTATTAGTTCCATTTTCCCTCTGTGTATGGAATCAAATGCCTTGGAGAAGTCTACGAATAGCAGTATTGCCTTTAGATTCTTTGCTCGAACCCCTTCTATGATCCTTCGCATGGTTAGGATCTGGGAGGTTGTGGATCGATTTCTGTGGAATCCGTTTTGGTTTTTCCTAAGGATTTTCTCTATTTCGGGTTGGATGCGATTAAGAAGGGCATTATATATTTTAGCTGCAATAGCAGTAAAAGTTATGCCTCTGTAGTTTTTAGTGATTCCGAGGTCTCCCTTTTTGGGGAATGGGAGGATGCATCCTTTCATCCTCATGAAAATTTATATGCTGCACATATCTGTCTGGATGCAGCCAACCTTGATGATGTCCCCATTAACTTCTAATGCAACTCCACTAGCTAGGGTGCTCATATTAATCCACACTATTTGCCAAGCTGTTAGGGTTCCCCCCGCCCCCCATCTAATTATATGTTGCAGTCCAAACTTTTGGTGTGTGGTCAAATTTGGTGCTGAAGTCCTGTTCGTCAATGGTTAATGCTGCACATTGGGGTGATTTACTGCAACAGAATTCTACTGCAACACCAGATGAAATGATACCCCCACCCATTTCTCTTCTTGCCAATCAATCAATCACATCCAAACAGCCTATCATAAATCCCCAAGATGTCAACCTCAACAAAAATTGCCCCATTCTAAAATGGAAGACCCTGACTCTGTTGGTGGTTGTCACACACAAAAAAGAAGACCTCCTTGTTCATGAATGGCACTTTTGCTGGTTATTGATCAGGAACAACCAGATTTAATGTTGAATGCAGCTTCCTGTTAATTTGGACTGATTACAGGTAGTGCCAAGCTCTTATCTGCCCTAGAGAAGAGACGACCACCATTGTCCATTTCCCTGTCTCGTTTCCTGAACAGGTAACCTACTTCATGGCACTGGAAACAGCTTATCTCCCGTTGTGGTCTATGCACACTTGTACTGCTCTCTGTTTGATGGCTGGGACAGTCTTGTGCTACATGGTTTAGTCCATTTCAAGTGCCGCACATAATGTGAGTACATTGACCATCAGGGACGTCACTCCTCCTAATCCATGTCTCCTGTGTTGCTGATGTTACTACCACAGTTGGTTGCACCATGTCGTCCTTCAGGATCTTCTGGGCATGCACCAGCATCTGGTCAATGGACAACTAATCCATTCTTGTTAATGTGTGAAGGAATTGCCTAACATTTGCTGACAGTCTCTCTACACAAAAGCATCTGAAATTGCAGTCACTCACTTCTTCAAGTTCCAATATGACAATCTTCTGTAACCTCACCA
Source organism: Doryteuthis pealeii (assembly GCA_023376005.1). NCBI lineage: Eukaryota > Metazoa > Mollusca > Cephalopoda > Myopsida > Loliginidae > Doryteuthis > Doryteuthis pealeii. Next base: position 52,629,670 of record CM042169.1, read on the forward strand.
GTCAATCATGTCAATGGATTAATGATGATTCATCTGCCATTCATTGTGAACTGGTTGAATATGTTGAGAAATGATCTTTTGTTAAGGCAGTCTACAAGGCATTTGGTTTGCATTCAATCATCAATTGCTGGTAGACAGCAAACATCTGATAAAGGACTGATCTACTCTCAACACTTTATCTTGCACATTTTGAAAACAACTCTGCCTTCTCCATCCATTTGATCACCGATCCAGTTCCATCAAATAGGGGAATCAACTTCAGACCAAAGCCGCCATCCATAGCTTGTAAGGGAATTTCCAGAAAATTCTTTCAAGTCAGGTTCAGAATTGGTCTCAGATCTCAGAGATGTCAGGTCTCCACTCACCATTAATGGTGTCTTTAAACTGTCTACTTTAGTGTGACAGCTGGTTATAAAGTAAGCAGCACACTTTTGCATGTATGATTTGACGACTGTAAAAAATTGTGACCATTGCGCATTATATATATATATAAATGTTCAGTTCATTAAACTGAAATCATTGCATGTGTCATTGCAATAGATTTTCAAATTTTTAAATTTTATTTTGGTGTCTCTTAGGTCGAGCTATTCGTCATCAAAAAGATTATGCTGTAGTCTTGCTCTTGGACAGACGTTATCAGAAACCAAGTGTGGCTGCCAAATTGCCAAATTGGATTCGAACATTGCTTAGAAACTTCAAATTTGGACAAGCAGTTGGTGCTATTTCAAAGGTAAGTAAATATATTTATCTGTTTCAGTCTGCTCATATCTATCTATATGTATACAGTGACGCTGATAGCTTTTTAATTTAGTGAGTCCTAGGACCCATGGATTAGATTTGAATGAGTCCCTGGAAAATTTGATGGGTCCTAACAAAAGATGTATGTATGTATGTATATATATATATACTCATGCTAAAGCTGTGAATCAATGATTGTTTGCTAAAGACTTTTTCCTATTTAGTTTAATGACACAAAATTCCTATCAAAATATTCCTTTGTTCTAGGAATGTTTGAATAAATATCCATTTTAATTGGTTCTGATTAGTTGTAATTAGCAATTTAGTCAAAAACTGACCTGTCTCTTACTTCACATTCTGTCTGTCACTTTCCCCCTCTTTATGTATATCTTGATTACCTTCTCATTATATATGTTAGTTTCTCTCTGAGTGTAAAGAGAGTGTGAAATATATTTGTATGTTAAGTTTCAGAATCATCTAGCCCATAGCTTCTCAACATCTTAATTGGGTCCATTTAAATTTAAATTAGGTTAAATGTTCCCTTTCTTAGAAATCTTACAAAAAGATTTAATGCTTTTTAAAAGAATTATCTGGGTGTATTCTTTTTTTAATTTAATCCGCTTTGCAAACTCACTTTTCCCTAATATCAATTATCTAACCAGAGCTCAATGGCTGACCCAATAGGTCACAATTTGTCTAATATATATATATATATATATATATATATATATATACACTAGACATCAGATTTATTTTTTTAGCATTCATAACATGTAATTTTAATGTATAATTCTAATATATTAATTAGCATAATAAATTTATTAGATATAGTTTTTCTCATCTATTTGGTTTTTTTTACTAATGTTATTATTCTATTATCAATTCAAATCCGTACGGGATATCTGCCAATTTTGCTGATGTTTATTACTGTTCATGTTACATTATTATTAAAAATAGTGTTAGTAAATAATTCAATAAATTTTCTTTGTATCTTATTTTTCAATTCATTTGTAATTTTATTTGAAAAGTAAAATATAATTATTTAAAAAAGCCGTAAAACAAATAAAGGTTGAAATCTGATTTAATTCTACTTTCAAAGTAATTTTTATGTATGATATCTTTATCTTAATATATCATTCAAAACTAAATAATAAGAATGATTATTTTTAATAATTATTAGTAATATAAATTTATTACTATTATTCATTTATGTATTTTATTTTTACTTCTTATTTTATCATTAATTCAAATCCATACATGAAATCTACTGTTAAAGTTTAATACTACTGTCCATTTGAATACAAAATAAAACAAATGGTATTATTACTAAAATAGTGTCATTAAGTAAATAATTCAATAAACATTTGTTTTCTTTTTTTTTAAGTTTTTTTTTTTTAAAGACAGCACGTCATACTACTTTGAATTCAAAATTTTTGTGGTTGTTTCATTGCTGTGGTTGTTTTCCTGACTGTGATATGCATATGGGGTTTGAGGACCACTTGTGAATTTTCTATTCTCTTGGTACTCTTTTGGTGAAATCACCTACAAACTTAAATACAATTTCTGCTACAGCATCCACACTCACTGTCATCAACATCGAAGACATCATCTAGTGACCTGATATTCTCCTTGCAGGGTTACATCTAACCAAATTGATCATATCCTCATCAAATGCTGCAGGGCCTCTCCTGCAGTGCTGAAACTGGGAATGTGAATGGTTTCAATCATGTTCTAGTCTGAGCAAATCATATTTGCCTTCATCTCAAAACAAATAAAACTCTTACTTGAGCCTTGAAGTATGATGCTTCAAAGGTTCAAATGTTAATTAACATTGTTAATACTTTCAGAATTCAGTTGTCAAACTTATTTAACAGCTTTGAACCTCATCATTCAGATGATACTCCTGTAGAAGAGATGTGACAATCTTTTAAATGCAACATTAAAACAGTTGCATACAAATCTTTCTCCGCACCCCTAAAAAGGGCTGTCAAAGGAATTGGGTTACAGGCCAAACTATTGACCTTGCTTACACAACCAAACAAGCTCACTGCATTGGGTCCAATAACTACCAGTGTCTTTGTCAAGAGATTGCAACGTCTGAAAGAGCCGATAGAAACACCTATCGACAAAATATAGCAGAAGACATGGAGCAAGCATCATCAGTGGGTGACTTGAGGAAACTGTACAACTTGCTCTGTTCCAGCACAGAATCATCTGGGATGAGTAGTGAAGTCATTCTCAACCAGCAAAGTAAACCAATATTGATGATCGCATATAATGCTCAAGTGATCACTTTGTCTCACTGCTTAATTATGACCATCAACCCTCTTTAAGATCTGAGGGTATCCCAACTTGTGCCTACGAATGTGACACTTCCCACCAGTCGTTGTTGATGTCTTGGATACAATTCATAAGCTTAAAAATAATAAAGCCGATGGTGAAGATGATCTTCTTGCTGAGATTTTGGTCTCACTCCAACACAAAATCATTTTACAAATCTAGGAAACTGAGAGTCTTCCTCACGACTGGAGTGATGTCACTTGCCCATTTTTACAAGAAAGGCAATAAACAGTATTGTTAGTAACTATAGTGGAATTAGCTTCATTGATATTACTGCCTAAATTTTCACCACAGTAATGCGGAAATATTTCCAACACCAACGCAACCTACATACAAAACCGAATCAGTATGGATGCACTGATCAGATCTTCCCACTTTAGCAAGTGCTTGAGCATCATTGGTGCTTCCAACAGAAAACAATTGTTTGCTTCATAGACTTTGCTGCAGCCTTTAACTCAGTTAGCTGTGAAAGATTATGCAAGCAGATGATATCACACCAAAACTTCTTAATCAACTACTATACCTCCACCCACACAAAAATTTGTGTGTATGGTCAGAAATCTCAATTCTTCAACATCCATTCAGGTGTTCAATAAGTCTGAATTCTGTTCCATACCTTGTTCAACTATGCTATTGACAGGATCACCTTATGCATTCATAAACTTCCTAGGTGTCATTATTGGCTGTAATTTCAACCTGTCAGATCTGGAATATGTAGATGACATAACCATTTTCGGGGAGAATTTTTTTTATCTATTCGATCACCTCCCATACATTCATAAACTTCCTAGGTGTCATTATTGGCTGTAATTTCAACCTGTCAGATCTGGAATATGTAGATGACATAACCATTTTCGGGGAGAATTTTTTTTATCTATTCGATCACCTCCCATACATTCATAAACTTCCTATGTGTCATTATTGGCTGTAATTTCAACCTGTCAGATCTGGAATATGTAGATGACATAACCATTTTCGAGGAGAATTTTTTTTATCTATTGATCACCTCCCATAATTCATAAACTTCCTAGTGTCATTATTGGCTGTAATTTCAACCTGTCAGATCTGGAATATGTAGATGACATAACCATTTTCGAGGAGAATTTTTTTATCTATTGGATCACCTCCCATATATTCATAAACTTCCTAGGTGTCATTATTGGCTGTAATTTCAACCTGTCAGATCTGGAATATGTAGATGACATAACCATTTTCGAGGAGAATTTTTTTTATCTATTGGATCACCTCCCATATTCATAAACTTCCTAGGTGTCATTATGGCTGTAATTTCACCTGTCAGATCTGGAATATGTAGATGACATAACCATTTTCGAGGAGAATTTTTTTTATCTATTGGATCACCTCCCATACATTCATAAACTTCCTAGGTGTCATTATTGGCTGTAATTTCAACCTGTCAGATCTGGAATATATGGATGACAACTATTTTGAGGGGGAACTTTGACAATATCCAATCACCAGTTGATTTACACTTCCAAATTTGCAATGAAATTCCTGGATTTTTTCCAACTGGAAAACAACCGCTTGTCCTCAATGGGGTATTTCAAATACCCAGCTTGGTAGTCACTATAGCAGGTGAAGGAGGACATCAGCAGGTGCATTAGTGGTAGTCACATCCTCCATGTTCAATGGCGGCAATTCATCTCTAACACTATTGTTCACACAAGATAATCTCATTCCATTAGACTCTTCTTGCAAGATTTCTTTGCTGGTTCTGTCATGCTTTCAATGACAACCTGGTGACATTATCAAGGAACCTATCGACCCAGTACTACGTCAGAACTGGAAGAAACACTAAGGAGATAAACTGAAAACTTAGCTCAAAACAGTTAAGCAAGATGCTGAGTTGATTCTGGACCCTGGCTTTTATGTTGTTCATCAATGGTACCATGAATGACTGATGCTTAACAATTGCATTGGATTGCTGTGCTTGGTCTGTCTTCCTTCGGGATACAGTGAATTCATTGAGTGGAGCTGGCTCAAATGCCCCAGAGGGAATGCCGTCATATATATGCTTATATCTATTTCAGTCTGCTCACATCTGTCTATTTCAGTCTGCTCGTATTGTAATGGATTATAGGATTTGTAGACACAACAATGTCAGAGACTTCTAAAACACAATTTAATTCTAAACATTAAGTTGTCCTAAGAGAGGTGGTGTTATAACGCGCTTAGCGAATAATAAGACGTGTAGCCCAGTTGACTTAACTGCGAGAAGTCTGCACTTCCGCCTTTTATTTGCAACAAAACAAGATGTCTGAAACAGTACTTCCGTTTCATACAAACAATGGTATAACCAGTGCTTCCGGTTCTTAGTATACTACATCCCTCCCCACTTAGCTTGAAACATCCATAGGTCCCTTCCCGGAACTCCGGCAAGAACTCCCATTACTTTGTCCGACTCTCGGACATAGTCACATCATCATCATCTGTAGCCTCTGGAGATTCCTGAACAGCAATTTCCCCAGTTAAGGGGCTAGTACTGGGTCGTTTCCCTTTTGTGTCTGGTTTAATGTTGGTGCGCTGTCTTTTGGCTTTATTCTCAGCATTGTTCCTTCTTTCCTCCTCTTTGCGTTTCTGAAAACGTGTTCTCGTGCGAGTTCTGGGGTGTTCATCTTCCAAGCTGTCACCGGTTGTTGAAAAACTGCTATCTCTGTAGGGTGCAGGAAGCTGTGCACAAGATGTTGAGTACCATGTAACTGTTTGTTCCCGACTTCCCTGAGGCTGCCTTGATTCTTCTGGACCTCTCACAACAGGTTCTGTTGGAATATTCGCGCGAATATGATCCACATGCCTTTTCCATAATCGACCATCCTCCAATCACACTCTAAAAGTCAGTGGACCAAGCTGTTCCTCTAAAACTACGGACAGCCATTTTGGCCTCCCTTGAAAATTCACCACACTAACACTATCTCCAATATGGAACATCCTTTCACTACGATATCTATCTGTTGTTCTTTTAGTATCGTCTATTTTCGTGGTGACTTGGGTAGATAAATCTGGATACACAAGGTCCAGACGAGATCGAGGCTGACGGCCCATTAGTAGCATTGCTGGTGATTGACCCATTGTTGATTGTGGGAATAACCGGTATCGGGCTAATACACGCAATAATCGTGTTTCCAAATCTCCAGTAACTTTTTTAAGACCACTCTTAATGGTTTGAACTGCACGCTCAGCCAGTCCATTTGAGGAGGGGTGGTATGGCGCACATCTAACTTCCTTACTAGTAAAACTGCTAGCGTTGTCAGATACAATCACATGTGGACTCCCATGTGTGGCAAGCGTGCCTCTCAACATCCTTTCTGTTTCTGAAGAAGATGGTGATGACACAACATGTGCATCTATATATTTACTGTGGGCGTCGACAATCACTAGAATCCACTTGCCCTGGATAGGGCCCGCATAATCCATGTGCACTCTGAACCAAGGCTTTCCTGGCCATTCCCAGGGATGCAATGCACTAGCCTGAGGCATATTTGCACTATCTTGGCACATGGCACAACACCTCACACATAATTCAATATCTGCATCCATTTTAGGCCACCAAATGTGACTACGAGCAAGAGACTTTATCTGTGAAATTCCTGGATGACTCTCTTGCAATTCTTTCAGTAACGCCTCTCGACACTTTGCTGGGATAATCACCCGTGATCCCCATAAAATACAACCCAGTTGTCCCGACAACTCATCCTTCCTGGTTGTATATGGTTGAAAGTCAAGAGATCCTTTTCCTGGCCATCCATGTAAGATCCATCTACGCACTTGTGATAACACGGAATCTCTTGATGTGTAAAAAGCAATAGTTTTTGACGTGACTGGGGTTAAGTCTAAAGCTGACATGGAGAGTACTACTTCCTCGGGACGAGGTAATGGCATAAAATGGTCCTCTATAGGTAGCCGGCTCAGTCCATCTGCATTAGAAATTTTTGAACCAGGTTTGTATTCTAGTTGATAATGATAACTTGCTAGAACCAAGGCCCAACGTTGAACTCTAGCACTTCCTGTTGGTGATATTGCATGGTCCTCTTTAAAAAGCCCAAGCAGTGGTTTATAATCCGTGATGATGGTAAATTCTCAACCATAGATATATTTATGGAATTTGAAAAATCCAAAAATGACTGCCAGTCCTTCACGATCTATCTGGGCATAATTTCGTTCTGCCTTTGATAATGTCCTATAGGCAAAATTAACCGGTTTTTCACTCCCGTCTTTCATTATATGTGATAACACTGCCCCCCACACCCACTGAAGATGCATCCACTGTCATGATAAGTTTAAGTTCAGCATTGTAATGAACCAAAACACTAGTTGACATTAGCAATGCCTTTGATTGCTTGAAAGTAAAGGCTTCGTCTGTTCCCCATTTCCAGGGAACTCCCTTTTGTAGTAATTTATACAAGGGAGTTAAAACTGTGCTGATATTGTTTAAATTCCACCGATAGTAATTAACAAAAGCTAAAAATTATGCAGTTCAGACACATTCTTTGGGGTGGGTGCTTTGGGTATCGCATTGACCTTATCTTGCGTTGGGTGGATTCCTTCAGAATCAATCCTATGACCCAGGTATGAAATTGACGACTTTTTAAATTCACATTTATCCCCTTTAAGTCGGAGACCAGCATCTCGTAATCTCTTTAATACTGCACGCAGATTCCTATTATGCACCTCCATAGTTTGTCCTGAGATTAGGATGTCGTCGAGATAAGCAACTATCTATGATCCTTTGAAAAACTCCTGGCGATGAAGCAATACCAAAACACAACCGAGTATACATAAAAAGACCTTTATGTATGTTTATCGTAGTTAGTTTTTGTGACTCTTCATCCAAAGGAACCTGTAAATAAGCGTCACTCAAATCCAGTCTCGTAAAATACTGTCCACCTGAGACTTTGGAATACAGATCTTCTATATTTGGAATGGGATATTTGTCTATTTGCAAAACAGGATTGACAGTCTGTTTAAAATCCCCACAAATCCGAACTTGACCATTTCTCTTTAAAACGGGGACTATAGGGGAAGCCCATTCTGCAAAACGGACTGGCTTGATAACAGAGGTAGCAACCATTCGCTGAAGTTCAGTTTCAACTTTTTCTCTAATTGTTAAGGGTACGGGTCTAGCTTTCATAAAACGAGGTTTGCTATTTTCTTTAACATACAATTTTGCTTTTTCAATATTCAATGTACCCATGCCTGGTTTAAAAAGTTCAGCAAATTCTTGATTAAAATCAGTCCATTCCATTTTGTTGCAGGTAGCATTGATATTAATTGGCAACTTTTGCAGCCAGTCTCTTCCAAGAAGACTTGGTCCAGATCCGGGGAACAACTAACAGTCTTAAATAATATGTTTTGCCTTGGTATTTTACCCTCAGGTTAGCCACTCCTTTAGGCACAATGACCTCACCTGAATAGGACCGCAACCTCTGTAATGTCCCCTTTTTTATAAGTCTTGCATTCGGCAGTAAGTTAAACTGTTTTTTACTTATCAAAGTAGATGAACAACCGGTGTCAATTTCTATTTGACATTAAATACCATTTTAAAAAATATTACACATATATGGTTCATGGCTACTCGATCTCGTAAACAATAAGTGTATGTCGTCTGTCTCTTATATGTAATTTGACACCCTTTGTTTATTTTTACAAAATTTTGCAAAGTGATGTTTATTGTTACATTTAAAACAAATTTTTCCCCATGCAGGACAAAAAATTCTTTTTTCGTGCCATTTTACCATTTTTCTTTCTTTTGTAATTCAGTTGCGTTAGATTCAGCACACATTTTATTTATTTCATCAGTTTCTTTTTTTTCTTTATATGTGCAACGTCACTCATTGCTAATTCTATAGCTGTGGCCATTTTAACAGCTTCTTCTAACGACATATCTTGGGACAATAATTTTTCTTGAATTTTATCGTCCTTTAATCCACACACAAATTTGTCACGCAATGCTCTTTTTAAAAATGACCCAAATTCGCATGTAGAAGCCAAATGTTTAAAATGAATAAGAAAATTAGAAATTGACTCACCTTCCTCTTGTTTTGCATTATGGAAACGAAAACTTTCAGCCACTATTAGTTTTTTAGGTTTAAAATGCTCCAACAACAACTGGGTAATTTCCTCCAGAGAGTTGTCGCTTGGTTTTTGAGGGGTACATAATTCCTCCAAGACTCTGTAGGTTCTTTCTCCAATTGTACTCAGTAATATGGCTTTGCATTTTACTTGGTTTTCATGTCCAATATCGTTTGCGATAAAAAACTGTTCTACTTGGTCTAAATAGGTTGATATATTTCCTGATTCTGTACAGAATTCTTCTAAATGTCCAAGTAATGGCATTTTCTTGAGTGAAACAGATCCTCGTCTGCCAATTGTTATAATGCGCTTATAAGACGTGTAGCCCAGTTGACGTTAACTGTGAGAAGTCCTCACTTCCACCTTTTATTTGCAACAACACAAGATGGCTGAAACAGTACTTCCGTTTCATACAACAATGGTATAACCGGTGTTTCCGGTTCTTAGTATACCACAGGTGGGTTGACCCAAAATATTTTGATTAAATAAGAAAAATTAATTTTGAAACAATGTGATGCCAGAGGGTTTGAGTAGACGGCTTGTAAGGGTGAGGAAACACTTAAAATATTTCCTAATAAGCTGAGAAGATTCTAGGACATTAGAAGAGAAAGAATACTTATGGGCACATTTTCATTGAAAACAACACAGAGGGGTCCCGAGTATGTGACATGGAGGGTCCTACAGAAAGATTATTCTAGAAGGAAGGTCTGACATCATGCGATCAAGATAATCCTGAGAAAGCACAGTTAGTTAAGGACAATTTTTGTGGAAGACCTTTTACTCTTCTTCAAAGAAAAGGTGACAAATAAACTATATAGAAAAAGAAATATCTGGGGTTCCATTTCCTATTAATGGGAGAAAAAAATCCTTATGAATCAAATATAAACAAGGAGGCTTAAACAATGCTAGGAGACCAGCTGTGTGAAATCTCTCCACACAGTAATAGCAGTAAGCCAGATTCCTGATTGACTGACTCAAAAGAAGGAGTTTCTTTTAGCTAAACAAACTGATTATCGTTACTGTTGCTGAAAGCCATTCTTGGTATGAGTGCCACACACAATTCTGACTGCCCTATCGTCTGGGGCATTAGAATGCACCGAGTGCACCTCTGTGGATGGGTAAGACCTCCCCCCAAATGGGGCCACCTGTTGGCCATGGGTGGCGACCCGTGATGCGTGAGGACGGGATCCTAGTGGCTGAGCGGTCTGTGGCTCGCAACACTCCACTTCAGCCCTTACTTGCGCTAGACGGGTGGTCGGAGGGACCCGATCCAATTAATCAGCTAGTCACGTCATGTCCTGGTACTTACTCTGTCAATTGTCCCGACCATACTACAATATCTTTATTGATAAAATACATAATTATCAATACCCACCCCAGTTCTAGAAGGCGGTGGCAAGGGTCAATCAGTCTGAGAGATTCATGATTGCAACATGGCTGTGCGCCCCTGACTTTTCACTATTTGTGGGTAGAGAAATTGATGGAACACGGGTGCTTGCTTACAATCAGATTGAGTATACCATTCTTGTAGCCCTATCTTGCCAAGGCGAATGGGTTTCCTCCTTGGTAATTCTCATGGACAATTAGTCGAAATGGACTCCGTTGGTGGGTAGGGAACAGGTATGATGAAAATTTAAAAAACAATTATCATGGTGCCAACAAACAAAACCACAAAAAGATTTCATAAAGACCTTTCTAAGTCGCCATTGAGAAAACAAGGTGTTATAGAACACAAAAGAATAACTATTAAAAGGAATGGTGAAAGTATACTGACCAACACATAAATACTGACCTTTAACTCTCCCACAATTCCCAAACAAATAAAAATAGGTTTCACAATTGAAAAGGTAGAACTCTATGTGCCAGCTCCTTTACGATGTTTCAAATGCCAGAAATTTGGACATCATAAAGACTTATGTCGAGAGCAACAAGTGTGTGGCAAATGTGGAGAAAAGGATCCATCTCATTCTGAAGATGAATGTCAAAATGATAGGGAGTGTGCAAATTGCCATGGAAATCATCCTGCATACTCTAAAACATGTGATGTATACAGGAGGGAGGCAGAAATACTCCATGTGAAATATCAAAAGGGTATATCCTACCCAGAAGCCAGAAAGATTGTTGAGTCCTACATGGGAACACGATCCTATGCTAGTGTGACTCAAAGAATCAATAAAATAAATCAACCAGAAAAAAAAATCAAGAAAATAAATACCATGAGCTTATAATTAAATGATTAAACTTAAGTGCAAGCAAGTGGCCAAGTTTCCAAGAACAACTGAAAAACACTTACCGCGAAGCCCAAGAAGAGACCAAAAGCGAATCCCAAAGTAAAGAAACGGAACCAGGTTTTGAACCAAATTCTTCAGTCAGCTGGACAAAAGCCAAATCCCATAGATCCCTGATACATCCATCCATTGGAGAATGCAACAAAGGACTCGGCTCCAACATCCAAGATGAGCAAAGGAAAGAAAGAAATAAGGGATGATCAGTCAACCCAGAATTCAAAGACTCAGGCCAATTTGGCACCTACAGAAAAAGTATCGGGTCAATCAAAAGACCCATCGGCTCCTATAGAATTAAAAAATAGATACAAATTGTTGGAAAGAATGGAGATAGAAGAGCCTAACCTCACTAAGGTAAAAGCTAAGAAATCTCTAAAGAACCCTCCATAGAAATCAAATACATAGAATAAAAAAATGTATAATACAACAATATTACAATGGAACTGCAGAGGAATCAAAGAAAACCAACAAAAAAGGGCAGGGACCTGGAAAAAGTAATTAACAGCAATAACCTTTGCATCTCAAACAACAAATCTCCAACATATTTCAACCCATCTACCGGTTCCTACTCGGCTATCAATGTCTCTTTATCTGACCCTTCAAGATACATGGATTACATATGGAAAGTCCATAATGACCCTTGTGGTAGTGACCATTTCCCAATAATACTTGAAATATCTCAACCCATTCATGATAACAACAGACTTCCCTGTTGGAAAACAAATAAGGCCAACTGGTAAGAATTTAAAACATTATGCAATAGTAAACTGTTTCAGGATCCAAACAACAAAGACCTAATAAAACACTTCACAGAAACCCTAATTTCAATAGCAAATGTAACCAAATGTAAAAAACCTCACCCTCAAACAGATGCAACACACCCTGGTTGAACAATAAATGCAAAACAGCAATCCAACTGCGAAATGAAGAAAGCTCAACTAGCAACCTAAACTCTTTCAATCTGTTCAGGGCAAAGGCTCAGAGAATCATCAAGCAAGCCAAAAAGATCAGTTGGCAAAATTATGTAAACAGACTTAATTCTTCCACTAAAACACAGTCTGGATAATGATAAAAAATATTTTTTGAAAAAAACAGTCAACTCCTCTTAAGCACCTGATAAAAGATAACATTGAAATCACCAAAATAAAAGATATTGCTGATATAATGGCTGAGACCTTCTCAACAAATTCCTCCTCTAAGAATGCCAACAAACAATTTCTCAACCACAAAACTAAGACTGAAAAGCAGAAGATTAATTTTAAATTAGAAAACACCGAAAGCTTTAATGGACTCTTCTCATTGCTAGAATTAACAGAAGCCATCCAAAAATCCCACACACCACAGTTGGCCCAGATGAAATTCACTCTGAATTTCTCAAAAAACTCCCCCCAAAATCTTTGGACTACCTATTAAATGCTCTTAATGACATCTGGAAAAACAGCAGAATTCCAGAGTCATGGAAACTAACTACCATCATCCCTATACGCAAACCAGGAAAGAACAGTGTTCATCCATCAAACTATTGTCCAATAGCACTAACGAGCTGTCTCTGCAAAACGATGGAATGTATGGTTAACAAAATGTTAGTTTGGTTCCTTGAATCCAACAACCTTTATACCAACGTGGCTTCAGAAGCCAAAAATCAACAATGGATCATGTGGTCAGGTTAGAAACCTCCATAAGAAAGGCAAACATCCAAAAATAACATCTTGTAGCAATATTCTTTGATCTAGAGAAGGCATACAAGACAACTTGGAAGTATGGTATCATGAAGGACCTACATAACATAGGATTAAAAGGCAGACTACCAAACTTTATACAAGCCTTTCTTTCAGACAGGAAATTCCGAGTCCGAATCAGATCAACACTGTCAGACATACAAAATCAAGAAGAGGGAGTCCCTCAGAGGAGTATGCTATCAGTAACCCTCTTCAACATAAAAATAAACAGCATTACCAATTGTCTGAATCCTGGAGTTGATAGCTATTTATACATTGATGACTTCTGCATAACATCTAAATCTAAATACATGCATACAGCAGAGCGTCAACTACAACAATGCATCAACAAAATAAACAAATGGGCAATCATAAACGGCTTTAAAATTTCCAAAGCAAAAACACAATGTGTGCATTTTTGTCAATTAAGAAAAACACATACATTAATGTTGGACAGATCGGAAATTTCTGTCATTTAACAATATAAATTCCTCTGCGTTATTTTTGACAAAAAACTATCTTTCATCTCTCACTTAAAATATTTAAGAGATAAATGTAGCAAAGCAATGAAACTCATCCGTGTAATAGCCCACACAGACTGGGGTGCAGATCAGCAAACCCTACTAAAATTATATAGAACCTTAATCTGCTCAAAAATAGACTATGGCTGCTACATATATGAAGCAACTAGAAAAACCTACCTGAAATCATTAAATACAGTTCACCATGAAGGATTGAGACTCGTCTTGGGGGCTTTTAGAACATCCCCAGTGGAGAGCCTTTACTCCAAAGCTTATGAACCACCACTAAAACTTAGATTTACAAAATTAGGTCTACAATACTACACTAAAATCAAATCACTTCCAACCAATCCGGCTCATGACTGCATTTTCAACCCCAAACAGCAAACCCTATTTAACCAAAATGAAAAGGCCATAAAAACATTTGGACTCCACATGAAACCCATACTGGAAGATGCGGACATCTCACTAACAAACATCCATGATTACCGTACAGCTGAGCTCTCCCCCCTGGCTTCTTAAACAGCCAGTAGTGATCCTTGATCTAAGCAAGCTCACTAAAAAGAATACTCACCCCATAAACTCCAGAACATTCAGAAAAAATATCTCAACTACTCACATATTCATACAGATGGCTCCAAAGACAGCAATAGAACCGGATGTGGAATAGTTTCAACAACAAAACCATGAAAAAATGCCTTCCAAAAGAAGCCTCCATATTTACTGCTGAGGCCAGTGCAATAGATATATATTTCGAAAGAAGAAACATTAAACAAACTCCTGATGATTTAAAAAAAAATTAAGCTTACAGAAATAATGAAAATTATGACTGAAAAAAAAAAATTTTCATATTTGTTAAATCAACTATAATTTAATGTAGCCAAAAACAAGTTACGACAAGAAGTTTTTAAAAAAATTTCTATGAAAAATCAATTAATGGTCTGATTTTCATGAAAATTTCCATAACTATTTACTCTTGGATGTAAATATGTCTGAAAACACTCTCTTGTGTTCCTAATTTTTTTAGTTCGGTCATGGACCGGGTACTTTAGCTAGTATATATATATATGTATAGACATGTACGCACTTTCACCATTACCATCTCACACATACATGTCAAAATATACGCACACATATGGGGTTTTATCTTGATTTTATACCCACATATTTATACACACTTGCATATACGCAATTACAATCTAGTGCTTTATCCCAACTTTTCACCTACATACCTTTGCATATATATATATGTGGATGCACCATGTGCAATGTGTCACACCTGTTTCACTTTCAAAGCTGTTTCCAGGAATGAGTAAATAATTCTAGGTGTTATGGGGGGGAGGTCTTAAAATAAGGCTGAAAAAAGAAATGTTTTACTTTTTCAATGTTCTCACTTCTAAACTTCCTGGTCTGTTCCCTATTTAAATATATTTGACTTTAATCGATACATGTAAGTGTGTCTTTGTGTTCTGTGGATTTGTCTAAAATATCTTAAAAAAACAAAAACAATGAACTTTCTCTTTTTTTTTTTTTTTTTTTCAGTTCTTTGCCAGCAAAATTTAGAAGAAATTAGCAGAACGAATTGAAGATTGGACAAATATTTTGGCCTGTATTTTAGTTGTACCATTGTTTTATTTCTTCATTTTCATATTACCTCAAATATTTGAATGTACAATATACTCATTGAATAAGAATTACCATTTGTTGTTTTATTGCCAGTCATCTGCATCCAAAATTCTTTAGAACAAATGTAATTGTTTATACAGAAAATATATAAGTTTGGGTCAGGAATCAGAATATTTTTTATTTTATTTTATTAACTGACATCTGAAGGTAGATACATTCTTTCTAATCTCACATCTACAATGGTTGATTGATAAGTTCATAGCATTAGGCATAAGAACAAGAGTTATGCATTTCCAAATAAAGTCACCTAAATTTGAAGAAATACACAGAAAATTTGAAGTTGATGTTTGATTTTTTTCTCTTCCAGCATATGATCAATATCACCCATCATTCATTCAGCTAACAACTATTTAATAATACTGTAAAATGGCTCATCTTTATTTAGTGTTGCCACTTTAATATGACAATTATAGGATTAAGTCCTATATTTTTATGAGCATGTGGAATAAAAATAATTAAGTTTTTTTTTTTAAATAATTATTTTGATAAATGTGTATTATGATTTAGGTTTTAAATTGTGCAGGAAAGAGAATACAAAGAAAAATAGTTTTAGAAATATATTAGAAGAACAATTGTTAGCATGTAAATAATCCAAAGCCAACGGTTTGTTAACAAAGAAAGTATTATGAGTAATTCCATGTCAAATCATCCAGGCCATGTCACCCACCCCCTTCAATTTTTCTGGAATTTTGTGGGAGTGTGGTCTATGTTAAAGTTAGACAATCCACAAAATTTTTAGCTCTCCAAATTTGGAGGGGGGGTCGTGAAAAATGGCAATGTTTTGTCATCTATTTTTGTCTGTAAAATAAGTTTGATTATGAGAAAAAAAACTATTTTTTTGGTACAATCAATTTTCATATGTGTAAAATAATAATAGAAAAATATTTTTGTCATAGACGCATGACACATTGGGATATTGAAAAATCAGAAAAATCAATAACTTAAAATTGGTTAACTTTAAGACATTTTTATAACATTTTTGGATTCTTTGGACCAGAAAGCTTTTATAAATCAATTTTTAGGAGAAGGGAAGCTCTAGAACTCATTTTCTAGACAAAACGTCGCCATTTTCCACAAACTCGCCCAAATTTAGAGAGATAAAAATCAACATAACTGTCTATTCTTGGAAAAATTGTAGAGTTGGGTGAAATGGCCTGGATAATTTGACATGGAATTACCCATTAAGGGGGTGGGTGAAATGGCCTGGATGATTTGACATGGAATTACCCATTGAAGGGGGTGGGTGAAAATGGCCTGGATGATTTGACATGGAATTACCCATTGAAGGGGTGGGTGAAATGGCCTGGATGATTTTGACATGAATTACCCATAATACTTTCTTTGTTAACAAACTGTTGGCTTTGGATTATTTACATGCTAACAATTGTTCTTCTAAAATATTTCTAAAACTATTTTTATTCACTGGTAAATCTAAACTGCATAGATTGAACAATATACAGTGAAAATTATATCTCAAAATTTAGATTGTAACTGCAGATTTTATGTACTATTGTGTGTGTGTGTGTAGTAGGTACTTAAATAGATCTGTATCCTAACAATGAAAAAAGCAATTCTTTTTACACAGCAAATATTTAAGTTTCAACTTAATCACCTTGTCAATACACTTAATTCAGTGATAATTATTACTCATCATACAATGAAAATTTTAGGTCAAGATTCAGATAATAATTTATATTTACATTTAAAAGCTATGAGGAAATTGATTGCTTAAAAAAAAGTCAGATTCAATGTTAAGTTTATTTTCATTTGTAAATTGTGAAAATTGTATTAAAATGACTTGTTGACTTTTGGAAGATTTTATTATTATTTATGAAATGTCATGTTTTTGTTTAAAATGAAACTCTCTCTCTCTCTCTCTCTCTCTCTCTCTCTCTCTCTCTCTCTCTCATTGATTATATTTTTCTCTGGAGTATTGTTGTAACCTGATTAGCGAAATAATAACACAGGTAGTCCAGCTGACGTTAACCACAAGAAGATCACTTCCGCCTTTTATTCACAACTCAAAAAGATGGCTGAAATGGTGCTTCCGTTTCATAACAAGAACAATAGCAGAAACGGTGCATCCATTTCTTAGTATACCACATCCCTCCCCACTTAGCTTGAAACTGCACATACATTCTTAAGGACACCAAGAAACATCCATAGGTCCATCCCCAGAACTCTGGCAAGAACTCCCATTACTTGTAGGAAGCGTTGTCCGACTCTCGGATATAGTCACAACATCATCATCTGTAGCCTCTGGAGATTCCTGAATAACAATTTCCTCAGTTAAGGGCCTGGCACTGGGTCACTTCACTTTTGTGTCTGGTTTCATGTTGGTGCGCTGTCTTTTGGCTTTATTCTCAGCATTGTTCCTTCTTTCCTCTTCTTTGCGTTTCTGAAAACGTGTTCTCATGTGAATTCTGGGATGTTCTTCTTCCAAGCTGTCATTGGTTGTTGAGAGAAGCTATCTCTGTAGGATGCAGGAAGCTGTGCACAAAGTGTTGAGTGCCGTGTAACTGTTTGTTCCCAACTCCCCAGAGGCTGCCTGGATTCCTCTGGACCTCTCACGACAGGTTCTGTTGGAATTTTCACGTGAATATGATTCACGTCTTTTCCATAATCGACCATCCTCTAATCGCACTCTAAAAGTCAGTGGACCAAGCTGCTCCTCTAAAACTCCGGACAGCCATTTTGGCCTGCCTTGAAAATTCACCACACTAACGCTATCTCCAATATGGAACAACCTTTCTCTATGATTTTTATCTGTCATTCTTTTAGTATCATCTATTTTTGTGGTGACTTGGGTTGATAAATCTGGATACACAAGGTCCAGATGAGATCGAGGCTGACGGCCCATTAATAGCATTGTTGGTGATTGACCCGTTGTTGATTGTGGGAATAAACGGTATCAGGCTAATACACGCAATAATCGTGTTTCCAAATCTCCAGTAAGACCACTCTTAATGGGTTGCTTTGCACGCTCCAGTCCATTTGAGGAGGGGTGGTATGGCGCACATCTAACATGCTTAATGCCATTTAGGGTACAGAACCTGGAAAATTCCTTACTAGTAAAACTGCTAGCATTGTCAGATACGATCACATGTGGACTCCCATGTGTGGCAAGCGTGCATCTCAACATCCTTTCTGTTTCTGAAGAAGATGGTGATGACACAACATGTGCATCTATATATTTACTGTGGGCGTCGACAATCACTAGAATCCACTTGCCCTGGATAGGGCCCGCATAATCCATGTACACTCTGAACCAATGCTTTCCTGGCCATTCCCAGGGATGCAATGCACTAGCCTGAGGCATATTTGCACTATCTTGGCACATGGCACAACACCTCACACATAATTCAATATCTGCATCCATTTTAGGCCACCAAATGTGACTACGAGCAAGAGACTTTATCCGTGAAATTTCTGGATGACTCTCTTGCAATTCTTTCAGTAATGCCTCTTGACACTTTGCTGGGATAATCACCCGTGATCCCCATAAAACACAACCCAGTTGTCCCGACAACTCATCCTTCCTGGTTGTGTATGGTTGAAAGTCAAGAGATCCTTTTCCCGGCCATCCATGTAAGATCCATCTACGCACTTGTGATAACACGGAGTCTCTTGATTTGTAAAAAGCAACAGTTTTTGACGTGACTGGGATTAAGTCTAAAGCTGACATGGAGAGTACTACTTCCTCGGGACAAGGTACTGGCATAAAATGGTCCTCTATAGGTAGCCGGCTCAGTCCATCTGCATTAGAAATTTTTGAACCAGGTTTGTATTCTAGTTGATAATGATAACTTGCTAGAACCAAGGCCCAACGTTGAACTCTAGCACTTCTTGTTGGTGATATTGCACGGTCCTCTTTAAAAAGCCCAAGCAGTGGTTTATGATCCGTGATGATGGTAAATTCTCAACTATAGATATATTTATGGAATTTGAAAAATCCAAAAATGACTGCCAGTCCTTCACGTTCTATCTGGGCATAATTTCACTCAAATCCAGTCTCATAAAATACTGTCCACCTGAGACTTTGGAATACATATCTTCTATATTTGGAATGGGATATTTGTCTATTTGCAAAACAGGATTGACGGTCTGTTTAAAATCCCCACAAATCCAAACTTGACCATTTCTCTTTAAAACAGGGACAATATGGGAAGCCCATTCTGCAAAACGGACTGGCTTGATAACAGAGGTAGCAACCATTCGCTGAAGTTCAGTTTCAACCTTTTCTCTAATTGTTAAGGGTACGGGTCTAGCCTTCATAAAACGAGGTGTGCTATTTTCTTTAACGTACAATTTTGCTTTTTCAATTTTCAATTTACCCAAGCCTGGTTTAAAAAGTTCTGCAAATTCTTGATTAAAATTAGTCCATTCCATTTGGTTGCAGGTAACATAAATATTAATTAGCAACTTTTGCAGCCAGTCTCTTCCAAGAAGACTTGGTCCAGATCCGGGGTACAACTAACACTTTTAAATAATATATTTTGCCCAGGTATTTGACCCTCAGGTTAGCCACTCCATTAGGTACAATGACCTCAACTGAATAGGTCAGTAACCTCTGTATTGTCCCCTTTTTTATAAGTCTCGTGTTCAGTAGTAAGTCAAACTGTTTTTTTACTTCAGAGTAGATGAACAACCGGTGTCAATTTCCATTTGGCATTGAATACCATTTAAATAAACTTTACACATATATGGTTCACAGTTACTTGATCTCGTAAAAAATAAGGGTATGTTATATGTCTCTTGTATGTAATGCGACACGTTTCCCCTTTGTTCATTTTTACAAAGTCTGTCAAAATGGTTTTTACTGTTGCATTTAAAACACATCTTTCCCCATGCTGGACACTGTGTGCATCTCTTGTGCCATTTTCCACCGCACCCAAAACACATTTTTTCTTTCTTTTGTAATTCAGTTGCGTTAGATTCCGCACACATTTTATTTACTTCATCCATCTCTTTTTTCTTTATATGTGCAACATTACTTGTTGCTAATTCCATAGCTCTTCTAATAACATGTCTTTGGACAATAGTTTTTCTTGAATTTTATTGTTCTTTAATCTACACACAAATTTGTCATGCAATGCTCTTTTTAAAAATGACCCAAATTCGCATGTAGAAGCCATATGTTTAAGGCGAACAAGAAAATTAGAAATTGACTCACCCTCCTCTTGTTTTGCATTATAAAAGCGAAAACTCTCTGCTACTATTAGTTGTTTACGTTTAAAATGCTCCAACAATAACTGCGTAATTTTCTCCAGAGACTTGTTGATTGGTTTTTGAGGGGTACATAAATCCTCCAAGACTCTGTAGGTCTTTTCTCCAATTGTACTTAGCAAAATTGCTTTGCATTTTGTTTGGCATTCACGTCCGATATCGTTTGCGATAAAAAAAACTGTTCCACGCGGTCCAAGTACATTGAGATATTTCAAGACTCCGTACAGAATTCTTCTAAATGTCCGAGTAATGGCATTTTCTTGAGTGAAACAGATCCTCGTCTGCAAATTGTTGTAACCTGCTTAGCGAAATAATAACACAGGTAGTCCAGCTGATGTTAACCACATGAAGATCACTTCCGCCTTTTATTCACAACTCAAAAAGATGGCTGAAATGGTGCTTCCGTTTCATAACAAAAACAATAGCAGAAACAGTATACCACAAGTATATCATTTTTCTGCCCTTTCTATCCTCATGATCGAAATGAAAAGGTAAATGAGTGGGTGTAACTTCTGAACATTTCATTCATGTCTTATTCTATTAATATCATAGATTATATGAATTGAAAAAGAATAAAATTTTGATGATTAAAAAATGATTTAAATAAAAATATCTTTTTACCATTGTTTAATGTTGTGTTTGTGTCTTTTTTTAATTACCCTAATATTGTGAGTGATAGCTCCAAGGACTGCATGCTATAAAGCAATCCCCAGTATTGGTGCGTAAGTGGTTTTTATTAACCATAATGTGTATGTATTTATCCAATTTCCCCCCACCCGTGACACGGACAGGTCGTGATTCATGGTCAATTTTTAAGCAGAGTAGACCTGTTTGGAATTCAATGTTTTCCTTCTCTTAGATTGGTTGCCATATCAAGTAGAAAAGAGATTGATACCTTTCCTAAAGGCCTTAGCACTAAGTGAATCACAGCTCTATTTAGGATTTGTAATTGGCTTGCCAAGTCCATTTCCTTTGACATAACTATTATGTCACACACTCCTCCATAACCTGTGTAATATATTCAACAAAGTAGCTTATTTGATTTTTAAGTAATATCCAAATTTTAATAAGCGTTTGCTTGGATTTACTTCTTACATTAAGTAAGCAGACCTGGAAGTAGGCTATCCAGATATACAGCTTGCATGATGAGCAGAGATGGAATTAGACTTGTCTTTCCTGAGTTTTATGAAGAGAAAATGCTACTTTAAAAACAGGAAAAGGGTAATCATGAAATTAAGAAATTATGAGTATTTTCATATCACAATGATGGATATATGATTGTATTCTCAGATTCGTTTTTGTTTTTTATTTTATAATTTTTTTTTTTGTTTTTTCTTTTTTTTCTTTCTATTTTTCTTTTTTTTTCTTTGTGCAGCTGACCTGTTACTTATACTGTTTTGACCAAAACAGCCAGCCAGCTTCTTGAATAAAAATAGAATGTAAATTGATACTGCCACAATACCATGTGTGACAAATAAAAAAGTGTGATTCAAAAAATGATTGCAATAGAACATTGAAAATATAGTTATGATTATAATCAAAAATTTACAAATTAATGAAATTTCTACATTAAATAACCCTAGAAGGGGTTGATAAGTTGTTAAGCAAATAAACCTAATATTATAGCATATAAATTTTATCCTCTTAATCTTCGAGTTAGAATCTTTATTTAAAAAAAACTTATTTTATTTTGGTTGTCAGGGTGTGTTAAATTCTGTTACTAATACATTCTATAATGTACAATTTTTGCTGTATTGTATAGTAACATACAAACATTGGAACATTATAATCTTAATGATTTAGCACAGTTGGTAGAGCATCTGCCTAAGAACCATAAGATTCCAGCTTCAATACAACCTCTTGCCAACTCAGTACATGAGTAGCACAGCTTGAATCTGTGTGGTAAAGTGGTGAGCTCATGGTATATTTGGTACTCTACTTCAGATGCAAAAAACAATCTCCGGCTCTATGTATAAATAAGTCGGAAAAGTAAAACGGAAAAGTTTGGTGTGGGCATAGAATTTAATGAATTTAGAAAGTACTAAGGATACGAATTATGTTATTTTTGTGTTAAAACATGCATTTGTAAATATTCCACGCATTTTTGGAAAGTGCGATATTATCGTAACTGAAAAACAACAACGTCCGCCATTGTTGTTTTGAAAATATAAGGGGAGGTTACTCTAATAGCCTTATTTCTTTAAATATTCTAAATGTAGCTTATTAAATCATTAAATTATTATTATTATTATTATTTACTCTTTTTGAGTTTTCACATCAGCGTTAGCAGATGGTCTTTCACTGGGGTCTGAGTGACAGCAAGTCTCCTCAGGTTTCCAGGACTCTTCTGAGTATTCTGGCAGATTGCAGCAGTGCAGTGTTCTGAATGGTTTCAATCCTTCCTCTGATTTCCAAACTTTCCAAACCCCTTTGGGACCATTCCAAGTGCACTAACTACAATTGGTATCACTTTCACTTTCATATTCCATAACTTTTTTAGTTCTCTGGCAAGGTTCAGATATTTGTCCAATTTTTCATTTCCCTTCAGCTTCACCCTGTGATCTGCTGGAACTACAAAATCCACCAATTGAGAAGTTCTTTCTTTTTTGTTTATCAACACTAGGTCTGGTCTTCTTGCTGGGATAAGGTGATCCGTTTTTATATCAAAGTCCCAGAGAATTTTATGTGTTTTGTTCTCAAGAACAGGTTCTGGTTTATGCATATACCATTTTGTTGTATGGTCAAAATTAAATCTCTTGCATAATTCCCAGTGGATCACCTTCCCAACTCAGTCATGTCTAGTTTTGTACTCCCGTTGTACTAGTTTGCTATATTCGCAGAGTACATGGTTTACAGTCTCATCTCTATTACCGCATAAGTGTGTGATTTGAACCCTGACTGTCAAGCTGACAGGCGAGGACCGTAACCCCTACACCAACCGGACTTTCCTAGATTTTTCGTTTTGTTTTGAAGTAGATTGACAGCCAGGGTTCAAATCATGCACAAGGTATAGCTCTGCTGATGAGGCCTAATAGGCCGAAATGTACACACAGAGATTGATTTTTCTCGATTTGTTTAGCCTTACATTTGAATAGGTATTCCCGCCTAATTAATTAATTATTAATGAATTAACTTTCAAAAAATTAGGTACGACTTCAATTAAGCACATACTCTCCCAAAAATTGTCGGCTAAAAAAAAGCCATATCAAAACACATGGTTTGTGTATTTACTTCTCATATATATATATGTATTCATTTATATATATATATATTTATATAGGTATACATTTATATATATATATATGTATATATATATGAAAACCAGGAGGAAGCACACTAGCGGAAAATGAACTGGTACGAGCCACTGCATGCCGACTGCGTGGAAAGGGGTTGGACATGCCATGTTATTCCTATTGAGGTTGGGTGTCGTGGATTTCTAGGACACTCAGTCATTTTGTTTCTGTCAAAAATAGGAATTACTGGCCACTGTTTGAAAATTGCCTCACATCGTCTTCAAACCACGGTGCAAAATGCATCTAGCTGGATCTGGTCGAGGATTAAAAGTCTTCAACACGAATGATAAGCGCGCGGAAACATCATTCCCGTGTTGCTACGTAACATCTGCAATCGCGTAATCAACTCAACGGCCAACGCGTTTTCAAATAACAAATTGCACTGATAACAATACATTTCCGGTGGCGAAAGATGCTTGGTAGCGTTAGGTAGTGGCAGTTCTGTCTTAGCTACCGAAACTGTGTTATCACTCCTAGTTAACAGCTGATGAGGGCAGGGTATCGCACGTGCTATCACACGTTGTATGACGAAAATTTGAATGCTAAGACTCTCTGGAAAGAAAGATGAACGATTGGAAAGACAATGTGACTCTCCAGAAAGTTGGAGTGACATCCTGGAAAGACAGGACTCTTTTTTTAAATATGAACAGTTCAACAAATGAAAAATGCCCTCTGGGTGTCTGTAGCGGGGAGGGAGGATATATCACCCGTCATACTTGCACAAACGAAAATGACTTGGACCTGTACCCGGCTACAACGTGTGATTGCGGCAGAGAATTTAACAGCTTGCGAGGATTACGAATCCACAAGGCACGCTGGTGCGAACGACGTAATTCTCCTGTAGAATGTAAATCGAATGATGGGCTTATGGACCAGGAACACTTCCACAGTGTCCAGGAGCCCATTGCTGAGCGGCAGCAACCTGGAGATATTCCTAGCAAGTGAAGAATTCAGTGGCCCAAGGGCAATCAGAAAGCTACTTGGACTAATTTGGACCCGGAGATTTCTTTTTTGCTCACCACTCATCTTAAGGGTTCTATTAACCAACAAATAACATCCTTCTGTAGAATTATACATGACGTTTGTCTGGAGTGGTTTGGTGCAGTAACGCATAAAAAAGATAATAAAAAAAAGAACAAAAACGGCCGAATAGACGACAGATCCAAAAAGGAAAGTTAAGATCGGAACAAAGAATGCTGAAGCGCCGATTAAAAGAAGCCCCAAGTAATGAAAGATTGGGTCTTCACAATATCCTAAATGATATTCAAAAAAGATTTTGGTGATCTCCAGAGCTGAAAATCAGAGAAAACACCGAAAGAAAAAAACGTCAGTCTCGGAGATCATTCTATACCTATGCTTTCGCCAAAAAACTTTTCATGGAATCAAAGAACGGCAAGCTCGATGTACCGAAGGAGGAACTCTAAAATCACCTAAGAATAACATACTCGGATGAATTCAGCGGTATCCCAATACCTCCCTTAAGAGATATACCAAAACTCCAAGACCCAACGGTAATCTTTAATGATAGTGGCATTAAATTGAGGGAAGTCCGAGATTTCGTCCATAAGGCCCGCGCAGGTAGTGTCCCGGGTATGAATGGGATATCCTACAAGATATACAAAAACTGTCCATGCGTCCTCAGTAAACTTACTGTCCTCCTTCAGCGGGTTTGGAAACAGGGTGCTATACCCCAGGAGTGGTGTCTGGCTGACGGTATTTGGATACCAAAGGAAAAGCAGTCAAAAGGTATCACAAATTTTCGCCCCATATCCCTCCTAAATGTTGAGGGGAAGATATTCTTTGGAGTTATTGCTCACCGTATGACGGACTTTTTGATGAGGAATAATTACATAAATACATCTGTCCAGAAGGCGGGGATACCTGGCTTCCCTGATTGTCTGGAACATTCACAGATGATTTGGAGTTCTATACTCTCAGCCAAAAAAGAAAAAACGGAACTACATGTAATCTGGCTTGATCTCGCCAATGCATACGGTTCAGTTCCGCATCAACTAATCCGGATGGCACTCGACTATTTCAACTTCCCTAGCAAGGTTGGGGAAATCATAATGAAATATTTTAATTCAGCCTTTATGAAATTTACCGTGAAAGACTACACCACCAAATGGCAAGCACTTGAAATCGGCATCATGATGAGCTGTGTGATCTCTCCACTTCTTTTCGTCCTGGCCATGGAACTAATTTTACGAGGTGCAGCGAACACGTCAACAGGTGTGATGACAAAAGAACAGCTGATTCTTACTCCTTCCAGAGCTTTTATGGATGACATCACCATCCTTGTCCCGTCAAAAATCGCTGCCGATAGCCTACTACAAAGATACCATGATCTTTTCACGTGGGCGAGAATGAAGGCTAAGCCGAAGAAAAGTCGGAGTCTGTCTCTAATCAGAGGTTCTGTCAGGGAGATCCATTTCATAATTGGAGGTGATATTATCCCAACAGTCAGGGAGAAACCGGTAAAGAGCCTCGGACGACTCTATTCGATCCCACTGACTGACTGACATCAGGGTACAGAGGTCCAGAAAGTAGCCTTGAAGGGCCTTAAATCGATCGAAAAAACTGAGCTACCCGGAAATTTGAAGGCGTGGTGTTACCAATATGGATTATTACCCCATCTTTTATGGCCCTTACAGATGTATGAGATTGCACTATCTCGCATTGAGCGAATCCAACAATATAGCAACACATACCTGCGTAAGTGGCTCGGAGTCCCTCCTTGTTTTTCGAAAGTAGGTTATATACTAATACTGAAAACCTACAGCTTCCAATATCTTCACTGGTAGAAGAGTTCAAGGTTGGGAAAGTGCGCCTTCATATGATGATGAATCTAATCAGTACCCCCCTACTGATTAGATTCATTAGGGTCACATCAAGTCTGACTCAAGGCTCCAATCGACAGTCCAACCACTCCCAACTGTATCTCGCTCCAAAATCCAATTTCCAAAACTGTTTCTTTGTTCCGCTCGTCTCGACAACAAAATCCTACTGCAATTCGTTCTGCCTGGTCTCTGAGAATCAGTCCTTTAAGTACACCCCAATTTCACCACATCCGGGCTCCTCACTCATAATTGTCCGTTCAGCACGTGCGACACTCGCCAGCACGGCGCGACCACCCACATCCGGGCCACTATGCCATTTCCTACTTCACCGATCGTCCACAGCTCTCACATTCTGAAGGAAGCGGGTTCAACTCTAGATCAGTCCTACACGCTAGGCAAAGCCTAGCCCGCTTCCTTCGAGAATACGGCAAGTATTCACCCCCGCCACCCTCTCCGTCACACCGTGTTGCACGAGGCGGGTCTCCTCTCTCACTACACCCCCCCCTGATCTCGTGATCACAAAAATGGCAGGGAGATGGTGCTCGCTTTTGCCGAGTGCTCCTTCGCAGAGGTGGCGGGTCTTCGTCTATCTGCACATCATCCCCCTCGGTCTCGGCCACATCGTCATCGTGGGACTCCGCGATCACATCCTCTGCCGTTACAGGCCCCGTTCCAACCACCGACATAGTCCCTGACTCATTCTCGGACGACGTATCACTGTCTTCGTCTTCCTCAAACGCAGTTGGTCGATAGCGCCTGCGAAGATCCTTTATATGCCGCGGTACACCATCGACGAACAGTCTGAGGGCTGACTATTCGACTAACTTGGCCATTGCCGAATTTAGTAGTGCAACGACTGTTCGGGGCTTTAACCCAAACCAGATCTCCTTCCCGATACGGACCGTCCATGACTCTAGGGGATGGCGCAATCTCATCTAGCCTTTTTACACGCTGTTCATATTGGTAAATTCCGCTAGATGACGCAGTCGCCGATGTTACTCCATCTTTAGGTGTTACATTGTACCAGTATACAGCCTCTTGAATAGTACATTGCATTCTGGTCGCAATTCTTTTAATGGTGCGATGACAGCGTTCCGCTATACCATTACCCTCTGGAACATAGGCACATCGATATCGCATTCGCACGCCCCATTCACCTGCAAAGGTCTGGAACTCGTGGCCACAAAAGGTGGGGGCATTGTCCGTTAATATTTCCACTGGCGGACAGCGTTCAAAGAAGACTGATCTTAACTGTCGTATGACCGTAGATGCATCTTGGCGAGCCAGTGGACGCCATATGGGGAACCGTGTAGGGCCGCAATCCGTCAGTGTCACAAAATGATTGCCATTATAATGGGTTATGTCCATACCCAACCTGTGCCAATTACCCTGCACGTCGAGCTTCCCTTGTTTCCATTGAACTGGCACTGGATCTACTGTCTGACACCCCTCGCAAGCGTGCATGGCCGATTTAACGGCCGCTCTCGTAATTGATAAACATACTTTCCGAACGAAATATGTTGTCCGCCGAATTCCAGGATGCCCACTCTGGCAATGTATGGCTCGGATACGATCAGGTGACAGTTCCTCAGTTACGACTGCACACAACGTTGGAGACGAATCAAATCCTTGCTTCATTATGTCAAACCACCTCTTCGGTACTCTTGTTAATTCATCGGCTAGATTTTGCTCTGATAGAATTAGGGTGACATCAACCTTTAAACTATATTCCTCAACCAGCTGTTGTATGATCGTCAATCTCCTTCGCACCAGCATCTCAGTTGCAGCTTTGGTCTTCACTCTGGCTTTACCCGTCAGGGTATCGGTCAACCAGTGGTACACGCACAGAGAATCTGTGTGGAGATGCACTACCTCAGCGTGCCACTGCAGTGCAAGATTAAGTCCTTTCAGTGTGGCGTCGAGTTCCGCCAAATTTATGTGCTGAGCGTCGTTTTTCGGACGAAGCCAGCATGCGTCCTCTATAATAGCACCATCTCTTTCTAATACCACGCCTGTTGCTAGAGAGCTTGCATCTACCCATGCGTTCAACTCTCGTTCGGCCACGCACCAATCACCTCGGGTGGGATCATCTTGGCATACTTTGGTAACTACTTCAGCCATCATCTGCTTAAGAGGAACGCCATCCACTGTATCGTCCCATCCTCTCGTGACTGCGCTAGCCCGTCTCTTAATTACTCCGGTTGCTGCACGGAGCCACTTGCAGACCGGAAAGTGTCCCACCAGCTTCCCGCAGACAGAAAATATGATATGCCGCGTTAACATATCTGGGACTTCTGGGACAGGGCCCCCTCGTTTCCAACGCAAGGTGCCGTGCTCCCCCCAAACCTCAAGTCCTAACACTATAGCCCCATTCTTTAAACGCTTGGGGTCTTTGCTTGTCAAACCGAAGTTTTCCAGTTTCCTCCTGACTTCATCTGCTGACATTACATCATCGTTTACGTAAATATCGTCGACGTAAGCTGACGTGGCTTTCCCCATCGGCTCCTCTTGCGTCAACACTGCATTTACGATGGCTTTCATAATAAGCGGTGCCACATTAAGACCAAATCCTAACCGTGTCAAGCAATATCGTTTTCCCTTGACAATCACGGTTTGAAATGCCCACAATGACTCATGAACGTGTATCTGCAGGTAGGCTCTCCTTAGGTCAAGCAAGGCTACATTAGACCCTTGCTGACGCCACTCGCGCAGTTTAGCAGCACACACGTCGGCGTTTGCAGTGAAGGCATCCACATGTTGGTTTAGTTCCCTGTAATCCATCACTGGTCGTACCTTGTTTTTGCTGGGTTGTACAATAGCCATCAGTGGAATCAAACCCTTTGGGGTCCAAGCCGCTCCTCTGGATACGGTATTAACCACCCATTCTCCATCCACATCTCTAACTCCTCCTCGTAGGCAGTCTTGATGGTATCAGGAACCGAATACTCTGGTATTACATTGTGCAGCTGTTCGGGTGCTTCATTCATGGCCCACTTCCACCGTGCAGTCCATACCCTTTGTTTATGGTCAAACGAAGCACAGAAGTCCGGTTCTTCAACTGAGAGAGCTACACAGAATTCTTCCCCTTTGCCGAGCTTAACCCGTCCGTTGGAAGTGATCTCAGCACCACCCAGTGCTCGTATCGCGTCAATTCCAAGCAGTACGTCGTAACCAAGCGGCTTTCCACGCGTTACCAAAACATCTATTTTGGCACTATCCCCTTTTTCAGTGTGAATTGTCACAGCACCAACTCCGCAACATGCTTTGGGTGTGCCGTCGATTGTGGTAATGTCCATGTCGCGCTTACTCCATGCCCGACAGTAGTTCGTGCTTACTATCGTTTTGGAACATCCTGTATCGACGAGTGCCGAACACTTCATGCCATTTATCCGGACGCCAACAACTGGTAATGTAGTTTTCACTGGCTTGACGGGGGCAAGGGTGGCGACAATGCCTTGTCCTCGCATCCGTTTCCCGGACAATTTCTTGATACGTGGCCAAGTCCATTACAGCGGTAACAACGCATTTTGCCCTGTGCTCTCGTGTTCATAGGTCCACTATTACGTTGACTTTGGCAATCCCGGGAAAAGTGGTTGGGGCCACCACACGTATAACATACGGGACCTTTACGCGGCACTTGTGAATCTTTGGTGGTACTTCCCGTTTGCTGGGACGTCGATGTGTCCGTTCTTACGGCTGCTGCCACATCACGACATCACGGTTTTCGTCCTTAGTAGTTAGCACTCTAGCTCGCGACATCAAATCTGCCATTGTTAGGGTCTCAACATTCGGTGTCTGTTGGAGCTCGACTGAGATATTATCTGGGAACCCCATGACATAAGCCAATCTTGCAAGCCTATCAAGCCCCACTCCCTCGAATCCAGCCAATCCAACCAACTGCCTTATTCTATTTGCGTACACGTCAACGCATTCACCTTCCCACTTAACAAGGGTTAGCTTCCTATAAGCTAAAAAGGAACCATCCGTAAATGCCTCCTTCAGTCGCACTTCTATTTTATTTATATCCAGCTGATCCTTCTCTGGCATTTCCATATAAAGTGCCAGCGCGTCTCCTTCTAAATATAACGGCAGCAAGCTGGCCACGTCATCCACCATCTGTAGTCTCGCCACAAGGCGAACCTTCTTCAGCCATGCCACCACATCACCCTCACCAGTAAATGGCCTTATTACATCACGGCTAAGTCGAATTTGTGCCATTGTATAAAAAGCCGAAATAGCTTCTAATCAGTAGGGGGGGGTCACAGTCAAGTCTGACTCAAGGCTCCAATCGACAGTCCAACCACTCCCAACTGTATCTCGCTCCAAAATCCAATTTCCAAAACTATTTCTTTGTCCGCTCGTCTCGACAACAAAATCCTACTGCAATTCGTTCTGCCTGGTCTCTGAAAATCAGTCCTTTAAGTACACCCCAATTTCACCACATCCGGGCTCCTCACTCATAATTGTCCGTTCAGCACGTGCGACACTCGCCAGCACGGCGCGACCACCCACATCCGGGCCACTATGCCATTTCCTACTTCACCGATCGTCCACAGCTCTCACATTCTGAAGGAAGCGGGTTCGACTCTAGGTCAGTCCTACACGCTAGGCAAAGCCTAGCCCGCTTCCTTCGAGAATACGGCAAGTCTTCACCCCCGCCACCCTCTCCGTCACACCGTGTTGCACGAGGCAGGTCTCCTCTCTCGCCGACGAGGTGATTCGGAAGGCGCATCCAGAAATAAAGTCAGGTACGAAGTGGTCAGCCGTTAAAACCGCCCAGGAGGCAGAATGTAGCCTACGAATCAAATATATTATAGGCGTCACGCAAACTGGGCTGGGCAGTACGAGCATCAAAGTATTTTCCAAGGGGGGCCCAAAAGGGAAAAGAGACATGGCGATCGAATAAGTCAGAATGTTTGAGGAGGAGCAGAGAATAGCCACTGCTGTTACTCAGCCCAAACAATGTACGTGGACAAAATGGAATGATATCGAACCAATCAAGTTATCGTGGAAAACTCTAATTTCGATGGAGCCACTGGCGATATCATTCCTCCTTTGATCACATATGATCTACTACCAAATGCGACCAACTTGAAATTATGGGGATATACTGTTTTGGACCTGTGCTTTTCGTGCAAACGGGATCAAGGTACCTTGCGTCATGTGCTATCCGCATGTCCACAATCGCTCCAGATGTACACGTGGCGACACAACAAGGTTTTAGATGTTGTCACGGAGTTGATAAGAAAACAATGTGAGGCATCAAACCAACAGCCTGTCAGAGCCTGGGAATCCAACATTCAGTTTCACAAGGAAGGTGAATGCCCCGTGAAGAAACAAAAAACTCCAAACATGAAACTGCAGAATAGAGCTGGTGACTGGAAGGTTTCGGTGAATCTCAAGACATCCCTAAAATTTCCAGTTCACATACTTCAAACTGATAAGCGCCCAGACATTGTAGCGTGATCTGACACAAAAAAGAGTGTCCTCCTCGTCGAATTAACCGTACCGTGGAAGAAAACCAGGAGGAAGCACACAAGCGGAAAATGAACCGGTACGAGTCACTGCGTGCCGACTGCGTGGAAAAGGGTTGAACATGCCATGTTATTCCTATTGAGGTTGGGTGTCGTGGATTTCTAGGACACTCAGTCATTTAGTTTCTGTCAAAAATAGGAATTACTGGCCACTGTTTGAAAATCGCCTCACATCGTCTTCAAACCACGGTGCAAAATGCATCTAGCTGGATCTGGTCGAGGTTTAAAAGTCTTCAACACGAATGATAAGCGCGCGGAAACATCATTCCCGTGTTGTTACATAACATCTGCAATCGCGTAATCAACTCAACGGCCAACGCGTTTTCAAATAACAAACTGCACTGATGACAATACATTTCCGATGAACGGATCATATAATCTCTTCTCTGTAGTATTACATTTTTTTAATACCCTGTCCGGTGGCGAAAGCTGCTTGGTAGCGTTAGGTAGTGGCAGTCCTGTCTTAGCTACCGAAACTGTGTTATCACTCCTAGTTGACAGCTGATGAGGGCAGGGTATCGCACGTGCTATCACACGTTGTATGACGAAAAAAATTTGTATACATTTATATATGTATACATTTATATATATATATATGTATACTTTTATATATGTATACATTTATACATTGATATATATATATACATGTATACATTATATATATATATATATATATATATATATATATATATATATATATATGTATACATTTATATATATATATATATATATATATATATATATATATGTATATATATATATATATATATATTATATATATATATATATATATGTATATATTTATATATATATATATATATATATATGATATATATATATATATATTATACATTTATATATATATATATATACATTTATATATATATATATATATTATATGTATACATTTTATATATATATATATATGTATACATTTATATATATATATATATGTATACATTTATATATATATATATATATATATGTATACATTATATATTATATAATCTATATGTATACATTTATATATATATATAAATGTATACATATATATTTATATATATATATAAAATGTATACATATATAATATATATATATATATGTATACATATTATATATATATATATATATATAATGTATAATATATATATATATATAATATATACATATATATATATATATATATTATATATATATATATATATAAATTGTATACATAATAATATATAACAACTTGGACAAACTGAATGTATCCTTGAAAAAGTTCAAAGAACATGTAATCTCTCT